>CM062234.1:15230487-15830487 GCA_031216185.1 Syzygium aqueum
TGAATTGAAAAATAGGGCGTGGAGGGGAAAATGAGGGCTCGGCGCAGAGGGAAACTGGTGGGAGTGCTGGGAACAGTGGTGGGGACCGAATGGGGTCGAATTGAAAAATGGGTTGGAGTGCTGGGGACAGTGGTTGGAGTGAAAAATGGGTTAGTGTTTCTGTGGGGACCAAATGGGGTCGAATTGAAAAATGGGTTGGAGTGCTAGGGATAGTGGTTGAAGCGCTGGGGACAGTGGTTAGTGTTTCTGTGGGGACCGAATGGGGTCGAATTGAAAAATAGGTTGAAGTGCTGGGGACAGTGGTTAGTGTTTCTGTGGGGACCGAATGGGGTTGAATTGAAAAATGAGTGTTGGGGACATTACGTTGTTTAATCAATTGAATAAATCGGCTTCCTTTGTTTCTTTCGATAATTGTTTAATCAATTAAATGTAAAGTTGTTGATGATTATGCTATGTGGTCCCAATGAATGACTTTTTATTTTTATTCTTTGGGTGCAGCATTGAAATGGAGGGGAATCATGTAGGCGTCATTGTTTGCTATGGTGGAGAGTTTGTTATTGGCCCTGACGACTAGGAATATTGTGGTGGGAACGAAGGTACTATTTATGTCAATGTTGGGAAGCCATCATATATTGATTTTGTGAAGGATTTGTTGTATTTTTTTCGATGTAAAGTGCAACAATTGCACTATTGTGTTCTTGAGAAGGAATTGAAGGATGGATTGAGATTTTTTAGTGACGATAATGGTATTAAGGATATCATTTACCATTATCTTCACGGCGATGAAGCTAAAGTCTATGTTGAATATTATAGTGATGATGAGGCTGATGAGGATAATGGAAATGATAGTAATCAGGTTGGGGATGAGTCTACGTTAGATGGAGGGCAACATGAGAGTCGAGTGAGGGAGGAGAGGAAGAAAGATTTTGATAGAAATGTGGGTGAAGTCTCAGTTGAAGCTGTCGCTGATGAAGACTTAGTTGGATTAGAATGGGAAGTTGCTTAATATAGTGTGTCAGAAGATGAAGCTTTGCCAATTGTCAATTTCCTAAGTGATGAAGACGATGATGAACTTCAACAATCAAGACAAAAACAAAGGGAATTTTTCAGAAAAGAACTCCCAACTTTAGGAGAAAGGCTTGAGCTAGATGGAGTTCTAGCTGGAGGTAATGGGAGTGAAGATACAGCAAGTTGCGGCAATGAAACTGCTGGTTCGGAGAATGATAATGAAGAACCTGTTCGTCGAAGGAAAAGTAAGTACCCTTGCTATGATCCAAATGTCGATAAACCTGTTTTGTGTGTCGGCATGAAATTTGATAATGCAAAACAATTAAAAGAAGCTATTGTGGAGAGTTATATTGTTGAACAGAGGAGCGTAGAATTCATTAGAAATACGAAGGAATTTGTGAGAGCTAAGTGCTCACAACCCAATTGTCATTGGATGCTGTACGGTGCTATCAGTAGGAAGGGGTCATTTCAGATTAGGTCATTCTAGGAGGAACATACTTGTTTTTAATTCATTTTGATAACAAAAGGGTAACAAGTGTGTGGTTAGCGAAACATTTTTTTAATACAATCAAAGCAATGCCTGAGATCAAATGCCCTCAGTTTAAGCAGTTAGTGAAGGAGGAGGTGGGAGTTAATGTGTCGAGGAATCAGTGCAAGAGAGCTAAGCAGAGGGTGATGCAAATTTTGATGGGTCGGTACAAAGAAGAATATGCGCAGGTGTGGGATTATGCCCGCGAATGCGTGGTTCAAAACCCATCTAGTAAGGTATATGCTGATGTTGTAGAGAGGCCACTGCCTGATTGTGGGCCTAGATTTGATAGATTTTATGTTTGTTTTGATGCATGTAAACGGGGCTTTTTGGCTGGTTGTAGAAGAATTGTAGGATTGGATAGATGTTTTCTTAAGGGTATATGCAAGGGGGAGTTGTTGGCTGCTGTGGGGAGAGATGCCAACAATCAAATATTTTCGATAGCTTGGGTAGTTGTCAAGATTGAGAACAAGGATACTTGGTCCTGGTTCCTCAAGAATTTAATGGTTGACCTTGACATAAACAATGGGGGAGGATGAGCATTCATGAGCGAACAACAGAAGGTAATACCATTGTCAATTAATTCTCTTTTAATATTAATTACTTGAGTATTTTCTGACTTGTATTTGTTGATTTGAATTTTTGTAGGGACTTGTTCCTGCATTGGCTAAGTTAATGCCATATGCTGAGCATAATGTTCGCGAGGCACATATATGCAAAGGAGATATGCTGCAGAAGCGGTTTTGGCATATAGCAAATAGTACCAACATGGCTGACTTCAGATTAGCCAAACAAGGATTGTTGCAGCTGACAAAAGAAGGCTTTGATGCACTATTCCAAACAGAAGCTAAGTACTGGTGTCGGGCCTTCTTCAGCGAAGAATTTAAATGTGATATAATTGACAACAATGTCAGTGAAGCTTTCAATGGTAGAATTTTAGAGGCCAGGTGCAAGCCAATCATCAGCATGCTTGACGATATTCGTGTTATGGTCATGACCAGACTGCACATGCAAAGAGATGAGGCTACCAAGTGGAGCAGAGAATGTGGTCCTAGAATTGTAAAGAAATTGGATGTGTAACATCTCGAATTTTGACCCATTACCGGAACCAATAAAGTGTATATTAATTCTCGTTTAATTTTAGTGAGGCTCACCCGGACTTGATCAATCACGGGATACTAACCAAATGGGAAAGGCTAAATAGGGAACGGTACGTGGATCAGGGACCCGATCACGAGTTGAGTGCTGATTACGAGAAACGTCGAAGGAATATTTTAGACCAATATGGGCCAATTTTAGGAAAATAACGGATTCGATGTAATCAGTGACGTACGCTCGGATCGCGGGTGATTCCGCACAACCGAAAGTACGTTGACGAACGAATCTCGAATTTAATCCGAACGATCGCGACCCTCGATACTAGTGATAATTCCTCGCGTTTCCGCGAAATTCGAGGCCCTCATGACTCGGACAACCCTAGGTCGATATGCGTAACCCCTAAACAGTCGCCCATTAGTGAGAAACCCTAAAACTTCAAAACGAGTAAATTTGGTCGCGAAATTGGACCCGAACTTCGAGGTTGAAAATTCGTGGGCGTTGGCGATTATTTTGAGAAACCGACGTCATTTTAGTGTGGCCACATATGTTTGGGGCTAGTACGACTAAAAACTGGAATTTCGACAGAAATTGGAAAACTTTACAATTTTGCCCTTGGAGACTCTAGCAACCGTTTTGAGGCCAAATGAGATTATTTTTATAGGTCGATACCATTTTGGGGTGGCCACGCATGTCTGGAGTGAGTACGGTCAAAAAATGAAATTTTGACTCCGGGGTGAAAAAAATTACTATTTTACCCTCAAAACTTTAGGATGGATTTTCGAGAGCTTAAAGGATGATTTTTAAGAATCCGACACCATATTATGCTGGCCATGCATATATAGGACCGGTATGGACAAAAATTGAAATTTTGACTCGGGACCGGAAAATTACCAAAATGCCCTTGGATCCATTTTTGGTAATTCCGAATTTCTTTCATTTTTGGTAGTTAACTAAGGTTGATTATGGTTAATTCAGGTCTGGTCAGCCTTTGGTTAAGGGCTTAAGACCATTTTGCTCCTAAATTATTGGATAAGAAGCATTTTGGTCAAAAAGGCTAGGATTTTGACATGTGGCATTCACTAGGGGTGTATTTGACCAGCATTTGACCTGATCTCTCTCCTCCTTCCCCTCATTCAGCCGAACCTCACCATTTTCCCTCTCTCCCGTGATTTTTCTCTCTCTCGGCCTCACTCTTGTCGGAGCATCGCCGGGCCTTCGCCGTCACTGCCGTGCGCCTCTACCGGCCACCGTCGCCCCCAGCCATCACCCTCAGCCCTCTCGACCACTCCCTCCCTTGTTCCGCCGTCCTCAGCCGCCGTTCAAGCCGAGACCGAGAAGATCGTCGCCGACGCCGCCATGAACCGCCAGCTTGTTCACCGGAACGCCGCCACCGATTTTACCGCAAGTCAGTAATTGACCACCCGTTCTCGTCGACTCGAGTCAATTTAGGCGAGTATTAGTCCCTAAACCCGAACTAGACTAATTATGCATTTTTAGGGGTTAAATTATGGTTAATTAAGCTTAATAATGGCTTAATTATGTGTAATTGTGTGTAGGATGATTAGGGGACTTCATTAGGGCCTAATGAGGTGATTTAGAAGTGATTTAATGGTCGTATGGTGTGCTGCCTTGGTACTGTTCACACAGAACCGAATTTGTGCAATTTGCCAAAGTTGTGTGTTAAATGGTTTACTAAGGAAAGGCATGGAATTAGGCATTGTAGAGGGCAAATTGAGAATTGTTGGAACCCTATTGATGTCACCATATTCAAGGATTTAATGGCTATGTTCGTTTGGTTGTGACGGGCCTTGAATGCCTTGAATCAAATTGGAAGAAATGTGTGGATTAAATGCCGGGTTGAATGGACTAAAATGGAATAGATTGCGAGTGCCGATAATGCGTTAAATGCGTCGAAATTTATGAATAAATTGTACGTGGCATATTGGCATCAGTTATTGGCTCGAATTCCATTTCTTGTGATTTTGTATTAATATTCCAAATTGATGGAAATTGGGAGTGCTAAATGACGCACGTACATGATGTAGCGAAATTGTTGGCCTTCGGGTCGGGCCTTCGGGTCGCTTTAAATTGTTGGCCTTCTGATCGAGCCTTCGGTTCGCTTTAAATTGTGGCCTTCGGGTGGGGTCTTCAGGTCGGAATAAATTGTGGCCTTCGGGTTGGAATAAACTATGGCCTTCGGGTCGGGCTTACAGGTCGATTTATTGTTGAAAGTGGCCTACGGGTCGTGGCCTTCGGGTCGGGATATCTATTGACCTTTGAGTTGGTATAAATTGTGTTATTCATGAAAATGGCCATTGTGTTCGTATTCCATAATTCACATGTGGATATTGTCGATGAATGCCTAACTTGCGGGCATATGAATTTATAGTGATTTAACGGTACACTGCTTGGTGTGTTTAATTGCATGTCAAGAAGTACATGTTAGCCTAGTTTAGGATTAGGGGTTATTTACTTGTTGAGATTTATCTCACGGTTATTGGAAACTGACGTTTCAGACCCCCGTCCGTGATGATGGCAGAACCGCTGGTGCGTTTTGGGATTCCCCACTTTATTGAGAAGACTTTTTTCTGTTCATCCAGTAGGGGAGGGAAATGCGTACATTAGATATTATACCTTAGTTTGGGTAGATGTAGGGGAGTTGAAGTCTGTGACCCATGAGTATGTAGCGTGGTGTTATCGGACGTATAATGGGGAAGAGACCGGGCCCCTTTGTACCTTTGATGTTTCGTTTAACTGACTAGGCGGAGTAGACCCACGGTGTCCCAACGGTCAGGTGATAGACCCCAGTCCGTCAGTTGAGGAGAGTATGAGCTCTGGGGGAGGACCCGTGGTGTACGAATCCGATGGACGTGGAAGAGAGCGATGACGAGATGGAGCAGCAGTTGGAGGAGGATCCCGATCCCGAGGCGATGGAGGCAGAGGACGAGCCCGAGGAGGCTGAGTCCGAGTTGGACTCATTGGATTCTGATGAGGAGATTCTAGATAGTTTTTCTTCGTCAGAGTCTTCTGAGTCTGACCTGGACTGGGTTCCTTAGGTCGATTTTGACCTTAGATAGGGCGGTTGTACCTTTTTGACTGAAGCCGCCTTAGCTTAGTAACCCGTGGCCACTTACCCTTTTTGACCCTAGTGGCCGTTGTTCGTTTTTGGTCTTAGTTAGCACTCCCCTTGTAAATGGACTCTGTACTTACCCTTTTATAGTAGTGATATGTATATGATTTCTTTAGTTAAACTTCTCTACTTTGCTATTCGTGGTTATCTTGATTATTGTACGGGTGTATATATATACATTTATATATACGTAGCTTCCGCTGGTGCTTGAACTTGACACATTGGCTTTTGGGTCGGCGACGATTCCTGAGACGTCGTAATAAAAGAAAATGACCATTGAGTGGGATGCTCGTGCTTCGTGGATTACGGGGCGTGACAGGATGCGAACATTGCTGTTAGTAGGTTCTGCCATCCGGTTTGGAATGGAGAAAATGGATATGAGATCATTCACAATAATGATTAGTATGTGGTCAACCTAGATAAAAGAAAGTGTTCATGCCGAGCCTGGGAACTAAGTGGAATTCCTTGTCCCCATGTTATTTGTGCCATTTTGATGAAGCAAGAAAGGCATGAGGATTACGTACATGATTGGTACAAAAAAAGCTTATACCTTAATTCGTACCAATTCACGTTGCAGCCTATCCGAAGTAGCAAATTTTTGGAGCCAACAAATCATGAAGGCCCTCTACCTTTGCCACTAAAGAAGCAAATAGGAAGGCCAAAGAAAAAAACGAAGAATACAGGAGGGAGAGGCATCAAGTCAGAGGATGAGTAAGACCGGGGTGAAGATGAAATACTCCTATTGCCACAAGGAAGGGCACAATAAGAAAGGTTGCCAGTTGAAAAGGCAACGTGCACAAGAAGTTATTGCAAGAGTTGATCGTGGGCCAAAAACAACACCTACTGAAGAGGTTGCTCTTGGGCCTACTGAAGGGCCAACAAAAGGCCCTATTGTAGGCCGAAGTACAGGGACAACTACAGGCAGGACAGCAACAGCAACAACAATAACTGAGTCCACTATCGAACAAATGAGGAAAAAATATCCAGTAAGCTATACATTATTGTGTTTGTCTTTTATGGGCTGAGTTTAATTTTGTTATGTGTTTCTCAGGTGAGAAGACGACCAACTGAACAAGTTGCACAAGGACAGAGAACCCCACAGGTTGCTCCCTCATAAGTTGCTCAAATTGATGCACCACAACGAACAAGAGGGGTTCTTGGAAAAAGAATAAGGCAATATGGTTATGGGATTTACACAGATGAACGTACCGGAATGACTACTTTCAATGTAAGATTTGTAGGCCTCATGTATTTAATTTATGGCATTTCAATTCATTTGGTTAACAATATAATTATGTTCTTGTAGCTTGGAAGAAATTCAGAGGTGCTTATCTCTCAAGGTGGGCCAACTCAAGAGTCAAAGGCGCAGCCAAAGAAGAGCGCAAAGAAGAAGAAGAAGAAGAAGACAACGAGTACAGCTTCAAAACAGCCATCAACAAATAAAGTTACACCAGTTCAATCTCAACCAACAGAATCGGTACTAGTTCCTTCTCAACCGACTGATCATGGGACCAATGTTCGTATGGAGTGGTCCCGACACATGACACGTGCTACAAAAAAAATTGTTGATGCTGAGAAGAATGTGATAGAAATGTCAGTTAATGAACCTACGCGTCCAGTTCGAAAGAGTGCCCGAATTATGAATCAATTCAAAAGTGCAAAAGGAAAAAGGAGCGGGGGTGTTGTGCATATTGACTAAAGGGAGGGTGCTGGACATGGTATCTTCACTGATGGGGATTGCTGCCATTGTTGTTATGTGTTCCCTTTGACATATTAGGTGGGAGGGGATCGTTGACTGATTGGGGGCTGATATTTTTTATGGACATGTTTATTTTTGTAAAGAACCAAGCAATGTCAATGGCAACAATGTTTTTGTTATTCTATTGTCTTGCACCTTGTTATGAGGCCGATGTTTTTGGAAGTTGTTGGTTGATTATTGTTGCTAGTTGAAGTTGTGGGTGTTGGATGTACGTGCTGGTTGAAGTTGTGGGTGTTGCATCTTCCTGCACTAGCAAATACAAGTACTGGTGTAAGAACAAGATGCATTAGCACAGCACTAGTGCAATTGTGGCTGTTGGTGCATCATGTTGCACCAATACAGCTTTTGATGCAACTCTGGGTGCTGGTGTGTCTTCTTCCACCAACACTTGTATGAGTTGGTACAAGAACAAGATGCACCAGCAACTCAACTGGTGCAACATGCACCACAACTGGTGCAAGCCAATGGAAACATAGTTGAAAGTGACTTGTTCTTTTTTTTAAACTCCTGCAACACGACTGATCACTTTTTCATCGCGATTGACACTAAAATGATCACTTTCAGAAAAACTTGGCACTAAAACGATCATTATTTACAACTTATGGCACTGAAATAGTTACTCGTGAATTGTCACCACCCTTTAATTTCTTCATGGTTTGCAGATGTAATGGTTGCAGCAAACCATTACATCTGATGCAAAAACCAAGCAAACCAATATATACAATACATAACCAAGCAAATTTTTTTTGAAGTGGTCACAACCAATGAAGTCCAACTCCAACCTTCCATTTCCACCATATATTGGAACAAAGCCTTTTGTTCCATACAATTTGCAGCAAATCAGTAACACACTTTACTTACAAATGACCCAATACAAGTAAATATTCCACATCTTTGATTATGGTAGACATACAAACTTCTTCTCATTACTCACTGCAAATTTGAATATACTACACAAGAGAACAACAACACAATCAATGCTCGATAAAAGTTTCTTTCAATTTTCAGCCTTGAAACTTCCCTCTTCAAATGGTCGATTAAAGATGTTAAACCCTTCATTTGAGCTTGCATTGAGTCGACATCATCTAACTCGTCCATTAATGTAGGTGGAGGTTGATGTCATCCTTCAAGTAGCTGCAAGATCACTTCTGTGGCTCGGCCGGAGAATTTGGTATCAACCCATTTGAAATATTTGCACTTTGAGCCTTCTCTATACCTGCCGCATCCATGGAATCTTCTCCTGGGATTTAACTAAGTCCAAGATGTTATTCTCGGACTCGATAACCCATAAAAACAGTAACACTCACCATCTAATTCCCTTTTTTTAATTGAATGTGAGCCGCTGCTGAAGCTTTTGCCTTCCATCTGCAAGCGCGAGCTGCCGCCCTCCATTTGCAAGCACGAGCTGTCGCCCTCCATCTGCAAGCGCGAGCTGATAATTGGGGATTTAAGGTTTTGCTTTTCACGGGTTAGGTATCCCGAATGTGAGCCGCTGCTGAGCTTCCGCCCTCCATCTTTCAATTTGGGGATTAAGGTTCTTATTTTGGGAGAAGATGCTCAATAAAACGGCACCGTGTAGGTATGGTGAATAAAACGGCGTCGTTTTATTCTTTGTACACTGACTATGCTCTCCGGCGAGCCACGTCGGCTTCAAATACTAATAAAAAATTACCTCGTCAGATTTCCGACCAATCAAATCAGAGTTGACACTTAAAAGATTGTTTTTCAAATTTTTTAGCACTAAAGTGATCCAAATGGAAGTTTTGGCATCAAAGTGGCCTCCGTACACAAGTTTTGGCACCAATGCTATTCTTACCCCCTGAATTACTTAAACTTTGTTTGTTTTCGCGAAAAATGAATGAATTGGAAAATACTTTCCTAAAAAAGATTTCTTATATCGTTTGAGATAATTAGTCAATGAAAAATGTTTCATTGTCAACAATAATTTATATTTAAATATTTTGTAAATTATGAAAAACAATTTAGTTCGTTAATTTTCGTAAACGGTACAAACGATTATTTTTTAAATAAATACTTTTCAAATCATTCATTTTCCATGAAATAGACGCACCATTAAATTATTGACATTGTCAAACGCATTCAAGTGCACGAGTCGTGTTTATGACACTCACCCATGTGAGGATTTGATAAGCCAAGTAATTAAATCAAGAAGTGCGAAAGTTAAATATAATAATTCCCTAATAGCATCGCCACCCACGTGTTCTTTTGCTTCCTTTTGGTAGGAGAAGAAAACTTCATCCTCCAACGGAGGAAACTAATGGCTTAAATCCAAACTCTAGGAAGTTGTGTCTTTAATTATATTATTCCTTCATACGTAATTGATGGTTGGCCTTGGAATCCATCAGAGTAACCATATTGTTTAATAGTATTATTGACTTTTTGCGAGATTTTTAATTTCTAGAAAGGTAAATTTCTGAATTTGCTCTATCTACATAAAAAAAATTATTCTCCTATCGATCAACATATGCTATAATCTTAATTAGTCGTGTTTGTGGAATAATTTTTTGAATTACATGACTAGCCTAAGTCCAATGTAAGTGGTATATAAAGTCGTTCACAGTATATGAGGGACTCGAGTTAATTAATTTACGTCTTGTAAAAGTCAGGTTACACGGAGAATTGAATATTTAGAATGCGTTTAGCAAAATGACTGATGGATTAATGTGATAATAAGTAAATAGTTAATAAGTTCAAATTGTCCCTTTCGTGCTCGAGGCCTCAAGACAATGTTTACCTCAATCTATAATCTTTCAATGTGAGAGACATTTTGATTTCTTGAATCGATTTTCAATTACAGAATGTTTATTCGTTGGGAGGGTATTTCTTTTGCTACTTTGTTCAAATGCCTCCAAAAGAAGAGTAGATATAGGCACAAACGATTAAACAAATGATTCCATCTATTTATTGTCAGACTCTATATAAACCCCATCGTAGTAAGGGTTGATGAGTATAGGGTAAAAGGATATTACAAGTGTCATAAGTTGTATACGGAGGTCACTTTGATGTCATAACTCTTTTTTTTTATCACTTTAATGCCAAGTCAGAGGAAAAGAGATCACTTAAGTGCCAACTTCGGTAAGTTTTGCCGGAAATCCGACGTGGCATTTTTTATTAATTTTTTAAGCCGACGTGGCTCGCCGGAGGATGA
Organism: Syzygium aqueum; assembly: GCA_031216185.1. Taxonomy (NCBI): domain Eukaryota; kingdom Viridiplantae; phylum Streptophyta; class Magnoliopsida; order Myrtales; family Myrtaceae; genus Syzygium; species Syzygium aqueum. Next base: position 15,241,181 of record CM062234.1, read on the forward strand.
GTCAGCGTGTACAGTCATTATTTTTTATTTTAAATAATTTTTTTTCCTCTTCTTTCCTTTTTCCTTTCTTTTCTTTTTTTTTTTCTCTTCTCTCCTCGCCGGCCAGTTGCCGGTGGCCGGTCCGGCCACCGGCAAATCTCGGGAAAGGCTAGGCGAGGGCGGCCTCGCCAGATTTGGATGAAGCGACCCTCGCTGGCTACAGGCGAGGCCGCCCCTCGTCGACCATGGGCAAGGGGCAGGCTCATTAGATCTGGGCGAGGCGACCCTCGCCGGCGACAAGCAAGGCCGCCCCTCGCCCATGGCCGGCGAGGGGCGGCCTCGTCAGATCTGGGTGAGGCCGCTCCATGCATGTGTATTGAATAAAGAATCCCCCATGGGGCGATAGGCTTGGCTCGGTCCAAGATTTATTCTGACTACTTAGCCTTCAAAATTAGTCTGAAAGACCTAAAGTGGAAAGGCCAATTTTATGCACCTTTAGGGCGAGCCATTGAGCAACCTTTTATCTCCTAGAATAGAATCAAGTATGTTCAAATTTTTGTTTTTCTGTTTTTTTGGCAGAACCGGTCATGTACAAGAGAGCTCTTCCAAAAGCTCATTATTCATTGAAGATACTATCATTTTTCTTGTTATCAAAAGCTTCATTTTCCTTATCAAAAGGAAAATGATTGTGTCTTCAATGAATAATGAGCTGGTGGAAGAAATCCGACGTGGACCTGTTCAGAAACAAAAATATCCGATGCGGACAACTATGAATCCGGGGTTTTTGAAGCTGGGGGCTACAAATTAGCAGTTAATTTAACGTCTAGTTTGTTCTTTTGGAACAGGGACAATGCCGGGCCAGGATACATTCACTTGGTACTTGTCAATCGAGGGCACGGTTAAAGAATAATAATGTGGAAGAGAGAAATTAGATATTTTGTGTATATTTCAATGTGTCTTGAAGATGAACACAATTTACGGTAATAAGATAAACATAATACCAATTATAAACAATTAGGGATATGCATAATCAAAATAAATATATGTATAATCCTAAGAGATATGAAGGATCAAGTAAATATCTTACTATCGCTGTGTCGTCGAGCTTGGTGGATTTGCAAAGGTGGCGGTGCATGAGGTGGCGTCTGGCGGCTGCTTGAGGCAAAATTTCGGTAGAAGGCCCACTACATGAAGTATTTATCACTATTTAGGCGGTAATTTTTACGTAAATATTTTTCAAATTATTTATCTTCCGCGAAATAATTCCCCTTATATTAGTCAGCGAGAACATGACATGGAAAGATATTTGTGTCTTCAAAAAGTCAGTCCTCTCTCTGGATTTGGGCCCACGGGCTCTTCGCATTGGAATTCCAGAAAAACAGAGCACGCACAGAGAGCTCGGGATTCTCAGTAGGGAATCAATTTCGTGGACTGATTCATCTTTATTCCCCTCCGTGACCTTCAATCTGCCATAAGCCGACGCCGCCGTAACCCTTCCACCGTCACTGGTTCTGCCGCCTCAAGACCTCCTCCTTTCTACTCTGTTTCTCAGCAGCGGGCGTGAAGTGCCTCAAGCTTGCTCGTGATCATCAGCAGCAACACTTCCAAGAGGTTCTTTCTCTGATTTGATAACCGACCACGCCTTCAATTTGCTTCATTGGCAAGGTAGTACTTCGTGCTCTGTCTTGATAAAGAAGTGTCTGAGGTGTCCTCTTCTCTTATGAGATCAGGATCGCTTGTGTTCGAATCTATTTCGTTGATTTTAAATTTCCTTTACTGATTTAGTATGAGTCTAGAGCTTCTAAGACGAGTCCATTCGTGCCTCATCTTTTTACTAAACTGAATGCACATCACCTATTTGATGATGTGCCCGAACTAGGTCGGAGTTGTTTTGTTTTCATTGTTGATCGATATGAGTGTATATGAGCAGGATTCGCACCTTCTTATTCAACATGCTGATCTGGTGACATGATTATGATGTAATCCTTTGATGGTCCAAGTTCATTCGTGCATAAAAGTTAGTTCGTTTTTTGTTATCCATTTCCACGTAGTTCCTGGCCATGTACTGATCTGTTTTAGTCATCCTGCTATGAAGTTTGTGTTGCTATTGATTATGTAATTGTTGTATCAAGTGCAATCTACGAATTCGTTTCATCCAACCTTGCACTCTTAAGAGGACTTGAAGCTGTTCATGCTTCTGATTTGATTCAATTGGAGTCTCATTTGATTCAATTCATCTAGTTTCGGGGGTCATTTTTCTTGAAATTTGAAATAAATTGAATTATAAATTGTGTTTTCTTTTAGATGAAATGGATAAAAATAATAATAAATAAATAAAATGATATATGATAAAAATAAAAAATAAAAAATAAAAATCTTACTAGCGTTCATTTTGGGATTACAGGGTTACTTCAACGAATGTTATCGTTTTAATATCTGTTTGTAAATTTTTGGGTTTGGTAGTTGATTCTCTTTAGCCGGAAGTAGACTTCGACTTTGATTTGAAAATTAGGGTTCATGGGTCTAGAGACTTAATAATAGATCTGTCAAATGGATGGCTTTTTTATTATTTTGATACTAATTTATTTAAATTAAAATTTTAAAAAAAGATAAAAAAATTTAAAAAAAAAATGGAGGAGGAGGAGGATAGGTGGGCTGTAAGCCCTCCCCACTACTGCCCCGTCATCGCCGGGAAGGGCCGGTGAGGATGGGGGATGCTGACGACCATTGCCAATGGTAGGCAAGAGCCTGCAAGCCCTCCCCCAAACCTAGTGAAGGTTGCTTGCCCTCGCCTAGACCTAGCCAAGGGTCGCTAGTGGCGGTCAACCCCCGCTAGTGGCGGCCCTCAGCCAGATCTGGGTGTGGATCGTTGTCCCTGGCTGGGGCCCAGCAACTCCCATCTACCATCCCCCACCATCACTGCCCCCTCTTGACGATGGTGGGGCGACGGTAGCGAGGGCTTGCAACCCTCCCCACCTGTCCTCCTCCTCCGTTTTTTTAAAGCTTATTCTTTAAATTTAATTTAAATATTAGTATTAAAAATCAAATTTGGCCAAAACTACGTCGTTTTAATCTTATGTTTCATATTTTAGCCATGCTATCGCCACATAAGAAAGAGAAAATACTAAAATAAGCCACGCTAGAGTCACATCAGCATTTTATGTTAGTTGGTTTGATGGTGTTAACTTTAGGACTTGATTAAACCAATTTGATAAGTTTTAAGACTTAGTTACATTTTTTTGTAAATTTTAGGACTCAATTGCACTTTTATAACAAGTTTTGAGAACTTCTAATAAATATACCCCTTTATTTTATTTTTTTGGGTGGGGGGCAGGGGAAGCATGTGGGTTTGAGTTGAGTTATCAATGGCTTATAAATGGGTCTATCAATAACCCATTTTCCAATTGGGCTCTATTGTAATAAACCCATTTCAACCCCATATTAAAGCTTCAACTAACCCATTTTCTACTCAGTCCATTAAATATGAGTTAAAATATGGGCCATTGACCTGTTTTGCCACCCCTACTTAATAATAATGTGATGTATATTATTTACCTGACTCGTATCGGGTACTTCACTTCACTTTACTTTCGTCATTCTTTTATAGCATTTGAGTGACATGAGGTGTTAATTTTAGGTCATGGAGATCATTTCCCAAGGTTTAATAACAAAGTCATGTAATATTTTTTACCTGGCTCATATTGGATTTACCTTCTCGCATTTTACTTACTAATTATTTATGTAATATCCCGAATTCTGACCCGTTACCGGGACCAATAAAGTGTATATTAATTCTCGTTTGATTTTAGTAAGTCTCGTCCGGACTTGATCAATCACGGGATACTAACCAAATGAGAAAGGCTAAATAGGGGACGGTACGTGGACCAGGGACCCGATCACGAGTTGAGTACTGATTTCGAGAAATATCGAGGGAATATTTTGGGTCAATATGGGCCGATTTTAGGAAAATAACGGATTCAATGTAATCAGTGGCGTACGCTTGGGTCGCGGGTGATTCCGCATAACTGAAAGTACGCTGATGATTGAATTCCGGATTTAATCCTAATAATCGCGACCCTCGGCACTAGTGATAATTCCTCGCGTTTTATGAAAGTCGAGGCCATCATGACTCAGACAACCCTAGGTCGATATGCGTAAACCCTAAACAGCCGCTCGTTAGTGAGAGACCCTAAAACTTCAAAATGAGCAAATTTGATCGTGAAATTGGACCCGGACTTCGACGTCGAAAATTCGAGGGCGTTAGCGACTATGTTGAAGGATCAACGTCATTTTAGTGTGGCCACATACGTTTGGGGCTAGTACGGCTGAAAACGGGAATTTCGATAAAAATTGGAAAATTTACAATTTTGCCCCTGAGGACCCTGATGACCATTTTCGAGGCCAATGACATTATTTTTCGAGGCCGGTGTCATTTTGGGGTGACCACGCATACCAGAAGTGGTTTTGGACAAAAACTGAAATTTCGACAAAAATTAAAAAATAATATTATTTTATTCCCGAAACTTTGCAGTCGATTTTCGGGGGCTTAAAAAATGAATTTCGCGATTCTGACGCCATATTATGTTGGCCACGCACATATGGAATGCGTATGTGCAAAAATTGGAATTTTGACCCGGGATCGGAAAATTACCAAATTGCCCTTAGGCCCGTTTTTGGTAATTCCGAATTTCTTTCATTTTTGGGGGTTAACTAAGGTTGATTAGGGTTAACTAAGGTTGGTCAGCCTTTGGTTAGGGGCTTAAGACCATTTTAACCCTAAATTATTGGATAAGAGGCATTTTTAGCCCTTGGATTAAGGGCATTTTTGTCCAAAACCCTTAGATCTTTGACAATTGGATCCCACTCACCCATCTTTGACCAATATTGACTCTCTCTCTCTCTCTTCCAGCCATCTTCAGCCAGAACAACTTCCATTTCCCCTCTCCCCCGTGAATTTCCTCTCTCGGTCTCACTCTCGCCGAAGCTCCGCCGGGACCTCGCCGGCGCCGCCGTGCGCCATCGCTAGCCACCGTCACCCCCAGCCATCACCCTCAGCCCCCTCGACCACTCCCTCCCTTGTTTCACCGCCCACAGCCGCCGTTCAAGCCGAGTTCAAGAGACCATCGCTGGAGCCGCCGTGAACCGCCGGCTTGCTCGCCGGAACGCCGCCGCCAATTCCACCGCTCGTCGGTGATTGGCCGCTCGTTTCCGTCGTCTTGAGGCAACCTAGGCGATTATATTTTCACTAAATCCGAACTAGACCAATTATGCATTTTTAATGGTGAATTAGGGGTTAATTAAGCCTAAATATGGATTATGTAGGTGTGTTTATGTGTGGACTGATTAGGGATGCTCATTAGAGCCTAATGAAGTGATTTAATGGTGGTTTAGTGGCCTAAGTATGGTCTGCCCTGGTACTGTTCATACAGAACCGAAATTGTGCATTTTAGGGGTGAAATTGGGCTTAATTAAGCTTAATTAAGGCTTAATGATTTGAGATTTTGTGTAGGATGTTTAGGGGACTTCATTAGGGCTTAATGAGGTGATTTAGAGGTGATTTAATGGCCCTAAAGTGTGCTGTCCTGGTACTGTTCACACAGAACCGAATTTGTGCAATTTGCCTAAGTTGTGTATTAAATGGCTATTAAGGAAAAAATATGGAATTAAACATTATAAAGGGCAAATTGCACTACAAAAAAACTGGATTTTTGCCACGAAAATTTGCGATGAAAATTTTTTCGTTGGAAAATTTGCGACAAATTTTCCAACGAAAAGTAAAATTCGTTGGAAATTTCCAACGAACAATTTTTCGTCGCAAAATTCGTTGGAAATTTCCAACGAAAACGTTTTCGTAGCAAAATTCGTTGGAAATTTCCAACGAAAACTTTTTCATTGGAAAATTCGTTGGAAATTTCCAACGAATTTTTTTTCGTTGGAAATTTCCAACGAATTTTCCAACAAATTCAAAGAAACCCGGTATTGTTCGGCATTTTTTATATTCGTTGGCAAATTCGTTGGAAATTTCCAACGAATTTCAATATTCCGGGAAATTATTTTAGTGTGTACAATTTTTGTTGGAAAATTCGTTGGAAATTTCCAACAAATTTTCCAACGAATTCAAAAAAATCCGGTATTGTTATGCATTTTTTATATTCGTTGGCAAATTCGTTGGAAATTTCCAACGAATTTTCCAACGAATTTCAATATTCCGGGCAATTATTTTAGTATGTACAATTTTCGTTGGAAAATTCGTTGGAAAGTTCCAACAAATTTTCCAACGAATTCAAAAGAATCCGGTATTGTTATGCATTTTTTATATTCGTTGGCAAATTCGTTGGAAATTTCCAACGAATTTTCCAACGAATTTCAATATTCCGGGCAATTATTTTAGTATGTACAATTTTCGTTGGAAAATTCGTTGGAAATTTCCAACAAATTTTCCAACGAATTCAAAAAAATCCGGTATTGTTATCCATTTTTTATATTCGTTGGCAAATTCGTTGGAAATTTCCAACGAATTTTCCAACGAATTTCAATATTCCGGGCAATTATTTTAGTATGTACAAGTTTCGTTGGAAAATTCGTTGGAAAATTCCAACGAATTTTTTTTCGTTGGAAATTTCCAACAAATTTTCCAACGAATTCAAAAAAATCCGGTATTGTTATGCATTTTTTATATTCGTTGGAAAATTCGTTGGAAATTTCCAACAAATTTTCCAACGAATTCAAAAAAATCCGGTATTGTTATGCATTTTTTATATTCGTTGGAAAATTCGTTGGAAATTTCCAACGAATTTTCCAACGAATTTCAATATTCCGGGCAATTATTTTAGTGTGTACAATTTTCGTTGGAAAATTCGTTGGAAATTTCCAACGAATTTTTTTTCGTTGGAAAATTCGTTGGAAATTTCCAACGAAAAAAAATTCGTTGGAAATTTCCAACGAATTTTCCAACGAATTCAAAAAAACCCGGTATTGATCGGCATTTTTTATATTCGTTGGAAATTTCCAACGAATTAAACAAAAACCTATATTGTTCAAGGAATTAAAAAAAAACTCTCAATTTCTTCTTCCTCACCCCCCTTCACCCTCCACCCCCTCTCTCACTCTCCACCCGCACGCCCCCATTCTCTCTCTCTCACCCCCCTCCACCCTCCACCCCCTCTTCTTATTTTCTTCGACGATGCAGCCGCCCGCCGCCGCCGTCCTCCTCCTCCTCCTCGCCGCTGCCGCCGCCGCCGCCTCCTTCCTCGACCGCTTCCGGAAGCGGCCCTCTCTCTCCGGCCGCTCCCCGCAACAGTACATCGAGCTCACCCGCCCCCTCCGCTCCTCCCTCCTCCCCGCCACCTGCGCCCACTGCATCGTCGCCCACACCATCGGCTCCCCTCCCTTCTCCGCCGCCTACTCCTCGCCCCCGCCGCCCTGCCCCTCCCCGCCGTGGTCCGCCGTCGCCCTCGAGCTCTCCGCCTCCTCCCGCGGTGACCAGCACGACCGCATCGCCGCTGTCTGGCTCGGCGGCGCCGAGCTCCTCCGCACCAGCACCGTCGAGCCCAGCGTTCTGGGCGACCTCGAGCCCTCGCCGGCGACGAGCTCGAGCTCGCCCAGATCTGGGCGAGCTCGGCCATCGACGGCGACGAGGCTGGCCCTCGCCAGCGGCGAGGGCGATTTTTTGACCAAAAAAAAAATTTCGGTGGAAAAAAATTTCTACGATTTTTCCACCAAAAAATTTTTTTTTATGGAAAAAAATTTTCCACTATTTTTCCACAAAAAAAAATTTGTAGTTTCCAACGAAAAAAAAATTCGTTGGAAAAAAAATTCGTTTCCAACAAATTTAGCCACAAGTTTTCCAACGAATTTTCCAACGAAAAAAAATTCGTCTCAAATTTCCAACGAAAATTGAAATTTTTCGTTGGAAAAATTTGCGACGACTTATTACCAATGAATTTTTTTTCGTTGGAAAATTCGTTGGAAATTCGTTTTCCAACGAATTTTTCTAAATTTTTCGTTGGAAATTTTGTCGGAAAAAACATGTTTTTTTGTAGTGTTGGGAATTGTTGGAACCCTATGGGTGTTGCCATATTTAAGAGTTTATTGGCTAGGTTCGATTGGGTGTGACGGGCCTTAAACGCCTTGAATCAAATGGGAAGAAATGTGCGGACTGAGTGTCGGGTTGAAAGGACTAAAATGAAATGAGTTGTGGGTGCCGATAATGCGTGGAATTCATTGAAATTTATATTTCAAAGTACATGGCGCATTGGCATCGGCTATTGGCTCAAATTCCATTTCTCGTGATCTCTATTAGTTAATATAGATTAAAAGTGATAAATGATGCACGTGTATAAAATAGTGAGATTTGTTGGCCTACGGGTCATTTTAAATCGTGGCCTTTGGGTCGAGCCTTCGGGTCGAAATAAACTGTGGCCTTCGGGTCGGGCTTTCAAGCCAGAGTATCTATTGGCCTTCGGGTCGGGCCTACGGGTCGGAAAAATCTATTGGCTCTCGAGTCGGCTTAATTGAGTACTCTTGATATTCAAATGTGAGCGTCATCGCTGAATGCCTAACTTGCAGGATTGTCCCAAGAATTATTTATGCTTAAATTTATGAAATTGTTGGGAATTATTAATATCCGCTTGATATGTTTGATTTACCTGTCAGGAAGTGCATGTTAGCCTAGCTTAGATTTAGGGATTACTTACTTGCTGAGTTTTATCTCACGGTTGTTGAAACCGACATTTCAGACCCCCGTCCGTGACCATGGCGGAGCCGCTCATGCGTTTTGGGATTCCCCATTTTATCCAGAAGACTTTTTCTGTACACCCAGTAGGAGAGGGGAATTCATATATCAGATATCTTACGTTAGTCTGGGTAGATGTCGGAGAGTTGGAGTCTGCAACCCATGAGTACGTAGCTTGGTGTTATAGGACGCACAATGGGGAAGAGATCGGACCTCTTAGGACTTTTGATGTTCCATTCAATGGACTGTTTGGAGTAGACCCTCGGTGCCCCGATGGGCAGGTAGTAGACCCCAGTCCGTCTGATGAGGAGAGAGCGAGCTCAGAGGAGATACCAATAGTGTACGAGTCGGACGAAAGCGGATCGATGGACGTGGACGTGGACGATGAGGAGATGGAACAGCCCCTGGAGGAGGACCCCGATCCCGAAGCGATGGATATAGAGGACGAGCTCGAGGAGGCTGAGTCCGAGTTGGACTCATTAGATTCCGATGAGGAACTTCCTGATAGTTCTTCCTCATATGAATCTTCTGACTCTGACCCGGACTGGGTCCCCTAGGACGACTCAGTTATGACTAGGTCGGGCTGTAACTTTTTGACCGTAGCCCGCCTTAACCAAGTTACCCTGGCCACTGACCCCTTTTTGATCCTCGTGGCCGTGACTTACCTTTTTGGGTTTGGGTTTTATGCACCCCTATAAATGGATATTGTATCTACCCACTGTTAATAGTAATGCGTGTATGTTTGTATTAAATTTTCTTTCCTACCCTGCTCTTTGTGGTCATCTTAAAATATAGGTACGGGTGTATATATATATATATATATACATTTATATATATACGTAGCTTTCGCTCGTGTTGTACTCGTCGCGATGAGATTTGGGTCGGTGACGCTTCCTGGGACATCGCAAGATATTAGACCGACTAGAGGGATGTTCGTGCTTCGCATAGGGTTGCGGGGTGTGACAATTTATTATCACTTTTGATGTGTTGCGTTAATTTCCCTATTTCGATTCTATGCTTTGATTTCTTTAGCTTCAAGGAGTAGATCGTGCTTTAGGGTAAACATAATCAACCACTTCTAGGCACATAGTAGAAAGAACCTTAGGATTCATAATTTGACATGACCGTATGAATCACTTAGAAGGCAAACAAAATGAGTTTTGGTATCAAAATTGCGCTAATTAAATAATTAGGACAACCAAGTCCCCGAATTTAGAATCTGTAATTTGTAAGAAGTGGGACTGATCTCCACATCCCACTTGGCTTCTAGCTGGCCCCAATAAGTTAGTGGCAACTTTCAAATATAATAGAATAAATAAATCAAAATGAATCAAAATTTCTCAACGTCACTCGAAATAAGGGTTTGGGAGAACTCATATCAAACGAGGGCGAGTCGATCAAGTATGAGGACCGTTCGTTCCTGCTCACCCCTTAACCATGACATTAGGAAGGGTCACGACATTGGTCAAAGAATCACGAATGCTACTTCCGGTCGGTCTCCCATTGACTTTCTTTTGTGAGCGGTTTAGTGTACCCCCGAACTACACCTAATAAAAATCAAACCTTAGACTTGAATACTTCGTAAGAGCTCAAATTATCTCCATGCCCTACCGAAGTTCGAAGGGGAGAAAAGGAAAAAAAAGGCCTCTCCATTCATCAGTTCATGTATTCTGTCTTCGGTAATAAAAACAAGATATTCATGTATTTTGCTGCACTAGGATCTAAATGTCTTGGGTTATTATTTGCGAATGACTATTTTGGTTTGCTAATTAGACGAACTAAATCCTGTCGGTATTTGAGTTTTCTTTTTCTTTCTTTGTTTCTTTTTCGTGTGTTTGAGTAACTTGAGTAAGTAAATTACTTTAAAAACGATTGAAATTTTGAATTATTCCGTACTCGCAGTGCAAAACTGGCATTTTACCCTAATTGTAGTAGACATGTGACATGCGTCTCCTTAAAATCATTTTAACCTTCAAGGGTTGGCACAATTGGTTGGTATCTCAAAGGGTTTCCAAATAAAAAATCGAAGGTATCTTGCAAGTTGTGTACAAAATGCTTTTGGTTAAGGCCACCTGCACAGGTCAAAGGGCTAGATTTACTGATTTATGAGATTTGTAGAGCGTTTCATAGACCTTTAAGTAGCCGAGACACTATGCTTATTACACCTGGATCATAAAAATAAAAATAAAAACCAAAAGCACAAGCACAAGCCAAATGGCTAGACTTAACCGATTTATGAAACTTGCAGAATGTTTCATAGATCTCCAAGTAGTCGGGGACTCTATGCTGATACCCCTGAATTATAAAATAAATAAGTTTATTTAACTATACTAATAAAATTTATTTTTCATTTTTTGGATGGAAAACTTCCATTCATCAAATTCATGATGATCAAATAACTAGGGTTTCACGACCTTGTGTTTAATTACCTCACATCGCACATGCTCTCAACCAACCAAAGCGATTAGACTAGTAATGAAAATTCAAACCATGAAAATTCACCACAAAAATCGAGAATTGGAAGTACGTAAAATCACGTAACCGGACAATCGCGAATGAAGCAAATTTAGTAGTACTATGTGAGCTTTCGAGGTTGAGATTACCAGGCAACTTGATTTTTCTGATAAACTGCTCAGGGATCACTATACTAGATTAATCATATTCTAGGATACAGCAATGAACTTGTACTGTGACGAAGGGGATTACAATAATGTGGCAAGAAAAAACTATTTTAACATGGCCATGGTCAGGATCGGAGAGAGATGTTTTTGGATTCACTTTCCTTAAGAAATAATTGAATGCGGTTCAGTATGACATTTTAGAAAAAGTTAATAGGAGGAACAATTCGGTGCTTGAGATGCTTCCAATGACTTCAAAGTAAATGTGCCCTTGGATGAAGATGCGCGCACACATATATATAAAAACAATTAAGGACATTGGATCCACCGTGCACAAGTTTTTCTTTTATGAGATTTACATATGTGAGGATTTGATAAGCCATATCATTAAATTTAAGAAGTGGGAAAGTGAAATATAATAATCGGCTAACAGCATCGCCACCCATGTGCTTTTTGGCTTCCTTTAGGTAGGGGAAAAAATTTCGTCCTCCAAAGTAAGAAATTATTGGCATTTGTCGGTGTTGGTATAAATCCAAACTCTAGGAAGGTGTGTCTTTGATTACATTTTTTCTTCAAAACGGTGATTGATGGATGATTGTGACATTCCGAAATTTCCGTCAATTGGAAATTATTGAATAACTGAGTTTTATGAAATGTGCTTGTAGTAAATTTCTCGCCTGGAACCGATCATTTCTGAGAATGCTAACCGTGACATTCCGAATTTCGACCCATTTTTGGGATTTATTAAAACGTATAATTCGTCAGTGCGCTTATAATAAAATCTCGCCCGGCAACTGATCACTCTCGGATTTTTGTTTTTAAAAATAGAGATTTCGTTAGAATCGCACTCGATCGAATTTGGCCGTTATTTAGACCTCAAACTTGGCAGTCGATTTTCGAGAGTTTCGGGACGAAATAAAGTGGACGGTGTCGATATTATTGTGGCCAGCGTCGAGATTACCAGGAATAGTGAGAAAGTGAAATTTTAGACCGGGTGCGGATTTGGACTAGTAGACCTCCCTCGGGGTAGTTTGTTTTAATTAATTTGGCCATTGTCCCTTATTATATTCTAGGGTTAATTCGGACCATAGGATTGTTTTCAAATTTGAATTCCGGCCGTTAGATCGCACTCGATGGCTTAGACTCTCTCTCTCTTTCTCTCTCTCTCTCCCCGGTCACCTTTCCCCGCCTGCACACGTCTGTCTCCTCCTCTTCCCCATGCAGCTCTCTCTCTCTCTCTCTCCTTCTCTCTCTCTCTTTCTTTTCCTCCCTCGTCCGCGCACGTCGCGCCCATGCAGAACGCCTCCCCCTCTCTCTCTCTCTCTCTCTCTCTCTCTCTCTCTCTCCTCCCCCATGCACGCCCCTGCCCCCTTGTCAGACCCACGCCCCTCTCTCTCTCCTTTCTTTTTTTCCTTCTTCCCTCTTCTCTCTCCTCCTCTCGTTCTTCTTCCTCGGTTGGCTTCTGCTTCCCTCGCGAGCCACGTCCGTCCCGCGCCTCGCCCCAACCGCGTCGCCGACGCTCGTCGCCACCGCGCGTCGTCCGGCTGTCGTGTGACATTCCGAATTTCGACCCATTTTTGGGATTTATAAAACGCGTAATTTGTCAGTGTGCTTATAGTAAAATCTCGCCCGGGAACTGATCACTCCCGGTTATCATTTTAAATTAGATATTTCGCTAGAATCGCACTCGATCAAATTTGACCGTTATTTAGACCCCGAACTTGACAGTCGATTTTCGGGAGTTTCGGGACGAAATAAATTGGACGGTGTCGATATTATTGTGGCCAGCGTCGAGATTACCAGGAATAATGAGAAAGTGAAATTTTGGACCGGGTGCGAATTTGGACTAGTAGACCTCCCTCGTAGTGTGTTTTGATTTATTTTATTTTGGCCATTTTTCTTATAATATTATTTTGGATTTTTGTTAACCGTAGATCGTTTCTGGGTTTGAATCGTGTCCGTTGGATCGCAATAATTATTGGACTTTCTCTCTCTCCCCGGTCACATTTCCCCCTTCTGCCCACACGTCTCTCTCTCTCTCTCTTTTTCTCTTTTCCCCGCGCACGTTTCCCCCCTGCGCACGTCTGCCCCTCCTCTTCCCCATGCAGAACCCCTCCCCCTCTCTCTCTCTCTCTCTCTCTCTCTCTCTCTCTCTCTCTTTTTCCTCTCTCTTTTCCCCCTCGGCCGCGCACGTTGCGCCCATGCAGACCCACGCCCCCCCTTCTGACATGCAACTGTCCCTCTCCTCTTCTCTTCCTCTCTTCCCTCTTCTCTCTCCTCCTCTCGTCTTCTTCCCCGATTGGCTTCTGCTTCCCTCGCCGAGCCACGTCCGTCCCGCGCCTCGCCCCAACCGCGTCGCCGCCGCTCGTCGCCACCGCGTGTCGTCCGGCCGTCGCCTCCGCCCTACCGCAACCGCCACAACAGCCTCTCTCTCCCCCCCTCTCCTCATCCGCGGCCCCCAGCCTGTCCGACGCCACCCCCAGCCGACTGGTTCTGCCTTCGTTTTGCCCCTGCCCAGCCGGCCGCCTTGCTTCGCTCCGTCGTCTAGCTCGCCGCCGTGGAAGCTCAGCCCCGTCACCGCCACCGTTGTCTCTGAATGTCCTCGCTGGAGTCGACCACGAACGCGGCCTTCCGCCCAGTCCAGCAACCGCTCGTCATCACCGTCGCCTGCCACGCTCGACGAGTCCCGGCCGCCGTCTAGCCAGCTCCCCTCAGCCACCGTCGCCCCAGCCCAACCCTGCCGACCGCCGTCTGTGGTCCCACCCACCGTCACCGCTACGCCCTAATGCAGCTCGCCCACCCGACGCCATTGCTGCCCGAGCTCGTCTGCCTTCGCCGCTCGCTCGCCGGGGAGCCGCCCCGCTCGTCGCCGCCGTCGTCCCAGCCACCGTCCCCTGGCCGACCATCCTCTTCCCCTCCCCTGTGTGTGCAGCAGCTCGCTGCCGCTTCCGCCGTGGCCGAGCCTCGCCGGCCAGCTCGTCCGGCCACTTGCCCAGCGCCGCCACCTAGCCCCAACGACCTTGCTCAGCCCTTGCAGCCGCCGTGCTCGCCGAGGGCAGCCCAACCGCCGTTGTCGTCGTCGTCGCCCGAGCGTCCCGGGCGTGGCCGAGCTCGCCGTGCTCGTGCCCGTGCCGGTGTCCAGTCAGCCCAAGCGTGCCCAGGCCAGCCCCGGACCATGGCCGAGCAGCCTAGGCCGTGGCCAAGCTCGCCCGGCCGTGGCCGTGCCGTAGCTGAGCGTCTCGGGCCATGCCCATCGCCGTGCCCGTCGCCCGGCACGTTGCCCGTCCAACCAGGCGCGTCGCCCGTTCGCGCCCGCGCCCGTGCCCGTGCCCGCGCCCGTGCCCGTGCCCGCGCCCGTGACCTTGCCTGCGCCTGTGGCCGAGCCGTTGCCCGCACGCCCAAGCCACGTGCCCGGCGCCTTGCCCATCCGGCCTAGGCGCCTCGCCCGTCCAACTCGCCGTGTACCCCCGGGCACGCCGCGCGGCCACCGCGCCCGCGCGCCAGGCATGCCGACCGGCCATTGTGCCCGTGTTGGCCGGCCACCGCGCCTAGTCCGGTACTGTTCACCCGGGCCATTTTAGGCCCGAGTAGACTTTTCCCGGGCCAAAACTTGGTAAGTGACTTCTTAAACCCTACCTAGTACATTGGGTATTATTAGACTTGTTTAGAGATTGATTAGTACCGGTTTAGGGGTTAAACGTGGATTAGGGTCAATGTTCGCATGTGCGTGATTGTCATATTAAATTGTGATATTGGTGGGGTTTATTTAGTGGCTATTTATGGTGGGCTAAATGTCCGTATTGTTGTGGCATGTGTGGGGGAAATTGACGTTTGATTGTGGTCGATTTGGATAATTTTAGGTGCATATTAGTGGCTAATATTGGTGAGTCAATAATTGACTTGTTGTGGCATTCGTGGGTGGATTTGATGCTCGTATGTTGCCAATTAGATGTCGAATTTGTGAGTTGGTGTGGCTTGTCATGAATTGGATTGAATTGTGATTATGGATCGCTTGGTGTAATTGGCGTGAAATTGATTGAATTGAATGGCGTGTGCTTGCCTGTCGATTTGAAGCCTGGATCGATCGGAGGGCTACGGACTTGGGACGTGTTGACGGCGGTCCGTGTAAAAGTGAATGGCCGGTGTGCCAGATGGGCCTGAGGCGCAGTAGCGCGGGCAGTGAGAATGGGCCTGAGGCGCAGTAGCGCGGGCAGTGAGAATGGGCCTGAGGCGCAGTAGCGCGGGCAGTGAGAATGGACCTGAGGCGCAGTGGCGCGGGTCGTGAGAAAGATGTTCGGCCACGCATGCGACTTGAGTGTGATTGAAATGGCTGGTTGAGTATGACTGAATTGGCTGGTTGAGCGTGTGATTGGATTGGCTAATGGCACGTGTGATTGCTTGGGTGGATTGACGGAATGCGAGTGGGAAGTGTGTGCCGGGTGATTGTGACATAGCGTTGAATTTTTCTTGTTTTATCATATTCAGACTAATGTGCAGGGTTGGTTCATGATTCGAGGCGAGGTAAGTTGTCATGTGGTATTGGTTATGTTTTGCCTGGTATTTCGCCTGTTAGACTTGTCTGGGTACGCATTGGCCTACGTGGGGTATAGGGTGTTGCTTATTGAGACTCGTTCTCACGGTTATTATATAACCATTTCAGATCCGCGAACATGAGTGACTGGAGACACTTCAAGGGTATCTCGGAGATCGAAGACGGGTCAAGTACCCGGTGTTTTGAGTTTCCCCTTTCGTAGAGAAGTTAAGTATTGTGAACAATTGTCCCCTTTGAAGAATATGGTTCTGTTGTTGTGGCCTAGCTTGGAGTTTGTCTTTTGTGGACGTCGTATGTATTCGTCAAGTGTAGAAGTTTCAGTTATTTGTTTATTGCTATTGCTGCCCCTTGTCATTATTAATTGTCCGGGTTGTTTCTATTTGCTTCCGCGTATGCTTAATCTCTGATGTTTGGGTTGGGTTGGCGACGTGCCTGGGACGTCGCATTCAATGATCGACCATCAAGGGGTGTCGCGAGCTCGTTAAGGGTTCGGGACGTGACATCCCGTTGATTTGGTATCAGAGCAGGTCAGCTCGAACCAAGATGGTCGAAACTTGGAGTGATAAGGAGCGATGACTTTGGGGTAGTCAATAGGAAGACTTATTGGCCATGCGTTACCCAGACCGTGTGATTGTGATTGCTGAGTGATTTGATGCAATAATATGTGAGGTGCAGGTGCGTCAGGTTTTGAGGTTAGTACACGATTCCTGTTTCTTTGTGATTGAGTGATGTTGTGATTGACTACCTGCTTAGTGAATTGTTGTGATTGACTGCCTAGGGCTTTAGACTGGTATAGTTGGTCTAGGTTTTAATTCTCGTGGGGAATTATAGCGGGTAAGTGGGTAGTGTGAACCCTGTGAGTATGAGTAACCGAGGATGAGGTCGAGGTCGAGGTCGTATAGGTCCGCAAGTTGAAGTTGTGGGGGATCCCAGATGGGACGAGATTTTGAGGGTACTCGAGGAAATTGGAATTTTAATGGGAAGGCAAACTGAGGAGCGGAATGCTACTGTTGCTGCTGGTTCTGAGGCCGTTGTAGCTGCCACCAATGGAAATAACGAGAATCATGGGCATAATGGAATTATTGGAAATCAAGATTGAGGGCAAGTTAATGCAGTCAGATAGATGGGTCAGCTGGTGGGATAATATTTGAATTTGAAAACCTCTGGAGTTCGATGGCAAATGTGACATTGAGGCTATATTACTTTGGATAGAGGACTAAAAAGGGGCTTTTGAGGTATTCGGGTGCATTGGTGAGGAGAAAGTGACCCTGGTTATTTATCAACCCTAAGGAAATGCAAAGGATTGGTAAGAGGGCCCCTGAAGTAGGATATTTCTAAGGGCATATTTCTAAGCTGGGAGGTCGTTGTCGAAGCTTTTAATGAGAAGTTCGTTCAGGGAGTGTGCGAGGACAGAAAATAACATAGTTCGTTCGACTTCACTAAAATCGGATGTTAGTCGATCAATACGAGGTCAAGTTTGTAAGGACCGTGAGGATAGGACAAGGATGTTTCGGGATGGATTGGAACCTGAATTCCGCAATCAGTTAGTACTTTTGGGTCTTAAGGGATTACAATGAGTTGTATGAGAGATCTCGATGGTTAACACGGATATGAGTGAAAGGACTGCCGCTTCTAGATCGCAGTACGCGCCGGTTAGGGACAATAGGAACTTTGGAAAGAAGCCTATGACAGTGAATCAGAGATTTGTCCCTCTAGTAAGAACGACCATTTGGAAAGCTGAATTACTACTCCAACACTGCATGTCGGTCTTGTGGAAAGAGGCACGGGAATGGCCCTTGCCAGGTGAACCTGGGGAGTATCTTGGATGTGACCAACATGATCATTAAGTGAGAAACTGTTCGAACCGATAAGCTGGACCGTTAATATAGCAACAGCCATCGCAAGTAGGACGTTAAGCGGGAGCTGCCCCATGGAATAACCAGATTAACCGCAGGATCAAGGAAAGATGTACGTGGTGGTTGGGAAGGAATTCGAGGATTTGTCTTGAAAGTCTAGGTGCGTTATGAAATAGTACTGGCTATAGTAGGAGATAATTTTGAAGTTATCGCTCGAGTGGTCATGTAAGACTTAAAATCAATTTTATAAGGAATCGACGCAATCGGTTTAAGGATTTATGGATTACTGATGACATTCGTGAACGAGTTGGGAAGGATGAGTGTTGCTTAGGAATTACAGATTTTGTGCAGAACCGGTGTGAGTTGTTTTGGGAGATTCTTGGATGGAAATTGGATTGATTGAGCTTTGTCTTTGAGGTGTGAAAGATAATTTTTTTGTGGCTGATGAGTTGGTTGAGGAATCAAAGTTAGAGGACATAGCCGAGGTGTGTAATCTTCCCGATGTCTTTCCTCGGGAATTGCCGGAATTGCCACCTGCTAGGAGAGTCGAGGTTATGGTTGAATTGGCTCTAGGGACAAAACCGACCTTGGGAACGCTCTACAAGATGTCACTGTCGGAATTGAAGAAATCGCAGGTCCAAGTGCGGGAGTTATTGGATGAAGGTTTTATTCGTCTGAGTGGGTCTTCATGGGGAGCGCCAGATTTATTCGTAAGGAAAAAGGATGGATCATTGAAGTTGTGCATTGACTACAGATAGCTGAAGCAGGTGACTATTAAGGATAAACGCCAGTTGCTAAGGGTAAATGATCGGTTCGACCAGTTACAAGGGGCATCAACATTTTGTAGATCGACTTAAGGACTGGCTATCACCAATTGAGGATTAAGAAGGAAGACGTGTCGAAGTCGGAATTTAGGACGAGGTATGGACACTATGAGTTTACGGTGATGCCGTTTGGACTGATGAATGCCCCTACAGCCTTTATGGATTTAAATGAATAGGGTAAGCAAGGAAATTTGGGCTTGATTTTAAGCCTTTCCATCTTCCCATATCCTCAGCAATCTCTGGTGTTTGTGCATGTATGTTTCTGCAAGTGTTATGGCTGGTACATGAATGGAAGTTGCTGTTTGAGCTTGCATGGAAAGAACCGAGCATGGTAATGCTGATGCATGTGTGATTCTAGAGCCCAAATGGTGTGTTAACCATAGATCTTAGATCGGTGAACCTTGCATGTGAGCTTCGAGTCTCTTGAACCGAATAGATGCAAAATGGCGATGAGCTTAGGACTCCTATATGCTTGTTAGTCGGCTGTTGGGTTACTGTGGAAGAGAAGACATATTCATGAGCCTTGTGAATGCAAAAAGGAGTGAAAAGTGCATGAGGAGCTAGGAAGGGCAGATCTGGTCGCCTGGGGCTTCGATCTTCTTCATTTTTGTTCCATTTTAAAAAAAGTCGAAATCTAAGTTGAGTCCTTCACAAAAGTTGTTTGAAATCCTCCCCTTTATAACGTATCTTAATTCCAGATTTTTATAAGGTGATTTGGATAGGATGATAGTCCATTTTCCTCGCCGTGCTCAAGCTGTTTTCTATACGATTTCAGTGACCTTTCTATCTTCTTGATTTTCTACACAAATTTGTAGAACGAGTCTGAGGAAACTTTCTTCATAAAAGTTCTTAGAGACATCCTTCTCTACAATATATTTTAAATCCAAAATTTTTAGAAGTGTTTTGAGTCCTGGGAAGAGCTAGTTTTTTTTTGGAGACAATAATCCTGTTTCGGTGAACAGTTTTTGTCCTGTCTTGAGCCACCGAAAAGAAATACCTACCAAGGCTTTTAATCTTCGAGTTCTTCATGAAAGTTGTTCATTTTGATCTCTCATAATACATATTTAAACATCAGAATTTTTGAAGGTTATTTACTGTACATGGTGTCTTAAATTCATCGGGAGTGCAAAACTGGTCAATTCTGTACAGTTGTGAAAATCCCTCCTTTTCTACTTGAGAACGTGTAAATTGTGGTTCGATGCCTTCTGAGAATATGATGTGCATATCATGAGCTTTCAAATGAGGTATGGTTGGTCGTACTTGGATGAGAAATGGTTGAGGAAATGGGATGACCTTGTGGATGCAATTTTGGTGATGTTCATGAGTGGTTGAATTGCGCCGACTTGTATGTGTGACATATAGTCCGTCTCCATGGAGTACCAGTGACGATCACTTTGGACCGTGATCCTAAATTTACTGTCGCCTTTTGGAAAAGTCTTCATATGACATTAGGAATGAAGTTACAATTTAGCACGGCCTATCATCCTCAGACGGATGGTTGGTTTGAAAGGACAATTCAGGCTTTGGAGGATATGTTTCGGGCATGTATTGGATTTTAAAGGAAGTTAGGAGGAACAGTTGCATTTGGTTGAATTCGCCTATAACAATAGCTATTATCAAAGTATCAAATGGCACCGTTTGAAGCATTGTATGGCAGAGCTTACAGAACATCGGTTGGTTGGGATGAAGTTGATGAGAGGAGTATTATGGGTTCAGGGTTAGTACAACAGTCGATTGAGACAGTCAGGGTTATCCGGGATAGACTCGGAACTGCGCTGAGCCACCGAAAGAATTATGCAGACCGGAGACGTAGGCCTTTGGAGTTTCAAGTAGGGGACCACGTATTCCTCAAAGGTGTCGCTTCTGAGAGGATTATCTCGGTTTGGTAGGAAAGGGAAGATGAGCCCGAGGTACGTGGGTCCATTCGAGGTCTTAGAGAGAATTGGCACCTTGGCTTATCGTCTCGCGCTACCGCCATATTTTCCTCAAGTACATATTGCATTCCACGTGTCTATGTTGAGGAAGCACGAACCGGACCTGACCCACGTGCTAAGTTATAAAGAAATAGACGTGGACGACAGGGTGTCGTACGTGGAAAAGTTAGTTCAAATGGAGGAAAGAATAGAAAGAGAATTGCGAAACAAGAAAATTCTGGTGGTCAAGGTAATTTGGAAGCATCATGGGACCGAAGGTGCGACATGGGAAAGCGAAGAGTTGATGCGATACCGATACCCCCATTTGTTTGGATAGTTGGATTGGATTGTAAATTTCGAGGACGAAATTTTTGTAAGGGGGGAAGAGTTGTGACATTCCGAATTTCGACCCATTTTTGGGATTTATAAAACGCGTAATTTGTCAGTGTGCTTATAGTAAAATCTCGCCCGGGAACTGATCACTCCCGGTTATCATTTTAAATTAGAGATTTCGCTAGAATCGCACTCGATCAAATTTGACCGTTATTTAGACCCCGAACTTGACAGTCGATTTTCGGGAGTTTCGGGACGAAATAAATTGGACGGTGTCGATATTATTGTGGCCAGCGTCGAGATTACCAGGAATAATGAGAAAGTGAAATTTTGGACCGGGTGCGAATTTGGACTAGTAGACCTCCCTCGTAGTGTGTTTTGATTTATTTTATTTTGGCCATTTTTCTTATAATATTATTTTGGATTTTTGTTAACCGTAGATCGTTTCTGGGTTTGAATCGTGTCCGTTGGATCGCAATAATTATTGGACTTTCTCTCTCTCCCCGGTCACGTTTCCCCCTTCTGCCCACACGTCTCTCTCTCTCTCTCTCTCTTTTTCTCTTTTCCCCGCGCACGTTTCCCCCCTGCGCACGTCTGCCCCTCCTCTTCCCCATGCAGAACCCCTCCCCCTCTCTCTCTCTCTCTCTCTCTCTCTCTCTCTGTCTCTCTCTTTTTCCTCTCTCTTTTCCCCCTCGGCCGTGCACGTTGCGCCCATGCAGACCCACGCTCCCCCCCCTTCTGACATGCAACTGTCCCTCTCCTCTTCTCTTCCTCTCTTCCCTCTTCTCTATCCTCCTCTCGTCTTCTTCCCCGATTGGCTTCTGCTTCCCTCGCCGAGCCACGTCCATCCCGCGCCTCGCCCCAACCGCGTCGCCGCCGCTCGTCGCCACCGCGTGTCGTCCGGCCGTCGCCTCAGCCTTACCGCAGCCGCCACAGCAGCCTCTCTCTCCCCCCCCTCTCCTCATCCACGGCCCCAAGCCTGTCCGACGCCACCCCCAGCCGACTGGTTCTGCCTTCGTTTTGCCCCTGCCCAGCCGGCCGCCTTGCTCCGCTCCGTCGTCTAGCTCGCCGCCGTGGAAGCTCAGCCCCGTCACCGCCGTCGTTGTCTCTGAATGTCTTCGCTGGAGTCGACCACGAGCGCGGCCTTCCGCCCAGTCCAGCAACCGCTCGTCTTCACCGTTGCCTGCCACGCTCGATGAGTCCCGGCCGCCGTCCAGCCAGCTCCCCTCAGCCACCGTCGCCCTAGCCCAACCCTGGCGACCGCCATCTGTGGTCCCACCCACCGTCACCGCTACGCCCTAATGCAGCTCGCCCACCCGACGCCATTGCTGCCCGAGCTCGTCTGCCTTCGCCGCTCGCTCGCCGGGGAGCCGCCCTGCTCGTCGCCGCCGTCGTCCCAGCCACCGCCCCCTGGCCGACCATCCTCTTCCCCTCCCCTGTGTGTGCAGCAGCTCGCTGCCGCTTCCGCCGTGGCCGAGCCTCGCCGGCCAGCTCGTCCGGCCACTTGCCCAGCGCCGCCACCCAGCCCCAACGACTTTGCTTAGCCCTTGCAGCCGCCGTGCTCGCCGGGGGTAGCCCAACCGCCGTTGTCGTCGTCGTCACCCGAGCGTCCCGGGCGTGGCCGAGCTCGCCTTGCCCGTGCCCGTGCCGCTGCCCAGTCAGCCCGATCGTGCCCAGGCCAGCCCCGGACCATGGCCGAGCAGCCTAGGCCGTGGCCAAGCTCGCCCAGCCGTGGCCGTGCCGTAGCCGAGCGTCTCGGGCCATGCCCATCGCCGTGCCCGTCGCCCGGGCACGTCGCCCGTCCAGCCGGACCGTCGCCCGGCACGTTACCCGTCCAACCAGGCACGTCGCCCATTCGCGCCTGCGCCCGTGCCCGTGCCCGCGCCCGTGACCTTGCCCGCGCCCGTGGCCGAGCTGTTGCCCGAACGCCCAAGCCGCGTGCCCGGCGCCTTGCCCATCCGGCCTAGGCGCCTCGCCCGTCCAACTCGCCGTGCACCCCCGGGCACGCCGCGCGGCCACCGCGCCCGCGCGCAAGGCATGCCGACCGGCCATTGTGCCCGTGTTGGCCGGCCACCGCGCCTAGTCCGGTACTGTTCACCCGGGCCATTTTAGGCCCGAGTCGACTTTTCTGAGCCAAAACTTGGTAAGTGACTTCTTAAACCCTAGCTAGTACATTGGGTATTATTAGACTTGTTTAGAGATTGATTAGTACCGGTTTAGGGGTTAAACGTGGATTAGGGTCAATGTTCGCATGTGCGTGATTGTCATATTAAATTGTGATATTGGTGGGGCTTATTTAGTGGCTATTTATGGTGGGCTAAATGACCGTATTGTCGTGGCATGTATGGGGGAAATTGACGTTTGATTGTGGTCGATTTGGATAATTTTAGGTGCATATTAGTGGCTAATATTGGTGACTCAATAATTGGCTTGTTGTGGCATTCGTGGGTGGATTTGATGTTCGTATGTGCCAATTAGATGTCGAATTTGTGAGTTGGTGTGACTTGTCATGAATTGGATTGAATTGTGATTATGGATCGCTTGGTGTAATTGGCGTGAAATTGATTGAATTGAATGGCGTGTGCTTGCCTGTCGATTTGAAGCCTGGATCGATCGGAGGGCTACGGACTTGGGACGTGTTGACGGCGGTCCGTGTAAAAGTGAATGGCCGGTGTGCCAGATGGGCCTGAGGCGCAGTAGCGCGGGCAGTGAGAATGGGCCTGAGGCGCAGTAGCGCGGGCAGTGAGAATAGGCCTGAGGCGCAATAGCGCGGGCAGTGAGAATGGACCTGAGGCGCAGTGGCGCGGGTCGTGAGAAAGATGTTCGGCCACGCATGCTACTTGAGTGTGATTGAAATGGCTGGTTGAGTATGACTGAATTGACTGGTTGAGTGTGTGATTGGATTGGCTAATGGCGCGTGTGATTGCTTGGGTGGATTGACGGAATGCGAGTGGGAAGTGTGTGCCGGGTGATTGTGACATAGCGTTGAATTTTTCTTGTTTTATCATATTCAGACTAATGTGCAGGGTTGGTTCATGATTCGAGGCGAGGTAAGTTGTCGTGTGGTATTGGTTATGTTTTCCCTGGTATTTCGCCTGTTAAACTTGTCTGGGTACGCATTGGCCTACGTGGGGTATAGGATGTTTCTTATTGAGACTCGTTCTCACAGTTATTATATAACCATTTCAGATCCGCGAACATGAGTGACTGGAGACACTTCAAGGGTATCTCGGAGATCGAAGACGGGTCAAGTACCCGGTGTTTTGAGTTTCCCCTTTCGTAGAGAAGTTAAGTATTGTGAACAATTGTCCCCTTTGAAGAATATGGTTTTGTTGTTGTGGCCTAGCTTGGAGTTTGTCTTTTGTGGACGTCGTATGTATTCGTCAAGTGTAGAAGTTTAAGTTATTTGTTATTGCTATTGCTGCCCCTTGTCATTATTAATTGTCCGGGTTGTTTCTATTTGCTTCCGCGTGTGCTTAATCTCTGATGTTTGGGTTGGGTCGGCGACGTGCCTGGGACGTCGCATTCAATGATCGACCATCAAGGGGTGTCGCGAGCTCGTTAAGGGTTCGGGGCGTGACACGTCGCCTCCGCCCTGCCGCAGCCGCCACAGTAGTCTTTCATTTCCCCCCCTCTCTCTTCCTCCGCGGCCCCCTGCCCCCGAGCCTCTCTCTCTCCTCCTTTCTATTCTTCCTCTCTCTCTCTTCTTCTTCGTGGGTCTTCTCTTCCGGCTGCGACTGCTCCGACCTTCTGCATGCAGCTCGCCGAGACCAGCCCAGCAGCCATCCGCCTCGCGCCGCCGCTCGTCACCCGCGACCACCGCTCGCTGGCCCTGCTCGCTTGTCGCTGGCCCTGCCCGTGCTACACGCGAGCAGCAGTTGGCCGCTGCGTTCGCCGTGGCCCAGCGCTGGCTAGCCGTCTGCCGGCCCGTCCTCCGTCGCCCGGCCACCCGCGGCGCCACCGTGCCGCCTCCGGCCGCCGCATGACCTCCCCTTCCCCTGTTATTCTCCTCCCCGACGCCTTCCCCTATCTCGGCTCCTAGACTTCGCCGCCGCCGTGTGCCGCCGTTCCGGCTGCCGCCACTTCCTCCGCCGCCACCCAATTCCCCTCAGCCACCGTTTCCCCCCTCCCAGCCGACCGCCCTCTTCCCCCTTCGTGCATGCAGCAACTCGTCGCCGTGCCCGCCATGGCCGAGCCTCACCGAGCCACCGGCCAGCTCGTCCGGCCACCTGTCCAGCATAGTCGCCCAGCCGCCGCGTCATCGCCGTGCCGGTCACGGCCCAGCGCCACCCAGCCGCCCGTTCTGCCCGTTGCTCGCCGGCGTCGTCACCCTCGCCGCCTCAGCCAGCTAGCTCGCCGGCCAGCTTGCCCGAGCTCACCCAGCCGCCGACCAGCTGCTGCTCGCCGCCGCTGCCAGGTCGCCGGAGCCAGCCCAGCCCGCCATCATGTCGCCCCCAGCCAGCCGCCACCGCCTGTTGCCACCCCGGCCAGCCAGCCGGCCAGCCAACCCCGGGCCGTGGCCGAGCAGCCTAGGCCGTGGCCAAGCTCGCCCGGCCGTGGCCGTGCCCGTGGCCGAGCGTCTCGGGCCGTGCCTGTCACCGTGCCCGTCGCCCGGCGCGTCGCCTGTCCAACCAGGCGCGTTGCCCGTCCGCGCCCGCGCCCGTGCCCGCGCCCGCGCCCGTGCCCAGCCGTGGCCGAGGGCTGTGCCCGTGGCCGATTGCCGTGGCCGAGCCCCGCGCCCGTGTGGCCCACGCCCGCGCCTAGTCGGTACTGTTCACCCGGGCCATTTTAGGCCCGAGTCGACTTTTCCCGGGCCAAAACTTTGTAAGTGACTTCATAAACCCTACCTAGTACATTGGGTATTATTAGATTTGTCTAGAGCTTGATTAGTATCGGTTTAGGAATTTAACGTGGATTCGGGTTAATATTCGTAGGTGCGTGATTGTTATATTAAATTGCGATATTTGTGGGGCTTAATTTAGTAGCTAATTAAGGGGGCTAAATGGCCGTATTGTCGTGGGTTAGAACGGCTAGGGCGTGTTTTAATTTAATTATATTACGTTATAGT
This sequence comes from Syzygium aqueum, assembly GCA_031216185.1. Lineage (NCBI taxonomy): Eukaryota > Viridiplantae > Streptophyta > Magnoliopsida > Myrtales > Myrtaceae > Syzygium > Syzygium aqueum. The sequence goes on from CM062234.1 coordinate 15,267,058, forward strand.
TACGTTATTTAAATTGGGTTAGATAATATGTTTGAATTGGATGATGGTGTGTGGCCGACTAGAACGTCGAGTTCGTATGTTGAGGTGACGAAATGTGAATTGGGCTGAGTTGTGAATTTGAAATGTTTGATGCAATTGGCGTGAAATTAGTTGATTGGATGGCGTGTGCTTGCCTGTCGATTTTAAGCCCGGATCGATCGGAGGGCTACGGACTTGGGACGTGTTGACGGCAGTCCGTGTGAAGGCATGAACGGCCGATGGGCCAAATGGATGCGGGCTTGAGACGTACGGACGGTGGCCCGTTAAAGGTGTGATAGACCGGAACGTGTTTACGTTGGTCATTGGTATGATTGATTATGTGGCTTGGGACGTGTTGACGGTGGCCACGGGATGGTATGATTGGTATGGCTTGGGACGTGCGGACGGCGGCCATTGGTTTGAGTGATTGGGCGGCTTGTGAGCCCGTGAGAGGAAAGTTGGTTGGATGCGTGCATGCGACTTGAGTGTGATTGAAATGGCTATTGAGTGTGGCTGAATTGGCTGGTTGAGCGTGTGATTGGATTGACTGGTTGAGCGTGTGATTGGATTGGCTGGTTGAGCGTGTGATTGGATTGGCTGGTTGAGCGTGTGCTTGAAGTGGCTGGTTGAATGTGTGGTCTAATTAGGTGAATTGCATGCAAGTGTGGTTGGCGTTTGAGCAATTGCGATGTACTATTTAGTTATTATTAGTGCATTACCATGTTATGACTAACGTGCAGTGTTGGCAATGGCTTGATGACGAGGTAAGTTAAATAATGCGAATTTTATATCTTATGTGGTAGATTGCATGTACGACTTGTCTGGGTACGCATTGGCCTACGTGGGGTATAGGGGGTTGCTTATTGAGACTCGTTCTCATGGTTATTATATAATCATTTCAGATCCGCGACCATGAGTGACTGGAGACGTGGCAAGGGTATCTCGGAGATCGAAGACAGGTCAAGTAACCGGCATTTTAAGTTTCCCCTTTTTATAGAAAAGTTAAGTTTGTGAACTATTGTCCCTTCTGAAGAATATGGTTCTGCTGTTGTGGCCTAGCTTGGGGATTTGTCTTTTGTGAGAGTCGTATGTATTCGTCAAGTGTAGAAATTATATTTATTTGTCTATTGCTATTGCTGCCCCTTGTCATTATTAATTGTCCGGGTTGTTTTTAATTGTTTCCGCGTGTGCTCAATCTCTGATGTTTGGGTTGGGTTGGCGACGTGCCTAGGACGTCGCATTCAATGATCGACTATCGAGGGGTGTCGCGAGCTCGTTAGGGTTTGGGGCGTGACACTAACCATTAGGGAAATGCTAATAGGGGAATTAAATTCGCGCGACTAAAAGAAAATTCGATTGTAAATAGATTTCGATCATTAAATCGCAGAAGTGATATTTTGAGCCACTGTTGGCCGATCTAAGGATAGTTAGGGGTCAGTTCGCCACTGTCATAGTAGTGGATCACGGGTGATTCCGTTGGACCACAAAACGACTTGACGAATGATCCTGAAATTACACCGAACGATTGTACCCCTCGGATCAAGTGATTGATCTTCGCGATTTTAATGACAATCGAGATTGTTACGTACCGAACGGACTTGCACGTGACTCGATTCAGTATCAGTCATGAGTCGATTCTGCAAATTTTCCCAGCAAGCCGCCCGTTAGCTCGAGAAACGCTTGAGTTGCGTTTAATAGAATTTAATTATTGAATTTTGCTCAAATTGGACACCGGAAAATTAGGAAGTCACGACGAAACGCTAGGACGACATTGCACGTGACACGTGTCAATTTTTGATGAGCTTAAATCCTTTGGAAAAATTCGATTTGGGCAAGAAAAGGAGAAAGTGACCAAAATACCCCTAGATTTATTAAAGGGCAAGCTTTAAGGGAAAATGGCATTTTGGTAATTTTGCCCTAAAATTTTGATTGGACAATTTTGCCCTTGAACTTTTTGAGAAATTACAAGTATGCCCTTGGATATTTTTGTGCAAGATTCGATCTGGACCGTCGGATCAAGATTAGATCGAATCTGGTCCGTCGGATAAAAAATATTAGATGAGGGCGTTTTGGTAATTTTGCCATTTGGTCAAATTGGTCCAAGCCTTATCTCTTCTCTTCTCTCTCTCTTCCTTCATTTCCCTTTCCCCCTTGGCCGTGAGACCCCCCCTCTCCACCGACTTCTCCTTCTTCCTTCCTCTCTCGCCGGACCGCCTCACACCGGGTTGTCGTCACCGCCACTTGCCGCCACTTGCCCGGACCGCCCTCAAGCCGCCGTCCACGCCACCCTCAAGCCACCACCAGCCGTCCCTCTCTCTCTTTTCCTCTCTCTCTCTCTCTCTCATCGTGGGTCTCGGCCGTGCAAGACTCACGCCGCCGTCGGACCGCCGCCGCTCAAGCCGGACACCGCCGTGAGTCCCCGCCGTGTCCGATATTGTGCCACCGCTCCCCATTCTAGCCGATTTAGTCTAGAACTAGGTAAGTCATACTCTAAACCTGATTTAGGATATTGGGTATCGGCGGATAATTTGATTTTTTGGGTTGAAATCGGAGTTGTTCGGGTGAGAAACGTTGGGGTTTTAGGTCGGGAATGTGTGGCGGGCCTGAGAATTATTTTGGGAATTTTTGGAGATCAATTTGAGGTGAAATTGAAACTGTGAATCACTGTTCATGAGCTGTGAATCACTGTTTATGGGGCTATGATGGTCTGTTTGGGATGCAAGTTGGGTCTTTAGAGCTGATGGTGTATGGCAAGAAAGTTCCGTGAAGGATCGGAATTAATCCGATGCCGTTTAATGGGAGAAAGATGAGAAATTATGCGTCGGACGTGTTTTTAAACTATAATTAAATTGTGGTGATTAAATTAAGTATGTTGTTGGGTAATTTGGTGATTGGATATGCATGTTGGGTGCACACGTGAGTTAGATTAAATTAATTATTGGTATTGCCATGTTCTATGTAGAATGTGCATGAGTTACGTGTAAAATAATGCGTATGCGGGCCACGTGTGATTGGCCAGTTGTGTATGGTAAACGCATGTTGAGCATGTGCTTGGTTGAGATTGCGGTGTGGCAAGTGATGGTGGGAAAGTGTGTGAAAGTGCGAAAGTGCAAGTTTGGGATCGGGCCGAGTATTCTAAACTCGGGTCGCGATCACGTAGGTCTGCTGCATTTGGCACAGGCTGAGGCTTGGAAAAGCAAGCATGAGAATCGGTCCGAGGCACGATTAGCTCGGGTGAGACCGGGATTGGACCGAGGCATTATAAGCTCAGGTTCCAATCATGTAGGCCTGTTGCATTTGGCGCAGGTTGAGTTGGGATCGAGCCTGGAACGTGTGATGCTCAGGTCGAGATTAGGGCCTGAGGCGTGAACGGGTACGCGGGCCAGATGTGGTGAATGATCGCAGTGTACCTGGGGCGTGTACGTTGACGCGGGACACTGGCGAGGAATGTGGAAAGTGATGATGAGAACGAAAGGAATGCACGACGTGGGAAATTGTATGTCCGCGTGATTGTGTGTATTATGCCTATTGTTTGAAGATTTGGCACGTGTGATTGTGTTTGTGAAATTATCTGGAGGGTATGTGATAGCTTAGGTGGGGTTTAGGGGTGAACTTACTGAGAAGTGTTCTCACGGTTGATTTAACCGAAATTTCAGAAATCCGACATGAACCATGAATCCCCCATCACCACCACCACCAGCACGTTTTGGAGTCCCTATGCACACCGAGAATAACGGTGCGGAGTTTCCCATGCTAGACGACACGACCTGGATTAGACAGACTACTACCATTTTTGTAGAGGTAGGACTGCCGTTGTTAGAGACTCACGTATACACGGCTTGGTTCTTTAGAGATGCTGACGGGGATGTATTTGGGCCTATCAGGGGGTGTCCCATATGATTTAGTGGGTGATTGGGATCCATTAGCCGTACCTCCCGTAGATGGTGAATTGATTAGCGTGGAAACTAGTATAGCCCAGTCAGTCATGCATCTAGCGTCAACCGCGCAGGCATCGTCAGAGGCCGAACATGAACCAGAGGCTGAAGCATCCCAGGCGGAGGATGACCCGATGGACATCGATTTGGAACTGATTCCTGAGGAGGAACCAAGGGAAGCGGAGCCCGAGGTCAAACCTGAGCCCAAGGTCGAACCTAAGGACGTACCCGACGAGCTAGAGGAGTCGGAAGAGTCTTGGGGAGAACCAGAGTACAATCTCCCTTTTCAGCAGTACATGGACCCTAACTATGTACCCGAGGTCAATTTCTTCGATGAACTTGCCGAAGAATATCAGAAATTTGTTCCAGCCGAGTCAGATGATATTAATCATCCGATCGAGATTGAAGCAGAATCAGAGTCCTCCAAGGATCAGGATGATCAGGGAAGCTCAGAGAGCTCGGACTCAAAGGACGATGAATCCGACTCAGAGTGGACACCGAGTAAGGGGGTATAGATGATAGACTTGGGGGCTCAGATCGGTGAATTTTGGGTAGTACCATTTTTGGAGTAGAAAGCCAGGTCACCGATCTTTTTGGAATATCGATGGTGTGTAATATGGTGTGCAAGTGTATGCGATGGTGGTAAAATGGACTGGTTGTAAGTTGTGAATATTTAATAAGTTTTGAATGGAAAGAGAAATGTATATTCTCCCTGATTGATTCCCCAGTTTTAATTTGTCCTGGATTAATTGTTAGTATCCGCTGCGGTTGTAAATCTCTGATGGCGATTTGAGGTCGGCGATAACCTGGGACGTCGCACTAAACGACCAGCTGCGGGATGTCGCGGGCTCGGCGGGGGTCTGGGGCGTGACAATGATGACAGCACATCAACACGTTCTTTCAATATGAAAGTTTGACTTGTTGGGGTCTTCTTTCAACTTGTTCAATACTTACAAAATAAGCGTAGTAATAGTTATGAGTAATCTAATCACGTTAGCGTGTGAGTTTTCCTATTTCTTTCTTTGTTTCTACTTTTGTGTGTTTGACCAAATAGAGAAAGCTAAAAAAGTGATTGAAAATTTGAATTATTCCCTTCTTGTCGGGCAAAACTGGCATTACCCTAATCGTATCAGACGAATGACGTGCGTATCCTTGAAATCATTTTAGAGCATGAAACAACTTAGAAAAAGATAGTTCAATAATTTATTTTAACCTCCAAAAAGGTTGGCTCAATTGTTTGTAACGTCAAACAATTTTTCGTTCAACAATCAAAGTCACTTATTCAGATCTCATCAATTGCGTGCGGTTTCTTATCAATTGCGTGCGAACTTCTATTGGTTAAGGCTGCCTACATAGGTCAAAGGTTCAAACTAAATCAATTAATGGGACTCACGTGGACTACTTCGAAGACAGGCCTCTTTGCTCATACCCTCTGAATATATATATATGAAAAAAAATTATTTATCCATAGTTACATAAACTTTTTTTCTTTTGTTGGACGGGAAATACTTTCCATTCAATAAACTCATGGAATGAAGTCGAAAGGAGAAATTCTATAATCAAATAACCAAGGTCACACATAAGTCCGGAGTGTGATTCTGCGTGACATGTTAAAAATAATTATTAACAGGAGCAACGGGGAGAAGAACAGCAGAAGTGTCAAAACTTGTATACGGCGCTCACTTTAGTGTCAAAAGTTTTCACCGGCTCACTTAAGCGCCAAATCAGAGAAAAACGATCACTTCAGTGCCAACCGCGAGATATTCCGGCCAAAATGTATACGTGGCATTTTCAAATAAATTTTGTAAATGACTTCGCAAATTTTTTAAAAAATAAATCCACGTGGACTTCAATAACAATGTCGCATCGCCTACGTGGCTTGGGAGAAGAATGCGACGTCGTTTCCCTCTTGATAATTGAACGACGTGGACGATGAAGACCAAATTAGGGCTCGTTTGGTCGTCATTGAGGCGAAGGAAGTTCCCGCCATCATCGTTGTGTTGCCGTCGCTGTAGTCGCTGGCTATCGTTGCCGTCATCGCTGGCTGCTGCTCGCGTGTTATCGTTGGCTGCCGCTTGCATGTTATCTCTTACCCTCAGTCATTTAGGTTTATCATATTCTCTCCATGGCTGAATTGGATAGCAAAATTAGGGCTATGAGGGGACAATTAGGGCTCTGAGGGCACAATTATGGCTCCGAGAGCAAAACTAAGGCTTGGGGGGGAGATAAACTAGGCATGACAGTAGTAGAGAAGGAATTGCGAAATTGTGATTGTGGGGACCTCAAGTTCTGATATTCAAGGCAAAAGTAAGGCTCGGTGCCAGTTGTGTGACTTCGTTTCTACTAAACGACAGCGACTAAAGTTATTTTATTTCGCGGTTGTGGGATCCTCCATGTGAACTTGTTGGCTTTTGTGCGTTGTGGTCCCAATTTGTTAATTATTTTGTTTTCTTTTGGGATCCTCCAGAGTGTAATACACACATTTCTTTATTGTATTTTACTCACATGAGGCCAAGTAAGCAGCAAATTCTACATGTACATAATCGTCACCCTTGTAGTGTCACAACAAAGAATTAGTCAAGCAAATAGCAAGTCTGTAGGCAACGGAAGGATTTAATTTCTTGTGGATAGGTTCTCTCCAGAATGGCTATGCACTCTAGGGATATGTGAAATCTGATTGAACTTCATAAGAGTATCAATCTGTCCTTATTCAATAACAAAAAATCCTGTCAAAAGTTGGCTATGTTATGAGGGTTTAATTTGAGTAACATGGATGATCAGAGCATACTTAAAAAATGCAAGTCTAAATGTTATTTATCAGGTTCTAGCACAAGCATATGAATTATGAACTCAGATGTACTCCTACATATCGTATGATGTTCTACCAGACCTATGAACATGTTTGATCTGGTGCATTGTAACTCAACCATGTGCTTCTTCATTGGGTAAATTTCATTGTGTCACTGTACATTAAAACAGCTTGCAAGGGTGTTGACTTAGTCTAACGAGACAATTAGAGCAACTTGTTGGCTTTTGTGCGTTGTGGTCCCAAAAGCTGATTATTTTGTTTTCTTTCGGTGCAGCATGGGCATGGGGGGACAATGTTGTCGCCATCATTGTTTGCCATGGTGGGGAATTTGTCATTGGCACCGAGGAATGGGAATATGCTAGTGGAAATGAAAGTACTATTTTTTTGGATATAAGGAGGCCATCATATATTGAATTCATGAGGGACATAGTGTATTATTTACGATGCAAAGTACATAAATTGCATTATTGTTTTCCTGGGAAGGGCTTGAAGGACGGCTTGAGATTCTTCAGTGATGATAATGGTGTTAAGGACATTATTTATCATTATCTTCATGGCGTAGAAGCTAAAGCATATGTTGAGTATTACAGTGACAGTGAAGATGATGAAGATGATGAGAACACTGAAAGGTAACAGCTGAGGCCAGAGACAAAGGCAAGTCATATAGAGAGAGTTGAGCAAACAAGAAGATGTCCCCAAGTTTCTAGTGAAGACATACTTAATGAAGATTTGACCGGATTAAATTGGGAAGTTGCTCAATCTAATGAATCGGATGATGAAGTTTTGGCAAATGTAAATTTCCTAAGTGATGATGATGACGATGATGAACTTGCACAATCAAGGCAAAAGCAGAGAGACTTTTCTGAGAAATAAATTTGCATCATTGAGAGAATCGCATGAAGCACAAACAGTGAATTGAAACGAAGAAGCTCCAGTTGATGGTAATCAAACTGAATATGAACAGAGTGGCGGTGAAGATGAGAGTGCTAGCTCTGAGAATGAGCTTGAAGATGATGAATTACCTATCCGTAGAAGGAAAAGTAAGTATCCTTCTTATGATCTGATTGTTGCATGCTCTATTTTGTCTGTATGAATGAAATTTGACAATGCGAAATTGTTTTTTTTTTGGTAAGGGACAATGCGAAATTGTTTAAAGAAGCTATTGTCAAGAACTCCATTGCCGAACAAAGGAGTGTCAAATTTATTAGAAATACAAAAGAATTTGTGAGAGCTAAGTGTTCACAACCAAATTGTTCATGGAAGATTTATGGTGCACTGAATAGGAAAAGTGGGTCATTCCAGATTAAGTCATTGCAGGAGGAACATACTTGTTCCATTATATTTGACAATAAAAGTGTAACAAGTGTATGGTTGTCGAAGCACTTCTTCAATACTATCAAGGCGATGCCCGAGATTAAAAGTCCTCAGTTAAAGCAATTGGTGAAGGAGCAGATAGGGGTTAATATATCGAGGAATCAGTGCAAAAAAGCCAAGTAGAAGGTGATTAGTACACTGATGGGTCGGTACAAGGAAGAATATGGCCAGGTTTAGGATTATGCTTGCGAATGTATGCTTCAAAACCCATCTAGTAGAGTATATGTAGAGGTTATTGAGAGGCCATTGCCTGACTGTGGGACTAAGTTCGATAGGTTTTATGTTTGCTTTGATGCATGCAAACGAGGATTTTTGGTTTGTTGTAGAAAAATTGTCGGATTGGATGGATGTTTCTTGAAGGGTTTATGCAAGGGAGAGTTGTTAGCTGTTGTTGGGAGAGATGCCAATAACCAAATGTTTCCAATAGGTTGGGCTGTTGTCAAATTAGAGACCAAGGACACTTGGTCCTGGTTCTTAAAAATATAACGACTGAACTTGAGATAACTAATGGGGAAGGTTGGGCATTCATAAGCGACCAACAAAAGGTAATGCCATTTAAAAATGTTGGCTTTTTAATATTAATCGCATATTTTTTCTTACAAGTATTTTCTGGTTTGAATTATTGTAGGGACTTGTTCCTGCATTAGCTGAGTTGATGCCATACGCTAAACATAGAATGTGTGCAAGGCACATATATGCAAACTGGGCAAAAAATTATAAAGGGGATAAGCTGCAGAAGCAATTTTGGCACATAGCAGAGAGCACAAACACGGCTGATTTTAGAATAGCCAAGCAAGAGTTGTTTCGACTCGTGGAATTGACATTGTACGGCGTTAAGTCAGTTTAATGCTTTTGCTTGGTGGGAAGCCATTGCCTAGATGTAGATGTTTTAGTTTGTTATTCATATTGACCAAAAATAAAAACTAAGTTTAATGTCAATGGACCGATGTTTATTTTGTCTATGCTTATGAAATTTTCATATTTTGTTATTGATTATGCTAGTTATGCCACTGGTGTGCTAGTTCTGTTGGATGTTCCAATTGTATTTGGCTGGTGTAGTGGTGATGGTGGCATAGTGGTGGTGTTGGTGGTGCAGTGATGGTGGTGGTGGTGGTGTTGTAGTGGTGGTAGTGCTAGTGCTAGTACACTGGTGGTGGTGGTGGTGGTTTTGGTGGTGTAGTGGCGGTAGTGGTGGTGCTGTAGCGGTGGTAGTGGTGCTGTGATGGTGGTGGTGCGATAGTGGTGGTGGTGGTGCACTGGTGGTGGTGGTGTTGTTTTGGCAAATTTAGGTGGTTATGGTGTTGAGGTTGTGGTGGTGTGGTGGTGGTGGTGTTGTGGTTGTGGTGGTACTGCAGTGGTGGTGTTATGGTTGCGGTGATGCAATGGTGGTGGTGTTGCTTGGCTGGTGTAAGTGGTGCTGCAATGGTGGTAGTGTGGCTTGGCTGGTGTAGGTGATGGTGGTGGTGCTGTAGTTATGTTGGTGTACTGGTGATGCTGGTGGTGCACTGGTACTGGTGGTGGTGCACTGGTGGTGCTGGTGCTTGGCTGATACAGTGCTTGGTGAAGGTGTTCAGGTTACTTAGCTGATGTAGGGTTTGGTGCTGGTAGTAGTGGTTGTGCTAGTGCTTGGCTAATGCAAGGCTTGGTGATGGTGGTACTTGGTGGCTGGTGCATGGCTTGCACCAGTAGTTATATGTGCTGGTGCGCTAATCCACCAGCTATGTGTTGGTGCAGCTAATGCGCATCTTATGCTTGCACCAGCTATGTATTGGTGCAAGCACAAGATGCACTCTATACCCATACATAGTTAGTGCAAGCAAGCACACCAATTATGTGTTTGTTGTTGGTGCAATACCAGTGAAATGAACATATCAACAATTAGCACTTAAGTAGTCACTTTTTAACAATAACTAGCACTTAAATGATCACTTTTGATCACGATTGGCACTGAAAAACTTATTCTCATCACTCGCTTTACACTTGACCATAAAATCGGATACACAACAGAATAACAACACAATCAATGCTCGATAAATCGTCCTTTCAATTTTCATCCTTGAAACTTCCTTCTTCAGATAGTTGGCCAGAGATGCTAAAGCCTTCATTTTAACTTGCATTGAGTCGACATCCTACAATTCATCCATTAACGTAGGTGGACGTTGATGGCGTACTTCAAGTAGCTCCAAGATCACTTTTGTCGCTCGACCGGAGAATTTCGCATCAACCATTTGAAATATTTACACTTCGAACCTTCTCTATACCTGGCGCAACCATTAAATCTTCTTCCGGGATTCAATCGACTCCAAGATGTTCTTATTAGACTCGGTAACCTGCAAAAACAGTGACATTCGGCCTTTTGTTCGCTTCATAGAAATGAATTTGAGTCGCTGCCCAAGCTACTGCTCTCCATTTGCAAGATTGAGCTCGTCACTTTGGGGCTGAATCAAAATAGGGTTTCAATTGGGGAGAAGATAGCCGGTTAGGGTTGCAAATTGGGGAATTCTCTTTCAATTTGGGGAGTTAGGGTTCTTATTTGGGGGGAAAGAGTACTAAACGGCATCGTTTTAGGGACAGGATGCTGACTGGACTCTCCAACGAGCCACGTCGGATTTCCAGCAAAACCGATCGGAGTTGGCACTGAAATGAGCATTTTTCAAAAAATTTGGCACTGAAGTAATCCAAAACAAACTTTTATCACTAAAGTGAGCGTTGTACATAGATTTTGGCACTTCTGCTGTTCTTCTCCCAGGAGCAACGTTAGTCACAAATTGTGTGCTTGAGATGCTACTAAAATGACCTCGAAGGACTTCCGATGGAAGTAATAAGTCATTCTTATGACATTCCCACATGTGAGGATTTAATAAGGCAAATAATTAAATCAAGAAACATAATGTCGGTGTTTGTATAAATCCAAACTCTAGAATGGCAATATACCCTCAATAATTGATGGTTGATGAGAGCACATCATCACGTTCATTCGACATTAGAAGCAATTATAATAGGAATTGCAGCTCGATAATTCTACGTGTTTCCCAATGTATATTCATTAACTACTAACACTTTGTTTGTTCCCCCTCCTTCTATGAGAATCTTTATAATTAACATTAAACGGACATAATAGAGCTTCGACTAGGGCTAGGGATTCATATAATATTTTGCAAAGTTTGGACTTGTGTTAATTCGAAGGTGGATATTTAGACAAGTTGACCCTATTCTAACTTATAAAAGTCTGCGACATTACTCAATATTTTGTAACTGAATCTGAGGCTTTTACCTTGAAAATTGATCATCCATCAGTGCAACCAAATTGCTTAACATTGACCTTTTCGGCGTCTAGAAAGGTAACCTTTTGAATTTAGTACAACTTAAGAGCTTTCTCTCTTCTTGTAAGAGCTTTCTCTCGCTTCTAGTAAGAGCTTGCCCTATCCATGGTGATAGCTTACCCTAAAAAACCCTAAATCCTCGTCTTCCATCACTACTTTTGACGATTCACCCATACCCACATCATCTCACCATACCACCCACACCCACATCATCTCACCATACGGAACCCCAGCGAAGCATCTTCCCCTCATTGATACTTCTCTCACCATCTATTCTCGCCTTTGCCTCTCCAAAGCTTTAGTCTATACAGAAAAGGAAATGGGCGAATGTCAGCCAACAAGATACATGCTCCCAGGCTTCCTTCTTCTCGGCTGTGCCCTGTAGTGGTCTGAGGTGACTGGAGTTCTCCGAGGTATGTTCCTAAGACAAAAGATCAGTAACAACATAAAGGGTGAGTTAGATAAGGAACAACGGCTTGCCACTATGTGTAGATGACTTGGTAAAATGTGGTCAGAGGATGTCGTAGCCAAGGTGGTTGAAGAAATTCCTCAATAAAAATTGAAAGGTTTGATCGAAGGTGGATCACAGGGACGGGCTTAGGTGGCTCACCCTAATAAGCCACCCGGTTACAAATGAAGCTACTATGTTGGAACTGTCAAGGGTTGGGCACGCCCTTGACAATTCGAGCCCTACGAGCCATCGTGGCTCAAGAAAGGCCAAGTTTGGTATTCTTGATGGAGACAAAAAATCAAGAGTCAGTAGTTTAATGAGTAAAAAGAAACTTAAACTTCCAGCGATACTATGTGGTGGACCCAGTAGGGATTGGTGGGGGATTGGCTCTATTATGGAATGATGGCATTACTGTTAATGTGTATTTAACCACAAATGTGTTCCTTGATGTTTCTCTTGAGGATATTCAACTGAGAAGAATTTCAGAGCAACATTTATCCATGCACCTACAAATTTTCAGGAGAGAATACGTACTTGGGAGCAACTTTAGCAGATACATGCCCTGAATACCCAACCTTGGGTGTGGATTGGGAAAAGGTTAGTAAAAGAGATTCTAAGCTGTACAGATTAAACGCCTTTAGAGATTTTCTTAATGAGTGTGGGTTGATGGATATGGAAAGCAAGGGTTGTGCGTTTACCTGGGAAAATAATCGAGAAGGGGAGGAATTCAATAAAAAGAGATCAGATAGGGCGGTGTGTAATATAGAATAGAGGTTACTGCTCCCTAAAGCAGAAGCCTTCACACTTCCCACTATAGGCTCGGACCACAATCCTATTTTACTATCTATACAAGCTGAACAAGTGAAGAGGAAGAAGTATTTCAAGGTTCGAGGCCTTCTGGCTGGAAAATGAGGAGTTTGGCAGGATCATTAAGGACATCTGGAACTCTTCTAGCATGGCTGGTGCTAATTTAGTGAAGAAAATAAGAGCAGTGTCCACTGAATTAGCTATTTGGAGAAAGACAACCTTCCCTAATAGCCATAAGCAGATAAAAATGCTGAAAGATGAGTTGCAAGGCATTATTAGCAACAAAGCATTAAATGCAGACAGAGGAAGACAGCAGGAACTCACTGGACAGATAGAGCACTTATGGAGAAGAGAGGAAATGTACTGGAGCTTAAGGTCGAGATTGTGCTGGTTAAAATGGGAAGACGTAAACACAAAATATTTCCATGCTACAACAATTCAAAGAAGATAAAGAAATAGAATCTCTATGCTACAGAATGCAGAAGATGTTTGGACCCGTGACCACAGGAGACTAAAAGAGAAAACAATGGAGTTTTTCAAGGAGCTTTATAATTTAGTGAGAAACCGAGATTTTAATCTAGTTTTGCAACAAATTCCAGCTCTAGTTACCAATGAGATGAATCAGCATTTAACAACTGGAATTACAATGGAAGAAGTTAAAATTGTAGTTTTCCAGCCGGGCTCAATGAAGGCTCCAGGGCTGGAAGGGTTAAATGGCCAGTTTTACCAACATCATTGGGGAGAGATTAAAATGGAGGGTTTTTGAGGAAGTAAGGAATTTTTTAAATTCCGGGTATCTCAATCCAAAATTAACTAGGACTCACATTGTATTGGTACCAAAAGTTAAAAACCCAGAAAGCCTTGATCAATTCAAACCAATCAGCCCTTGCAACTTCTCCTACAAGATTATTTCGAAGGTCTTGGCTAATAGATTTAGACCTTGGCTCCCAAACCTAATAGTAGGAGAACAAAGTGCATTTGTGGGCGGAAGACAAATAAAGGATAATATTCTTGTAGTGCAGGAGGTGCTCCATCAATTGAGAGTTAGGAAAAGAAAGGAAAAGTTCCGGGCAGTGTTGAAACTAGATATGAAAAAAGCTTATGATAGAGTGGAGGGAGATTTCTTGGAAGCTTGCATGCTAAAAATGGGATTTTGTAAATGGTGGGTGGATAGGGTTATGAAATGTGTGAATTCAGCCACATTGAGTGTAAAGTTGAATGGTGAGCCACTACCATTCTTTCATCCTTCAAGAGGTCTTCAACAAGGGGACCCTATCTCTCCTTACTTGTTTATCTTGGTGGTCAATACCCTTTCGGCCCTCATGAGAAAAGCAATGAATGATGAAACTATTGCCGGAATAAAGCTAAACAGGTACTATCCAGTCCTTTCTCATCTACTCTTTGTTGATGATTCATTATTTTTCTTGGACGGGAAAGTGAAAGAATGTCAGAATCTTGCATTGATACTAAATCAATACTGCTATGCATCTGGGCAAGCGATAAACTTGAACAAGTCTGGCATTTTCTTTAGCTCAAGCTGCCCTCAAAACTTATGGAGGAATATGGCAAATAAGCTGCATGTTCTTATCATTGAGAAGACTGGGAAATACTTAGGGATTCTTTTTGACTGGGGTGCTTCCAAGAAACAAATGTTTGAATGGATATTAGCAAGAGTAAATACAAAACTAGAGGGGTGGGAGGAAAATTTAATATCGAAGGCGAGTAAGGAAGTTCTGATAAAAACTGTGGTACAAGCTCTCCCACAATATGCCATGTCTATCTTTAAAATTCCAATCTTGATATGTTAGTCGATAGAAAAGAAGGTTGCTAATTTTTGGTGGAAAAAAAAGCGAATCGAGGTCAGGTCTTCATTGGAAAAGATGGGAGGTGCTTAAAACCAGGAAAGATAAAGGGGGGAATGGGCTTCAAGGACTTGATATCCTTCAATAGAACCATGCTCGGCAAACAAGCATGGAGATTATCACAGAACCAAGAATCTCTATGGACCCAGGGTTTAAAAGGAATTTACTTTCCTAATAGATCCTTTTGGCAAGCTGAAAAGGGGTCCCCCCCAGTGTTGGCAAAGTATCTTGATAGGCAGAGAATCGATATCGAAGTCCGTTATGTGATCAGTTGGAATAGAAGAGTACATTAGAATTCGTGAAGATAGATTGCTCAAAAGAGGAACTATTGGAGGGCCAGCAAACTTAAGTGATCCAACTATAGTAGCTAACTTGATTTCACATGAGGAGGATAAGTGGGATGAACAATTGATCAGAAGTCTTTTTTGACGAAAAAATAGTAAGTGAGATTCTGGCTGTGCCTTTGAGGACTCATTTTACACAAGATAAATTGGTGTGGATAGGTTCCAAGTCAGGAGAGTGTTTAGTCAAAAGTGCATACAATTTGCTCCGTGAAGAGGAAAACAAAGAGAACACATCCCAAGCCTCATCTTGGATTTACGAGATTTGGACAAACCTTGAAGTAAATGTACAAGTTTCGGTCAAAACATCACCCGAATGGAAGAAAGAGTCACTTTGCCACGGCCTGATATATTCAGCATCATACCATCCCGGCTGAGATACTCCCGAAGATCCCGGTCGTGATAGTAAGGAATACTCTTCAGACCCAAATCAAAATCAGCGAAGAAAAGGCGATGAAGGCCCAGGATAAGGCAAATGCTTTGGCTGAAGAGAATGCACGATTACGGCGCGCCTTGAAGACCCATTCGTCTATAGATCACGGGACCTTTAAAAAGAGGAAGACCGTCTAATTTTTATTTGGTTTAGGGAATTTTTCTTTTTTAGGAGGAAATGTTAGCTTACTATTGATGTTTTCTGGTAATAAATGTTGCTGATCGATCTTCATAAGAATTCATTTGAGACATTTTCCATGTTGGGCAATTCAATGAAAAACATTAAGCTATGATTTGTGAATTTTGGAATTAGCTCGATTTTTATTAAATAAAGCAATTTGGAACCTCAGGATTTACTGGACGAATCGGCCTTTCGAAAGAAATTTCATCTTGAGAAGTCTAGAGGATGTCATGGACTGACTCGCTATTCTGACTCGTCATATTTATTCGATCCTTACTTGTTGCAGGTAATTTGCCACGGATCCCCCTCATCCTCATAATACTCGATCGATGACCAAAAGAGGATGGCCAATCAAGCCGAGATTGCAGTCATGATCGATGAAAAGCTGAAGGAACATATGAATACGATCAATGAGCATATCACGGCCGCCATGTCCAAAATGATGGGTGATCTCATGGCTAAGCAGCAGCAGATCAATGCTGCCTCTCAATCGGAGATTCCACCTCCAACCCGTCCAGGCCTCTGCCTTGACAAAGCTCCTGCAGTGAATACTAATCCAACCTTTCAACTAGATGATGTCATTTTGATCGACACTAGTACTTCTCCGTCGGTCCCTGTTCTGCAGTCACCCCCCAACGACGAGAATGCCAAGTTGTTGGCCAAGCTCGACCAGAGGTTACGTGAAGTGGAGGGAACTCAAAGTGTTCCGCCTGTTGATTTGTCCATTTTTACTCGGGTCTAAGTGCCCAATAAGTTCAAGATGCTAGCCTTTGAGAAGTATGACGGCACCTCAAACCCAATTCAGCACATCGATATGTACTAGAGGCTCATAAATAGATATGTTTCTAACGGACCTCTGATGATCCAAACCTTTCCAAGCAAGTTTGAAGGATGCTGCAATAAGGTGGTATACCAACCACCAGATCAACCGGAAAGACTCATGGGAAGATGTGGCAAACCTTTTCATCAAGCACTTCAAATTCAATCTCGACGTCACTATTACGAGGGAAGACCTGGAAAGAGCTGAGCAGAAAAAGGGCGAGACTCTAAAGGAGTATGCCACTCGTTGGAGGAACATGGCAGGGCAGATCATGCTAGAACCCGCAGAACGTGACTTAATGAAGTTATTCGTGTCCACCCTACCGTAGCTGGTTCATTCACGAATATTAGTAACGGCCGCCCAATCTTTTGGTTAGCTGATAGCCATGGGTGAAGAGATTGAGACCGGGCTCAAGAAAGGATGGTACGGTGAGTCAGGTTCATCAGGAAAGAGATTTACTAGTAAGAAGGACAAAGAGCAGGTCCCTGAGGTCAACATGACCTATCTGCAGAAGCCGCCAGCTCAAGCCCCGAAGCTACAATTCAGCACTCAGCAGACAACCTCTTATGGACGGCAAGGCTAGCAGGATCCATGCCAGCAGCGTAAACTTCGCCAATTCACTCTACTTCCCGGGACGTTATCTCAAGTATTGGCAGTGCTAAGGAAGAAGAACTTACCGAATTCAGAGCCACAAAGATCTAACGCTGCTGGCTATGCAAAGTATGATCCGTTGAAGAAATGCGATTACTATAGAGGTAAGGTTGGGCATTCGACAGATGAATGCCAAGTGCTCAAATATCGAGTGTAGGATCTACTCGAGACTGGAGCGTTTGCACTACAGCTAGCCGGTAAGCTCAATGTGCAAAACAATCTACTCCTTGATCATTCGAGCAGTGCAAATGTTGTTCTCAGCCAAGGAGTCAAGCAAGTTCGAGGCTTCAGGTTCCCTCTCAAAGAAATGTTCGATGCTTTAGTCCGAGCTGGTTATCTTTCGACTGGCGAAGTGGTGTCACTCTGTGACATAAGAAAGAAAGTGGGTGAATTGGTAAGAGAAGGAATGATCGAGATAGCAAATGAATTCGGAGTAGTGGCCGCTATATTCCAAGTCACCATTGACTGGAATGAAGAACTCGCAAAGATGACCGATGAACAAGTTAAGTTGGATCTTGACATGCCCGCTCTCAAAGACGCCTCTGACGATGACCTCGGGATCATTATACCCGACACTCCGGAAGTATTGACTCTGGCATCACCTCAGCCTTACGCTTATGAAAGTGACAAGATGGTTCCATGGTCGTACGACGTTGATCTAAAGCACGAGGTTCAGGACCTCTTAGATACTGGGGCATGAACATTTCATGCTTCGTGGCTCTGCGAAGGTCGAGATGATCTTATCATAGTTCCAGACATCCAGACTACATCCCCGAGTCCTGCGAGAATGATACATGAAGAGAAGGAGGTGATTGACACCTTGGGGCAACCAAGCGGCAAGTTCGACTACTACGTGAAATATTCGGCTCCCCTGAGCTTCTATATTGACCCGCGTGATATCGTCCCCGATGGATAAGGAGGTATAGATGATCTAATACCTCCAGTGATAGAAGATCCTGATGATCCGATGGAGGGAATCACTGCTCTGTTCAATAACATGCTTATTGGAGCTATCGAGAAAGGATCGTTGGATGAAATGGGCACTGGCCCGCGAGAGTAACACCTTTACTTTTTTCGCACACTCCTCTGCATGGGAATTTCTATTGCTTTCTAGGACTTGCCCTGTCTCAGGAGCTGCTTTTTAGGATTTTTCATTTCTATGACTTTATTGTCCCAGTTTCCATTCCAATAAATATAATTCATTTGGTGATAATAAATGAAATTATAAATTGTTTTCGTTTTGAGAATCTTGTTGAAGTACTCCAAACTAACCCGATGACGATAACCAACGATTGAAAAATTTGTCATCTACGGTAAGAACTGAGGGTTGGGCTTCTCAAGAATTTTCGTTTCAAGGCCTTCGAAAGCAAAATGAATTTCAAGAAACAAGGATCAATTTTCGAAAATTGTCTGTAGTTAAGCCCTGTCTTATCTTTTTGATCCCTTTCTTTCATGTTTCAGTACTAATCTCGAGGCATGCGAAGGGACGGAAATCGTGGATCCTCATATATGTGATATGAACGGAGCAGTCGAAGCAGCCAATAAGAATATCAAGAAAATTTTGGCTAAAACAGCTGAGAACTATCGTGATTGACATGAGAGATTACCTTTTGCACTTATGGCATATCGGACTTCTATCCGGACATCTACAGGGGCAACTTCATATTCTCTTGTGTACGATATGGAAGCAGTTCTACCTGTTGAGGTTCAAATTCCTTCGTTACGTATTCTTTCACAGGTACAATTGTCAGAAGCAGATTGGATCCAGCAGAGGTTGGACCAGTTGAACATGATTAATGAGATAAGGCTTAGAGCCCTATGTCATGGCCAGTGCTACCAACAACGAGTTGCTAAATCTTTCAATAAGAAAGTCAAGCCTCGACATTTCTAGGTAGGCGACCTTGTCCTGCGGAAGTTATTGCCGATATTTCCTCTTATAAAAGGAAAAATCGCCCCAAATTATGACGGCCCGTACATTGTGAAAAAAGGTCCTTCTAGGAGGTGCTTTGATTTTGGCCGAGAAGGATGGTCGTGTTTTTTCTAGTCCAGTTAATTCTGATTCCGTGAAGAAGTATTACACTTGATTTGTACTCCTTCTGACTTTGTTTCTATCAAGTTTCAAATTGAATTTCATGAATCAATTGACGTTACTAAGTTTTGTTGGAGGAAAGCTTTTGATCGGACAATCTGTTTCTGTCCTAATGAAGCGATCATATTGCATGAGAGACTTCAAGATGACGAAAGGCAAGCCATTTTCATACACGTCCTGAATAATAATCCTTAGTGCGAGTTGAGTGAAAATTTCGTGCTGACAAGGTAAAGGATTATCTTACGAAAAGTATGACGATCAAAATGACGAGAGGCATTCATTTCATCTATCTAAATACTACAGGTTACCATTTGCTTAAACCCTTTGAACGGAGTTTCATTTCTTACCCCTGTCAGGAATAACCCTATACTGGGGCAATTTCTTAGAAAGTTCAAAATGGTTAGAATTTTCTTGCTTTCACTTGCATCAATCTTCAAGTATATTTGTTGCATGCAAGTTCTGTGTTAGCTTGAGTGCCTTAGATATGACGAAGAACATTTCTTTCTATATCCCTACACATTATACCCTTTACATACCCAATTTGAGCGGTGAATTCATTTCAACCCGATTGGTGATCATTCTTGTGACAAACAAATGAAATCATCTCAAAGCAAGTTTAAGATGACTTGAGGGAAATGAGAGCTCATAAGAAAGTTCATCAGAAAGGACGCAAAAGGACTCCAGCAAATCAAAGTTCTTTCTCTCGAAAAAATCTCTCGAAAAAAAAAGAGAGAGAAAGAAAAGCGTATGCAAGATCTGAGTCGACATGAAAGATCGTTCTTCAAGGAAAAGACCGTTTGAAAGTTCATTTATGGAGCAATTACCATAGATCAACGGTACCAATAGCATGATTGGATGATCACCAATCTCCATGATCTATAATACCCCCTTTGATGAAATAGGCCATTCATTTCAAGCCTACCCGAACCTACGTTACAACTCTTACCAAAGTCTCTTCAGAATAGGGCACTTGAGTTAGCGTAGAATTTCAAATGATTATAAATGTTGCTCGAAGAAGTGCGAGCAAGATTTTTCTATTTCATTTTTGCAACATTCCTGACTTGTAAACCCGAAGTAACTGATGATATCAATTCTTTCAATAGCCTCGACTCGAAGAGTCCCTTTTGCTAAGCCATTGAACAAACCCACGTTTCAGTCCTTATAAAGACCTTTCAGATTGGCTAAGTTATACTGATTTTGAGAATGTCCGAACCCTTGTCAAGCACGACGAAGAGAGTTTGAATGATTCTTATACCCGCATCAAAGGTCGGGTCAAAAACCTTTCATTGAGAGTAAGTGAAAAGTCCTTTCTGATTAAAGGTCTCTCATTTAATGTGATCAAATTGTCAAAAGGACGAAATGGTTGTTCTTATTGATAAATTCTCCAATAAAACTTAATAATGCTAATGTGATCAAATTGTCAAAAGGACGAAATAGTTGTTCTTATTGATAAATTCCCTCAGTAAAGCTTGATAATGCAAGCAGATTCATGAATGATGTTTTCTCTGCCCTTGGGCATGTGTTATTTTAACCTTTTCTTAGGTAAAAACAGGTGCAATGCAATTGGCTCTGCCAATTTTATAACATAAGAAGAATTCAGGTACGTCTGCTAATCATTCTTCGTTGTTTCTTTTTTTCGAGACATAGATTCTTATTTGGTGTTGCCAAGTGGAGTACGCGGAACACCCTATCTCATGTTCGCTAAGTGGAGTACACGGCGGCATAGTTTCTCATTTGGTGTTGCCAAGTGGAGTACGCGACATACCCCATTTCATGTTGGCCAAGTGGAGTACGCGACGTCATGGTTTCTCATTTGATGTTGCTAAGTGGAGTACGAAGCACATCCCATTTTGTGTTCGCCAAGTGGAGTACGCTGCGGCATAATTTCCCATTTCATGTTCGCCAAATGGAGTACGCGGCGGCATAGTTTCTCATTTGGTGTTGCCAAGTGGAGTACGCGGTACACCCCATTTCATGTTCGCCCAGTGGAGTACGCGGCGGCATGGTTTCTCATTTGGTGTTGCTAAATGGAGTACGAAGCACATCAGTCTACACATCCCATTCTTTCTTCATATCATGCGCTATTTCGCATATGTAGGAAATTACAGGTAACAAATAGGCAATCTAGTACCTTAAAAACCTTACTTCCAGTTGACTAGAAGTTTGGAGATCAAGGGAATTGAAAGCATTATAAAGCATTCCGTCACTCGGACGCTTTTTGTGCAATCCGTATGCAAGACTCTTTCACCGCTACGCATGAAGTAAGAATCCTTAGCATACGTTCCTTATTGTTTGCATACCATGCATCATCGCATTTTAAAAAAAAAATCACTAATCATTTTGCATAGTTTAAATTTAGGTCTTAGTCTTTAAGCGAAACCTCTGCGAGCCTCCACTCAAAGAGGGGCAGCTGTTGACACTTAAATTTTGGCGCATTATTTAGTGTTAATTGCAATAGAAAATTAGGGATTAAATTTTAACCCCTAAACAAAAATATTAAAATTGTATAATATATATTTTAGGTTCATTTAGATTAATTGCATTCCGCATCGGATCGGCGGTGGCAAGCAAGCCTACAATTCGTCATGTAAATTGAGCTCGGGCATCGAACGAGACTCGGCTCACTTGGAAGGCAATGGCCGAAAATTACAAGTCAAACGGGCTTGGTTGTTTTGATTTGAGCTTAAATTAGCCCATTATGCTTAATTAAATAAAAGCCCACGTTAATTCAGCCCACTCAAAATTAAATGATAATTAAAGCCTAAGCCCAAGCCTAAGCCCATTAGGACTAGAAAGCCCCACTAATTGACCTAGGTTAGCATTATAAATATATGTTTAGATCTCATAATCAGGGGTTCTCACAATTTCAGATCAGAAAATTTTTAGAGAGAACAAGTGAGAGAGTGAGAGAGAGAGAGAGAAGGAGACCGCCCGCCGCACTGAGCCACCATCGCGCCGCGCCGCCGCTCACCGACGAACGCCTCCGCCACGCCAACAATTTATCGGTACCATCGTCCACGACCAGCAACGGATCTTCGACGCTCCTCCAGTCCAATAACTTAACACCGTGCCCAGTCAAGTCTCCAGCGAAGCCGATGCCCCTGATGCTCCTCACAAGCTCTTGCGATACTCTTTTTCGTCGGTGATTCTCAAGACTGGAGCCCCCTTTACTGGCGTCTCCCACATTCAAAGAAGAAAAGTCAAAGAAAGGGGGTCCTTTATAGAGAAGTTCACGAGAGACGGACATAAAAGGAAAAAACAAACAGAGAAGAGAAGAAGAATTCACGCCCAGATCAGAAAAGTCAGCATTCCCGCTGGTCTTCGCTGCTGCTGCTGCTTCCTTACCACGAAGACCTACCGTGCATTGCCACGAGTCTTCGTCGAGCCAGCCCAAACGGAGAACGCCATCCCCACCGCTGCTATGGACAACGAGCTATTCGTTACATCACCGCAACGCCAACGACACAGCCAACCCCGACCAAGAAGCCTTCGACGACTAGCCATGCTGCCTCGTGCTATTAACTGTCCCAGCAAGTATATGGTTTTACAGGTGCTCCGTTGACCATCTAGTCATAACTTCAACCGAACACTCTGAAGCGCCACCGTCGGATACGCCCGCCGCATCACCGTTGCTGCCGTGTCGCCGTCGTAAGCCACCGAGCACGCCTCCGCTAGCCGCCGCCGTTCTCGACGTGCCGCCGGTCACCGCCGATCCGCTGCAAATTCAAATTAGGAAAGAAATCTGCAAATCAAGTAATTATTCTTGTCCCGATTCGATTTGAATATTTTGTTGCCTAATTTGTGCTTATTGATATCTAATTTTGCATATTTGGATAACAAGCATTATTCCAATTAGGATTTTATTTCCTTTTTTGAAACTTTGGATATCTACTTGCTAAATTTGGATAGAATTTAAAATTTTCAAAATTCTTTGAATATATCCAAGATATTTGAGATATCTAAATTTTTTCAAGATGTGACCGATTAGGAAAATTTCCTAATCCGCAACCGTACACGTGGAAATAAATTTATCTATCAGGCTTTAGATAGAATTATTTTCATAGCGGGTATTTTGAATTTTAGGATCGATCTGTCAGGCTTCAGATCGAAACTTAATTCGAAAGATTTAACAGTTATATTTTTTTACTTGATTTTAATTTCGAATTTCGTAAAAAAAAATACCAAAAAAAAGATTGCTCTAGAATAGGTTAATTTCTTAGTTTAAAATTGCATGTTTAGATAATTGGCATTTTTAATTCCGAATTTCATAAAAAAATACAAAAATATGCCCGTCATTAGAAATAGGTTACGTCGTCGCATGATATATAGTTTGCATGTTAGGTTGCATTAATCGCATGTCAATTTTTGCACGTCATTACATATAGGCTAGTTTTCATTTAAATAAAAGAAAATCAAAAAAAGAAATTTTTGCACCTTTGAACTTTAAATCAGAATTTTTCAAAATTGTCAAATTGAGTTTTTTTCCTGAAATTGGTACCGAAAGGGCGTTAAGGAATTTAGCGTAACCAAGTCCCAGATTTATAATTTCTGGTTCATAGAAATAAAATAGTATTCCCGTTATTTTATTTAGGTTTCTAATCAATCTACCTTAAATGATTAGTGGCGACTCCTATTGAAAATATTTGCATGCTCACAATTGGACCTAAGTTGCGATTTGGTAGAGTTTAGGAGAACTCGAGCTAGGTTAGTTAATTTAATTGATCTAGTAATCCATTAACCTAATATCGAAATGCCGATTTTTTTTAAGTCGCGACACGGAGTTAAGAAGCTAATGCCCATTTCGAAATTATATATATGCAAGTCTTATCCATATAACTATAGGTGGGAAAATGGGTCAATGGACCCATTTTCCCACTTACATTTGCTGTGCTGACCTGTAACATGGGTCATTTCAATCTGTGAACGTGTTCAAATGAGTTGTAAGAAATAAAGATCAACTAAAAATGGGTCTAAATGGATTTGGATTGATGACATGATTTCGGTTCCGATTTTGCAGAATTTGAACAAATTGAAATCATAATGCGTGTGATTTCTGCGATACTAAGTGTTTGGTCAAAGCAGTGATCGACGGAGCTTGTTTCACTTGTACCTGTGTGTGCGAGTCACATTTATGAATCTTGGATTCGCATTCAACCCACCCAATTTTGATCTAATCGACTTGTTGATAATTTGCTTACAACTTGCTACTGACATGACACATGCCTTTGCTTCACCAACACAACCAAGTAACTGCTTAAATGGGTCGTCACCTCCATCACATGACAAGATGCAACTATCACAAGACAACGATCACAACCGGAGTCCATTTGCTTACAACTGACAACTGACAAGACACATGTCTTTGCCTCACCAACATAACCAAGTAATTGCTTAGATGGTTTGCCACCTCCATGACATGACGAGATGCAACTATCACAAGATAATGATCACTACCGGAGTCCATTGTAGGAATGCATGCTTATGACAGACATGATTTGTCGATGTCTTTCAACGACATAGTTTCTTTTAGTTCTACGGCTTTATCATATAATCTTGTTTTTCAAATTCCATAATAGAGTCGTCAACATCTTGACTACTTACTTCAGCCTTATAAGCAGTATACCTCCTATTGAGGTCGCCTAATAATATAAGGTTCTCCATTAACTACCTTGTCCAAACATCCCGCCAGGTCAGTTTTGGGAATCCAATGGACATTTCCCTTGTTAAACCGGTAGAATGCAATATCCCTTGAATCAATTTTAGGTGATTCTATAACGCATGAATTATCATATGGCATCTTTCTTAACTCTCGATCAATCCTTAAAGCATGTGTCCATAACACATGAGCTTTACTATTAACTTTAACATACTCAACTTTGCTTCCGTTCCAGAAAGCTAACATCTGCTAAAGGGTCGATGCACACACTGATTTCCATGGATTCAATCTCTCCCCAATAACAAGTTATATGAACCATCTACCTCGACAACACAAAACTGTTCTAGAAGTTTTTGATCCTACAGTCAAGTCAGCCACAAATATTCATTTGACCCCTGTTACTTCTCCTGTAAAATCTGATAATTGTATATTCGATGGGATAATTTTTTTGTCCTTTTTTCCAATCTTTTTGAAGAATCTATATGGAACCAGATTTAGAGTAGATCCTCTGTCGACCAGAACCTTGGAAACCGGACGGCCATCTATCCTAGCTTTTATATTAAGTGCCCTTAGATGTTTGGATTCTTCATAAGATGATTTTTCAAACTCCATTAATTCCTCTTCATCTTCAAATTGAAATTCTGCCTTGTCTTCTTCATCAATTATTGAACCTCCATTGGTTGTTGAGTCTACAGATGTCACTCTATATTGCAATGGAAATCTAGCTTAAACCATGCACGAACCCAAAGGCGAAACAGATTTCGATAATACGACAAGTCTAAATATGATCTTGTCATCAGTCTTAGCTTTTTTCTGATCATTACTGTGCTTATCCTGACTAGAATCCCCAGGATTCCTTCTCCATACTAAATGCCAAGCTCGAAATTTCTTAGGTTTATAAGGTATTGATGGAATTTGAGTAATATGAATCTGATTAACCTATTTTTGTAGTTCATGTATTTTCTTCTTTCTCTGTAACCTCTTTTTTTGAGTTCTTGTTATATTGCTCCCTAGGCCTTGAACTTCTCCTAATTCAAACCACTCATCTTTTGATGGATTGTTTGGTATTTTCAAAGTCCTAGTTCGGTGAGGTGTCACAATCGTCTTGGTCTCTCTTTCAGGTGAATTATCGAATTCCTCACCCCATCCGGTTGCAACCACTTCCTCCGAATATTTAGGAGTTGGACCATAGTCAACATAGTAATCGAATTTACTACTAGGCTCTCCTAATGTTCCAATTCTAGGGACGCCCTCCTCATAGCGCTGCTTGAAAGACTTTCATTTTGTTGAGTATTGTCTCGAACTATCGACAACCTGAGCATTTCGCTCCTGATTCTAACGTTTATTCCTATCTTGAACATTTCGGGATCGACTCCAATATTCAGTCCTCTTATTATGATTTTGGTATTCAAATTGATCCCAAAAAGTCTTTTCTTGTAAAACATCCTGTGCCAAAAGATGCTCTCCTCTTAGATCATAATTGATTTCCACTTTACACCGAGCGCAGAGATGTGGTTGCATCATTTTACCTTTAGGCGTTAAAGACCCCATTCCCGTCATCATAGGGAATGGATCAACATTCACCTCCATAGGAGCCTTTTCTTTGTCATCCGCGAATTTGATTTTGCCTTATCGAATCGCTTCTTGAATGTTCTTTCTTAACACAATACAATCAACTATATTATGACTCCATGAATGATGTCACTTACAGTATTTCTTTCCTCTCAAATCCTCTGGGCTCGGTATTATTTGGCCCTCAGTAAGCTTGATTTGCCCATCGGCTAAAAGAAAGTCAAATATTTCATTGACATTATTTATGTCGAAGGAATAATATTGGACGTCCTTTGATTTGACCATGACAGTTTCCTTTTTTTCTTCGTTTTAGTTGGCTTCAAGGCATGGCAAGTGTATGGCTTTTCTATTATCATCTTGGCAACTGTCACCTCAGCGTATTCTGATTCATTTTCATCAACTAGTATTTCATCAACAAAGTTTACTTCATGTCTAGTATGCTTTCGATCCTTCTCTTTCAAAAAGTTTTCATGCTTCACAACAATGATAGTCAATGAAAACAAATCATAATAGGTTTGTTCTACCATTCTTTCCCTCATGGCAAACTTTAGACCGTTAAAGGCAAATTCAACAAACGTTCTCTCAGGTAATGGTACAAGACATCTATTTCTTGCCTTTCTAAATCGAAATATGAACTGATCAACTGATTCATTATTATACCATTTCATTATTGAAAAATCCGCCACAGACATGTCTGGCATTGCCCTTTGGAATTGACTATGAAACATCATTTCCATTTGATCCCAAGAGACTACAGAATGAGGCGGTAGAGATGTGTACTAGGTAAAAACAATTTTGGACAATGGTAATGGGAATAAACGCAGCTTCCAATGATCTCCATACGTAACATCTCCACATAAAGCAATGAATCAATTAATATGCTCCTGTGTTGACTGATCATCTTCGCCAGTAAACAAGATAAATTCTGGCATCTTGAACCCTCTTGGATACGGAACTGCATCCATCCATTCTGGGTATGGCTTCCTGTATACTTGCCTAAAAGCTCCTGGTTCACCACCGTATTGCTGCAACATTGGATCAACTGTGTATTGATTTTGTCCTGTTGGGATCACAATTGGTGGTGCGACTGTTTATATCGGCTATACAACCTGAGGTATCACTTGTGGTGCATTTTGTTGCAGAAGCTGATGCATCTGATATTGAGATATTGGTGGTTGTGGAATTGGCTATAGTAATGGATATTGTGCTGCTGGCTGTGGATACTGTGGAGTTGGATTTTGTAGTGGTGGCTGTGGATACCGTGGAGCTGGATTTTGTAGTGGTGGTTGTGGATATTATGGAATTGTGTTTTGCAATGGTGGTTGTGGATATTGTGGAATCAGGTTTTGTGATAAGTGTTTAGCGGTTGTGGCGCTTGATAATGTGGTAGTGGCTGTGGTGGTGTTACATTCCTCCTTGGACTATATGTATTAACATTTGGCCTGAACAACATTTGAGGAATGCTAGGTTGAGCAGCAAAACCACCAGACAACACACTATCGTGTAATTGGTATGGAGTAGTATGCTAAGGAACCATATTTGCAGTAGTCACATTTGTTTGAACTGGACCAGACAAATTTACTCCGTCGGCTGCTAGTTGACCCGTATTGATACTTTCGTTCCGATGTGACAAATTAACCGCATTACCTTCACTTGTCTCCAATTGGCCGTGTGCTTGACTTGCCATCGTGTTTTCTCCTCTCTGAAGAATTCTTACTTGTGCAAGAGGCATAAGCTGCCTTGTTGTTGCGCTATTATAGTTTGTAATGATAGGTTGCCCAAGACCTCCGACTAAACCTGGAGGTACAATGGAGACCGTTTACGGCTGAGAAGAACTCATTGATGAATTCGGCCTTCCAGTGATCTCCTGAACCGTATTGATAAACAATGGCCTAATAGTATCAGCTACGCATCCAGTGACTAGATTAGCTAAATCATTATGTTGTTCTTCCATGATTCTTCTCATAGTAGCAAGTGTAAATGAATTCGATTCCAATTGCCTTCTTTGCTATTCAGTAAGGTATCTGGGAACATCCATCTCCCCTACCTAACCTTGTTTCGTAATTGTTCTCCCGTTTGACGACTCTGCACATGTTACCCGTTCCACAGCAGGATTCGGGGGTGCACTGCTCCCTGGAACATTGTTTTTTCTCATTTAATTGGCTTTGACTTCTCGTTCGTGCCATCGTTACTCCTTCAAATGATCTAAGGGTCCCACCGAGTGTGCCAAAATTATGTTTTGTCGGAAATGTTCTCGCGACGAAATATAATTTATCGAATGTCATTCTTCGGCTCTTAATGAAAGGAGGTTGGGTTCTAGATCCAATTCCGGACAGGAGCAATCCAGATGTGAATAAAGAACTTGATTTTTATAGAATATTCAGACAAATCCGTCCAATTACTAGCAGCGTCCAAAGTTCATTGACATAATATAATAAAGCTACTAACTAAGTGTTGACACCTAAATTTTAGCGCAACATTTAGTGTAATTTGCATATAAAATTAGGGATTAAATTTCTAACCCCTAAACAAAAATATTTAAATTGCATAACATATAGTTTAGGTTCATTTTAATTTAATTGCATTTTGCATCGGATTGGCGATGGCGAACGAGCTTAAATTTCATCGAATGAGACTCGACTCGCTCGGAATGCAAGGGCCGGGAATTACAAGTCAAACGGGCTCGGTCGTTTTAATTTGAGCTTAATTCAGCCCATTATACTTAATTAATTAAAAATTCAAAGTAATTCAGCCCATTTAAATTGAATTAGAACCTAAGCCCAAGTTTAAGCTCATTAGGACTAGCAAGCCCATCTAATTGACCTAGGTTAGTATTATATAAACATGTTTATGTCAGATTTTTAGGGGGGACACATAATTTCAGATCTGTTTTTTTTTAGAGCTCAAGTGAGGGAGACCGCGCCGTCGCACGCCGCCACCGGGGGCGCGCCACATGTCGCCATACCGGACGCTCAGCTGCTGTCCATGCCGTGCCACCGCGCCGCACCGTTGCAACGCTCTCCGCGACACCGCTTCTCGACGCCGAGGTTGCACCCCCCGACTATTCACCGCTGTTTTTCTCTTGCTAGACCATCAACAATCCTGGCGAGTTTCTCAGCTCAGTCCCCGTAAGTTGCTGATTTCCTGTTGATGTTACTATGGTTTTGTGGTGAGCTATCCGGTCTGGTCTCCATCAACACCAGCGAGACATCCAAGAGCCGAGAGTTCCACTAGCTCAAAGAGAAAATTAAAAAAAAAATAACGCGAAGTGGTGAAAATCTGCTAAAAAAAGAGGACTTTGACCGCCGCTTGAAAAGAAGGGTCCTTCGTGAGACCAACAGGTGGTCTTGAGGAAAAAATTCAGCAAGCCCAATTCCAACAAAGCACTAACATTTGCGTTGATTCGGTGACGTCCTCAGCAAGCCCTTCATTGCATCCTCCGTGCTTCCATCGTGATTTGCAGCCGCTTTGCTGAATCAACGAAACAAACTGAGTCAAGCCGCGACTCGTTACGCCCTCGGCCATAATCTACTCTCAACGTCAGCACCAATTGCAAGCCCGGCGTTGCTTGTTCTTACTTTTGTTTTGCAGGTGTTGTTCAGTGAATTGCCAAATTCCTCACCGTAACAAGGAAATCGTACCGAAAATCCAACACCGAGACGCATCGCCGTTTGCTGTGCTGCTGTCCCGCCGTGACGTCGCCGTCATCGTGAGCCACCGTCGGCCGCCCATCGCCGGTCGTCCCGTGATCCGCAATCCCGAGCCTTCAGTGATTCGAATTTGGAAATTATCCGCAAATTAGGTAAGGATATTACTTGAATATTCCTTTTAAATATTTAATTTCCTGATTCGTGGATGTTTGAATATTTTGTGAATATCATGTGGAATATTAGATATCTTAGGATGATTATCTGATATCCGCAATATTTAAAAATATTTAAAATTAGGAAACTTTCCTAATTCAGCAACGTATTTGGACGACTATCTGACCTTATCCCTAAGGTGCGATACGCGGCGATACGGAAATTATTATCCTATCCATAATCACTTGGATACGATAATAATTTTTATATGCTTTCCAAATTTGAATGATCGACTTTCCGTCAATATCTATAACCCTACAGATATGACCGATAGTTCGATTTTTGTGCCTAATCCGAGTTTGAAACAAATCTGGCGGATTGCGTGGTTGTTTTGAATGTGGATGTTATTTTTGTTTAAATTATTTTTCCTTTTCAAATAAAAAAGAAAATTCAAAAAAATATTGGTTAGGATTTGAATTAGAGTTTTGCATGTTTAGGGAATCCTAGATATATCTAAAGGATAGAGTAATTATTTAATTTAAATTAGGACCTGAGATAATCTATTTCCTAGTTTAAATTAAGTAATATTCTAATCTTAATAGATTATTTAGGCTTTTTTTTTTAATTCCGAATTTTCATGAAAATCCCAAAAAAGAATGAATTGCTTTATGGTAGATTAAGATAGATTGCATTCTTAATTTAAGTAATTTATTATTTCGAATTTTAACAAAAATCCCAAAAATAAGTCATGTTAGGATAAATTAAGTCATCATTAGATTGCATGTTATTTTAGGCATATTTTTATTCCGAATTTCAATGAGAAAAATACGAAAAAATAATTCATTTGGCCGTCATTAGAATTAGGACACTTCGTTACATGACATATAGTTTGCATGCTAGGTTGCATTAATTCGCATGTCAATTTTTGCACGTCATTGCATATAGATTATATTTCATTTAAATAAGCGAAAATCCAAAAAAAATTGAGTGAATTGCTTGTTAATTAGAAATCATATTAGGGTGATTGATGTGATTTTCTAGCTAACAATGCAGATGCTTACGTGGCTTCGAGATAAGTCATTCTTCCAAACTTGCAATTTATTTAATGCTTTCTTGGGTGTTAAATTGGTGGTTTGCGCACCCGCATGAACACCTCACATGTTAGTGACTAAGTTAAAATGAATCCAAACTGCCTGCAAAGAAAAGGTACCGAAAGGGCGTTAGACTATATCTAGCGTAATCAAGTCCCCGAGCTTAGAATCTCTGGTTCGTAGGAATAAAGCATATCTCCCTATGTTTTATTTAGGTTTCTAATCGACTTACCGTAAATAGATTAGTGGCGACTCCAAGCATGAAAATATTTGCATGTTAAAGTCTTAAACCCTAAGTTGCGAATTGGTAGGGCTTGGAAGGGCTCGAGTTAAGATTAGTCTTAATAATCCATTAGCCCGAAAAATGAAAAAAAAATTTAGGGTCGCGACACTAAGGACCTAAACAACTACAGCTATGGAAACTGAAAGTGCGAAGCTGGAAAGTAAGGATAAAAGACAACATTTGTATTTTTATGGGCGGGGGGAGGGAGGACTTCTATTGATAATCAGACGTTATTTATAATGCAAACTTGGTAACCGTTCTTAGCGTTGTATCCGATACCCATGATTGATTTCATCTTCACTGTTCATTTAATTATACTTGTTTATCAACTGCTATCGATCTTATCTTTTGTACGAAGTGATAACCACTCTTGAGCTTTCTCTGTGCTGATATTTGTCATTAGTATGATAACTGTCACCGAACCCCTTTATCTTCTAAAATGATAACCATCATCGATCCTATTTGTCCTCTAGAACGACAACCATCATCAAACTTTTCTTTATTTGTCACACGTCCTTTGAGATGGTAACCGTTATTGAGCTTTTCTCCGTTTAACACCTGTCCTTCGGGACAGTAACCGTCGTCGATATTTTCTCCATTTGACACCTGTCTTTCGGGGTGATAACCATCATCGAGCTTTTCTCCGTCTAACACCTATCTTTCGGGATGGTAACCGTCATCGAGCTTTCCTCCGTTTGACACCTGCCCTCTACGATGGTAGCTATCATTGAGCTTTTCTACGTCTGACACCTGTCCTCCAAAAATAGGGACCTTCGTCAAGCTCTTCTGACTTGACAACCATCATCCTTTTATCGATGTCCTCGATGAAAAATACTTTTGGCACTTTTAGTCCAGTTTTTCCTGGTTTGACACCTGCTCTTCTAGGGCAAAGGCCTTCATCGAGTCTTTCCTAGTTTGGAATTTACTGTTCTCCTTGTCGACATCCTCGATGAAAATACCTTTGGCACTTTTGGTCCCCATTCATCTGAATTTCAAATTTCCCGCCTATGACTGCCAGTACTTACCAGCTGTCTTACATGAATCATCTTAGTATGGGCGATGTCATCTCTTGTCGTTTTATTCATCTATCCTAAGCGTCGACAACCCTAATTAACTTCAGGTGTCAACAAATCTATAAAGAGTTATTTGATTCACTTTTGGTTTTGTTTCAGAGATATGTTCGACGGTTTCTGATCAATTATATATCAAGTTTGAATTGTTTATGGAACTTAATCCAATCGGATAAATATCCAAGTTTTAACACTACAAAGAACAATGGGAAGTCCTCATCCACTAAAGATAAAAAAGGGGCACACTTATTGTATAATATCTTTTCTTTTTACTTTTGAGGGCAAAATGAACTCAGAATAGAAAGAAACAGGTTACGTTTTCTGTTTCTTTAACCTACCCTACAGTAGCCGTACATGATGGAGAACAGAGATATGTTAGCTTTTTTTTCCCTTAGTTCTTGACATGACCACAAAGTGAAGTAGCCGTGAGTAAGTGTTTCTTCAGCAAAGTTGTAGCCGCAAGAGTGGGTGAAGCCGCACGCATAATGAATAGATTTCTTGACTAGCAAGGCTATTCGAAAAATTAGATGAATGATTTTATTTATTTTAGAAAAATATCATCAAAAATTTCAAATTATGTCACTTATGATAAATTTACCCTAAACATTTTTTTGTGACACGAAAAATCTCAAATTATGCTACTTGTAACACATTTACCTCACAATTTATTTGTCCAAGGGCATTTTTGTCTTTTTTTTCTTTTTTTGTTTCTTTCTTCTCTCTTTCCACAACCGGCGAGGACGGCTCTTGCCCGACGTCAGCGAGGGTGACCATAGCCGGCGTCGAGTGAGGGTCGCCCTCGCCTGAGTCGAGTGAGGGTCGCCCTCGCTTGAGTCGGGTGAGGGCTGCCCTCACTCGACCCCAATGTCGGCGAGGGTCGCCCTCGCTTGAGTCGGGTGAGGGCTGCCCTCACTCGACCCCAACGTCGGCGAGGGCCGCCCTCGCCGGCTTCTCTCCGCCGGCCACGGCAGAAGGGAAGAGAAGAAAGAAAAAAAGGAAAAAATATAGAAAAACGGAAACGACGAAAATGCCATTGGGCAAAAGTATTGTGAGGTAAATATGTCACAAGTGATATAGTTTAAGATTTTTCGTGTTATAAAAACAGTTAAGGATAAATTTATCATAAGTAATTTAGTTTGAGATTTTTTACAATGTTTTTCCTGAAAAGAAACAGGTTAGGTTTTCTGTTTCTTTAACCGACCCTACAGTAGCCGTACATGATAGAGAAAGGAGACATGTTAGGATTTTTTCCCTAAGCTCTTGACATGACCACAAAGTGAAGTAGCTGTGAGTGGAATGTGTTTCTTCAGCAAAGTGGGGGAAGCCGCACGCATAATGAATAGATTTCTTGACTAGCAAGGCTATTCGAAAAGTTAGATGAATAATTTTATTTATTTTAGGAGACTGTAGCATGAGTTATTTATTTATTTATTATTATATATTGATGATATATTGATAGTAGTTAAGAATATATTTAATATTGATACGTTGAAGAGGTAGTGGAATGCTGAATTGTTGATGAAAAATTTAGGTGTTGCAAAAAAAATATTAGGTACGAAGATTTTGCGTAATAAGGCTGCATGACTTTTTACGTCTATCTCAAAAGAAATTTATTGAGAAGATCGTGGCATAATTTAATATGTTGTATGTGAGTACTACACCTTTAGTGCGCACTTTAAACTTTTTGATAAGCTATTATTGCAGATTGAAGAGGAGGAGGAGCATATCTCTCGTGTTCCTTATTTTAGTACAGTGGGTAGTATTATGAATGCCATGAAAAATATCGGGCTCGACATTTCACAAGTTATGAACGTAGTTAGCCGTTACATGAAACGTTTTAGTAGAACTCATTAGAAAGCTCTGAAGTGGATCTTTAGATATTTGAAGAGGACAACAAAGGTGGGTATGGTGTTTTGTAGGGACAATAATGGCAGTGGGACCACTAGGCATGTGGATTCGGATCAAACCAGTGACTTAGATAAGTGCAAATCTTTAGTACAGTATGTGTTGAAACTTGCGAGTGGTGCAATTGTTGACATCTAAATTTTTGGCTAACCATTCATGATAAATTGGGGATTATTATTTGACCTCTAAATAAAAATATTATAATTAAATTGCATAACATATAATTTAGGCTTAATAATCCATTAACCAAATCCCTAGGAAGCACCTTGAGATAAGGTCGAAACATCAGTTAGTTGGAAAGCGCCATTACAGGACAACGTTACCTTGTCTTCGACTGAGGTAGAGTACATGGCACTAACTTTTATAGTAAATGAGGCAATATGGCTAAGTGGTTTGCTTTCGAACTTTGGGTTGGATCAAAAAGGTGTTGATGATACACATTGTGATAACTAAGATGCTATATTTTTGGCATATAATATGATCTATCATGAGTGAATGAAGTATATCAATATCAGGTACTATTTTATCCGAGATATCTTAGCGAAGGGTCTAACTATTGTGGAGAAGATTGCAATAGCTAAGAACCCGATAGACATTATGACAAAACCCGTTCTTTCGGCAAAATTCAAGCTTTGTTTGAGCTCAATTGGCATCTGTAAAGAGTGAGCACCCGCCGAAAGCGTTGGGAGAGCAGCATGAATAATGAGCTCCATCGCTTAACTTTAAACATTGAATCAAAGTAAAGAATTGTTAAATTATATCTCAAGTTGAAGTTGTTTATGAAAACTCAACCTGGTTTGATAAATATTCAAGTTTTAACCACAAAGAGAAAAAGAAAAGGAAACATTCTTGGCCCTAAAGAAGACGAAAATGCTCATGTGCCAAAGTATTATAGGGTAAATGTGTCGCAAATGGCATAGTTTGGGGCTTTCGTGTCGCAAAAAAAAAATTCAGGATAAATTTATCACAAGTGATATAATTTGGGATTTTTTGTGTCACAAAAAAAAATTTAAGGTAAATTTATCACAAATGATATAATTTGAGGTTTTGGGTAATATTTTTCCTATTATATAGTATCTATCCTTTGTACCTGTGAGTACAAAAAGATGTTAGTAGAGAAAGCAACAAAAGGGCAGGTTGTCTGTTTCTTTATTCCCTAGTACAGTAGCGGTATGTAATAGTGAAAGTAGGTGTGATGGGTTTGGTCTTGACATGACCACACGGCGGGGTGAAATAGCCATAATAATTGGATTTCTTCAGTAAAGTTGAAGTCGCAAGAGTAGGTGAAGTCGCATGCACAGTGAAGGGAAATATTTTAGACTTACTCAAACGAGCGAGCGACGACTTTGATGTTCTAATTAATTAATTGAATCATGTAAATTTTTTATATCCATTACTGTTCGTTATTTTTTTTTTCTGATGATTTCGCGTTGAATTAAATTGCGACATCCGATGGATTATCGCATTAGTATTACAGCAGTTTCGGTGACCGATGCCACTTGGCGACCATGCACGGATACTTCATTAAGACTACGCCGGCATTATTTGTTGTTTGTTGAGCAAGAACATTTCATCGCCCCCTCAAAGAATTCCGGGTGGACGGAGGAGCTAGAAAGTAGAAATGGCGTCCAAAGTTCCCGTGATAGTTTTCTCAGAGGAAAGTATGGAACCCGGGACGAAGTCGTGGGTGAGAGTCCGTGATGAGATTGTGCAGGCCCTTGAACATCACGGGTGCTTCGTCGCCGAGCACGAGGGTTTCCCTCGGGAGCTTCGCGACGCGATCGTCGGCGCCGCGAAGGAGCTCTTCGATCTGCCCCACGAGAGCAAGGTTCGAAACCCCAACAGCGCGCACTCGAATGGTTACATAGCCAAAGTTCCCAGGACTGCTTTGCTTGAAGGTCTGAACATTGATGGTGCTGAGAAACTCGAAGCTTGCGAGAACTTCACGGCTCTCATGTAGCCCTCTAGGAATGCTCGCTTCTGGTACACACTTTGCTCACGTATTCTCCTTTGGTTTTCCTCCCACAACGTTCAATGAACTCAGTAAAGCCGTCTTTATTCCCGCGATCGTAGGTTTATCTTTTTTCGAAAGATTTTGTTTGTAGATGGACCGCCTGCGTCGTTTACGCGCACAATATAAGTTTAACTCCTTATAATCTCATACATTTTGGCCACTGACTTGAGCTTCGCTTCATACTTTTGAGGTAAGTGGAGTTTCTTCGTGGATGCAGTAGCGATGTCGAGCCTTTTATGAATCACCCAATCAGTAAATAACATTCCGTTTTGCCGCAGCAACACTGCTCATTCCTACGCAAGGGCGATGGCTGAATTGGAGAAAGTGGTGACGAGGATGGTGTTCGAAGGCTACGGCGCGGGCGAATACTGCGACTCCCATGCCGAGTCCACCACATACGTCCTGCGTTTCTTGAAGTACAAGAAACCCGGCGAGAACGAGGGCGACACATTTCCGCCTGCCCACACGGACAAGACCTTCCTGTCCATACTTCATCAGAACAACGTGAGGGGCTTGGAGGTGATGACAGGATGGAGAATGGGCCACCCCTCGCCTTCGTCCTTCATGGTTATGGCCGGCGATGCTTGCATGGTGAGTCGCTCATCTATTTTCTTTTACCCCGCAAAAGTCGGGCCACGGCGCGCTACTAATCACGTGCCTGAAATTGAAATATAATGGACTTTAGATTAAGAATGGAAGCGAGGTCAAACGGCACATAGTTAGGTAGTACACGATACATTCTTGCAATGATGTTCGTGGCGGTGAGCCGTAATTTTCTTTAAAAGCATTTGCTCTCATAAGAGACGTATTGATTCTCAGGGATGGAGCAACGGAAGGATTAAAGCGTGCTACCATCAAATCGACGTGAGAGAAGACGGGTTGGTGAGGTATGCGGTCGCCGTCTTCTCGTATAATACGGGGAAGATAGATATACCCAAGGAGCTTATAGATGAAGAACACCCTCAGCAGTTCAAATCATTCGATCATATCGATTTCCTTCGTTTCTACCACTACAAAAAAACAAAGATTTAGCCACGGAAAATTTGCGAGGAAAAACTATTCGTCGCTAATTTGCGACGGATTTTGCGACGAAAACTAAATTCGTCACTAATTAGCGACGAAAGATCTTTCGTTGCTAATTTACGACAGAATTTGCGACGAAAATTTTCTCTTCCCAACACTAGTAGACGAGATTTCATTTACCCACCGTATCATTTGTATTGACATTGACAAATCTTATTAAATCCTAATGCAAAATACACTGTAGTGTGGTGCGTGTAGTACCTACAAGTTCTACACAATGCGCATGAATTTAGCGAACTTCGTCTATGCTGATTTGTTGCGGAAGAACTTGATTGGAACAGGCAAGAAGTTGATTGTACAAAAAAAAAGTCAACAAATTGAAATGATTATATTTGGACTTAATCCTTTTTCAAAATGAAGAACAATATGGGGAGAGTGCTGCACTATGCAAAATGGCTCCAGACTAATTACAATTACCTTATCAAGGTTTTTCCATGAAAGAACAGAGCCGAGTGCACGGATTGAACAACTAAGGACGAAATCATGCTGTTCTACTAGAGATACGTCTCACGTGCATTTGATTTCATTTTATGATTATAATTTCTTTCAGCCAATCTGATCACCAAGAAAAGTTGATAAGGACTGATTGCTCTCTCTTTTGGTTGTGTTTGATATATTTAAAGCTCTTTCAGGTCTTGAGCTTAATCCAGCTAGGACAGAGCTCTAGACTTCTGGTATTCAGAAGACTTAATGTAGGGGATGGTGGAATTTCTCGTTCCCCAGTTGGTGAGCTTCCTGTGAGATATCTGGGAGTCCCTCTCATGACTGCAAATCTTTGATTGATAAAGTCACTATTAATTTGCATTATATGGACCACTTGAAAGCTCTCTTATGCTGCAAGACTCCAGTTGATTAGTTCCGTTATGCAGAGCATTGTCTACTGCTGGTGAAATGTATTCCTACTCACCAAAAAGTTCATTAACTTGATTGGCCAAAAAATCTTAGTTTTATATTCTTCTTTTTTTGTAATGGCTCTTGTGCTAAAGGGGCCAAAGTAAGTTTGGATACTGTTAGCTTGCCTAAAAAAGATGGTGAAATTGGACTCAAAAGGATTGAGTGGTCGAATAAGGCTTGTGTTATGAGATGTATAAGCTTGTATTTTCACAGGCAGGATCCAGTTGGGTTGCTTGGTTGGTTGCTTATAGGCTATAGGTAGGTCCTTTTGGACTCTTCCGATCTAAGCTAAATTCCTCGTTCATTTGGAGGAAGTTTTTGAAGCTTAGAAATGATGCCAGGCCTTGTATCAAGCTTGTCCCCTTGGCTCTCTGGTCAATCATTTCACTAGTAGAATTATTTATTGTTGTGAAAATATGGGACATGCGAATCAGACAATAGAATATTTTGTTTTGTTTTTTCGGGGCAAATTAGAGACGTATACATTTCATGGCAAATTAGTCATGAATTTTGTCACGAATATTTTTATAAAAAAATACAATTTTTTTTGGGGCAAATTAGAGACGAATTTTGCAACGAATACATTACGTGGCAAATTAGCCACGAATTTTGTCAAGAATTTTTTTATAAAAAAATAGAATATATATTTTTTTCGGGGTAAATTAGCCACGAATTTTTTAATAAAAAAATAGAATTTTTTTTTGTTTTTTCTAGGCAAATTAGCCACGAATTTTTTTATAAAAAAATATAATATTTTTTTATTTTTTCGGGGAAAATTAGCGACGAATTTTGCGACGAATACAATTCGTGGCAAATTAGCCACGAATTTTTTTATAAAAAAATAGAATATTTTTTTTGTTTTTTCTGGGCAAATTAGCGACGAATTTTGCGACGAATACAATTCGTGGCAAATTAGTCACGAATTTTGCCACGAATTTTGTTATAAAAAAATAGAATTTTTTTTTCTTTTTTCGGGACAAATTAGCGACGAATACACTTCGTGATTAATTAGCCACGAATTTTGCCACGAATTTCTTTTTATAAAAAAATAGACTATTTTTTTTCTTTTTTCTGGTCAAATTAGCGACGAATTTTGCGACGAATACACTTCATGGCAAATTAGCCACGAATTTTGCCACATATTTTTTTATTATTTTTTCGGGGGAAATTAGCAACGAATTTTGCGACGAATACACTAGGTGGCAAATTAGCCACGAATTTTTTAATAAAAAATAGAATTTTTTTTGGGCAAATTAGCTACGAATTTTGCGACGAATAATATTCGTGGCAAATTACCCACGAATTTTTCCACGAATTTTTTTTTTTAAAATAAAATATTTTTTTTTGTTTTTTCGGGGCAAATTAGCGACGAATTTTGCTACGAAAAATTAGCGTCGAATTTTTTTTCATCGCAATTTAGCGACGAAAATTGAAATTTTCCGTCACAAAATTTTGCGACGGCCTATTAGCGACGAATTCTTTTCCGTCGCAAATTTCGTCGCAAATTTATTTGGCGACGAATTTTCCCAAATTTTTCGTGACAAAATTCGTCGCTAAAATCAACTTTTTTTGTAGTGTACAACAAGAACCAGGGTAGCGCCAAGGCTCAGAGCCTCGTCAAAGCCTATTGTGGAATCTAAAGCCTATCGTGTGATGCTATAGGGGCAGTAGAGCATGGTTATCGAATAGTATTTCAACCTAGTTCATGGTCTTGCAGCACATAGCTTCGTAGTGCTTGCCCGAAGAAAGTTCTTTGGATCGTAGTATATTTGGGTAATTGAAGCATGCGAGTTCTGGTAAAGCAGTGGATCTTTTGGACGATATTCCCCCTCTTTTACTTTCTCGTTTCTTCTCTTTTTTTATTCCCAATCTCGCAACGCATTCACGCTTGCTAGTTATCAATCTTAAACACATAAAATTTTCATAAAATAAACCTTGATACGTAGATGATAACATGTACTTTTTTTTCGTTAGTTTCTAAAATTTTTAATAATAATTTAAAATTTCGGAATTCCTTCCAAGTAGGTTGTCGAAAAAGGAAAAAAAAAAGAGAGGAATGAAACGAAAAGAAAAGGAAGAAAAAAAGACAAAATAGGTTGTCAAGAAAGCAAACAGAAAAAGAGGAAAGAAACATGACGGGTGCTTGAGTTCCTCTTCTTTGTTGTGACAGAAAAATACTCAGGAAATCCGAAGGAAATTAGCGTCGAGGTTTCCGATGCGTAGTGCAAATAGGTAAAGGTGCATTAGTTACTAGCAATCTTAGAATTGCTTCCCAAAAAGCTTGTCTCTCAAAATCTATTGTTATCGAAGGTGGTGTGAATAGTGGAATGATTACTATTAAAGAGTTTATTGTGAGATTTTATAAGATCACTGCCAATTATTCTAAAAATTTAAGCTGTTAGAGGAATGCATAATTTAATATTTAAATATTCCGTCATGTATAACCATTGTGTATTTATACTTCTTGTATGATCTCGTCAAGTATAGTTTTAAGAGAGATGACAACCATCCCACATAATCTTAAAAAGGGTTGTTGACATATAAATCACATGTTTAAGGAATCCCAATTTTTTATATATTATGTCACCGGCTTTTGTCCGAAGGGGACCAATTAAGACAAAACAGAATTTGGCTGTCCCACATTTTTGAACTTCCATTTGTATTCAAATATTGATATCGCATCATGCACATGTCATGTAGAACAACTAGCAAATACTTATATGAAAACCTTCGAGCGTCATAAGATCGGTTGCTCCTACTCTCACGTTAAATGATAGGTCAATTTCAAAGAAGACTGTGAGATCATATCAAATCAGAGTATTGAGAGATCTTTGAAGCTGCAAAATGGGTATGTCGATTCGAGCAATACGCGATCTCCAAATTCGCGCGTTTTCCTCATTTCCTAGCCTTCAGAGATTTTGGATGTGTTTTAAAGACTATCTGCTTTATCACTATTTCTTTCATTAATTATGTTATTTGATTTTAGTTATTTGATTGTTTCCTAAAGGACGACCTCCCTATAAATAAACGCCTATGATATTGGAAGTGCACTTTATTATTCAAATCGGTGCGTTTACAATGTCATAGGCGTCTATTTATAGGGAGGTTGGAAAAAATCAAATAACATAATTAATGAAAGAAATATTGATTAAGCAGATAGTCTTCAAAACACGTCCGAAATCTCTAAAGGCTAGGAAATGAGGAAAACGATTGAATTTGGAGTTCAAATATTGCTTGCCCGACGTAGCTATTTTGCAGCTTCGAAGATCTCTCAGTCCTCTTTGATTTGATATGATCTTGCAATCTTCTTTGAATTGACCCATCATTTAACGTGAGGGCGGGAGCGACTGCTCTTATGATACTCGAAGGTTTTCATATAAGTATTTGCTAGTTGTTCAACATAACGCAATATCAATATTTGAATACAAAGGGAAGTTCAAAATGTGGGACAACCAAATTCTGTTTTGTCTTAATTGGTCCCTCTTAGGGCGAAAGCTGGTGACATAATATATAAAAATGGGATTGCCTTAAACATGTGATTTATATGTCAACAACCCTTTTTAAGGGTACGTGGGATGGTTGTCATCTCTCTTAATACTATACTTGAAAGGATCATACAAAAAGTATAAATACGCAATGGTTATAAAATGATAAAATACTTAAATATTAAATTCCGCATTCCTCTAACAGTTTAAGTTTTTAAAATAATTGATAGTGGTCTCATAAAATCTCACGATAAACTCGTTAATAGTAATCATTCCGCTATTCACACCTCCTTCGATAACAATGGATTTTGAGAGACGAGCATTTTGAGAAGCAATTCTAAGATTTCTGGTAACTAATGCACCTTTACCTATTTGCACCACGCATCAGAAACCTCAACGCTAATTTCCTTTGGAATTGCTTGCTCCAACTTCTTGAAATTGTTCCATGTTCCCTTGTATAAGAAAAAAATGTCAGCTCTCGAAAGTTTGGCTAATTCATTCCTGGGCAACACTACAAAAAACACAAGAGATTAGCAACGAATTTTGTGACGAAAAATATGGCAAAATCCGTCGCAAATCGAATATGCGACGAATTTAGCGACCGAAAAAATTCCGTCGCTATTAGGGCGTCGCAAAATTTTGCGACGGAAAATTTATTGTGATGGAAAAAAATTAGTCGCAAAATTCGTCACAAATTAGCCACGAACACTATCTGTCGCAAATCATTCGTTGCAAAATAGCCACAAACTTTATTCGTCGCAAAATTCGTCGGAAATTTCGTCGCAAAATTCCACTACAAAAAAACAAGGTTTTAGCAACGAATTTTGCGACAAAAAATTTGGCAAAATTTGTCACTAAACAAATTTGCGACGAATTTTGCAACGGAAAAAAATCTGTCGCTAATTCGGCATCGCAAAATTTAGCGACAGAAAATATCAATTTTCGTGGCTAATTTGCGACGAAAAAAAATTCGTTGGAAAATTTGTAGCAAAAAATTCGACGCAAATTAGCCACGAACTTTATTCGTCGCAAAATTCGTCACAAATTAGCCGCGAACTGTACTCGTTGCAAAATTCGTCGCTAATTTTCATGAAAAAAAATTAGGTTTTAGCGATGAAT
This sequence comes from Syzygium aqueum, assembly GCA_031216185.1. Taxonomy (NCBI): domain Eukaryota; kingdom Viridiplantae; phylum Streptophyta; class Magnoliopsida; order Myrtales; family Myrtaceae; genus Syzygium; species Syzygium aqueum. The sequence continues at coordinate 15,310,126 of CM062234.1, forward strand.
TTTGGCATGAAAAATTTGGCAAAATTCGTCGCTAAACGAATTTGCGACGAAATTAGCAACGGAAAAAAATCCGTCGCTAATACGCCGTCACAAAATTTTGCGACGAAAAATTTCAATTTTCGTCGCAAAATCCGTTGCTAATTTTGTCACGAAATTTTTTTTATTGTCAGTAATTTGCGACGAATTTATTGGTTGCAAAATTCGTCGCTAACTTGCTACCAAAAATTTTTACTTTTGCCATTAACATTATTAATTCTTTAGCGACAATTTTTTTTATTAATTCTTTTGCGACGGATATCGTTTAGAGACGAAATTAGTGACGAAATTTTATTTTTACAACGAACTTTTGTAATTTGTGATCGTACGATAAAATCATTTATTTTATTTTTCAATTTTAAACCTAATTAAAAGTAAAATTAATTTTTGGAATTTATATTTAACATTGATTAAGCACTCAATAACATCAAAATATTATAATAATATGAAAATAAAGTACATTCATCTACATTTTCCAAAATGTATGATCAAGCTAGAGAAGAAGCAGTCGAACAGCCGTAGCTCGCCGTGAGCCCCCGCCAAGTTGCTGTCCAGCCGGACATTGCCCTCGCCATCTTCGAAGCCCACACCGGAGACGCCCGCTGTTCCCGCCGCTCAGTGTGCTGTCCGAACAGCCGCGCCCGCCGTGCCGTCGCCGTGGTTACTTCCGGACAGCCTTGTCCCGTCGCCGTCGTGAGCCCCACCGGATTTGTCATCATCTCGATGCCGTTGTCGTTGTCCCGATCCGCAAGCCGATCCCGATCCAAGTTCAAATTTGTAAGTTATCCAAATTAGGTAACGATTATTATCCTATAATTTTCAGAACATTCAATTTCCTAATCTGGGTATTTGAATATTTTGTGAATATCGCATGGTTATCTAGATATCTTAGGATAACGTTTATGATATCTGCGATATTTGAAGTATTCAAATTAGGAAAATTTCCTAATTTAGCAACATATCTGGACGTCTATCCGACCTTATCCCTAAGGTACGATACGCGGCAATACGGGAAATTATTATCCTATCCATAACTATTTGGATACGATAATGATTTCGATATGCTTTCCAAATTTGAACAATCGACTATCCGTTAATATCTATGACCCTATAGATATGACCGATAGTTTGAATTTTGTGCCTAATCCGAGTTTGAAATGAATTTGGCGGATCGCGTGGTTGATTTGAATTGGTTGCTATCCTTATTTGTTTGATTATCTTTCTTTTTCAAATAAAAACAGAAAAATTCAAAAAAAAATATTAGCTAGATTTAAATTAGAGTTTTTGCATGTCTAGGAATCCTAAATATATCTAGAAGATATAGTAGTTATGTAATTTAAATTAGGACTTGAGATGATATATTTCCTAGTTTAAATTAAGTAATATTCTAATCTTAATAGATTATTTAGGTTATTTTATTTTTCCGAATTTTCATAAAAAAAAAACCCAAAAAGAGTCATCTTAGGGTAGATTAAATTAGGATAGATTGCATTCTTAATTCATGTCATTTAATAATTTCGAATTTTTAACCAAAAATCCCAAAAAGAAATCATGTTAGGATAAATTAAGTCACTAGGTTGCATGTTAATTTAGGCATATTTTTAATTCCGAATTTCATTAGAAAATACCAAAAATATTCATTTGTCCGTCATTAGAATTAAGTCACGTTGTCGCCTGTCATATAGTTTGCATGTTAGGTTGCATTAATTGCATGTCATTTTTGCACGTCAATGCATATAGATTAGATTTCATTTTAAATAAAGTGAAAATCCAAAAAAAAGGATTGAGTGAATTGCGTGTTAATTAGAAATCATATTAGGATTGATTGATGTGATTTCCTAGCTAACAATGTAGATGCTTGCGTTGGTTCGAGGTAAGTTGTTCTCCTAAGCTTGCAATTTATTTAATGCTTTCCTGGGTGTTAAATTGGTGATTTGCGCACTCGCATGAACATCTCACATGTTAGTAATTAAGCTAAAATGGATCCAAACTGCCTGCCAAAACATTTTTGAAAAGAAAAGGTACCGAAAGGGCGTTAGACTAGATCTAGCGTAATCAAGTCCCCCGGCTTAGAATCTCTGGTTCGTAGAAATAAAACATATCTCCCTATGTTTTATTTAGGTTTCTAATCAGCCTACCGTAAAATGATTAGTGGCGACTCCAAGCATGAAAGTATTTGCATGTTAAGAACTTAAACCCTAAGTTGCGAATTGGTAGGGCTTGGGAGGGCCCGAGTTTAGTTCAATCTTAATAATCCATTAGCCCAAGAAAAATGGTAAATTGTTTTTAGGGTCGCGACAGCTTGGCGACTCTGCTGGGGACTTGAGTTAAAACTCTTAGTAGACTTAGGCCAGTTTTTCATTTCAAAAATATTTTTTGTTTGGCAGCGAGCATCCCAGGTACGTCCCTAACATTTAAGGTGTTAAATGTTCTTGCAGAATGGGAGGTATACGGGGAGGCGTGATTGTTAACCCTTGTTTTGCAGGGAGGTGTTCGGATGTATGGTTTAATTTATGCACGAAGCGCTGTTTGATATAACCTGTTGTGCATGCCTTACATTTACACTACACCGCAGATACTACCCGCTGCTGGACCTGGGCGGCATAGGTTTAGGATGGTACTGAGACAATAGATACCTCGACCAAAACCATGTGGTACGGGTCGCCCTCCTCGGTCCCAAAATTTTTTTCATGGTGTCATTGAGTACCCACCACGGTTGTATCCCACTCAACCCGGGTCGGCTCTTTGACTAAGCCGGAGTCAGGGGAATCCTAGCCTAACCACCACCATGACTGGTTTAGCTCGGTAATCCTTGCGTCTCCATTTTACAAGCCAGAGTCTAGATAGAAATCGAACCTCACATTTCATGCGCATGTCTATGTGATTGCCACTTTTTTTACCCGGTGAAGTAAGTTTTCTGTAACTCTATCTCGCAATTTATTTATGTTTCGTTCTTTTCCTTAGTCGGTCCATGACATTAGGTCGGTCGTGAGTTTTGGTCTATACACTATGGGAGGGGCAGACATCCGGATTCTTGATGCTCCTAAGGACGAGCTCCGTGCCTGGTGGAATCTACTCAGTTCGACCAACCGCAAGTTAGTTGAGGGCCACATCGGAAGGCTACTCCCCCTACTGGAGGTCAAAGTCCGTACTGGCCTTATTCGCGCATTAGCCCATTTCTGGTGCCCCGAGACATCCACCTTTATATTCGGTAAGCATGAGCTCACCCCGACTTTGGAAGAATATAGTGTGCTCATTGGAAAATCTTTGGAGTCAGAGGTAGTCTCACCACCTTTGGGAGTCGATTCCACTCTAATGTTGTCAGAATTTCTGAATGTCGGAAAACATGACTTAGAAAAAGTTTTGAAAGCAAACCGTGGGTCATGCCCTTTCTCATTCTTGAGTCAATGTTTCAAAAAAGCCACACCTTTTCAAAAGGGCAGAGTTTTTTTGCTAGCATTTTTCGGGTTTGTCATTTTTCCTCATTGCAAGAACGCATGTAACCCGTCAATTGCATGGTTGGTCCAACAAGTTTGTCTTCAAAAGAATTTTGTCAACACCATTTTAGCTGAAACTTTCATTTCTCTCACCAAATTCAAGCAAAATGTTGACAAAACATTTCATGCACCCATTGAACTATTGCAAATTTGGTTTTTGTCTCATATAAAAGGGTGTGGTGATTTACTCAAAATATCCGAACTCAGTGATTCGAGTCATCCTGTTTTAAGCTATAAAGAAAAACAAGAAAACGCACCGGATTACCATTATTCCGAGTGGATCATTTTTATGAAAAACGCTAGACCTCAGGGTTTCCAATGGCATGCTAGTTGGTTCAATGTCGAGGAAGCTCGGCTTACGTGTAATGGTGTTGGACCGGTGCCACTTTTGGGTTTCACTGGCGCAATCGAGTACTACCCCGCCAGAGTGTCCCGACAGTACCAGATTCTTCAGGGGCTCCCTCCGGCATTACAACCCGAGCTCCTCTGTGTCGATTTCTCTAATGAGAGTGACGATCACGAAGCGACCCTAGCTCAACTTCAGAAAATGTGGAAGAAGTGCCGCGTTTTAAAGATAGCCCGACCCGAAGGAGAACTGAAGGGGGAGCAAAAGTCTTACTTCGCGACGACCAAGTACATCCGACGACACAAGATCCCGCAGGAGTTACTCTTGACGATACCCAAGGTGCCTCTCAAGTCCGCCAATCGCTCAGAGAACAATCACCTCAAAAAGGAAGGTCGAGGAAGCTCAAGAAAAGGCAGCCAAGATAGCTCGGGCTTATGAGCAGCTGAAGAAGGATGTCGCCTCCCATATGTCTATAGATCAAGCTAAATAAAAAGAAAGTCAAAGCTTGAAGTTGGTTTTCTTCACTTCCATTTCAGTTTTAAATTTGCTTAGGAACTGGGTCATTTGTCTTTAATTCAGTTTTATTTCAAGTCATTAGTCGATGTAAAAATTTTCGTCATTTCAATAAAGAGATACTTCAATTCAAAGCGGTTAGACTAATGTCATGGATCGGCGTATGATTTTGCTTGACACTTATGTATGCCCTGTTTCATTCTGAAATTAGGTAACTACGGACCGATCACGATCATCTATTCGTACACGGTCAAGAGCTAGAATGGCCGATCAAACTGAGTTACAGGAGCACGTTGACAGTATGCAAGACTAGATCAAGCAACTTGCCGTCGCAATGCAGCAAATGACCGCTGGGATCAAGGCTCTTCGGTCGATCCCTGTTCCAGCATCCCCTGAAGCATCACTCCCGAAGCACACAGGTGGAAAGAATGTTGATGTCGAGGAAGATGATGATATGCCTGAGTTAGAAGATGACCCCGTCCAGATTGTCGTCAACAAACCCAAGCCTGATGAACGAGTCAATAAGCTGGAAGAGAGGGTGAAACAACTGGAGGGTTCACAGGATTCACCCTCGATCGATCTGTCCCTCTACTCACAGATCAAGATCCCGAAGAAGTTCAAGATGCCAGACTTCGACAAATACAATGGCACCACGTGCCCGAAGGCCCACCTTCAGTTGTACCACGTGCAGATGACCTCATACGTTGACAACGAGCTTCTAATGATCCATTCATTCCAAGCGAGCTTGACCGGCCCTGCTTTGCACTGGTACCTCATGAAGAAGATCAATAGCCTCAAAACTTGGAAGGAAGCAAGTGAGGCATTCTTAAAGCAGTACCGGTTCATAACAGATATCACTCCTACCCGTGATGATCTCGAGCGTGCTCAAATGAAGAAGACCGAGTCTTTCAAAGACTATGCCATCAGATGGAGGAATATAGCCGCTCAGGTCGTCCCGAAACCCATAGACAGTGAGCTGAAGAGGATGTTCGTGAAAACTCTCTCGTTCGAATACCGTAATCGAATGGTGGCCATTCTGGCTGATAACTTCAACCAACTTATCCCCATAGGCGAACAGATCGAGATAGGGCTGAAGGATGGATGGTTTGTGGAGCCGTCTTCGTTGAACAAGAGATTTAGTGCAAGGAAGGAGAAAGAACCGGCAGCTGAGGTGAACGTGACGTATAACCAACCGAGCCAGCGGAATACTAATCCCGCTCCGGTAATCCAAGTAGCAGAAGCTCAGCAATAAAGCACGAGCTGTCAACCCTTTCAGAGGAAGGACAACAAAAGACAATTCACCCCCCTTCCCGAGTCATTATCTCAAGTGTTGGCGGTGCTCCGGAAGAGAGGCTTACTTACTACCGAGCCAAAGCGGCCCAATCCTGAGAAGTTCTACAACTATGATCCGTCCAGGAAATGTGATTATCATATGGGGGAAGTGGGGCATTCAACTGACAACTGCATCACTCTCAAGCACCGAATCCAGAACCTCCTGGACACGAAGGCTTTCTCATTCCAGTCCGCCAAGCCGAATGTTCAGAGTAACCCGCTCCCTGACCACGCGGGCAACGTGAATGCCATATTTTGTTTCGATGCTGGTCGAATAAAAAACGTCAAGATGTACACCGCTGAGGTCTACGGTGAATTGGTGAAAGCCGGGTATTACCCGAGTAATGAGGCCCTTCCCCTACCTATAATGAGAGAAAGAATCTCAAGAACGGTGGCAGCTAAGATTATCGTTTATGCTGATCACACGGGCATCGTTTCCACTATCTCCCAGGTTGTTATTAACTGGGACGAGGAGTTCGCCACATTAAATGCCGGGAAGGACAAACTAGAATCCTTTGCCTGAGGACATGCCTCCGCTCGAAGACGCGACTGATGACGAGGAGATGGTAATAAGCACGCCCGCAGCCGATGAAGGAATTATGATTGAGATACCTCCACCGTACGAGTACTCTGATGATAAGGCTGTCCCTTGGTCCTACAGTCTCGACGTCGACTTAGTCACCAGATCCGGATGTGCCTATGGCCAAGCGAATGTTCAACCTACAAAACCTGTCACTGATGAAGAGGCTAAGGAATTTCTGGCTGTCATCAAAGCCAGTGAATACAGTATAGTCGACTAGCTGCGCAAGATGCCCTCGTAAATCTCTCTGTTAGAACTCCTTCAGACATCGGTCAAGCATCAGAAGGCCCTAATGAAAGTGTTAAGTGAAGTCCACGTGCCTGAGACGATCGATCATGAGAGACTGGAAGAGTTTGTGGGTTCCATACTCCTCAAGGACCTGATAGCCTTTTCGGATGAGGAATTCCCTCTGGAAGGCAGAGGACATACCAAAGCCCTGTATATCTCCGTTAAATACAAGGCTTCGCACGTAGCTCGGGTACTCATTGACAATGGTTCAGCCTTGAATATCTGTCCTCTGGCGACGTTACACCGCCTCAAGGTAGATCCTTCGAGGATTAATTCCGCGAAGACCTCCATGCGAGCCTTTGATGGAACAAAGAAGGAAGTCATAGGAGAAATCCCCCTCGACATATAGATTGGGCTGACAATATTCAACGTCCTATTCCAGGTCATGGACATTCCCACTGCATTCAATTTTCTCCTTGGTCGCCCATGGATTCATACTGCTAGAGCTGTCTCGTCCAGTCTGCATCAGAAAGTGAAGTTCGTGGTAGAGAGGAAGTTGGTAACGGTCCACGGTGAAGAGGAACATCCGATCTATCACGCAGCGGCTATCCCCTATGTTGAGCCAGATTGCAGAATAGAATCGAGCTATCAGTCACTTGAACTCGTATCGACCATTCATGTGTCTAGAGGATCATTGCCGCCAGTCCGGAGGTGTCGAATGCTGCCGTCATGGTCGGAAAAGTAATGGTGTCCCATGGCTTTATTCCGGGCGAAGGCCTTGGCAGGGATGGTTAGGGTATCCGCCGACCGGTCGAAGTCTCTCAAAGACCCCGCACTTCTGGATTGGGGTATCAAGGGCCAACTGCACCAAATAGTGAGAGACGTGGATATGGTTGAGGTCGAGGTCAAGGAACTGAGTAGAACGGACAGCGATCCAATCAAGGGTCGAATAATGAAGAGCCTGTGCGTGGTAGGATGCCTCCACATATCCGCACCATGTTTCCGGGTCCTGCGAGGATGATGCGCGAAGAGAAGGAAGTGATCGACACGCTGGGGCAACCGAGTGGCAAGTTCGATTACTATGTGAAGTACTCGGCGCCCCCAAGCTTTTATTCGGATCCCCGCGACATTGTCCCTGACAGATGGGGAGGTATGGACGATCCAACGCCTCTAAAGACAGAAGACCCCGACGATGCGATAGAGGGAATCACTACCCTGTTCGACGACGTCTTCATTGGAGCTATCAAAGAAGGACCGTTAGAGGGAATGGGCACAGGCCCACAAGAGTAAAACTTTTCCTTTTCCGCATACTCCCCTGCGTGGGAATTTTTGTTGCTTTCTAGGATTTGCCCCGTTTCGGGTGCTACTTTCTATTTCCGTTTCTAGGTTTTGATTGTTGCAATTTCCATTCCAATAAATGTAATTCATTTCGAGATAATCAATGAAATTACAAATTATTTTCAGTTTTGAGGGCATGTTGAGGTATATCAAACTAGCCCGGTGATGATATCCAACGATAAAAGAAAATATATTCCAAGGAGAATTCTGAGGCCTAGATTTCTTCATGCTTCCTTGTGCTAAAGCCTTTTCGAAATGAATTTAAAAAAAAAACACAAAACAACAAAAATTACAAAATAAAAATGCAATGTTTACCCTTGTTTGTCCTTCTGAATCCCTTACTTTATGTTTCAGGAATAATCTTGTGACACGTGAGGGTATGGGAACGATCCAGTCCGACGTAATATGTGCCGCCGAGCCTGAGCCCAATGATGCCGGCGAACTCGATGATTCCTCTGATATTCAGCGTGATCTAGAGCTGTATGAAAAGCCTAAAGTCCTGACAGTAGATCAAACCATCACCGTCAATCTGAGCAGTTCCGTAGAAACCAAAGAGGTGAAGATAGGGGCAACCCTTCCCGAAGGTGAAGCCAAACGCCTGGTCCAATTGCTGAAGGATTACCGGGATATCTTTGCTTGGTCGTATGCTGATATGCCAGGATTAGACCCTTCTATTGTGGAGCATGGCTTGCCTACTAATCCCGGCATGCCACCCAAGAAGCAGAGGCTGCGAAGAACCAAACCTGAACTTTCAAAGAAAATAGAAGATGAGGTCATGAAACTCTTGAAAGTAGGATTCATCGACGTCACCCAATACCCTACCTGGGTGGCCAACATCGTGCCAGTCATGAAGAAAGATGGCCGAGTTCGGGTTTGCATCGACTATCGCGACCTGAACAAGGCTAGCCCTAAGGACAAATTCCCATTACCACACATAGACGTTCTGGTAGACAGCACTGCTGGATTTGAACTGTTTTCATTCATGGATGGTTTCTCGGGTTATAATCAGATAAGAATGAAGGATGCCGACAAGGAGAAAACAGCGTTCATCACCCTGTGGGGTACGTTTCACTATAAGGTCATGCCCTTTGGCCTTAAGAATGCTGGGGCAACATATCAACGGGCAATGGTGACTTTGTTCCACGACATGATGCATAAGGAGATCGAGATCTATGTCGATGACATGATTGCCAAGTCTCGACCTGGAGAGAGTCATGTTGACACTCTGAAGAAATTGTTCGACCGACTCCGTGAGTTTAAGCTCCGTCTCAACCCAGCCAAGTGCATATTTGGGACAGCGTCGGGCAAATTACTCGGGTTCGTAGTAAACAGTAAGGGCATTGAAATCGATCCTTCCAAGGTAAAGGCTATATGTGAGCTGCAACCCCCGTTGACCGTGAAAGAAGTACGGAGCCTCCTGGGCAGATTGAACTACATAGCCCGTTTCATTTCCCAGCTCTCCGAAACTGCTAAGCCGTTCTTCAAACTTCTAAAGAAAAATGCTCAAGTCGAGTGGGACGATAATTGCCAGGAAGCGTTTAGTGAACTGAAGCAGTACTTGATGAAACCACCAGTGCTAGTCCCGCCAGTGCCGGGGCAGCCTTTGATCCTTTATCTCACGATTCACAGCGAGTCCCTGGGAGCGATGTTAGCTCAGAAAAATCCGCGAGATGGAAGGGAGCGAGCCATTTATTATTTGAGCAAGAAGTTCACCGTCTCGGAGTTAAATTATCCTGAAGTCGAAAAGACTTGTGCTGCACTAGTATGGGTGCTACATAGGCTAAGACAATATACATTGCATCACCAGACTTTGCTGGTGACTGAGAATGATCCTATCAAGTACTTACTTGATCAACCGGCTTTGGTAGGGAAGTTAGCCAAATGGCAGATTCTGATTTCAGAATTTGATGTCCAGATGATGCCACATAAGTCAGTTAAAGGCCGAATAATTGCTGATGTGTTAGCCGAAAATCCTGGAACCTCGGATGATGATGGATATTCTCCAGAAGATCGCATTCTGGTAATAAAGGAAGACGCGTGGACCATGTTTTTCGATGGAGCCGTAAACCTAGCTGGCTCCGGCACTGGGGCAGTCTTAATATCTCCGGATGGACAACATTATCCAGTAGCAACAAAGTTGGTGTTCCCGTGTACCAACAACATAGTCGAGTATGAAGCTTGTATCCTCGGACTTCAAGCCACAGTAGAAATAGGGATATCCAAGTTGAAAGTGTTTGGCGATTCCGCTTTAATCATTCTTCAAACTGTAGGAGAATGGAAGACGAGAGATACCAAACTAGTGCCATATCATGAATACCTCGAAGAAATCATAAAGGAATTCGAAGACATTTCCTTCGAATATTTGTCGAGATCCTACAATCAGTTTGCGGATGCACTAGCTACGTTATCTTCCACGCTGCAAGTGACCGGTGGAGTAGAGGTAGAACCCTTGAAGATCGAAGTCCTAACGAAACCGGCCTATTGTATGGTTGTGATCGGAGAACCTGACGAAAAGCCATAGTATTACGATATCATGAATTACATCCAGAGACAAGAGTTTCCTAAAGGAAGCACTCCCCCTGACAGGAAGTATATAATGAAAATGGCTTCAAAATTCTTTATCAGTGGTGAAAAGCTGTACAAGAGATCCTATGACTCGATCCTGCTGAGGTGTGTGGACGTAGCTGAAGCTACTAGAATCATGCAAGAAGTACACGAAGGGATATGTGGTCCACACATGAACGGCCATATGTTAGCTAAGAAGATCATCAGATTGGGCTATTATTGGCTCAGTCTTGAAAGTGACTGTATCCAACATGTTCGGAAATGCCATCGCTGTCAGGTCTACAGGGATAAGATAAATGTTCCCCCCACAGAGTTACATCAGATATCCGAGCCATGGGCCTTTTCAATGTGGGGCATCGATGTGATTGGCCCAATCAATCCCAAGGCGTCGAATGGACACCGATTCATCTTAGTCGCAATTGATTATTTCTCCAAGTGGATTGAAGCGGTATCTTATGCCAACGTTACTGCGAAGAATGTTGTGAAATTTATCAGGCGGGACATAGTCGCTCTCTATGGTGTTCCCGAAGCTATTATCATCGATAATGGGACGAATTTGAACAACAAGTTCATGGATCAGTTGTTTAATGAGTTCAAGATTCGGCATCTGAATTCATCTCCCTATCGTCCACAGATGAATGGAGCAGTCGAAGCCGCTAACAAAAACATCAAGAAGATCCTGGCCAAGACGGCTGAGAACTATCGTGATTGGCATGAAAGATTGCCATTTGCACTAATGGCATACCGGACTTCCATCCGAACTTCGGTCGGTGTAACTCCTTTTTCCTTGGTATATGGCATGGAAGCAGTCCTGCCTGTCGAAGTAGAGATCCCTTCCCTGTGAGTCTTATCCCAAGTGGAGTTGTCTGAAGCAAAATGGATGCGACAAAGGCTTGAGCAGTTGAACCTGATTGATGAAAAGCGACTGAGAGCTATTTGTCACGGTCAAACCTATCAACAGAGGGTAGCTAGGTCCTTCAACCAAAAGGTGTGTCCAAGACACTTCGAGGTAAATGATCTAGTTCTAAGGAAGGTGCTACCAATCTTCACTATTCCCGGAGGTAAATTCGCTCCAAACTACATCGGTCCATATGTGGTCAAGAAAGTGCTTCCACGAGGCGCCCTGATTCTTGCAGAGATGGATGGTCGTGAGTTTTCCAACCCTGTTAACTCTGATGCTGTGAAGATGTATTATCATTGATAAAACCTGGCGTTTTCCAACAAAAATTTTCCAGTGTTTGGTTTTATGTTCTGAATTGCAAACATTTCATTGATGAATAAATGATTTCAATCAATTTCATGTCAAGTTGAAATGTGTGCATTGGCTTTAAATTCTGCATGGTTATTTTATCAACCAGTATTATTCACTTCAAAGGGAAAGTCTATTTAGACAGTCTGATAACTCATGCAAAATGAATTGAATATGTCGAATGAGGTACATCGGGATGATGAAAGGCAAGCCTTATTCTATACACTGTCCCATGTATCCCCAGTGAGTTGAGTAGAAAAAGTGAAAAAATCCCCAGCAAGTTGGGTGGAAAAATTCCATGTCGGCAAGGTAAAGAGTCCTCTCGCAAAAGGTACGGCGATCGAAATGACAAGAGGCATTTCATTTCTCTATCCCAAACAATACAGGTTATCCCTTGTTTCGCTACTTTGAGCCTAAATACTTGGAGGAATTCTTTCAAACTACCCTGTCAAGAACCACCCCACATCGGGGCAAACTGGAGTTAAGTCAGCAACATAAGGTGAAAAATGTGTAGAAATTTTCTTGCTCTCACTTGCATCAATCTTCGAATGTTGCTTTTTCAGATGAGTTCACGCTAAGTTCAAGTGCCTTAGGATGACGAAGAGCATTTCTTTCTCTATCCTACACATATTTTATCCTTTGCTAAGCCCAATTGAGCCTGCAAATTCATTTCTTAAACCCAGTTAGTGATCATCCCCCACACTGGGGCAAGGCAAAAGTCTTCATTGTTTAAACAGCATACTGGAAGTGTCGATGGAAGACAGGAGGCTTCTGAGTTCAAACAGTGAGCCAATCAGTCAGATATAGCTGACCAGTGTTTTCATTGTAAAAAAAAAAAAAGGCAAAATGGGGCAAGAAAAAGCAGTGTGCCTGGTAAAAGCAACGTCAATGCCCAATAAAAATGTCAGGATATGACATGTCAAAATCTCCAGTCGATTAGTCTCAAAGGAATCAAGTGATAAACTCTCGAAGTCAATGGAGCATTTACCGAGAAGAAAATCTCTGGTGAAGAAAAAGACCGGTGACAACGCCAAGATGATCACCAACTTATTCACCCCAATTATACACATTTTGAGCCTAATGATTCATTCATTTCTCAACCCATGAGCCTGACCTACGTTACGTCCCTTGCAAAGTCTCTTCAGATTATGGCACTTGAACTAGCGTAGAATTTCAGATGTTTACAAGCTTAGCTCGAAGAAGTGCGAGCAAGTCTATTTCTATCTCATTTTGCAGGGTTCTTGACTTGTAAACCCGGAGACAATTGCAGAGTATTTTCTTTCAATAGCCTCGACTCGAAGAGTCCCTTTGCTAAGCCATTGACCAAGCCCACGTTACAGTCCTGGCAAAGACCTCTTGGATTGGTAAGGTCATACCGCTTGCGAGAATACTCGGACCCTTGTCGACATGATGACGGTGAGATAGAGAGATTCTCTATAAATCAGCCTTTTTGATGAGAATGAGAGAAAGCCCTTTCGGATCGGAAGTCCCTCATTCGATATTTTCAAGACACCCATTTGTGAGTTAGGATTGTCTTGTCATGATTTTTCCCCAACAGAGTTTGCAATGCCGATTTGATAAAACCATCGTGCATGAAAAACCAGTTGAATTCATAGTGCATGTGTATATGTGTGAGAATGCATATTACATGTTGTTTAAAGTCGTGTCTAACAGGAGACACACTCTCAAGAGTCAGAGATATCGTCAGGTACCTCTGATGATATCCAGGTACTTTGTCAAGGAACCCTCGAACATTCGGGTTAGTCCCTTTGTTCACCAAATCATATGTTTTCGAACAACCTCGAGAGGATTCCGCGACTCACCTATGAGGAAGGTATAGGTGTCGCGGCCAAATCGTTACAAGTATTTATGAGGAAGGTATAGGTATCTTGTAAAGGTCAGAATTTTTCTCTAATCCCAGGTATTCCCCCGTGAGACACCTATGAGGAAGGTATAGGTGCCATGGCCAAATCTTTACGAATATCTATGAGGAAGGTATAGGTATTTCGGAAAGGTCGGAATATTCTCTTAATTTCGGAAAGCTCCCCCGCATTGTACTTATGAGGAAGGTATAAGTGCAGCGGCCAAATCTTTGCGAGTGCCTATGAGGAAGGTATAGGTATCTCGTAAAGGTCGGAACATTTTTCCAATCTTTCAAAAGTTCCCCTGTGTTGTGCCTATGAGGAAGGTATAGGCGCAGCGGCCAAATCTTTACAAGTACCTATGAGGAAGGTATAGGTGTCTTGTAAAGGTCGGAACATCTATACGAATTGGACAAATTCTCCCGTTGAATACCTATGACGATATCTAGGTGAGACGGCTAAACTTTAATGAGTACCCATGAGGAAGGTATGGATATTTCGTTAAGGTCGGAATAGACTCCATTTCGTTGAATCTATCTCTTAGGCACTTCGGATGATAGTTGGATGCCTTGAGTTTTTCTTCGTGTGTCTTGACTTAATTGCAGATCACCGAAGTTCATCAGTGTGTCAGGCAATACCTATGGGACTGAGCCCAGACATTTGCCAAACAACATACAATTGCAGGTGGGCTTTCGGGCAAAAGAATAACACAAAAGAAGCACTAATTCTCAAATAAAATATTGATAAACAATTTCTCTAGCATGAATAATCCAAAACACGACCAATGTGCATCCAGGAGTTACTTAGATTATAAACCAAAAGCAAAATTTACTCCACTTCAATTATCTTGAATCTGATCAGACATGGCTGGGAAAATACTAGGCTCCTCATCAATAAGCATGATATAAATTTGCACAAGTACAGGTCTGCCAATTGCATGTGTACCATGACTCCATGAGAATAGCTTCTAAGTTACCTCGTTTTTTATGATAATGCTGTACAACAACAAAATATTGGCTGCTGCTAAACACTGACGACGATGATGATGGTGACAATGGTGATGGTGATGATGCAGAGGCTATCTTCTTACCTGGCTTTTGACTATAATGTTGCATAATAACAATCCATTGGCTGCTGCTAAATTTTTATGATGATGATGATGAAGTTGCAGCAGCCAGCAGCAACTGCAGCTGCAGCAAGATAGTGTAAATGGACTAAAAATGACAAAAGACCACTAATTTTCACAAGCGAGAAAATAGGATAGCTATCAAAGATGGATTCTTGCTTGAACTTACAATCTCCAAACAACTGCAGCTGAGGCAATGTATTAGTATCATATTGGAACCCATTATCTCCAAGGAACACAGGAAACCCACAATTGTTAGGATCGCCTCCGAACATTTTTCCTGATGAAAACAAAAATACAGACATCAAATAGCGAGAATGATTAAGAATGACCCAAGTAAAGAAACTAATATGCACGCCCAACGATAGACCTAACGAAACTAGAAGCAAAAATTGGTTTATTACACGAGACCAGGAAAGCAAAAACACAGCAAAATGTCACGAGCTTCAAGTTCAAAAAACTGATGTATCTCAAATTAGTAGTTCGGCCGCAGCAAAACAGCACATGACCCACGAAGATCACCAAACATACACGGAAAAACCCAGTCAAGATTCCATCATTGGGCTTCGTCTTCGGAGGATCAAATAACGGTCAATTTTTCGGAGTTCAAAACATCATCGAAGCAAGCCTCTCAGCTTCTCCTCTCGGCCACGAACTCGAAGGCCTCCTCGATGAACCCCAGCAGGCTAGACGGATCGAACCTCGCACTGAACTTCGCCACGGCAGAGGAGGAGGCCAAGGATGAGGCCGAGGGCTTAGCCTCAGGTTGCTTCTCCTCTTCCTCCTTGAAGTCAGAGATGATCGCCATGGACGGTGAGCTCCGGGAGGGATCGAATCGGAGTTCCTGAACATCCATGGCATGTTGATCCGCTTCTTTCAATCTGTACCGACACGGAAACAGATAAGGCAAGCCTCTTTCAAAAAAAAGAAAAAAGAAAAAAACCCACCAAACGGGGAGACCCCAATTGCAATCCCAGCAACAGGCACCACCCAACGACCCATTCAACACCCACCATCTCCCCCACACACAGCTCGAATTCACGCGCCAAGAGAAGAGACCTAGAAGGATTGCTACTTTAGTCAAGACACTTCGGATACATATCGTGAACTTTTCTTCAAAAAAAAAACTTGCTTCTAATCACATTTACATATCGTGTAAATGAAAAAGCACACCTTATTGTTCATTGAGGTCATTTCAGAACATTTCACAATAATTCCTCCCTTCTTTCTTGTAGAGTGTAACTAAAACGGCCATCATTCACTATATTTCATATCTCTTTATATGAAATATAAAGATATGGGAATCACATATAGATACATTGATTTATTTTTCACACTTTATATGGGTAATAACATAGATATTACAAATAAAGTGTATCTATATGGGAATCGAGTGGATGCAACTGATTTATTTTTCGTATCTCTTTTATATGATTTCCTATAGATATTCCCATATAGATACATTGACTTTATATTTCATATATCCACTCGATTCCGATCTATTTGAAAATTGTTATAATTTATTTACCCATATATTTACGCATACATAAGAGCTATGTGCAGAGGAAACCGTCATATTCAATTAAATAGATATCTATGTTATTTATATCTAAGTCTTGAAAAAAATAAGATAAGATTTGCACCTATCGAATCTAAAAAAGCTTATTTGAGACGAGAACATTTTAAGAGATTATCTAATATCTTGAGTTTATAATAAATCTTCTTATCTGATTTGAATTTGTAATATCTAATCTCTCTTAGAATTGGACGTGTAGCAAATTGTCCAATCTCTTTTGAATTTGAACTTGTGATAATCATCCAATTTAGTTTGAATTTCAATTAATAATTTTTAGTTTGCATTAGATTGATTTCCTTAGGCAATATTTAGTTTGTCTTGCGATGGAGTATATTCCTTATGTAGTCCTCGTCCTTATCACGAGAGATTGAGACATGGTAATCATCGTGATTAGACTTAGAAAATCTTAGGTTTAGTTTTAGAGCACTACAAAACAAACAAGGTTTTAGCGACGAATTTTGCAACGAAAAATTTGGCAAAATTCATTGCTAAACGAATTTGCAACGGGTTTATTTTCCGTCGAAAATTTGCGACGAATTTATTTTTCTGTCGTAAGCGACGGATTTATTTTTTCGTCGTAAATTTGTGACGGAAAATAAATCCGTCGCTAATGATGTGGCTAGCAAGGATAACCTAGAAGAGGGTGAATAGGTGATCTTAAACAATTTTAACAGATTTAAGTGGAAATAAAAGAACACAGTTTGAGTCTGAATAATATTTAGATTCTATAAAGATAGTGCTCTGGATGTGTAATGTGTAAAGTAAAAGTTGAGGGACAGAAAAACTGCACACAAATTTATAGTGGTTCGGTTTATAGTAAGCCTACGTCCTCTCTCCCACGCTGACAGCCTACTAGCTGGATTTCACTATGTAATCAAGAGGAATTAGATTTAGAGTAATAACACTCCTGTGGATAGGTCTTTCTATCTCACACAATCACTCTTACAATGTGTCCCTCAAGATTTTAAAGTTTGGTTTAGGAAAGACAAAAGAGAATCGGAGTAAACTCAGGCTTTGGACTTGATGATTCTTGAATCTGTTTCTTCTGCTGCTCGTTAATCTCCTTAAATACTCCTCCACTTTCAAACTAGCTGTTGGATAGTCTTCAGAGGATCATCTTCCAATCTTCACCTTGGACAGATTTGTATAGAAAGGATTGAGTAGCCATTGAGTGATAGATTCTGAATCCCGCTGATTATGATCGTCCATACAATCAGAATCTTGGTTTCTATAAGTAGAGATTGATCTGTTGTGATAATATTTTGATTGTCAATCAAATTGATTAAGATTGAGTCAATCAAAACCTTCTTTTTGTGAAATCCATGCCAGATCACTAGCTATTGTGTCGAGTTCTGCGTCTGCATAATTCAGTGTCTGAAAAACTGCAGCGTTTGCGTCTGCAAAACTTCTGCGTCTGTATCTGCAAAACTTCTGCGTATGAAAAACTTCTGCATCTGCGTCTGCAAAACTTCTACGTATGAACTTTTTCATTTGAGTCTGAACTTTTTGTTCTGAGAAATTTCTTGTTCTGAAAAAAATTGCAAAGTCTGATATCTTCTTCTGAACTTCCAGACTATAATAATCTGAAAAGAACTTTATGTCAGAATTACAAGTTATATATGGAAAGTTTTGTCAACTTCAAAATTCATTAGGTTTTTCCTCAACAATCTCTCCTTTTTTTATGGTGACAAAACTTCCATGCAGATTCAATTAATATCAACTGAAATTGAAAGAAATAAACATTTTAACCCCATGAAATACAGATATCAAGAGGTGGGATATTGAAAGATATGTATATTTCTTTTATGCTTGAATATAACCTATATAACTTGCAAATCAAGGTGTGTTAGTATAACATTTTCTGCTTAATTTCTCCCCCTTTTTGTCATCAGCAAAAAGAATAATGAGCAGAATAAGCAATTTATAGAAATCATTCAAGCAAACAATATATCAGAATCAAAAGTTATGAGTACAAATTTTGAATGTTTGAAGAAGGAAAGAGCGAAAGGCAGGTCATTTTTTTAGGGGGTTCGAATAAGCTGAAAATTGTCCAAGATTGTAACAACTTCATCAATTTTGGTGGCACATTGACCCATGGTTTCCTCCATATTTGAAGAGCATCGAGCAATAGCCTCCCTTAACTCTGCTTTATCTTTCTCTAACTTGAGATGTTGAGCTTGATTGTTTTCCTTAACAATTCTGTGAAGATTCTTCATATCTTCTTCCAGTGCAGCTTGCTTCTCCTTGATTTTCAGCAGGAGGGTCAAAATTGTCATATTTTCAGAAGTCTGGTTTTGGACATTTTCTTGTGCAGGCTGTTCGAATCTTTCCCCTGTTTTTGGTGAAATCTCTCCCTGAAATTTTGCATGTTCTCCAAATGGTTCTGCATTTAATGATTCTTCAGGATGAACTGGAGAAGGATTGGCATTAGTTCCATGTTGTATATCAACTGGTTCTGGAACCCTTTTAGTAGGTTCTGAAGCAACTTCTGGACCAACTGATCTTCCTGATTCAAGGTCTTCTTCATCTTCATCTTGAAGAAGGATTCTTCGTTTCTTTCTATATACCTTGATTGTAGTGGAAGAAGCGGGTTGCCTCTTTTCCGATTCCTTTCTTTTCTTTTCCCCTTTTCTTTCTCATTCTTTTTCTTGGCTTATGAGGGCTGAGCATCCTTGCCTTTGGATTTGCTTGCTTTCTCCCTCACATCATCAAAATTTTTCATCTTCTGAATCATCTTTTCTCCAACAACCATAAAAGGTACAACAGTCTCGCGTAACTCATTTGGAATAGGGATATTCAAAAATGAAAATATGATAGAGATGAGTGAACCATATGGGAGTTGTCCCTTGCCCTTCTGAAGTGCTCAGTACATGTGGAAGATGATAATGTGTGGAAGAGAGAAAATCTTTCCATTTAGAAGAGCCTAGATGGGCTTGACTTCAGATTTTGACAGGTCTGTCTTGGAAGTAGCCTTGGGCCTCAAACAGTTGATAATGATCTTGTGCAAGATCACAGAAGTTCTAGTCATGTCAAAATAAGTGATATTGCGCTTTGAGCCCGAAGCAAAATTTTGATTTTCAGAAGCTGATATCCAAGCATCTTCAAGACTCACTTCCAAAAGAGTGAATGTGGAATGTTTTGCTGCAATTATTAAGGCCAAGTCTTCAACCTTCAAATCATAACTTCTATCACCAACAGTAAATTGTATCCAGTTTGGTGATAAAATTGAGAGATTGGAGTAAAAATATGCAGTCAATTCAGCATAGACTTTGGCAGACTGCATACAGAATTCAAAAATCCCTAGCCTATTAAAAAGGTGTAGCACAAGGATACCAGCTTTGTCAAGATATCCAAAGTTAACATTTCGATGGTTCATTACTCCTCTCGCAAGCAGCATCCTGTAGCAAACGTTGTGTTCTGTACTTCTAAACAGACTGCCAGTGCCTATCACCCCATATGCAATACCTACTTTCATAATTAAGTTCTCAAAGAACTTGGCATCATCATTAGGAATTACAAATTTTGAAGCACTTAGCGGTTTAGGGCTAACATGAACTGTTTCCTTGACAGGGAAATGAGACAGTTCCCTAACTTTCTCTTTTCTTTTTCTAGAGGAAATCTCTAAGGGAGTAGAACTAAC
The DNA here is from genome assembly GCA_031216185.1 of Syzygium aqueum. Lineage (NCBI taxonomy): Eukaryota > Viridiplantae > Streptophyta > Magnoliopsida > Myrtales > Myrtaceae > Syzygium > Syzygium aqueum. Next base: position 15,330,014 of record CM062234.1, read on the forward strand.
TTGTTCCTGATCAATTCCAGAACATTGCTGAGTATAACTTTTAACAAGACTTGCCTCGTCATGAAAACCATTGTCTCTTAAGCAAGCATAAAGGACAGATGCGGAGGCTTTACTGCGTTTCAGTCGTTCATGCGCTTTCCACACCATATTGATATTTTTGAACCGAAAATCTATTTTACCTATGGGTTCTGGTGTAGATATGGACCGATGTTCCTATTGAGTCAATCCTGTAGGGTTTTGTTGATCGGACTCCGTATCAGAAATGTCCATATACTCTGGTAGTGCTGTAGATTTTGAGTCTCGATTGAGGATACGGTTAGATTTGATCTTGAAAGGCATGATGAACAGGTTTGGAGAAAAAAGATTTGATCTTTGGAGATAAAGAAAAAGTGAGCTTTGTAGTTTCGAGACGGTCTAGTATCGAGATGGTCGAGAGAGAAAAAGAACTGAGAAGAATGTACTGGTAGGGTTTTGCAGAGAGGAGGAGGTATTTATAGTAAAAAGTTACGAGTAAGAGTTATAGTAGGCAATCATACAAAGAATATATATTTATATTAAGTATAAGCAATCAAACAAATATATTGGAATATTTACCTAGCTTGCTTTCCAGAATCAACAAATATGAAAATATCCTACCAAAAAAAATTTCCCGCCAAGATATTCCTGCCAGAACAGTTTAGGAAATACCTGTCTCTTGAGTCTGAATTATTCAAACGGAGAACCTCTGAGTCTGAAAAATTATTGTCTATGATATACTTCAGGAAAAAGGATAAATAATGCACAGTTGAGTTCTAATATACTCAAATGAAGATTTATCAAGTAGTTTTGTGAATATATTAGCTAATTGATTCTTAGAATCAATGAATTGAATATTCACACCACCATTATGAATACGATCTCTAATAAAGTGATACTTAATTTCAATATGCTTTGCACGGGAATGAAGAATAGGGTTCTTGGTCAAATTGATAGTACTTATGTTATCACATTTGATTGCAATACTTGAGTCTTTAATTGCAAAATCTCGTAACTGTTGCTTCATCCATAGAATCTGTGCATAGCAGCTTCCCAAAGTCACATATTTTCCTTCAGCTGTTGAAAGTATTACTGTGTTTTGCTTCTTTGAGTACCAGGATACCAACATATTTCCAAGTAGTTCACATGTACTTGTAGTACTTTTCCTGTCCACTTTACAACCAGCTAAGTCAGCATTAGAATAACCAGTAAGAGTAAAATCTGAGTCTTTGGAGTACCAAAGATCTAACATTAGATATGTTCCAATGTATTTGATTATTCTCCTAACTGCAGAAAAATGTGACTCTCTTGGGTCAGACTGAAATCTGGCACACATACAGACACTAAAAAGAATGTCAGGTCTAGAAGTAGTAAGATATAATAAAAATCCTATCATGCTTCTATATACCTTCTGATCAACCTTTTTACCATTTTCATCATTGTCCAGTTTGGAAGATTGAGACATAGGAATGTCTGTTTTCTTGTAGTTTTGCAGTCCAAACTTTTTGACAATCTTCTTTGCATACTTCTCTTGGCAAATGAATTTGCCATTTTTGGTTTGTTTTACTTGTAGACCAAGAAAGAATGTCAATTCGCCCTTCATGCTCATTTCAAACTCATTCTGCATATCTTTTGAGAATTCCTTGCACAACAATTCGTTAGAGGATCCAAATATAATATCATTAACATAGATCTGAACAAATAAAAAGTCCTTACCTTTTTCCTTAATAAATAGGATTGTGTTAACTTTACCTTTTGTGAAGCCATTTTTCATAAGGAAGTTGCTCAATCTCTCGTACCAAGCATGAGGTGCTTATTTCAGACCATAAAGAGCTTTATTGAGTCTGTAAACATGGTCAGTCTTCTTTGGTTCTTCAAAACCAGGAGGTTATTCCACATATACTTCTTCTTTGATATAGCCATTTAGGAAGGCACTTTTCACGTCCATCTAAAACAATTTAAAGTCATGGAATCAAGAATAAGCTAATAATAGCCTAATGGCTTCTAACCTGGCAACTGGTGCATAGGTTTCATCATAGTCAATGCCTTCTTCTTGAGAATAGCCTTTTGCAACCAGTCTTGCCTTGTTTCTTATGACTTTCCCTTTGTCATCCAGTTTGTTTCTGAATACCCATTTTGTTCTAATTACAGGATGATTTTTGGAGAGTCTTGTTGAGCTTTAGATTCTTCTTGAACAATAGAAGATGATTCAGATTCATCTTTCTGAGTCTAAATATTTTCATCAAACTTCACATTCATTATTTCTTCCAAAGTCTGAGAACTTTTGTTGAAGACTCTGTATGTTTTGCTTGTAATTGAATATCCAAGGAAGAAACCTTCATCTGCTTTCTCATCAAATTTGCCAAAGCGGTCATTTGGATTTTTAAGAATAAAGCATTTACAACCAAATACACGAAAATATAAAATGTTGGGCTTTCTACCTTTAAAAAGCTCATAGGGGGTTTTCTTAAGAATGGTTCTGAGAAAGACTCTGTTAATGACATAACAGGTTGTAAAAACTGCTTCTGCCCAAAAATGAGAAGGAATCTTGCTTTCAATCAACATAGTTCTTGCCATTTCTTGCAAACAATGATTTTTCCTTTCCACAACACCATTTTGTTCCGGTGTGTATGGAGTAGAGAAATTGTGTTGAAAGTCATTTTCCTCACAAAAATTTGAGAAGCTTTTGATTATCAAATTCTCCCCCATGATCAGTTTTGATGTAGGAAATAGTATAGCCCTTTTTCATTGTGAATTCTTCTTGCAAATTTTGAGAAATATGAAAAAGCTTCATTTTTATGAGCAAGAAAGAACACTAAAGTAAATCTTGTGAAGTCATCAATAATGACTAGACAGTATTTCTTATCGCCAATGCTTTATGTTCTGGTTAGTCAAAAAAGGTCAATATGAAGAAGCTGCAAGGCATGATTAGTGGAGACATGATGTACAGGCTTAAAAGAGCTTCTTACTTATTTTCCTAGAGTGCAAGCGTTGCATAGTTCTGTTTTTCTGTATCTCAAATCTGGCATTCCTTGTACAAGTTTCTTATTTGATATTTTTGAGATTTGCTTCATACTGATATGTCCCAATCTTCTGTGCCAAAGATCTTCATCCTCTTTGACTGAGATCAAACAATGAGTAGAGTTTTAGTTGATGTCTAGTAGATAAATATTCTCATGTCTTCTCCCTGTGAATGTTTGAGAACTATCTTTGCTTGTTCCTGAGCAAGTATCTTCTTGAAAGTTGATTCTAAATCCTGAATCACATAGTTGGCTTATACTTATCAGATTGTAATTGAGAGCTTTTACTAATGAAACATTATTGATTGTGAGTCTTCCAATTTCAACAGTTCCTTTGCCAACTATTCTTCCTTTATTATTTCCTCCAAAGGAAACTTTCCCACCATTTAGACTTTGTAATTCAACAAATATGCTAGGATCTCCTGTCATGTGTCTGAACATCCACTGTCCAGGTACCACTTTCTTTTTCTCTTTGTGATGACTTGCAAAAATTATAACTTCTCAAGTTTTCTTTGTTACCCAAATTTGTTTGGGTCCTTGAGAGTTAGTATATGCTGTCTTAACAAATTCTCTTCGAATGGGTCTCCAGACCTTAGGGCATTCATTCTCAAAATGTTTTGGATCTCCACATTTTGAACACTTTAGAGCACTTCGACCAACAGGTTTAACAAAATTCTTTTTGAAATGATTTTTGTAAACTTGTCAAGGAGGTCTTTGTCTTAATCTCTCCTTGACCTTTGGAAAATCAATTAAACTATCACTTTCCTTTACAAATCCGAGACCAGATTTGTTGAAGTAAGGAATCTATATGGGAAGAATATTTTTTAAGATTTCAGACCCTTTTGAAAATTTGGAAACAAGTTCTGAAATTTCCTTTTTCAAAGCAGCATTTTCTTTGGAAAGAGAATCTTGACTTTCCTTGAGATGATGAAATTCTTTTTGAAGGAAATCGATTTTTTCTTTTTGTGAGAAATCCTGTTGTCTAAGTGATGAATTTTCCTTTTTTAGAGAAGAGATTCTTTTAAGAGTAGCCTTGAATTCGAAACACAATTCATCAATGTAATTTGATGCTTCAATAGGCATTTCAGAATGATTTACCTCAATCTCAATTTTTGCATCTGAGTTTGAATCTGAGTTTGCATCTGAGTTGGCCATTAGACAGAAGTTTGAGATGTCTTCATCATTGTCTTCACACTTTGTATCGCTCTACGTTTATGCTTTTAAGGCCTTCTTTACCTTCTCAAATTTACTCTTCTTTTTCAGAAGAGGACAGTTTTGTTTGATGTATCCTCGCTTTCTATAGTGAAAGCAGATTATTTCCTTTGATTTATCTACTTCATCATAAGTCTTTTTCTTCTCAAAAGGCCTCTTCCCTTTGAGATTTCTCCCTTTGATCTTCATCTTCTTATACTTCTTAATGAAGAGAGCCAGCTCTTCATCATCGACATCTTCATCTTCAGAATCTGCATCAGAATCAATGTTAGTTTTTAAAACAATTGATTTATTACCTCTGGATTCACTTTCTTCATTTTGTTTTTCTGTCTCATATGATTGAAGAGTTCCAATTAGCTCAGTCACTGAGAGAGGCATGATCCTTTGAGTTTCTCGAATAGATGTTTTGATATTGTCCCATTGTTTTGTCAATCCTCTCAAGAGTTTGTTGACTTTCATCGCATCTGGAACAAGTTGTCCTTAATATGCAAGACCATTTACTATGTCTGTAAATCTATCATACATATCAGCAACAGATTCTTCAAGCTTCATTCTGAAGGATTCATATTGGCCAAACGGTATATTAATCTGAGTTTCCTTGGCACGATCTGTTCCTTCATAGGTGATATAGAGAGTATCCCAGATATCTTTAGCTGATTCACAGGAAGCAATTTTTTTTATATTCAACAGGTGCTAAAGCACAATAAAAGGAATAAATAAATTGTTTTGGAATCTAAGGATTCTCTTTTAGATATCTCAGTTTGAGATAATGGAGGATCTGCTGGCATATTTCCATCCATCTTTTCTTTTGAATCAGAAGGTCTTGGTCTGACTCCTCTGATGATGACATCCCATTGCATGTGATCAATTGATTTTATGAAAGTCTTCATCTTGTTTTTCCAAATGCTGTATTCCTTGCCATCGAAATAAGGAGGTATGTTGTTACTTTGACCTTCAATGAGACCTGGAGCACCAAAACTAGCCATATAGATCGTAAGTTCAAAAGTAAAACACTTCAATAGATGAGCAACCTGCTCTGATACCAATTGATGTGGCTAGCAAGGATCACCTAGAGGGGGGATGAATAGGTGATCTTAAACAATTTTAACAAATTTAAGCGGAAATAAAAGAACACAGTTTGAGTCTAAATAATATTCAGATTCTATAAAGACAGTGCACTGGATGTGCAGTGTGTAAAGTAAAAGCTGATGGGTTTGAAAAACTGCACACAAATTTATAGTAAGCCTACGTCTACTCTCCCATGCTGACAGCCTACTGGCTAGATTTCACTATGTAATCAAAAGGAATTACAGATTTAGAGTAATAACACTCCTGTGTATGATAGGTCTCTCTATCTCACACAATCACTCTTACAATGTGTCCCTCAAGATTTTAAAGTTTGGCTTAGGAAAGACAAAAGAGAATCGAAGTAAACTCAGGCTTTGGACTTGATGATTCTTGAATATGTTTCTTCTGCAGCTCATTAATCTTCTTAAATACTCCTTTACTTCAAAACTAGCCATTGGACAGTCTTCAGAGGATCATCTTCTAATCTTCACCTTGGACAGATTTGTATAGAAATGATTGAGTAGCCGTTGAGTGACAGATTCTGAATCTCGCTGATTTTGATCGCCCATACAATCAGAATCTTGGTTTCCGTAAGTAGAGATTGATCTGTTGTGATAATATTTTAATTGTCAATCGAATTGATTGAGATTGAGTCAATCAAAATCTTCCTTTTGTGAAATCTGTCACGCCCCGGACTCCCGCCGAGCCCGCGACATCCCGCCTGGTCGATTAGTGCGACGTCCCAGGAATGTCGTCGACCTCAAATCATTATCAGAGATTTACAACCTCAGCGGATACAAACAATTTTCCCGGACAAATAAAAACTGGGGAAACAATAAGGGAGAATATACATTTTTCTTTCATTTAAACTTATATAATATTCACAACTTACAACTAGTCCATATTACCACCACATACACTTGTACACCACAGCACACACCGTCGATAACCAAAAAGATCGGTGACCTGGCTTTCTACCCCAAAAATGGCACTCATTCAAAAACCTACTCTGACCCTCTAAACTAGCCTCGTCGATCCTTGCTCGGTGTCCATTCTGAGTCCGATTCCTCCTTACCCGAATCTGAACTCTCTGAACTCTCCTCAATGGTTTGATCATCTGAGGACTCCGACTCCGCCTCAATCACGATCGGGTGATTAATGTCGCCCGACTCAGCTGGAACAAATTTCTGATATTCTGCAGCAAGTTCATCGAAGAAATTAACCTCGGGGACATAATTAGGGTCCATGTACTCTTGAAAGAGGAGTATATAGTCCAATTCTCCTACAAACTCTTCCGACTCCTTTGGCTCATCGGGTACGTCCTCAGGTTCGACCTCAGACTCTACTCCCACCGGTTCTTCCTCAGGAATCGGTTCCAAATCTATGTCCATCGGGTCGTCCTCCACCTGAGATACCTCGGGCTCGGGTTCATGTTCGGCCTCTGACGATGCCTGCGCGCCCGACCCTGGATGCATGACTGATTGGGCTGCACTGGTTTCCACACTAGTCAATTCGCCGACTATCGGGGGTACTGCTAATGGATCCTAATCCCCAACCAAATCATATGGGACATCAAACCCCCTGATAGGCCCAAATACATCCCCGTCCGCGTCTCTAAAGAACCAGGCCGTGTACACTTGGGTTTCGAACAACGGTAGTCCTACTTCTACAAAAATGGTGGTGGTCTGCCTAATCCAGGTCGTATCGTCAGGCATGGGAAACTCTGCTACATCGTTCTCGGTGTGCATCGGAACTCCAAAACGTGCTGGTGGTGGTGGTGGATTCATGGTTCCTGTCGGGGTTCTGAAATATCGGTTGAAACAACCGTGAGAACACTTCTCAGTAAGTTCACCCCTAAACCCAACCTAGGCTACCACGTACCCTCCAGATAAAATTCACAATCACAATCACATACGTCAAATTTTCAAGTGACGGACATAATATTCACAATTACACACATATGCAATTTTTCACACGTTGTGCATTCCCCTCGATCTCATCACCACTTTCCACCTTCCTCGCCAGTGTCCCGCGTAACGTACACGCCCCAGGCACACTGCGATCATTCACCACATCCGGCCAGCGTACTCATTCACGCTTCAGGCCTCTCGATCGCGCCTCGAGCATCACACGCCTCGGTCCGATCCCACATTCACACTCGATCGCGCCCCGAGCATCACACGCCTCGGTCTGATCCCACTCAGCCCGCGCCAAATGCGACAGGCCTACATGATTGGAACCCGAGCTTATAATGCCTCGGTCCAATCCCGGTCTCACTCGAGCTGATCGTGCCTCGGACCGATTCTCATGCTTGCTTTTCCAAGCCTCAGTTTGTGCCAAATGCAACAGACCTACGTGATCGCGACCCGAGTTTAGAATACTCAGTTCGATCCCAAACTTGCACTTTCGCACTTTCACACACTTTCCACCTTCGCTTACCACACCACAATCACAATCAAGCACATGCCCAACATACATTTACCATACACTACTGGCCAATCACACGTGGCCCATACAAGCATTCAGTCACGCGTAACTCGTGCACATTCAGCACAGGGCATGGCAATACCATCAATTACTTTAATCAAACTCTTGTGTACATCCAACTAGCTTATTAAATCAGCAAATTTGCTCAACAACATACTTAATTAACCACCACAATTTAATTATAGATTAAAAATACGTCCGACACCCAATTTCTTATTTTTCTCCCACTAAACGGCGTCGGATTGATTCCGACCCTTCACGAAACTTTCTCGCCATGCACAATCGGTTCCAAAAACTCAACTTGCATCTCGAACAAACCACCACAGCCCGTGAACAGTGACTCACAGCCCGTGAACAGTGCTTCGCAGCTTGTGAACAGTGCTTCGCAGCTTCAATTTCACCTCAAATTGCCCTCCAAAAATTCCCAAACTAATCCTCAAGGCCCGCCACACAATCCCGACCTAAAACCCCAACATTCCTCGCCCGAACAACTCCGATTTCACCCCAAAAATCCAATTTTTCCGACGATACCCAATATCCTAAATCGGGACTAGAGGACGACTTACGTAGTTCTAGACTAAATCGGCTAGAACGGAGAGCGGCGGCACAATCTCGGACATAGCGGGAGCGTACGGCAGCATCCGGCTTGAGCGGCGGCGGTCCGGTGGTGATGTGGGTCTCACTTGGCCGAGACCCACGGTGAGAGAGAGAGAGGAAAAGAGAGAGACAGACGGCTGTTTGTGGCTTGCGGGTGGCGTGGACAGCGGCTTGAGGGCGGTCCGACATGCGGCGACGAGGCAGTGGCGCCGGCGTGAGGGAGGAATGGCCAAGAAAAAAAACCCACGGCAAGGAGAGGAAGGGTTCACGGCAAAGAAAGAAAAAAAAGGGGGGGTGTTGCCGTGAGAGGAGAGAGGAAAATGAGAGGGGAGAGTCAAAGTCTTGACTTAAATAGTGATCTTGACCCAATGGCAAAAATTACCAAAATGCCCCTCTCAAACATTTTTTTATCCGACGGTCCCAAATCGATCTTATCTTGATCCGACGGCCAAGATTGATTCTTGCACAAAAATATCCAAGGGCATACTTGAAATTTCCAAAATATCCCACGGCAAAATTGTCCAATCAAAATTTGAGGGCAAAATGACCAAAATGCCCTTTGCCCATAAAACATGCCCTTTAATAAATCCTAGGGGTATTTTGGTCACTTTCTTCGTTTCTTGCCCAAATCGAACTTTTCCAAAGAATGTAGGCGCACCAAAAATTGTCACGTGTCACGTGCAACGTGGTCCTAGCGTTTCGTCGTGAATTCCTAATTTTCCGGTATCCAATTTGAGCGAAAACTCAACAATCAAATTCTATTAAATGCAACTCGAGCGTTTCTCGAGCTAACGGGTGGCTTGCTAGGGAAATTCGCAGAATCGACTCGTGACTGATGCTAAATCGACTCACGTGCAAGTCTGTTCGGTACGTAACGATCTCGATTGTCATTAACATCGCAAAGATCAATCGCTTGATCCGAGGGGTACGATCGTTCAGTATAATTTCAGGATCATTCGTCAAGTCATTTTGTGGTCCAACGGAATCACCCGCGATCCACTAATATGACAGTGGCGAACTGACCCATAACTATCCTTGGATCGGCCAACAGTGGCTCAAAATATCACTTCTGCGATTTAATGGTCAAAATTCATTTACGATCGAATTTTTCTTTAGTCGTGCGAATTTAACTTCCCCTTATAGCCTTTCCCTAATGGTTAGCATTCCCATGAATGATCAATTCCAGACGAGAATTTACTACGAGTACATTTCATAAAACTCAGTTATTTCATAATTTCCAATTGGCGGAAATTTCGGAATGTCACAAAATCCATGCAAGATCACTAGTTATTGTGTTAAGTTCTGTGTCTGCAAAATTCAGCATCTGAAAAATTTCAGCGTCTGCGTCTGCAAAACTTCTGCGTCTGAAAAACTTCAGTGTTTACATCTACAAAACTTCTGCGTCTGAACTTTTTCATTTGAGTCTGAACTTTTCGTTCTGAGAAATTTCTTGTTCTGAAAAAACTTACTAAGTCTGATATCTCCTTCTGAACTTCCAGACTATAATAACCTGGAAAGAACTTTATGTCAGAATTACAAGTCATATATGGAAAGTTTTGTCAACTTCAAAATTCATTAGGGTTTTCCTCAATAGCTAATTCCGTCGTAAATTTGCGACAGATTTTGCGACGGATTTATTTTCCGTTGCTAATTTGCGATGACTAATTTTCGTCTCAAATTCCATCGCTATTTTTGCGACGGATTTATATTCCGTTGCTAATTTCCGACGAATTTTTATTTCGTGGCAAATTCCGTCGCAAATTAGCGACGAAAAACTTTCTGTCGCTAATTTGCGACGGATTTATTTTTCGTAGCAAATTTCGTCGCAAATTAGCAACGAAAAATTATCCGTCGCTAAATTCCGTGGCAAAATCTTTATTTTTTTGTAGTGCAAGGTCATGCATTGATTTGATTTTAAAGAATGATAACCCCACAGACAAAATCAGTGTTTGAAAATTGATTTTATTAATTATGGAGTGGCACCGGTCAAGAACTTGGTAATGCGATTGTTATCCATGCATCAAAACAAGTTTACGGATCTTCCCACCCCTAAAGCTATTAAATTATATCTCGAGTTTAAGTTTGTAATTTTCTTTAAAGCATTTGCTCTTATACAAGATGAATCGATTATTAGGGATGGAGCCGCGAAAGGATCAAAGCGTATCACCATCAAGTCGACGTGTGAGAAGATGGGTTGGTGAGGTACGCGGTTGGCGTCTTCTTATATACTACAGGGACAATAGAGATACCCAAGGAGTTTATCGACCAAGACCACCCTCAAAAGTTTCAAATCATTCAATCATCCTGATTTCCTGCGTTTCTATGACAGGGGCGATGGTCACACCAAGGCTCAGAGCCCCATCAAACCCTATTGTGGAGTCTAACCAAATGCGCTGGTCATTGACAGCCTATTGGGGCTGAGTATGGTTACCGAATTCAATTTCAGCCTAGTGCATGATCTTGAGGCCTATATCTTTGTATTGCTTTGGCTAAAAAGAACTTCGTATCATACGACATTAACCAAATGCACCAAAGTGTCCGTTCAGAATTCCTTCCAATTAAAGGTTATTATCGGGTGATGGCTCAATCGCCCTGCCCTTGGGCCAAGGTGGGCTCGGCCAGAAGATTCACTTGAGATAGCCCAGAACGTGCATCTTTTGATTGGGCCTAACCTTGCCCAACCCGAAAATTTACTCATAAATTTTATAATATTAGTGGGTTTTGGCAACACATTAGACCCGACCTTCAATCCCTTCCTCAATCAAGCACATCTAATAATCACTTCTACTTCTAATAAGTGTTGGATGTATGCGGTGTGAAAAAGCAAAATTGGGTCTAATTTGAACAAGGAAATGGATTGAAAAGAAAAATAAATGGAACAGGTCTCAAAAAAAAGAAAAAAAGAAGAATGAAATATGACGGGTGGGTGAGTTTCTCTTCGTTGTGTTGAAAAATAATCAAGAAATATGAACGAAACTAATGTCAATGTTGACACCTATTTTAATTTGCCCAAAATTAATTGCATAAAATTTAGGAGTTAATTTTCTTTAATTCCTAAAACAAAAAATATTTCAATTTAAAATGCATTGTATATAGAAATTAGGTGCATTTTATATTAATAGGGTATATTAGAGTGTCTAATTAATTTAAAAAAATAATCGCGCTGGGCCGAGTCGGAGCCGGGCCGACCTAGCCCGTTTTAGTTTTTTCCTTTTCCTTCTCCCCCCCTCCCACGCGAGCCCAGGCCCTTTTCTTTTTTTCTCTCCTTTCCCCCCCGCGCGGCTGGTCCTGGCCCAGCCCAGCCCTCTCTTCTTCCTCTTCCCCCCCGCACCAAGCGTCGTTGTCGCCTCCCCTGTTCTCCCCTGTTCGCGACGACAGCGTGACGCACGGCGGCGCCGCTCCTCACCGTCACTATCTGGCCAAAGTAGGGCCGGGGCAACACGCCATAGGGACTGGCCATTAAGGCCAGTCCCGTCTGCCCCGGATTCCCAGGCTCTCCCCCTCTCTCCCTTCCTTCCTCTCAGCCGTAGCAGAACTGCCCCCCTTCCCCCTCTGCACCGGCCTATAACCGCAGATTTGTGGGGTATAGGCCGGTGTAGGCCTTTGTCAGCTGACGATGGAGAGCCAAGCAGTGGCCCGACGCCACTATAAATGTAACATCCCGAAATTCGACTCAATCTCTAGAATGAATAGAACGAGTATTATTCGATATTTCATTTCGTAAGTCTCGCCCGGAGCTGATCACTCACGGGATACTGACCAAATGGGAATGGCCAACTAGGAATAGATACGTGGACCATGGACCCGGTCGCGAGTTAAGCCTGATTGAGGAGAATGACGAGGAAGTATTTTGAGCCAGTGTGAACCGATCTTCTGAACCGGACGGTCGTGTCATCGGAACTAGCGATAATTCCTTTCGTTCTCTCGACAATTGAGCTCACCGCGATTCGGACAACCCGAGGTCGATACGCGTAAATCCTAAACGGCCGCCCGTTAGTGAGAGATTTGCAAATTGGAAAATTGACGAATTCAATGGTGAAATTTAGTCCGGATTTCGAGGCCGATTTTCGAGGATTACGGGATGATTTTCATGAGGACGACGTCAAAATATGCTGGCCACTTAGGTATAGGACTTATATAGTCGAAATTAGGCGTTTCAACCCGGTACCGGAACTTAGTGTCGTTTTTACCCTTAAGCCCTCTCATTTTCCGAATTTGAATTCTTATGGGGGTGTGACACTTGTCAACCTCCTCCTTCCCCATGCATGCCATCATGCTTGTCAAAGATTTCTTCCAAAACCCTTGAACTTCCCCATGCAATCATGACCATCATCACATATCACTTCACTCTCTCTCTCTTTCCTTTCTCTCATTTCTCTCTTTCTCTCACTCACCCTCTCCCTCTCTTTCGGCAACCGACCCCCTCCTCTCCCTCTCTTCTCCGGCGAGTTCTCTCCCCATCACGGCCTCACGTCGATGCCCACAGCCGCCGGAAACGCCACCAGCCAGCACCGCCGCCGTGCGCCATCCTCTCCCTCTCGCCTCACCACCGCCAGCCGACCGTCTCTCTCTCTTTCCCTTTTTCTCTCTCTCGCTATTCCTGACCGGCCGAGACCAGCTCCGTCCGTCGCCGAGGCCAGCACCACCACGTCGCCGCTGGGCTCGCCGCCGCACCGCCGAGCTCGCCGTGCGCCGCTGTTCCCTCCGTCTTTCCTCTCCTCTCCGGCTGCATGCAGAGGAGTTTGGCGTCGGTCAGCCAAGGGGGAAGGCAGTCCGTCCGCCGCCGCGGTGCGTCGCCGCCACCGTGACGCCGTGGCCGCCGCCGCTGCCCCCCTCGCCGCCGCCTCTTCCTCCCGATTGCATGCACGAGGGAGCGCCGGTCAGCCGCGCCACTAGCCGTCGCCACTCTCTCTCCTTCCTCTCCCTCCCAGCTACATGCAGTAAGGGACGCCGGACAGCCGCGGTCGTAGGGACCAGCACTGTTTGCCGCCGAGAAGCGCCGCCGCCGCCGCTTGTTGTGGCCGCCGCCGCTGCCTTCTCCCCTTTATTTTTCTCTCCCTGTTCTGTTCACCCTCTCGCCGGAACAGCCGCGCCGTCCACGCCATGCGCCGTGCGCCGCCGAGTGGCTGCTGTTCATCACCGCCCGTCACCGAGGCCGTCGTCCACTGTGCACTGCCGTGTACAGCAGCTGTCCGCGCCGCTCAGCCGCTAGCCGCCCTCCGGTCGACCGTGAGCCGCCGCCCGTGGCTGCTGTGGACAGCCGGCCGCCGCCCGCCGCCGCCTCCTTGGGAAGTGTGCCGCCGGTTCCACCGTTCACCGGTGATCGGCCACCGTTCCCCGTCGCCCGAGCTTGGAATTAGGTGGGTGGAAACCTCTAAACCCTAATTAGGACAATTATGCGTTTTAAACGGGCCTAGGGTGTGTCGGTTAGTCGACTAGTGATAATTAGGACTCGTATGAATTTATATGTGGTTAGTGGGTGTCGGGAATCGATTGGTAGGTGATAAAGCATGATTTAGAAGCAAATTAGAGGCTGAAACGAAGAGGATTAGTTGCTGTCCATGTTGGGAACTTGACGGCCAAATTGACGGTAGTTAGTAGATTAACTTGATTGGAGTGCCGGGATGGCCGGGATGGTTGAATTGCGTGTCAGTTTGACAATCATGATGAATTGAGTCTACCATGTCGTGTGTTCGTATGGTCGACCCATGTGGAATGTGATTGGTGATTTGTCAATGTACATTGTAAATGCCCGGATACGTCATAAGTGCCATATTTGCATGTGATGCTTCGAGTTATGGACTGGGCTAACTAAGCATATGACGTGGATCATTGGATATGGAATCGTGGCATTAAATTGTGTGGTACATTGCACCAACATTCGTGTGCAAAATTGCATGGCTACACATTACGCTTGCCGAGTATGAAGCTTGTGGAAAATTGTGCGAGAATGCGTGTGTGCCATGGAGTGTGATCACCTAATTATACCCTGATGCGTTTAAGCGGGGTTCAGATAAAATCGGTTGTGTGAATGTGTGATCACTCTTCGCCCTGATGCGTTTACGCGGGGTGTGCTGTCCTCATGCACTTTGGAGCAGGACGATGCCCGGTACGTCCGGATGACGACCATCCTGATGTGTTTACGCAGGCTCTGGTTCGTAAGGAGATCAGTGTTGCGCCTGATGCGTAAGGACGCGGGCTAGAGACACTGGGCCTGGGGCGTCTTTACGCTGGCCACGGAGTGTTGTGAATGGCCTTCGGGTCGTCTATGACGAAGCCACCTATTCCAGTACGTTTTGGGATTCCCCTAGAATATGAGCACACTATGACTGCACATCCGGTGGGGAATGGGGAGGTGTACTTGAGGCATTACTCTTTGATTAGTGTAGACGTAGGTATGACACATCCAGAAGTTCATGAGTATGTAGCCTGGTGCTTCCGGGACCGTCTTGGAGACGAGTATGGACCCCTCCGTACGATGGATGTTCCGTTCACCATAGATGGCCAGCTTGACCCGTAGTGCCCGAGTGGTGAGATCGTGGATTCCGAGATGGAATCGGAGGAGACTATAGGTCCTTTCGCTTGGTACGAGGCTGCCAAGGACGAGCAGCTAGGTGGTGTAGATCACGAGCCAGAAGTGGAGGATCTAGTGGTGGAGCCCATAGAGGTCGACGAAGCCGAGCCGATGGATACCGAAGAGTCTGAGGAGGAGATTCCCAGCGAGGATTCAGAGATACCCGAGAGTTCATCAGAGTTCGACGGCTCTGATCCGGATTGGGCGCCCTAGGCTAGGCTTAGTCCTTTTTGTGAGGGTAGACATTTTTTGGATTTCGAACCCTCTACCTTTTGACTGTGACTCTCTTAGTTCTTAGTTCTCATGACTCATATGCCAGTACCCTTTTGTTGTACCCTTCTTTTGATTACTGTTTTAAAACGAGATGCTGTAAGTTGCTGTTTACATTAATGGATGTGTACATTGCCTCAGTTCTTCTTATGTTGTTTTTTTTTCCCAGGTTCTCATAACTAGTTTGTACGGGTGTTTTCTTTTTAAATATGCTTCCGCATGTTCCTTATGTTCTGCCTTGGGAAACGGGTCGATGACGACACGTCCTAGGACGTCGTACTACTATTCCGACCACCAAGCGGGGTGTCGCGTGCCGTGAAGGTCGAGGCGTGACAACCCCCTCGTTGAATTGGTATTAGAGCAAGGTCAGCTCAATCCGATTAGGTCGAAGCCTGGAGTGATAAGGAGCGATGAGACCATGGGTAGCCAGTTAGGATGACCGTGTGTGCTACATGTATCTCCTGACATTGTATGATGATTTGGCATGTATCATTATGACCCATATTGTACAGGTGCGGCAGGACCTGAGGTGAGTATGTAAATCCCTTGGGTGATGTGTTGGTTAGTTCCTGTTAAGCCACATGCTGGTTGTTTGATTGTTGTTTTGAGACCTGCCTAGGACTTAGACCGGGATAGATTGGTTTAAGTTTCTAATTCCTTAATGGAATTATAGCAGGACGCTGAGCTGCCAAAGTTGTCAGGATGAGTAGGAGAAGAGGAAAGGAGCCTCAAGCTCAGCCTAGTGAGGGTGCCCGCGAGGCTACGGACCCTAGGTTTGATCATGGAGACCCTTCGTGAGATAGGACATATCTTTGGACTGCAGGCGCAGGAGAGAGCCGCAGCCCATGCTCAGGCTGCCGAGGCTGCATCGATTGCTAGAAATAGGAGAAACCAAGCCCAGCAAGGGCAGGATCATCCAGGTGGAATTAGGCAAATGCCCCGTTTGGTGGAGCAGTTCATGAAGATGAAGCCGCCAAAGTTTCATGGTCGTGGTGACCCTGAAACCGCGCCAAGGTGGGTGGAGGAATTGGAAAAGACCTTTAAGGTTCTGGGATGCAATGATGAGGAAAAGGTAGCGTTGGCGGTATATTAGCTGCAGGATGGTGCCAATGACTGGTGGAGTGCTATGGAAGGTGAAGTGTTTCCCGAGGGAACGGCCCCGACATGGACAATATTTGTAGAGAACTTCTATGAGAAGTATTTCTCAGAGAATGCTCAGGAGAAAAAGTTGATGGAGTTCATGAGGTTGCGCCAAGGCCCGATGACTGTGGACCAGTATGAGGCGGAATTTGCAAGGCTGGCAAAGTTCGTGCCGACGATGGTCGTGAATCCAAGGGACAAGGCTCGAAGATTCCGGGAAGGGCTGAGACCGGATCTTCGGAGCCAGATTCTGTCACATGATATCAAGGAATATGGAGAGATGTTCAAACGGGCCCAAATAATTGAGCGTGATCAGCAGGAAAGGATAGCCACTTCTGGATCGCAGTTTGTTCGGGGCAAGGATAATCGTAGGTCGGGGAAGAAGCCTGTGTCAGGCAACCGACGGTTCGTTCCCCCGATTAGACGGGACATTGGAAAGCCGAGTGGCCAGACTAGAAGATTCGGAGCTTGCTTCAAGTGTGGGAGTACGGAGCACCAGATTCGCAGCTGTCCGCAAGCACGTCCCCAGGGACCGCAATGGGCACCTCAGCAACACCAGCCCTGAGTAGGGAATCAGGTCGGGAATCCCCCACCGGCGAATCAAGGACGACCGCCTGCTCAAGGAAGGGTTTATGCTGTGGCGTGTGGAGAAGCGGAGAATGCGCTGGGCGTGGTCACAGGTACGATTTCCTTGTGTGGTCATGCCGCTTATGCACTGTTTGATTCAGGAGCAACCCATTCATTCATTTTAGAGCAGTTTGTTAAGTTGATTGGCTTAGAACCGGTGTTGTTAGAGATTGCGCTTTGTGTGACGACGCCAATGAATGATAGGGTGCTAGTTTCCTTTGGATGCCCTAGTTGTAAGATAAATATTGGAGGTGAGGATAAGAGTATCGACTTGGCAGTGCTGGCCGTGTTCGATTTCGATGTGATTATAGGGATGGACTGGTTAGTCCGACAGAAGGCTGTATTGGATTGCAGCAATAGGACGATCCGATTTAGTCCTGATGGACGTCTTAGCTTTGAATTCCAAGGGAACCGAGGAGGAACCTTGATCCCGTGGATATCTTCGTTAGAAGTGAGTAAATTGCTGGATGATGGGTGCGAAGGTTATCTGGTGAATATTATGGACCCGACCATGGTGGAACCTAAGTTGGATGATATACCAGTGGTGTGCAATTTCCCCGAAGTTTTTCCTCAGGAATTGTCGGGTTTACCACCCGACCGAGAAGTAGAGTTCGTTATTGAATTGGCACCCGGGACTGAACCGATATCGAAGGCCCCGTATCGAATGTCCCTAACCGAACTAAAGGAGTTGAAGGTCCAGATGCAGGAATTGTTGGACAAGGGTTTCATCCGCCCCAGTGCGTCTCCATGGGGAGCGCCAGTCCTGTTTGTGAAAAAGAAGGATGGGACCCTAAGGCTGTGCATAGATTATCGGCAATTGAACTAGGTGGCAGTGAAAAATAAGTACCCTCTCCCTAGGATCGACGACTTGTTCGATCAATTGCAAGGAGCTTCAGTGTTCTCCAAAATAGACTTGAGGACAGGTTACCATCAGTTAAGAATCAGGAAGGAGGACATTCCTAAGACCGCCTTTCGGACGAGGTATAGGCATTATGAGTTCACAGTGATGCCTTTTGGATTGACAAATGCCCCGGCTGCTTTCATGGATTTGATGAACAGAGTGTTTAGAGAATTCCTGGACCAATTTGTCATAGTGTTCATCGATGATATCTTGGTTTATTCGAAGAGTCCCGAGGAACATGAGGAACACTTGGCGAAGGTGCTACGGACCCTAAGAGAACACGCACTATATGCCAAGTTCAGCAAGTGCGAGTTTTGGCTCAACCAAGTAGGATTTCTCGGGCACATTATCTCTGGAGATGGAATTTCCGTGGACCCGACTAAAGTGGAAGCAGTAACAAAGTGGCCCAGGCCAACGTCAGTAACGGAGATCAGAAGTTTTCTTGGTTTGGCTGGCTATTACAGAAGGTTTGTGGAAGGATTTTCATTGATAGCCATGCCCTTGACTAGATTGTTGAAGAAGGAGACGAAGTATGTCTGGGACGACAAGTGCGAGAGGAGTTTCCAAGAGTTGAAGCGTAAGTTGACGACTGCCCCAGTTTTGACCATTCCATCCGGACCAGGAGGATTTGAGATATATAGTGATGCTTCACTAAGAGGACTCGGATGTGTGCTCATGCAATATGGAAAAGTAGTGACTTATGCGTCACGCCAGTTAAGACCTCATGAGATGAATTACCCGACGCATGATTTAGAACTGGCAGCGATTGTTTTCGCACTTAAGATTTGGAGGCACTACCTGTGCGGGGAGAAATTCCAGATTTTCACGGATCACCAAAGCCTCAATATCTGTTCTCGCAGAAGGAGTTAAATATGAGGCAACGTCGATGGATGGAACTGTTGAAGGAGTATGATTGCGACATCCTGTATCATCCGGGTAAGGCAAACCGGGTGGCAGATGCTTTAAGTCGCAAGTCGAGTATGGCTCATTTGTTAGTTAAGGAGTGGACGTTATTGGAAAAGCTTAGAGATTTAGAGTTTAAGTTCGAAGTAAGCCGAGTATCCAGCTTGTTCGCAACATTAATAATCGAACCAGAAGTTCAGGTTAAGATCAAAGAACTTCAACCTTCGGACCCCGAGATCCAGAAGATTATGGATATGGATGCGGCAAAGAGAAAGCCTGATTTCCAAGTGTCTGCAGATGGGATTTTAAAATATCGTGGCCGACTTTGCGTGCCGGATGATGAAGGACTTAAGGAGGAAATTTTGAGCGAAGCTTATCGGAGTCAGTATAGTATCCACCCGGGTAGTACAAAGATGTACCAGAATCTGCATCAGCACTATTGGTGGAATGGCCTGAAGAAGGATGTGGCTAAGCATGTGGCCAAGTGTCTGACGTGCCAGCAAGTGAAGGCACAGCAGTGCAAGCCAGGTGGATTACTACGGCCATTAGAAATTCCTGAATGGAAGTGGGAGCATATTACGATGGATTTCGTGACGGGTTTACCGCGAAGCCAAAGGGGACACGACTCGATATGGGTCATAGTGGATCGTTTGACTAAGTTTGCACACTTCCTGGCAGTGCGAAAGGACTTGGAGCTAGAAAGGCATGCGGAGTTGTATGTGCGACAAATAGTGCGTCTTCATGGAGTACCGGTGACGATCACCTCCGATCATGATCCAAGGTTTACGGCCAACTTTTGGAAAAGTCTACAAACGGCCTTAGGAACGAGGTTGCAAAACAGTACGGCCTACCATCCACAAATAGACGGCCAGTCGGAAAGGACGATTCAGACCCTAGAGGATATGTTGAGAGCTTGTGTTCTGAATTTCCAAGGCAGGTGGGAAGAGCAATTGCATTTGGTGGAGTTTGCCTACAATAACAGCTTTCAGGAGAGCATTCATATGGCGCCTTTTGAAGCTTTGTATGGTAGGGCCTGTAGGACGCCGCTGTGCTGGGATGAAGTTGGTGAACGAAGTATCACAGGTCCGGAGCTTGATCAGCAAACGGTAGAAGTAGTGGAGGTTATCCGGGATAGACTAAGGACTGCTCAGAGTCGCCAGCAGAGTTACGTCGACAGAAGACGACGACCCTTGGAGTTTCAAGTAGGGGATCATGTGTTTCTCAAGGTGTCGCCAATGAAAAGACTATCCCGATTCGGCAAGAAAGGAAAGCTTAGCCCAAGGTATGTCTGGCCATTTGAGATCCTAGAAAAGATTGGAGATATGGCATACCGACTAGCCTTGCCTCCTAACCTATCCCAGGTGCACAATGTTTTCCACGTGTCGATGCTAAGGAAGTATGAACCGGACCCGACTCATGTTTTAAGGTACGAGGAAGTGGACGTGGACGATAGAGTGACATACGTGGAAAAGCCAGTCAAAATCGAGGACAGGAACAACCGAGTGCTAAGGAACAAGATGATTCCGATGGTCAAGGTAGTTTGGGAGCATCATGGAACGGAAGGCGCCACTTGGGAAAGTGAAGAGGCCATGCGACGTCAATATCCCCAGCTGTTCGAGTAGATTAGTTTGGGTTATAAATTTCGAGGACGAAATTTTTGTAAGGGGGGAAGAATTGTAACATCCCGAAATTCGACTCAATCTCTGGAATGAATAGAACGAGTATTATTCGATATTTCATTTCGTAAGTCTCGCCCGGAGTTGTCACTCACGGGATACTGACCAAATGGGAATGGCCAACTAGGAATAGATACATGGACTATGAACCCGGTCGCGAGTTAAGCCTGATTTAGGAGAATGACGAGGAAGTAATTTGGGCCAGTGCGAACCGATCTTCTGAACCGGACGGTCGTGTCATCGGAACTAGTGATAATTCCTCTCGTTCTCTCGACAATTGAGCTCACCGCGATTCGGACAACCCGAGGTCGATACGCGTAAATCCTAAATGGCCGCCCGTTAGTGAGAGATTTGGAAATTGGAAAATTGACGAATTCAATCGTGAAATTTAGTCCGGATTTCGAGGCCGATTTTCGAGGATTACAAGATGATTTTCATGAGGACGACGTCAAAATATGCTGGCCACTTAGGTATAGGACTTATATAGTCGAAATTAGGCGTTTCAACCCGGTACCGAAACTTAGTGTCGTTTTTACCCTTAAGCCCTCTCATATTCCGAATTTGAATTCTTATGGGGGTGTGACACTTGTCAACCTCCCCCTTCCCCATGCATGCCGTCATGCTTGTCAAAGATTTCTTCCAAAAACCTTGAACTTCCCCATGCAATCATGACCATCATCACATATCACTTCACGCTCTCTCTCTCTTTCCTTTCTCTCCTTTCTCTCTTTCTCTCACTCACCCTCTCCCTCTCTTTCGGCAACCGACCCCCTCCTCTCCCTCTCCTCTCCGGCGAGTTCTCTCCCCCTCACGGCCTCACGTCGCCGCCCACAGCCGTCGGAAACGCCACCAGCCAGCACCGCCGCCGTGCGCCATCCTCTCCCTCTCGCCTCACCACTGCCAGCCGACCGTCTCTCTCTCTTTCCCTCCTTCTCTCTCTCGCTGTTCCTGACCGGCCGAGACCAGCTCCGCCCGTCGCCGAGGCCAGCACCACCGCATCGCCGCCGGGCTCGCCGCCGCACCGCCGAGCTCGCCGTGCGCCGCTGTTCCCTCCGTCTTTCCTCTCCTCTCCGGCTGCATGCAGAGGAGTTTGGCGCCGGTCAGCCAAGGGGGAAGGCAGTCCGTCCGACGTCGGGGTTCGTCGCCGCCGCCGTGACGCCGTGGTCGCCGCCGCTGCCCCCCTTGCCGCCGCCTCTTCCTCCCGGTTGCATGTACGAGGGAGCGCCGGTAAGCCGCGCCACTAGCCGTCGCCACTCTCTCTCCTTCCTCTCCCTCCCGGCTGCATGCAGTAAGGGACGCCGAACCGCCGCGGTGGTAGGGACCAGCACCGTTCGCCGCCAAGAAGCGCCGCCGCCGCCGCTTACTGTGGCCGCCTCAGTTGCCTTCTCCTCTCTGTTTTTCTCTCCCTATTCTGTTCACCCTCTCGCCGGAACAGCCGCGCCGTCCACGCCGTGCGCCGTGCGCCGCCGTGTGGCTGCTGTTCATCGCCGTCCGTCACCGAGGCCGCCGTCCACTGTGCACCGCTGTGTACAGTAGCTGTCCACGACGCTCGCCGCCCTCCCGTCGACCTTGAGCCGCCGCCCGTGGCTACTGTGGACAGCTAGCCGCCGCCGCCTCGTTGGGAGGTGTGCCGCCGGTTCCACCGTTCACCGGTGATCGGCCACCGTTCCCCGTCGCCCGAGCTTGGAATTAGGTGAGTGGAAACCTCTAAACCCTAATTAGGACAATTATGCATTTTAAACGGGCTTAGGGTGTGTCGGTTAGTCGACTAGTGATAATTAGGACTCGTATGAATTTATATGTGGTTAGTGGGTGTCGGGAATCGATTGGTAGGTGATAAAGCATGATTTAGAAGCAAATTAGAGGCTGATACGAAGAGGATTAGCTGTTGTCCATGTCGGGAACTTGACGGCCAAATTGACGGTAGTTAGTGGATTAACTTGATTGGAGTTCCGGGATGGCCGGGATGGTTGAATTGCGTGTCGGTTTGACAATCATGATGAATTGAGTCTACCATGTCGTGTGTTCGTATGACCGACCCATGTGGAATGTGATTGGTGATTTGTCAATGTACATTGTAAATGCCCGGATACGTCATAAGTGCCATATTTGCATGTGATGCTTCAAGTTATGGACTGGGCTAACTAAGCATATGACGTGGATCATTGGATATGGAATCATGGCATTAAATTGTGAGGTACATTGCACCAACATTCGTGTGCGAAATTGCATGGCTACGCATTACGCTTGCCGAGTATGAAGCTTGTGGAAAATTGTGCGAGAATGCGTGTGTGCCATGGAGTGTGATCACCTAATTATACCCTGATGCGTTTACGCGGGATTCAGATAAACCGGTTGTGTGAATGTGTGATCACTCTTCGCCCTAATGCGTTTACGCGGGGTGTGCCGTCCTCATGCACTTTGGAGTAGGACGATGCCTGGTACGTCCGGATGACGACCATCCTGATGCGTTTACGTGGGCTCTGGTTCGTAAGGAGATCGGTGTTGCGCCTGATGCGTAAGGACGCAGGCTAGAGACACTGGGCCTGGGGCGTCTTTACGCTGGCCACGGAGTGTTGTGAATGGCCTTCGGGTCGTGGTCTTCGGACCGGATCTTCGGATCGGGCCTTCGGGTCGAGATAACGAAATAAATGGTTAATGTGTGATGCATAGTGCCTGATTATGTAATGGAATCTGCTGGGCATGGTATGGGACGTGTGTAAGTAGATTTTATTCTATAATCGGAACACGAATGGAATTTTGTGCCGAAATGCCATAGGTGTTGAATTGTGAGCATGGCAAGTTATCGACATCTGCATGCATATGAATGCATGAGTTAGGATGCGGAACTGTGTGACTCGGTGTTCTATGCTTGGAACTGTCACTAAAGATTTTGAGCATACGTGTGACGTACGCATGATCGAGGATGCCGCTTGTGAGATGTGCTATTATGGGATTATCTAACCTGCAGGGTCATTGAAATGCCGATTTGGGCCTACGGGCCTAAGTCATCCTTGTATGTGTGTGGTTTGTTTTTCCCGTCAGGAGATGCATGTTAGCCTAATTTAGGTTTAGGAGTTTTTCACTCACTGAGATGTGTCTCACGGTTTTTATAACCCAACCTTTCAGACCCGCGTCCATGACGAAGCCACCTATTCCGGTACGTTTTGGGATTCCCCTAGAATATGAGCACACTATGACTGCACATCCGGTGAGGAATGGGGAGGTGTACTTGAGGCATTACTCTCTAATTAGTGTAGACGTAGGCACGACACATCCAGAAGTTCATGAGTATGTAGCCTGGTTCTTCCGGGACCGTTTTGGAGACGAGTATGGACCCCTCCGTACGATGGATGTTCCGTTCACCATAGATGGCCAGCTTGACCCGCAGTGCCTGAGTGGTGAGATCGTGGATTCCGAGATGGATTCGAAGGAGACTATAGGTCCTTTCGCTTGGTACGAGGCTGCCGAGGACGAGGAGCTAGGTGGTGTAGATCACGAGCCAGTAGTGGAGGATCCAGTGGTGGAGCCCATAGAGGTCGACGAAACCGAGCCGATGGACACCGAAGAGTCCGAGGAGGAGATTCCCAGCGAGGATTCAGAGATACCCGAAAGTTCATCAG
Organism: Syzygium aqueum; assembly: GCA_031216185.1. Lineage (NCBI taxonomy): Eukaryota > Viridiplantae > Streptophyta > Magnoliopsida > Myrtales > Myrtaceae > Syzygium > Syzygium aqueum. The sequence goes on from CM062234.1 coordinate 15,354,127, forward strand.
AGTCCGACGGCTCTGATCCGGATTGGGCGCCCTAGGCTAGGCTTAGTCCTTTTTGTGAGGGTAGACACTTTTTGGATTTCGGACCCTCTACCTTTTGACTGTGACTCTCTTAGTTCTTAGTTCTCATGACTCATATGCCAGTACCCTTTTGTTGTACCCTTCTTTTGATTACTGTTTTAAAACGGGATGCTGTAAATTGCTGTTTACATTAATGGATGTGTACGTTGTCTCAGTTCTTCTTATGTTGTTTTTTTTTTCCTGGTTCTCATAACTAGTTTGTACGGGTGTTTTCTTTTTAAATATGCTTCCGCATGTGCCTTATGTTCTGCCTTGGGAAACAGGTCGATGACGACGCGTCCTGGGACGTCGTACTACTATTCTGACCACCGAGCGGGGTGTCGCGTGCCGTGAAGGTCGGGGCGTGACAATAAAACCAGAGAGAGATGGAGAGAGGCCGTTCGGCCGGAGAGAGAGAAAAACAGAGCGAGAGAGAAACAGAAGAGAAAGAGCAGATAGAGAGAGAGAGAGAGCCAAGGCCCGCCGTAGGAAGGAAGAGCCAGACGTCGCCGTTGCCCTAGACCAGCCGGAAGGTCGTTCCAAGCGTCGTCGTCCGGTGAGCTCCACCTGGCCGAGAAATTCCCCTGTTTTGCTCTGTTTTCTAGCACGGTCGAGCCAAGAATAGCGCCGTCTGTGTCGCGCGATTCCTGGCCCGTGCCGTCGTCGGTCTCGACTCCCACTCTCTGTCGGGACCAAGCCTCAGCTGTCGGAGTCGGCCAGGTCACCGGAGGAGGTCGGAATCCCCCGTTTTTCCACGTGCCCGCCAGCCGTTCGACGAAATGCTTCAACTAGGTTGGTTTTTGTTTCGTCAACGGCCGGCAAACGGCGGTCCAACGACTGCTCAAGTGAGTGGCACAACCTAGGGGCGGTCCTAGTCAGGCGATTTGGGGGCGGTACTGGCCTAGGTCGGCCAATTTTGGCTCCGCCGGTGCTTCTCCCTTGCGGGTCCGTGAGTCCGGGTCAGGCTAACTCGGATTGGCCGACCCGACCCGGGTCAACGGCCGAGTCAGATCTGTTGACCCAGGTCGATTCCGATCGACTCGGATCAGCCGATCCGACCCTGGTAAACGCCCGGGTCGGATCCGTTGACCCGGGTCGGATTCGGCCGACCAGGTTTTAATAATATTTTTTTATTATTTTTTAAAAAAATTATAATTTTTTTTAGAAAATTTTTTATCCAGTTCTTGTCAATTTGATTTTTTTTAAAATTAATTTTTTTTAAAAAAATAAATTAATTAAATTATGTGGTATATTTGAGTGTTTTTAATTTATCGTGCATGTTTTTTTTAATCGCATAAATTGCATGATTAGTTAGATAAATTTACTGTTGTTGTCATCGTGCATGTTTTCCAATTATAGTACAATCGCATGAGCTGTTGTGTTTTGAATGTCATCTGACTTAGTTAGAACCTTATACTACATGCCTACTTTGATTGCTAATCGTTTCTGATCGTGCACTCGTTTGATCACCTCACATGTTAGGAGAAAGATCCTAAAATCAATCCAAATTGCCTGACAAATGTTTTCCGAAGTGAACAGGATAAAAAGGTACCGAAAGGGCATTAGTTATTCAACTAGTGTAACCAAGTCCCCGAACACAATCAATCTCTAGTTCGTAGGAATAGGGTGATTCTCCCATCACCCTATTTGGGTTTCTAATCGACCTACCCCAAATCGATTAGTAGCAATTCCTTCATGTAAACCACTCGCATGTTAAAAACTTAAACCCTAAGTCGCGATATGGTATAGGTTTGGGAGAGCTCAAGTTAAGTCCCGAACCTAGACTTAGCACGTACCAGGCATGACCTCCCATCTTTTCGCTAGGCCAATATAAACAAGGGCTTTTCAGGGGGAGATCGGTCGCGACAGACTGGCGACTCCACTGGGGACTTGTTTTTTTAAAAAAAAGTGGACTTAGGCCAAAAAATTTTATCCTGTTCAAAAAGATTTTCGTTCGGCAGCAAGGACTTCAGGTATGATCCTGACAAGTAAGGTGTTATTTATTTTTGCAAGTTCAAATTGGTTATTTATAAATTGTTGTGCATGCTTTAAAATTTAGCACTACACTATTGCTCACACAACCATGCTGCCGGACCTGGGCCGCGATAGGACATTTTAGGATAGTGTTAAGAAAGATACGACATCGAACGCGAGTCCGCGATGTAGAAGTTGCCTTTCTTTTCCCCGAAATTTATTTCTAAAAAAATTTGTAAAGAAATATTTTTTATCCGCTATTTACGTGACTATAAAATATTCCTTTCAATTTGGTCGAGGTTGAAAGGACTTGACACCAACACGAGACTGCGACGGTGAAGCACCCTTTTTATTTCATTTTGCCGAACTAGTCTAAATAGAAATCGAACCTCACTCCTCATGTATATGTCGTTGTGATTGACATGGTTCAAGGAAAGGTACATATTCTATCCCTTTTTATTATGCTGCCTACTTGTTCAATTGATTTGTTACTGTTAGGCCACCCATTGATTGTGAAAATAAGCAGCTCCGAGAAATTGTAGCTTCCCCCCATCGTCTATAGAATGAGCATCAGAGAAGGGCATCCTTTTTGTCGAAAACCCCTATGTATTTTGTAGTTTTTATGTTTAGGGGTTTTGTTTTTCCTCTTTAAGAATATTTATAGGTTGTACTAATCTTAATTTAGTTCGGACCGTTTTTTATGCTCTATATAATTTTTTTGGACCAAAATGACACCACCGTGGCCTTCGGCCCAGTGGTATCCGAGATGTAAGCCGTACGGTCCGAGGCGACAAGGGTTTGAACCCCGGGGACGCCACCTGTAATGTTGATATTAATAAAATCCCTTTTTTTGCTTTTTTTCTTTGCAAATAAAGAAAATATATAATAATATTATGATTAGGTCATAAAATGATTCTTTTTTGGACATTATAATCATTTATTTCAACGTTTTCTCAAGTAGTTACAAAAATGGCCGAAGAAAACGTCCGTCTCAATAACATGGAAAACGAAATGAAGTTGGTTTTCAACGCACTTGAAAACCTCACCAAGCAAATAGAATCCATCAATGGCAAGCTCACACCCATGCCTGCAGCAATCGAGGCGGTGTTACCACCCCCGTCTACTAGAAAAGACAAAGGCTCTGCCAGTGACAACAAAATGCCCCTGCTGGAGGACGACCCGCTTCCCCTTGCCATCAGGAAGCCTGAACTGGAAGCTGCACCGATGACAGAACGGGATAAACGTCTTGCAAAGATCGAAGAGATGCTGAAACAGCTACAAGGCCCGCAACATGCTGTCCCGCTTGACCTGTTTATATACAAACGGGTCAAAATACCAGAAAAGTTCAAGATGCCCGAATTTAAGAAATATGATGGCACCTCATGTCCCAGACACCATTTGCACATGTATCATGTGCGAATGACCTAATATATTGATAACGAACCCCTCATGATTCAGACTTTTCAAGCGAGTTTGACGGGACCAGCACTGACATGGTATATGTCAAAAGATGTCGATACTTTAAAATCTTGGGATGATGTCGTCGATGCATTTTTCAAGCAGTATCAATTTAATCTTGACGTCACCTTTACTCGCGACGATATGGAGCGTAGTGAAAAGAAGAAGAGTGAATCCTTCAAAGAGTACGCCACCAAGTGGAGAAACTTAGCCGCCCAAGTTACCCCATAACTCACTGATCATGAACAAGTAAAGTTATTCATTAAATCCCTTCCGTATGAATACAGACACCGCCTGGTTGGTGCCACTGCTGAATCTCTTATTCGTCTTGTTCCTATGGGCGAACGAATTGAAACGAGATTGCGTGAGGGGTGGTTCATAGATCCTACTTCCACAAACAAGAAACTCGGCATGAAGAAGGAGAAAGAACCCCTGACAGATATGGATGTTGCATACACCCAAACCATTCGTCCTTCCCCAATGATTCAGATGAGTAGTGGACAGCAACCGGCCTCAGGCCGCCGGCCACCCCAAAGAAAAAATAACAAAAAGCAGTTCACACCACTCCCTTTACCTATGTCTCAGATCCTATCTATTCTCCTGGAAAAGAGGAGGCCACCCCAAAGGAAAAATAACAAAAAGCAGTTCACACCACTCCCTTTACCTATGTCTCATATCCTATCTATTCTCCTGGAAAAGAGGTTGCTTGCTAAAGAGCCAAAGCGTGAAAATTCTAAGCGTTTCCCCAACTATGATCCCTCAAGACATGTGACTACCATTTGGGCAAAATGGGACATTCCGTCAACGACTGTGTTGTCCTGAAAAATAAGGTCCACAGATTGTTGGATGCAAAGATGCTTGCATTCGGCAACGCACCACCCAATCAAGCAGGAGACGCGGATATCGTCATTGAGTAAACTGAAGACTCAATTTTCCTCCCTTAGAATAGAGGCATATTTAATAGTTTGAGTCCTCCCCTATGTTAGAGCTTTTCTTGCTTTCTAAAGTCTCAGCTGTTTTTTAAGATTCCCAGTTTTCTGGATTTTTAATTATGCTTGGAATTTTGGTTTTGCAATTTCCATTCCAACAAATATAATTCGCCTGAATCATTCAAAAGAATTACAATGTTTTGTTTTGAGGGCCTGAAGAAGTATCCCAAACCGGCCTGTTGATGATATCCAGTCATGTAAAGGAAAGTGTTCTGAGGCCCGGGCTTCTTCATGCTTCCTTGTTTCCAAGCTTTTGAAAATAAAACAAACATTTTATCATTTTTCAAAAGGGTAAAAAACGGTGGTGGAAAAGCATGCATGCTCATAACTCTGTTTGTTTTTCTAACTTGCTCACTTCGTGTCTCAGAACATATTCCTTTTGATTTGTTATTACAAAGGGGACATTTGAAAATGACACAAATTGGAGAGCACATCAAACCCTGGTGATGCTAGCGGGCCAACTCATTTGATAAGGGGTAGTCCGAGCGAAGATCATCCAATCTTCAAATAAAACATAGAGCAAATCTCATTATTACCAATAATGAATTGGGGAACATGCTAGACTCTAACGTGCTAGCGAGCCGGATAGAGCACCAATGTTAGAACCTCTCAAATAAAACATGATGAAGAAGTGCTTAATTGGAAGAGTAGACTTGGGGGCATGCAATCCCCCAGTCCATCAAAAAGGGTATATTTTGTTCCTAAAGTTCATCCACTTTAGCATAGAAATGACATATTTTTTCTTTTTATATAGGACGAAATTGAGTAAAAGAACACTTATGGTGCAAGCAGTTGGAAAGGACTTTGCATATGACAAAATGGCGCCGAAGCCGATCTTGACAACCGCGGAAGTCTCGATGGTAGTCACGCCCATGTCCGTCAAAGACCTTTAAAGCAAAAATTAGATTTGCTGCGAAGTTCCCCATGCAAGCAATTGCATATGCCCTGTGCAGTCAGGAATCGGAGCATCCACGAGAAACTCCTCAACATGCCGGAACCGCATTGACACAACATGTGCTGACAATACAACCCTCTATTCAGAAGCACTCCTAATTATAGAGGATTTCATTCGAGCATCGAGACCAAGAGTATGGAGGAGCAGACTGAGACAGAGAAGACTGAACAAAAGTAAAGAGGAGAAAAGACTCTGCTAGCTTTGAAAACAAAATGAAAGAAGGGTAATTTGTATCGTTCTCAATTTACCCTCATTCCTCTCATTTCTAACATAAGCTCATGTTTTTGTCAGAAGTGAATTATCAACATCCGAGAAAACTCAAGAAGTTGTCAGTTTAATCTCAAATGAAGGGAATCACAAAGGGTAATGTTGTATCGTTCCCAATTCCTGTCCTTCAAAGAACCGTTCATTAACACGGTTTCTCTTATTACCTTGCAAGTTTGCCTTGCCACTACGACATAGGTAAATATTTCTTTCCTCAAAGGCTCTCCAAATAATAATGCAAAACAACAAAGAAAAGAAGAAGCATGTTAAAGCAAATAAATGCCTAACCTTCCTCCAAATGCATCGCATGTCTTTTGAAAAGAATTTTGCATGGTAATTTTACCTGTTGAATTCACCAATCCCCTGTGAAAATTTTGACAATCCGACGAAAAGTGTTGAACTACTTCAATGTATTGAACAAGGTATGTCAGGATGATGAGAGGCAATCCTTAGTTCATACACATCCTCATGTACTAAATTCTTGTAAAATGAGCGATAAGGTTTCATTTCTACAAGGTAAAGGGATTTTTCGCATAAGATACGATAGCCAAAATGGCAAGAGGCAATTCATTTCTCTCCCCTATACACTACCATTAATCCTTTGCTTGGCCATTTTTTAGCCCATGCACTCGGAGGTTCCTTCTAAGTTACCCCTGTCAAAAATCACCCCACATTAGGGCAGCTTGAGATAAATCGGCATCACAAGAAGGATTCAGACTCAAAGGAAACAAGAAAAACATCACTTCCCTTCAATCACCTTCCCCCGTGGCTTTAGCCTCATCATCTTGATGGATCCGACAGTCCCCAACAAAGTCCTCCAATACAAACACAACATCAATGGCAGGACAGTCGAGGCTAAGAGGGTTTTATCAAGAAAGGAGCAGCAAACTAAAACCTGCCCACAATGCCAATATCTTATTCATAATAGTGATGTTTTCACCTAGAAGGAGTAGTTTGTAATATCTAAAATTTTCTATGATCATCAGCTGCAACAGCTCACACAAGGTGAAAAAGATGAATAAAATTTTCTTGCTCTCACTCGCATTAATCTTTGAGTGTTTTTATGGCAGATGAACTCTCGCGATAATTTAAATACCCTAGGATGACGAAGAGTAGTTCTTCTTCTATCCCACACACTTATATCTCTTGCTAGCCCAATTGAGCCAACGACTTCATTTCGTATGAACCCAGTTGGTGATCATCCCCCACACCGGGGCAAGGTAAAGTCACCACAATTTGATCGTCAGGGTCCAAAGTACCGAATCAAGATGAAGACTCCAAGGGCCTAATAACATTGTTCTGTTCAACTTTGTTTAGGCTAGTCTTGACAACACCAAAAGAACAGCAAAAAAATATTGAAAATTAGGGGCATGAAAAAGCAGTGTACCTGGTAAAAGCAAGGCCAATGCCCGTGAAAACAAAAAACATAGAGAAGAAAAAGAAGAAGAAAAAAATGATGAAATTTTAGCTGAGGAGATCTCTAAGCATGATGAAAGGGCTCTCAAACACCTCAAAGTTGTTAAGCAGGTGTAGGATAGACAACCCAAAAAGGGTTCAAACTTGAATTCTTTTTCGATACAAATTCCCACTTTAAGGACATCGTCTTGACAAAGATCTGTCACATGATAGACAAAGACGAACTTATTCTTGAGAAAGCAATTGGAACAGAGATAGAATATTATCCAGGAAAATGCTTGATACAAAAGCTCCTCAAGAAAAAGTTATCAAAGAAGCTAAACACGGAATTACCCAAGGAGTTTGCCATAAGGATTCTGACGACAGAGAAGAAGACTGGTCACAATGCTAGATGATCACCAATTCTCACCCTTGCACACATTTTTGAGCCTAACGATCATTTCGTTCGTCAACCTATAAACCAAGCCCACGTTACATCCCTTATGAAGTCTCTTCTGACTAGGGCACTTGAATTAACGTGAAATTTCAAATGTTTATAAACAACGCTCGAGGTAGTGCGAGCAAGATTATTTTTATCTCATTTTGTAGGGTTCTTGACTTGTAAACCTTAAGATAATTGCAAAATATTTTCCTTCATAGCCTTGACTTGGACATTCACCTTTGTTAAGCCATTGACCGAGCCAGCATTACAACCTTGAAGAAGACCTCTCAGATTGGCAGCATCGTACTGCTTGCGAGAAAACTCAGACTCTTGTGGATGTGATAACTGCCAGATTGAATGTTTTCGATGTTCCCACATTAATGGACGGGACAAATAGCCCTTTTCAATGAGAGTGAGTGGAAAGTCCTTTCTAACCGAAAGTCTCTCGTTCAGCATCTCGAGAAGACCTCTCAGATTGGCAGCGTCGTACTGCTTGCGAGAAAACTCAGACTCTTGTGGATGTGATAACTGCCAGATTGAATGTTTTCGATGTTCTCGCATTAATGGACAGGACAAATAGCCCTTTTTCAATGAGAGTGAGTGAAAAGTCCTTTCTAACCGAAAGTCTCTTGTTCAGCATCTCGAGAAGTTCACCTTGCGAGCGAAAATTGTCTCAATTGATAATTAGCCTCAGTGGATGTTGGGTGACGCAAACATGACAAAATCACCCTGCATAAATACACATTCTAGAATAGCCTAGCTTGGCTATCCCTGATGAAGGCATGCACGATCGTGCTAATCGTCTTTGATAACTCAGATCTTTAATCCCTAGTGATAGGACACAAAAATTCAGGCACTGTAGAAGCCCTCTTTATCACCCCAAGAGAGATACCCCGAAAAAGGTTAGTTATTCAGCAGATGATGCATTAAACCTCCGGGTAAGGAACCCTGGGTATTTCATCACATTTCTTTTCAAACTACCTGGAAGGTAAACCAGGTTCCTTTGAAAAAGAAATGCACCTTGACTTGCAGTCAAGAGATTTCATACGATATTCTAGAATAATCTTAGTTGTCTATTTCTTCGATGAATTCGTATGTCTTTGTACAAGAAAATTTGTCTGATAGGAGACATGCCCTTAAGAGACAGGAAAGTGGCCAGGTGCTCATTGTTTGAGTTTTTCCAAAACCTGCGGCGAGGACCAACCAGACAAATCAACAAATCCTCGGGCGAGAACCCCCAGGTGCTCATTGTTTGAGTCTTTCCAAGATCTTTTGGCGAGGACCTACCAGTCAAATCAACAAATCCTCGGGCGAGAACCCCCAGGTGCTCATTGTTTGAGTCTTTTCAAGACCTGCTGGCGAGGACCCACCAGGCAAATCAACAAATCCTTAGGCGAGAACTCCTAGGTGCTCATTGTTTGAGTCTTTTCAAGACCTGCCGGCGAGGACCCACCAGGCAAACCAACAAATCCTCGGGCGAGAACCCCCAGGTGTTCATTGTTTGATTCTTTTCAAGACCTGCTGGCGAGGACCCACCAGGCAAACCAACAAATCCTCGGGCGAGAATGCCTAGATGCTCATTGTTGAGTCTTTGCAAGACCTGCTGGCCAGGACCCACCAGGCAAACCAACAAATCCTCTGTTGAGAACCCACAGGTGCTCATTGTTGAGTCTTTCCAAGACCTGCTGGTGAGGACCCACCAGGCAAATCAACAAATCCTCGGGCAAGAACCCACAAGTGCTCATTATTTGAGTATTTTCAAGACCTGCTGGCGAGGACCCACTCGGCAAACCATCAAATCCTCGGGCGAAGACCCCCAGGTACTTTGGGAAAACAATCCCTAGTCAAAGCGACCGAAGATAGGTTCGTGTTTGAGACAAAAGAAATCCAGTCAAGGCGACCGAAGATAGGTTCGGGTCCTAGGTAGGCGATTTCCCTAATCAAGGCGATTGAAGAAAGGTTTAGGTCCTAGACAAAAGCAATCCTCGTCAAGGTGACCGAAGATAGGTTCGAGTCCTAGACAAACCATTCCCCCCGTTAAGGCGATCGAAGACAGGTTCGGGTCCTTGACATATAATATCAACTATCTAGAATTACTCTACCCTTCGGCAAGGTAAGTAACCCCAGGTATGTTTTTATTTGCTTTAGCATGCAGTATCTTATCGCATCATGAAAATGGGATTCACAGTCTCGCCATAAATAACATTCATTGAGCATGCATGAGCCAAATTTAGGTGTCATTTTGTCTTTAAACGTAATCTCTGCGAGCTCAACCTTTGCGAGCTCACCTTCAAAGAGGGGCAGCTGTTGACACCCATTTTAATTTGCCCAAAATTAATTACATAAAATTTAAGAGTTAATTTTCTTTAATTCCTAAAATAAAAAATATTTCAATTTAAAATGCATTGTATATAGAAATTAGGTGCATTTTATATTAACAGGGTCTATTAGAGTGTCTAATTAATTTTAAAAAAAAAATCGCGCTGGGCCGGGTCGAAGCCGAGCCGACCCGGCCCGTTTTCTTTTTTTCCTTTTCCTTCTCCCCCCCTCGCGTGGGCCCAGGCTCTTTTCTTTTTTTTTCTCTCTCCTTTCCCCCTGCACGGCTGGGCTAGGCCTCTCTTCTTCCTCTTCCCCCACGCACCGAGCGTCACTGTCGCCTCCCCTATTCGTGACGACAGTGTGATGCACGGCGGCGCCGCTCCTCGCCGTCGCTATCTGGCCAGAGCAGGGCCGGGGCAACACGCCACAGGGACTGGCCATTAAGGCCAGTCCCGTCCACCCGGGATTCCCGGGCTATCCCCCTCTCTCCCTTCCTTCCTCTCAACCGTAGCAGAATCGGCCCCCCCTCTGCACTGGCCTATGGCCACGGATTCGCGAGGCATAGGCCGGTGTAGGCTGTCGTCAGCTGATGATGGGGAGCCGAGCTGTGTCCCGACGCCACTATAAAACTAGAGAGAGACAGAGAGAGGCCGTTTGGTCGGAGAGGGAAAAATAGAGCGAGAGAGTGAGAGAGAAATAGAAGAGAGAGAGCAGACACAGAGAGAGAGAGTGAGAGAGAGAGAAAGAGAGAGAGAGAGAGAGAGCCAAGGCCCGCCGGAGGAAGGAAGAGCCAGATGTCGTCGTTGCCCCAGACCAGCCGAAAGGCTGTCCCGAGCGTCGTCGTCCGGTGAGCTCCCTCCGGCCAAGAAATTCCCCTGTTTTGCTTTGTTTTCTAGCACGGTCGAGTCGGGAATAGCGCCGTTTGTGTCACGTGATTCTCGGCTCGTGCCATCGCCGGTCCCGACTCCCACTCTCTATCGGGACCAAGCCTCAGCCGTTGGAGTCGGCCAAGTCACCGGAGGAGGTCGGAATCCCCCGTTTTTCCACGTGCCCGCCAGGCATTCGACGAAATGCTTCAACTAGGCTGGTTTTTGTTCTGTCGACGGTCGGCGAACGGTGGTCCAACAGCGGCTCAAGTGAGTGGCACAGCCCAGGAGTGGTCCTAGTCGGGTAATATGGGGACAGCGCTGGCCTGGGTTGGCCGGCGGTCTGCCAATTTTGGCTCCACCGGCGCTTCCCCCCCGCAGGTCCGTGAGTTCGGGTCAGGCTAACCCGAATCGGCCGACCTGACCCGGGTCAACTCCCGGGTCGGATCCGTTGACCCGGGTCGATTCCGACCTACTCGGATCGACCAATCCAACCAAGGTCAACGCCCGGGTCGGATTCGTTGACCCGGGTCGGTTCCTACCAACCCGAATTAGCCGATCCGACTTGGGTCAATGCCCGGGTCGGATCCACCAGACCCGATTTTAATAATATTTTATTATTTTTTAAAAAATTTTATTATTTTTAAAATTTTTTTATATCGTTCTTTTCTATTTGATTTTTTAAAAAAATTAAAATTAATTAAATTATGTGGTATATTTGAGTGTTTTTAATTTATCGTGCATGTTTTTTTTAATTGCATAAATCGCATGATTAGTTAGATAAACCTACTGTTGTTGTCATTGTGCATGTTTTCCAATTATAGTATAATCGCATGAGCTGTTGTATTTTGAAAGTCATTTGACTTAGTTAGAACCTTAGACTGCATGCCTGCTTTGATTGCTAATCGTTTCTAATCATGCACTCGTTTGATTACCTCACATGTTAGGAGAAAGGTCCTAAAATCAATCCAAATTGCTTGACAAATGTTTTCCGAAGTGAACAGGATAAAAAGGTACCGAAAGGGCATTAGTTATTCAATTAGTGTAACCAAGTCCCCGAACACAGTCAATCTCTAGTTCGTAGGAATAGAGTGATTCTCCCATCACCCTATTTAGGTTTCTAATCGACCTACCCCAAATCGATTAGTGGCGACTCCTTCATGTAAATCACTCGCATGTTAAAAACTTAAACCCTAAGTCGCGATATGGTATGGGTTTGGGAGAGCCCAAGTTAAGTCCCGAACCTAGACTTAGTACGTACCAGGCGTGACCTCTCATCTTTTCACTAGGTCAATATAAACAAGGGCTTTTCAGGGGAGGTCGGTCGCAACAATCAAGATATCAAATGTGCAGTGCAAAAAGGTAGAGGTACACTAGTAAATAAAAATCTTAGAATTGCTTTCCAAAATGCTCATCTCTCAAAATCTCATTGTTAATCTGAGGTGGTAAGAATAGTCAAATGATTACTATCAAGGAGTTTATAACCATTGCGTATTTATACTTGTTGTATGATCTTGCCGAGTATAGTTTTAAGATAGATGATTATGATCCCACATATATAGAATAAGCTATTCGAGTCTTTTATCGTACCCTTAGAAAGGATTGTTGTCATATAAATCATATGTTTAAGGCAATCCCATTTTTTTAGGGAACGAAAGAGAAGGGGAAGCTTCACTAGCCTGGATTGCGCTGGAGAAAAGGAGGCTGAAAATCAATGTTGACGGCTCGCTCACGGAGGGATCAATGGACAGCGCGATAGCATGCATCTACCGGGATCACACCAGTGCTCTCGTCGATGGATCCACAAAATTAGTCAAGGCATCCTTGGTGGCTCAAGTTGAAACCCCAGCTGTACCGGAAGCAATGAGATTTGTACAAAAGCGAAGCTTAAGGGAAGTTACAATTCAGTCAAATAGAATTGAACTGATACATACACTGTCGGGCGCATATCAAGTCAATTGGGAGATACGAGTGCATATCAAAGAGTGCATGGACCTTCTTGTGGGCCTCCCTTTGTTGCATTTGGAGTACTATCCAAGGAGTTCAAATTCGCTTGTAGACTAGGCTGCCAAAACCCACCGAAACCAAAATCTTCCGTTGAACTGGTTGTCTTCGCCACCCCAGCCTTATGGGCCTTGCTTTGTAAAGATGCCCCGCATCTAGGCTCAGCTACTCTATCAGGCTTATGATATAAATAAAAAATCTACTTTGTTTGACAAAAAAAAAAAAGGAATCCCATTTTTCATATATTATGTCACCGGCCTTCACCCGAAGAGGGACCAATTAGGACAAATCAGAATCTGGCTGCTCATACCACTCAATTATTGAAGAAGGAGAATAGATTTGACTGGACAGATATGTGTGTAGGAAGTTTTCAGGAGTTGAAGCGGAGGTTGACAATGGCACCAGTGTTGACGATTCCATCAGGACTTGGTGGGTATGAGATATACAGTGATGCGTCGTTGAAGGGATTAAGGTGTGTGTTGATGCAACATGGGCGAGTGGTAGCCTATGCATCCAGGCAGTTGAGGCCACATGAACTGAATTATCCGACGCATGACTTGGAGTTAGCCGCAATAGTGTTCGCCCTGAAGATTTGGCGACATTATTTATGCGGAGAGAAATTTCAGATCTATACTGACCATCAGAGCCTCAAGTATTTATTTTCGCATAAAGAGTTGAATATGAGGCAACGACGTTGGATGGAATTGTTAAAAGATTATGATTGTGATATTTTATATCACCCTGGAAAAGCAAACCAAGTAGCGGATGCGTTGAGCCAGAAATCAAGCATCGCGCATTTAATGGTCAAGGAGTGGATCCTGTTGGAGAATGTGCGAGATTCCGAGGTCAAGTTGGAAGTAAGTCGAGTCTCGAGCTTGTTAGCGACGTTAAGAATTGAGCTGGAGATCCAGGCTAAAGTTAAAGCTTTGCAGTCTACCGATCCAGAGATACAGAAGGTTATTGAGATGGACGTTACTAAGAGGAAGCCGGATTTTCAGGTATCTGAGAACGGTGTGCTGAAATTTCGTGGAAGGTTATGTGTGCCAGACGATGCGGGAGTTAAGAAAGAAATTTTGTCCGAAGCGCATCGTAGTCAGTACAGTGTTCACCCCGGCAGTACCAAAATGTACAGGAATTTGAGGCAATTTTATTGGTGGAATGGTATGAAGTCGGATATAGCTAAGCACGAGGCTAAGTGCTTGACGTGTTAGCAGGTGAAAGCGCAACATTGTAAGCCTGGAGGATTGTTGCGACCATTGGAAATCCCAGAGTGGAAATGGGAGCATATAACCATGGATTTTGTGTCGGGATTGCCGAGAAGTCAAATAGGTCATGACACTATTTGGGTGATTGTCGACAAACTGAGTAAGTCGGCAAACTTTTTGGCAATGCGAAAAGATTTCGCACTAGAAATATATGCGGAATTATACGTACAACAGATAGTTCGCCTTCATGGGGTACCGATGTCTATAACTTCGGATCGTGATCCTAGGTTTAACACTAGTTTTTGGAAAAGTCTGCAGACGGCTTTAGGATCCAAGTTGCAGTTCAGTACAGCTTATCATCCTCAGACAGATGGCCAGTCTGAGAGGACGATTCAGACTTTAGAAGATATGCTCAGGGCATGTGTGCTGGATTTTCAGGGTAAGTGGGAGGAGCAACTGCCCTTAGTAGAGTTCGCCTATAATAATAGTTTCTAGCAGAGCATTGGAATGGCGCCCTTTGAAGTGCTATTTGGCCGTGCTTGTAGAACGCCCGTGTGTTGGGATGAAGTGGGAGAACGAGCTATAATGGGGCCAGAACTAGTGGAACAGTCGATTGAGGCAGTTAAGATCATTCGTGAAAGGCTGAGGACGGTGCAGAGCCGTCAGAAAAGTTATACAGACTGAAGGCGAAGACCTCTGGAATTCCAAGTAGGGGATCACGTATTTCTAAAAGTGTCGCCCATGCGAGGATTGTCCCAGTTTGGTAAGAAGGGGAAGTTGAGTCCGAGGTATGTGGGACCTTTCGAAGTGTTAGAAAAGATTGGAGATTTGGCGTATCGCCTTGCGTTACAGCCAAACATGTCGCAAGTACATAGCGTGTTCCACGTATCGTTGTTGAGGAAGTACGAACCGGACCCGACGCATGTGTTGAATTACGAAGAGATAGAGGTGGATGATAAGGTATCGTACGTCGAGAGACCGATCAGGATTGAGGATCGTAAGGAGTGGGTTTTGAGGAACAAGACAATCCCGATGGTCAAGGTTATTTGGGAGCACCACGGGACTGAAGGCGCAACTTGAGAAAGCAAAAACAATGATGCAATGTCAGTACCCCCAATTGTTTAAGCAACAGTAAGGAATTGTAAATTCTTAATAGTGGTAAGATTATAAATTTCGAGAACGAAATTTTATAAGAGGGGAAGATTGTGACATTCCGAAATTTTCGCCAATTGGAAATTATGAAATAACTGAGTTTTATGAAATGTGCTTATAGTAAATTCTCGCCAGGAACTGATCATTCCTGGAAATGCTAACCATTAGGGAAAGGCTAATAGGGAATTAAATTCGCGCGACTAAAAGAAAATTCGACCGTGAATGGACTTCGACCATTAAATCGCGGAAGTGATATTTTGAGCCACCGTTAGCCGATCCAAGGATAGTTAGGGGTCAGTTCGCCACTGTCCTAGTCGTGGATCGCGGGTGATTCCGTTGGACCATAAATGACTTGACGAATGATCCTGAAATTATACCGAACGATCGTACCCCTCGGATCAAGTGATTGATCTTTGCGATTTTAATGACAATCGAGGTTGTTACGTATCGAATGGACTTGCACGTGACTCGATTCAGTATCAATCATGAGTCGATTCTGCAAATTTCCCCAGCAAGCCGCCTGTTAGCTCGAGAGACGCTCGAGTTGCGTTTAATAGAATTTAATTATTGAATTTTTGCTCAAATTGGACACCGGAAAATTAGGAAATCACGACGGAACGTTAGGACGATGTTTCAGGGGACACGTGTGAATTTTTGGTGCCCTTAAATCCTTCGGAAAAATTCGATTTGGGCAAGAAACAGAGAAAGTGACCAAAATACCCCTAAGATTTATTAAGGGCAAGCTTTAAGGGTAAAGGGCATTTTGGTAATTTTGCCCTAGAATTTTGATTGGACAATTTTACCCTTGGCTTTTTAGGAAATTACAAGTATACCCTTGGATATTTTTGTGCAAGAATCGATCTCGGCCGTCGGATCAAGATAAGATTGAATCGGGACCGTCGGATTAAAAATATGAGTAAAGGGCATTTTGGTCATTTCCGCAATTGGTCAAAATTGGATATTAGCCCTTGACCCCCCTTTCTCTCTCTCCTCTCTCTTCTTTCTCCCCTCCCCATCGTGAAATCCCCCCCTCACCGAACTCTCCCTCTCTCTTTCTCTCTCGTCGGACCGCCTCACTACCGGGTTACCGTCGCCACTGCTGGCCACCACCGCGTCGGACCGCCCTCTAGCCGCCGTACCAGCCCCAAACCATCACCACCAGCCACCGTTTCTCTCTCCTTCCCTCTCTCTTTCAAGTGGCCGTGAGCCCCAATTCAAGAGGCCGGACCGCCGCCGCAAGCCGATCACCGTTGCCGAGCTTCGCCGCCGTTCTCGATTAAGTGCCGCCGCTTTCCATTATAGCCGTGATAGTCTAGAACGCGGGTTAGTTGCGCTCTAAACCCAATTTAGGATTTCGGGTATCGACGAACGATTTTTGGGCGAAATCTGTATAAAGTTAGGTGCGGAATTGCATGAATTGGGAGTGGAAATTTTATGGTGGGCCTTAAGAATTAATTCGGGCAATATTTATTGGAAATTAGATAATAACAGTGGCTGTGAGCTACTATTCATGGGGCTGTGATGATTTGTTCGGGACACAAGTTGGGATTTTAGAACCGGTATTTTATGGCGAGAAAGTTCCGCGAAGGATCGGAATTAATCCGACGCCGTTTGGTGGGAGAAAAATGAGAATTTACATATTGGATGTATATCTAAATTATAAATAAATTGCGGTGATTAAATTGAGTATGTTGTTGGACAATTGGGTGATTGTATATGCTTGTTGGGTGCACATGTGGGTTAGATTGAATTAATTATTGGTATTGCCATGTCCACTGCTGAATGTGCATGAGCTACGTGTAAAATAATGCGTGTGCGGGCCATGTGTGAAGGGCTAGTTGCGTGTGATAAATGTATGTGGAGCGTGGGCATGAGTAAGAAGGAGATTGTAGTGTGGCAAGTGATGGTGGAAAAGTGTGTGAAATTGCAAAAGTGTGAGTTTGGGATCGGGCCGAGTATCATAAACTCGGGTCGCGATCATATAGGTCTGTTGCATTTGGCACAGGCTGAGGCTTGGAAAAGCAAGAATGAGAATCGGTCCGAGGCACGATCAGCTCGAGTGAGACCGGGATTGGACCGAGGCATTATAAGCTCAGGTTCCAATCATGTAGGCCTGTCGCATTTGGCATGGGCTAAGTTGGAATCGGGCCTGGGGCGTGTGATACTTAGGTCGATATTGGGGCCTGAGGCGAACGGGTACGTGGGTCGGATGTGGTGAATGAGCACAGTGTACCTGGGGCGTGTACGTTTACGCAGGTCACTGGCGAAGAATGTGGAAAGTGATGATGAGAACGAAAGGAATGCACGACGTGGGAAATTGTATATGCGTATGATTGTGTGTAATATGCCTGTTGTTAGAAGATTTGGTGTGTGTGAATGTGCTTTGTAATTTTTTGGAGGTACGTGACAGCCTAGGTTGGGTTTAGAGGTGTACTTGCTAAGATACAATCTCATGATTGTGTAAACCAACAATTTTCAGAACTCCGACATGAGCGATGAACCCTCCATCACTGCCACCAGTACGTTTTGGAGTACCAGTGCATACGGAGTATGAGGTAGCTGAGTTTCTGATGGGTGACGGGATGACCTGGATAAGACACACGACGACCGTGTTTGTAGAAGTGGGAAAGCTTGCCTTGGATGAGAACCATTTTTGAGGTTGAACGTCAGATCATTGATGCCTTTTTGATTTTGGTAGTTTCAGTAAAGTGTGCACTGGTAGTCAGAGGTTTGTTTTATTATATATATTGTGGAACAAGTTGAACAAGAAATAAAAATGTATTGTCACATCTCGATTTTTGGGCCTGGGAAGCCGCAGGTAAATTGTAACATCCTCAATTTCAATCCATGGGAAATGATTATGGGTTAAGTTTGGTGGTTTTCCAATCAGAACTACATTGTTTTCTCTTGTTTTGGAAAACCCAGTTTTGGATCTTTTGTACCCCTTCGTTTTGTTATTTTTGGAGAGAATTTTGTGATCCGAATTTCCAAGCACTTTCTTTTGAAAGTTGTTCCAAACATCTTGAAGTTTTACATACTTTAATTTCAGAATTTTTGGAGTTGATATGAGTGGTACGCTGGCCTGATTTTCGGACCATGTGAAACTGCCCAGAATGGAAATTTCGGTGATGTTCACACCGTAATTATTTTCTATAAGCTTTTCTGGGCTGATTTTGAAAAAGTTTCCTTCACAAAAGTTGTTGAGAACGTCCTTTTCTATAATTTACATAAATTTGGGAATTTTCCGAGAGGATTTGGATTCTAGACAGTGCTTAATTTCAGAAACCAGAGTCCTGTTTCAGCAAACTGTTTTTAGTCTGTTTTTGAGCTACTAAACATAGTGTTTACGAAAAGATTCTGAAATTTTGTCCTTCATGAGAAATCTTTGTTAAGGTCTTGTTTATGACATAGTCAAATTTGAGAATTTTTGAAGTCCATTTACTACATTTTCAAGTCCGATTTCGTGAACAGTGCAAAACTGTCCGGTTTGGTCAGATTCAAAGATTTAGCATTTTCTATATGAGAACGTTGGAATTTCGACTTGATGTCTTCTAATGATTTAAATTAGACGTTATGATCTTTCAAATAAGATATTTTATGTTTTGATTGGAGGTCGGCTCAGGGGGAAACCAAAAAAGAGAATAAGTTAGATGTTTATAATGTGGGTTGCAGTTTTTGTGCCAAATGATATATTTCGTGTGACCCGATTGGTCCGAGTCATTTGCGTGAGAATTCAGTAAATCCAGAAGGTTCTGGGGAGTCCATGGTCGGGAAATTGGTAAAAGAATCTAGAGGATAAGGCGTTGACTGAGTTAAAGCTTATCCTCCAAGCTTCATTATGGCTTGCATTTATTAAGTTAGACTTTAGTGGCCTTCATGATGGCTTGCATTTATTAAGTTAGACTTTGGTGGCCCTTCATGATGTCATGCATTAATGAACGAAGACTTTAGAGGCACCATCATCATGACTTTTGGACTTAGGCCATTAATGGGTGGATGACACGCACGTTTACCTCATCACTCCGATGACACGTGCGCTTACCTCATCCAAACTTTGGCCCTAAGTTTTGTCTCTCTATAAATAGAAGGAAGGCCATTCGGCCAAAGGAAGAGAGAAATAGAGAGAGAAAGAGAAGCCAAGAGAGAGAAAGAGAGAAAAAGCTTACTAATTAGCCTGTGTCTCTCTTGTGGTTTGATCGAGCGAGGAATCCACGTCCGAGGCCTGAGTGTTCAAGGCCCGAGTGTTCGTGAATCGCCCGAGAGTCGCCGAGACTCGCGTGTCCTTCACATGCCTCATTTTCTCTAGTTCTTGTTAATTGTTGAGTAAGTGAATTCCTTAATATCAGGAAAGGATGTTGAGATGCGTTGTGACGTGGTTTGCTTGGACCGTTTTTCGGCCGTTTGGTTGGTCGTAGTTAGTTCATTTCCTCAGTTTGATCGTGTTTCATGTTTGATGTTGTTTTGAGATAGAACCGAGATTGATAAAGTGCACATGAGATAGAACTGAGCCTTGATTGGTAAAGTGTACATAAGATAGAACCGAGCCTTGGTTGGTAACCGAGAGTTGGCTGGTAAAGTGCATATGTTATAGCCGTGCGTGATATTCTCTTGTATGAACTTTGCTATTGATCTGCCATCGATGGGGGTACGGTAAAGGCCGACTTATATTAACGGCGATCGATATATCCTCGCTTGATATTAGTGTTTTCACTTGCTGAGTCTCCCCGACTCATCCCTCATTTTTCCTTCTCAGGTCCATAGGATGGTCGAATGGACGGCGGCAAAAGGGGGAGTTTGAGCCATGTTGGAGTTCGGGGAAAGCTAGGAGCTGTGAATCTGAAGTAGTGGGCTTAGGACACCCAAGCCATAACGTGTTGTGTGTAAATAGCTAAAACTGAATAAGTTGGCTTGTAAAATATGTTTGCGTGTCCTGTGAATACAAGGTTTGCTCATGATGCTATTTGTCTGAATCCCGCTGTTTGTTTAAATGTGATTGTCCCAAGATATGCTTTCGCTTGTGTTTAAAGATAATAATGAACGGGACGTCACGTTTATGACCTCGAGGTTAGGGGCGTTACATGTATATTCTCTCAATTCTCCCCAGTTTAAGTTTGTCCGGGTGTTTTATGATTTCCGTTTGCGCGATTAAATCTTTAATATTTAGTTGAGGCCAGCAATAACCTGGGACGTCGCAACTGTTTGACCGGACGCGGGATGTCGTGGGCTCGACGGGGGTTCGGGGCGTGACATGACTTCTCCAAAGAGCACCACAATTCATATATTTCATTAGATTCGGTCGTCGTTGTCTCTCTCCCCTTTATTTCCAAGAGCCTCCTATGTGCCGATCAAGACGTAACATGGTCAGTCTAGAAGATTTCCACACGAATTACAAACTGATTGAATGGTGAAGGCTGATGCAACAAAGATGCTTGTTCATATGAGTACTCGTGTGATTGATGTAATTTTTGTAATGATAAAATTGACAAGTATATATGGATCTCAAAATGAACTAAAATCGTTGCATCATGCTCGAGCTAGATGATTGTGATTTGCAAAGTATTTCCCAATTGGCAAATACACCGTACAATCATACCTAGCTAATTACAGAACCTAAATAAATTGGGGATAGGTATGACATAACAGTTTATTAATCCCAAACATCGAGAACAAGTTCACAAACAATACATAACAAACGTAGTCCTCCTACTAGTAAACGAACAAGTTTTCCTCCCTTCTTTCTTTTGCTCTGAACATCGATTTTCATGACAAACACAGCAATATAACTCAGAAGTGTAAGAGGCAAAACAGATATTCACCACGTGTCACTAGGTAAGAGTGGCTGCACATCCGACAATGTAATGACATCCATATCAATGTTTGACTTGCTAGACGGAAAAGCAACATCATAAGATTTAGTTGCCTCACGGTCCTCTTGATTTTGCTCAATGCCCGAAAGATTTCGGAGCATCCTAATCCCCTCCAACTCCATTGCCACTTCCTTCATTGTAGGTCGGTTCCTCCCATTTAAGTATAAGCACCTTTTCGCAAGGTTAGCAACTGAAGCAATCTCTTCCTTCTTATCTTCTTCCAAAACTTGAGCATCCACAATGTCAAACAAGCGATTTTGCTCCATCGAAATTATGAAATAGGTTGCAAGACTTCTTCCTTCTTGTTCCCTTAGCGACGAGATTGGCTTTTGACCTGTTAAGAGTTCAACAAGGACAACTCCAAAGCTGTACACATCGCTTTTGTCTGTGAATTGACTTGATTGGAAATACTCGGGATCCAGGTAGCCGAAAGTCCCCTGCACCAATGTGGTTACATGAGTTTGATCGAGGGAAACGGACTTGGAAGTACCGAAATCTGCCACTTTTGCCCGATATTTCTCATCCAAGAGAATATTGGTGGACTTGATGTCTCGATGATAAATGGGAATGGAGGCTGCTGAATGCAAGTAGAATAAGGCTCCTGCGATTTCAGTAGCAATTCGTAGCCGTGTGTCCCACGATACATGAAACTCTTTGTTTGGGTCATGTAGGTATTGGTATAGAGTCCCGTTTGGTATGAACTCATATACTAAAAGCGGGACTTCCGTCTCCAAGCAACACCCCAATAACTTGACCACATTCCTATGGTTGATTTGTGAGAGAATGAGGACTTCATTTATGAACTGTTCGACTTTTTCCTCATCTATCACTTTCGATTTCTTAATCGCAACTATTTTTCCATCAGTTAACATTCCCTTGTAAACAGTACCTTGCCCACCTTGTCCGAGTATCCTATCATCGTTGAAATTGTCAGTGGCCTTCTGTAAATCCTTGGAGTTGAACAATTTGTTTTTCTCAACATTGCCTTCTGGCGAAGATAGCTCACTTTCCAACAAAAGACCCCCATTGCGTTTGAAGTACTTCTCTTTGAGCTTGATTTCTTTTCTCTTCTTGATGTATTTGTACAACCTCCATAAGAAAAGACACAAAAGTAGTGCCCCTATGCCTGCCCCAACTCCTGCATTGCAAAATTTTAATGGGCAAAAGTGAGAAAATGTCCTCTGCTTGTTGAGAATCTATGAAGGAACTAATCATCAAGAGTTCAAGTGAATCTGTTTAAAAGGAAAACAAACTAGACTGATAAACTTGAGTCTCGTTTCATGTGGTTTTATCTTAACAACAACAAAAAATTAATTTGTCTCCTGTTTAAGTTCCATCCGGTGAAATTTTTGTACATACATCTACACCATTCAACCGATCTCCCTTATGAGGAATTTAGCAAACCATTGATGAAAGTGAAAAAGTTTCTACCAGCATTCATCTTGATTATGATTGTAATAATTCCAATTCAAATATGATGAGAACAAGTAGGAATCTGGATATGTTTTGATAGGTATGTAGCGGTGACATTAGAAAAGTTCAAGTATTTTCTTATGCATCAAGTAAGTATTAGTGTGGAGAGAAAGTTCTGAGGTCATTTTGGTAGTTACTGTTGAAGTAGTTTTTTGTCATGAAAAGAGGTAATTGTTGAATCTAAAAACGAAGTGATTGTTGACACGAAAAGATGTGATGATTGATCATGAAAAATTATTATGATTGATCATGAAAAATGGTGATTAGGCCCGGTCAAATGAGTGAGTCAAGTCGGAAATAGTACGATCTAAATTAACCAATTTAACCCGTATTAACCTATTTGTATGTAATACAATTTTAGATACCCAAACCCAACCCTAACCCGACCCAACCCAATTACTAGAACACATCCATATCCATACCAAAACCTTTAATTACTTTAAGCTCTTTGTATATGTTACTTGGATTTTTTTTTATCAAATTAACTAAATAAATGTGTCTTATTGATCCAAGTTAATTTTTTTTTGTCGCCAAATGAAATTTTTTTCTTGAATATATAATCAGTGGAAGTACTATGCTTTTAATACGATACTTGAAAATTGAGACCAATATCATATAGCGAGTGAAAGTTTATGATTTTCTTCGTAAAAACCCCCCAACGATCACCAACCATGAAACCCAGAAGGTGAATCAGCAACTTCGCCGATCAAAAAAAATGAAAATGTTCAATTACTATAATTTAAAATATAGGGTTAATACCACGAAAAACCCCAAACTGGTACACTTGTGACAGATTTACCCCAAACTATTTTTTTACCATAAAAAACCCCAAACTGGTACATCTGTGACAATTTTACCCCGAATTATTTTTTTGACCACCAAAAACCCCTAACTGGTACACCTGTGACAATTTTATCCCGAACTAATTTTTTAATATTATTTTTTTTATTTTTCTAATTTTTTTAGTTTTTCTTTTCTTTCTTTTTCCTTTCCTTTCCTTTTTCTTTTCCTTCATCTTCATTGGACCAACAATGGATTGTTATATTATAATTGATACCTCAATAACGTGACACGCAACATAAATGCTACATTTTGACCCAAAAAAAACATAAACGCTAAATGAAAGACTTTCTTTTATATTCATGAATTTTCATGCCAACCACTTTTTTCTACATTTAAATGTCTCGCGAAAAAGACATTACATTATTGTCGTGTCTTTCTTATTTTTGGGTGCAAGTGAATAGGCAAACTGATGGGGTCCAACGCAGGCTTGTTACCTAAGCTTGGAGTACAGCTAATCAACAATTTCTATACGTCCTGCTTGCCAATTTAATTTAACAGATTAATTTACAAAATTAGTATATTTTATATATAAGATGAGAGATATTATATGTGCATGGCGATTCATAAATCAATATGATCACTTGAAATATATTATAAATAAAACGCAAGAAGAATTTTTTGTACTATTTCTAATTGATATAGTAAGAAATTATAAAGAAAAAAATTATAGATACAAACTTACGAATTTAATTTCAATTTAATATGCCTTACCAAATTCACACTTCCTGAATTTTTTTTTGTTTGAGGTTAAAGATGAAGGAAAAAAAAAGAAAAGGAAAGGAAAAAGAAAAGATAAGAAAAACTAAAAAAATTTTGAAAAAATAAAAATAATAATATTAAAAAATTAGTTCGGGGTAAAATTGTCACAGATGTACCAGTTTGAGGTTTTTGGTGATCAAAAAAATAGTTTAGGATAAAATTGTCACAGATGTACCAGTTTGGGATTTTTTATGGTAAAAAAATAGTTTGGGGTAAATCTGTCACAAGTGTACCAGTTTAAGGTTTTTCGTGATATTAACCCTAAAATATATGGAGACTCTCAGAGACCAAATAGTCATCAACGACGTAATCATATTCGGAAAATATAGAACTCAGTAAAATGATAAGGACTAAAGTAAACTGGAGTCAATCCAATATAAGTTAAGCATTAGATAAAATATTATTGTTTTTCAAAAACTAAGCTTACCACACAGAAGAATCACATCTCTAACTTCATCTGACGCATTGGGCACTTTATTTACTGCTAGAAAACTGGTCAGAAAGTTCTCTATTTTTTAGATGGGTTGGAAATGGGCTAGTTGTCAACCCATTTAAGATCCATTAAATTGTTAAGCATTTATTTCTTGGACCAACTTGAGCCTGTCTTTAAAACTTAAAACAATCCATTTATGACTTGACCCATTAAATACGAGTTAAAATATGAGTTGTAAACCCATTTTGCCACCTCTAATGGTGATGGTAGGGATAAAGTACATATCTCCAAGAGATGTGTTGATTGGTAATGTGTAAATAAGACCAAATCATACATTATTCATCACAACTGTTCATGACAACAACCCTCTCTTATTCACAACATTATCTTTTCTCTTCTTTTCACACGCCAATCTGCTAACACATTCAATGTGAAATTCCAAAAGGAAAATTGAGTAATTGTTGAACTCGATTCTTGGTGGTTTTGGTGTTTATCCTGGACGTATGTTTGTTCTAAACCCAACATCAATAATAGTGGCATCAACAATAATCGGGGCAACTAATACCTTAAGGACAATGATCATCATCATGCATCAAAGCATCAAAGATCTATGAACAACTGCTCTATCTTCATCAGAAATCAAATTTTCCCAACTATCTCAAGGTATTATTCTTAAGTCATCTTTCTTGTGGCATAATAGATTATGTCATGTTTCCTTAGTTTTTTTAAATTTATGAATAAAAGTGGCATGATATCATGTGATAATCTTGATATGAAGTATTGTGAATATGTTTACAAGCAAAGATGACAAAGAAATCGTTCTTAAAGGTAAAAAGATCTACTAAAGTACTTGATCCGGTGCATTTTGATATTTGTGAAGTAAATGGTATAGTAACTAGACGTGGAAATTGTTATTTTATTGCATTTATTGATGATTACTCTAGATATATTCTTGTTCACCTTATGAAATCAAAAGATAAAGCTTTTGATGTTTTCAAAGTATATAAGGCCATAGTTGAATATTGAAAGGATGCAAAAAAATTAAAAATCAAATTTTTAGAAGAGATCAAAGAGGATAATACTTATAGATTTTTCTACATTTTTATAGAAAATGGTATTGTGTATCAAGTAAGTGCACCTTATATACCACAACAAAATGGATTAACAAAAAGAAAGAAGTGAATTTTGGTAGATATATTAATTCCATGATCTTGGAAGCAAAATTGCCAATCAATTTGTGGGGAGAAGCACTTCTTACGGCATATCACATTCACAATAAAATTCCTTCAAAGAAATTTAAGATATTTCCATATGAATTATGAAAAGGAAGGGTACCGAATATCCAATAATTTAAAGTATGGGGCCTTGCGTATTACAAAATTCTTGATCCTAAGTGAACCAAATTAGGACCATGGGGACTCTTGAGAGGTTTTGCTAGTAGTACTGCCAAAGGAATGGGTCATAGACCAATTGATAACAGTTAAGCATAATGGAAACCCAACTTTATAATTTATAATGAAATTGAAAAAGTTCGATGGATAACAAGAAGCTGTTGTATCTTGACAGTAATCGAGTATTGGGGTACAAGGTTATTACTCATGGATTGTTAGGAGGATGAGTGTAAGAAAGAACTATTAATAAAATTCAAGGTTTTAGCAAGGCAAGGCTAAGGAAATAAGTTACGAACTTCACCTATATAAACATAAGAAGTGGTGCTACTTCTAACAAAAGTCGAAAGAACTTTTGTCAATGTTCATGAATGTAGGAGTAAGCACAAGGCTGTAAAAGTGCTAAGGCATAGAAATTTTTTAACCGAATGTGTATAATTCATATTTGTGAAACGCTACCACTAATTTTGTTAATGAAATTATATACACTAATTGAAGGTTGAAATCTTGATGGATACCTTCTTGTGTGTATGAAATTATGTAAATTAGTATAGATAACAAACTAAGTGGGGGATGTTGAAATAGTTTGTTATCATGAAAAGTTGGACATGAAAATAGGTAATTGTTGGATATGAAAAGAAATGATTGTTGACATGAAGAGAAGTGATTATTGATCATGAACTGTAGTTATACTTTCATGAAAAGTGGTGATGTCAAGGATAAGGTATCTATTCATTGTTCATCATGACTGTTCATAACAATGATTCTATTTTCTTCACAACATTTTCTTTTCTTTTCTTTCACACACAAATTTGATAATATATTCAAGGTGAAATTCCAAGAGAAAAATTGAGTAATTGCTGAACTCGCTTCTCTATGGCTTTGGTGTATATTTTTTAGGTATGTTTATTCTAAATCCTACATAAACAATAATGGGGGCAAATAATACTTTAAGGACAGCTATTGTTATCATACATCGAAGGATAAAAAATCTATAAATTATTGCTCTATCTTCATCAGCAATCAAATTTTTCCAACCGTTGCTAGATTGAAACTTATATGTAATCATCACCAAGTAAATGAACTATCATGTTAGAAGTAGAGGGGAGCAGGAACCGCCGAACCGGCCAGTTTTGGACAATTTTTGAGGCCGCCAGTCCAGTTCTTGGTTCCACAAAATTGGAATCAATGATTTTCAGTTCGGTTCCCAGTTTCAGGGGTGGAACCACCCACTCGAACCACCCGGATTGGACCAGACTGATTATTATTTTTTTATTTTTTCATTTCTTAAAAATCTTTAAAAAAACAGCAGTGATTGTAAACCTAATCGCTCTTCCCAATTCCCTCTCACGCTCGATCTTTCCCTCTCAGCTCTCACGCCTCTTTCACAATCGCAAATGCTAATCGGCTAATTGCTTTTTCCCTCTCTCGCTTCAGTCGCGTTCCTCTTGCTCGACTCTCAAAAGGAGCCATCTTCTTTGTGGCGGTCGACGATGTCCTCCGTGGTTTGGAAAAGGACCTTCTCGATGAGCTCGGCGAGCTCGGTGTAGTGGGAGTCAAGGAGGGCGACGACGAGGACGGACTTGGAGTTGATCTGACCCCCCGTGGCGTTGGACGGGGGCCGGTGGGGCAATGAGGAGGAGGAGGAGGAGGAGGAGGAGGGAGGAGACACCACAGAAGCGAGGATCCATGATGGCTCGAGAGCAAGGTCGGAGCGAATTGGAGGTGTAGATTTTTTTTATCGTCTCTCTAAAATGTCGGCCTTGTCACGGTGGTGTTTGTGGAAGGAGGAGGGGAAGCAGGTTTGCGTAGAGAAGAGACAGACAGAGAGATGGGTACACGTGGGACCAGACTTGTGAGGAAAGAAAAGTAAATGCTATAGAGAGAGAGAAACTGAACACTAGTAAGAGATTTAGGTGGAGTTTAGGACATCAGACAGCCTGGAAATGGGGACCACACGGCTCTCTTCTCTCTCTCCCTGTCGCTCGGCTTTGTCACAAAAAAATAAATAGGGAACCGGTATCATTGGACCACCTGGGAAGCAGGCCGTTCCGATATAGTTTCAAGATGAGGAGGTCCGGTAAACCAAGAACCTGAACTGGTTCTCGATTCTTGGGTGAAAATCGGATCGCCTAAAAACCGATCTCAAATGAAGGATAAATTATGCGAAGGATAAACTTATTTCTATACCTTTTATAATCATAATTTATACGAATCTGTTCTCTTTCTGTGGATATTCAAGAGCATGAAGTTGTCCAAAGTTCTAGGTTAAAAGATATACTTACCAATAAGAATGAATGTAGCTTTCTTTCTACCATCGACGCATTTAAAGCTGCCCGGTATGTTGATACAAGTTCCAGGGCACCGATAGGAACCTTCACATTCGTCAATATCTGATGACAAATGAGAAACAGACATATTAGCAGCGAAACCCATCTCCTTGAGTAGAATCAGCGAGACTAGTGGTCACATTTCCTCATAAATTGTTAATTCTACGGCTAAAATATTGTGCTTATAACGAAAGGACTATCCTGTTCCCCTCTATTTCCAGTAAATTCTTATCAATATAATTCATTCAATTTTTTTTTGAAAGTGCATGCACTTTGTATAATATTGGGCAGAAGAAACGAAAAAAAGAGGCAGAAAAGCATGTATGTGATCATTAAATATTGTGAATGCATGTGTTTCAGAGAAAAATCTGGGAATGAAAAAGCCATTGCGCTATATAGTATGAAAAACGAAATGTGATAGCACAACGTATATTACCTTGGCACCCTCCGGTAAGATAGGGGTTACCACCATAACCCGTTGTGCAATAGCACTGCCTAAATGGCATTATTTCACTTGAATAATCCCAATACATGCCGTAGAGGTCGTATCTGCCACAGCTGAAATTTACTTGATCTTGCCGGATAAGCTCATCCACGGTAGTGTTCGGAATCCCCCATTCCAACACCACTTGAACCGTATCATTCAATCTCAAATCATATAAACCTGTCGAGTCAGATCTCAAGAACCATGATCTATCTGCCAAGAAAGCGTAATTGCAACCCTGATGTCCACCTTCTTCCTTGAAATCCACACTAATGCTCTGAAGGCCAGAGGGGAGCGTAGTCTGGCAGCATCCGTCCCTGCCAGAACAATCATTATCTAGGCTGATGTTTGTTCCAGCACATTTCGACCTGCAACCAACAACAACTGATTCTGAACTATTCACTGTCGCCAGGGTGTTGCAACCGACCGATGTAAAGATGTTCCATGTCTTGGAGAAGACAAATTGACTTCCTTCTAAGCTCACTGGCACGCCATATCCGTCGCCCCCACAGCTTACATTTGAGTAAATTAAAGGAAGACTCACGCTAATCATGCCGTTCATGGATCTATCGTAATCAGGGAGTGAAATGTTGAGAACTGGCAATTCAATCTTCTTTAGTATGGGAACCATGTCGCTTTGTTGGCAGTCAATCTCGTACCACTCATCCATGAAACACTCGGCTCCTATTCCGAAGGGGAAGGGAATGTTGATGTTCCCGCATTTTTCATTGCAGTCAGGCTTTGCAAGTCGAGGTGCAGCTCCTGATGCTTGTACCGTGAGGGAAACCAGAAGCAAAAGAATTTCGAACACAGAGTTCGACATGATGTTCACGTTCCGTATGCGCATGAACCTAAAACCTTTGGAGAAGGGGATATGGGCTGAGTCCCTTGTTATATAAGTGGAAGGGAAGAATTTTCGTGTATTGTGGGGGTAATTTTATATCAGTTCTGTTACTTCCAGGTATATCTGGGGATGCTTCCTTGAGGATAGAAATATCAAAGCTTGACAATTAGGGGACACCAATTTAAGCAGCCAGGTGTGACTTTTCCCATTGTTGGGACATAATGTCGTTATGATCTTTCTCATGAAAAAGACTTGCAGCATGACCAAATATCGATGACTTTTTAAGACCATTTCTCGTGAACGCGTTAAGCACATTAGAATTGAGCCAGAAAGAAAGATGGTGCTTGAGAATTTTAACACTTGGAAGCAGAGATATGTTTAATAAGTTTGACTCTGTCGAGATGAACCCAAAATCGAATCATTATCACAAATGAACTTGGATGACCCCGCTCTCATATTCCTACTTTTTGTTTACCCCTTTTCGAAGGAGAATTATTTTCTACAACAGGAATCTCTTTTGGAATGGTCGTAAAATCATCCAACAAATTTATATGACGACAACCAAGATATTTTTTCTTGACGAGTGAAATGGGTTTTGGCATCTTTTCAATCTAGGAAAGTGAAAGCAAAGCTCACTTTCATTAAAGCAAAAAGTGGTTACTTTCTACTTTCTTTAATCGTAGTGCTCATGTTCGAGTGTCGTAACTATTGGGAATCGAGCACTGATTCCAGAAAAATAACCCAAACAAACGATCCTCACTAGCAGAATATAATAATAAAAGAACAGAATCGAAAGAACACACCAGAGAATTTGTTATCGAAGTTCACCCAAACCTGGGCTACATCTCCGCGCAGAGGCACTCTGTGAATCCACTAGACTTCGAAGATAGTAAGAATACAATTATGATCTTCCCTCAAGATTGGAGCACAAAAAGATTGAGAACACTCACAAAGAAAAAAAACTCACTTTTTTCTTCTCTCTCTTCTTTTCTCTCTATTTTTTTCTCAGCACTTGACGGCTAACATCATTCAATAGCTGATATAAGCGCAGCTTTTAACCTAAAAGCAAAATTAATAGAAAAGACAAAAAAACCCTTAATAACAATATTTGACTTCATCCTCCAACAATCTTCCACTTAAAGACAAATACACCCGATGCACCAAGCAACTTTGCATCCATCTACTTCAAAAGCTAGTAACCTGAACTTGTGCCTATGCGATACTCCTCATCAATTAACATGGAGTAATACCAATGGTAGTAGTACAGAGATAAGTTTCTCTCTGTCTACTACCTTGGTAAACATATCAGCTGGATTCTTCAAGCCATCAATCTTCTATAACTTTAACTCATTATCTTTCAATGCTGACTTGATGAAATGATAACGCTTCTTGATATGTCTAGTTCTTGAGTGATAAGCTGCATTCTTTGCTAAGTGTACTGCACTTTGACTATTGCTCCACAGTGTGCTCACTGGCTGCTTTCGATGTAGCTCCTCCATGTAATCTTGTAACCACATGATTTCCTTGGAGGCTTTCGTGATCGCCACGTACTCTGCTTCTGTCGTCGATAGAGCCACTACTTTCTGTAGTTGAGATACCCAACTCACTGCTGTACCTGCAACTGTAAAGACATATCCAGTGGTACTTTTACCACTATCTCGATCACCCAAATGATCTGCATCCACAAAACCCTGCAACTCTAGAGATGTCCCTCCATAACAAAGAGAGTAATTTGATGTACCGCTAGATATCTCAATATCCATTTTACTGCATTCCAATGCTCTTTCCCCGGGTTCTGCAAATATCGACTCACAACTCCCACTGCCTGTGCAATGTCCGGTCTCGTGCTCACCATGGCATACATTAAACTTCCCACTGCTGATGCATATGGGATTGCCGTCATCTCATCTTTCAAAGCCTGAGTACTCGGACACATATCCTTAAAAAGTTTGAAGTGACTCGCTAGAGGAGTGGCAACTGATTTTGCCTTATCCATGTTAAATCTCTTTAACACCTTCTTCACATAGTCTTCTTACAACAACCACAATTTCTTATTTTTTCTATCTCTGATGATTTTAATGCCTAAGATATTCTTGGCCTCTCCCAAGTCTTTCATAGCAAACTGCGATGCCAACATCTTCTTCACTTCTGCGATTCTTTTCATATTGGAACCTGCCACTAGCATGTCATCTACATATAAAGAGAGATATACGATATCACCATTGCTATACTTGCGAAAATAAACACAATAATCAGCTTCACAGTGTGCAAAACCTTTTTCTTCCATGAAACCATCAAACTTTAAGTACCATTGTCGCGGAGCTTGCTTCAGGCCATACAAGCTTTTCTTCAAGCGACGTACCATGTGCTCTTTACCTTTGACCTCAAAACCTTTAGGTTGCGCCATGTATAACTCTTCATCTAGGTCCCCATGTAAAAACGCCGTTTTCACATCCAATTGCTCGAGATGAAGATCCTCCACTGCAACTATACTTAGCAAAACTCTGATTGATGTCATCTTTACTATTGGTGAAAATATTTCGGAGTAGTCGATTTCTTCTTTCTGAGAAAAGCCCTTGACCACAAGTCTCACTTTGTATCTGATACTACCATCTGCTTCATTTTTTATCCTGTACAACCACTTATTTAACAAAGCCTTTTTACCTACAGGCAACTCTGTCAACTCCCAAGTTTTGTTCTGAAGTAACGAGCTCATCTTGTCTTTCACAGCACGCTCCCACTGCATGTGAGATGTGTCTTTCTTTGCCTCATCATAAGTCTCCGGTTCTCCCGAATCTGTATATAAGACATGGTTCAGAACAATATTAGCTTATGATAAAAAATTACCTTTGTCTTTCTAACTCGTGTAGACCTCCTCAAGATAGGTACTTCAGGGTCGTTAGTATGTTATGGATCACCGCGTTCCTCTTGAACTCCCTGTTCATTGATAATAGGTTCATCTTGAACCTCCCGTTCAAGTACATTTTGATTCGCTGGAACTATTTTCACAGGTATTGTGTCCAGCTCAACATATTCTAGTTCTACTGCCTTCTCATGCTCCATCTGATGATCCTTGTACATCTTTTCTTTATGAAATACCACATTCCGACTGCGAATGACTTTGTTATTTTCATAATCCCAAAGCCTATAGCCATACTCATCGCTACCATATCCGATAAAGTCGCACTTCTGGGATTTAGCATCAAGCTTCTTCCTATCCTCCCTATCAATCAGAGCATATGCAATACAACCAAAAACTTCTAAATATGAATAATCAATCTTTTTACCTGACCACTGCTCTTGCGGTATTTCTCCATCAAGCGCACTAGATGGACTCCTATTAATCAGATAAACAGCTGCATCAATTGTAGCAACCCATAAGTGTAGCGAAAGACCCGCATGTAGCCTCATGCATCTCGCACGTTCCAGAATGGTTCTATTCATCCTCTCAGCTACACCATTCTCTTGAGGAGTTCTAGGAATAGTCTTCAACCCGTGTATACCTTCTCGGCTCAAGTATTCTGCAAATTCCTTACTCATGTATTCACCACCTTTATCAGATTTTAGAGCTTTAATTTGATAACCTGTCTCTTTTTCTACCATGGCCTTCCACATTTTGAACATCCCGAATACTTCTGATTTTCTCTGAGAGCATAGACCCAAGTCTTCCTTGTTGCATCATCAATGAATGTGACAAAATATCTCTTACCACTATAAAAGAGTTCCTGAGCCGATCCCCACACATCCGTGTGAACCAGCTCTAATTTTTTACCTTTATTCTGTCGCCCATTCAACTGAAAACTGACTGCCTTTTGTTTTCCATAAATGCAACTCTCACATAAATCTAATTCAACTTTCTGCAAACCTGGAAGTAACTTCCTTGAGTGTCACTGCTTTACACCCTTTTCACCAAGATGTCCCAAACGATAATGCCAAAGAGTAGACAAATTACCTGTAGCCACTGTAGTTGCAACCATATCACTGATATTGTCTCCCTGGAGAAGGTAAAGCGTACCTGCACGTTTTCCCTTTGTTACTACTCTTGCCCCTGAGGTTATCTTCCACTCTCCGCATCCAAAGGTTATTACCAAACCTTCTTGATCAAGTTTACTAGTTGAGATAAGATTTTTCCTTAATTTTGGGATATGTATAGTTTCACGCAAAACTAGACGTCTTCCACCTGAGATGTTCACAATCACAATTCCTTTTCCAACAATTGGACACATATGGCCGTTTCCCACAATCACTTGCCCAAAACCTCCACTGGCATAATAAGCAAATATGTCTTTTTGCGAGGTGCAATAGAAAGAAGCACCAGAGTCAATAAACCACTTGTCTGTCGTCAAGTCATACCCTGCAGATAAACATAAGTTCTCTAGCGAAGGATCATCGCTAACCACATTAGCTCCTTGATTCTCATCCCATTGCTTCTTTTTGTAGGCCTCACATTGAAACCTTCGATGTCCAGTCTGGTGACAAAACCAACACTCATCTTTTGCAACCTCTCTTTTTCCCCTTGACTGTGATCTACCGCGCTCGCTGAATTTTCCTCTGCTTTTACTTCTCCCACGGTTTTCCACTGCTAGTGCCATGGAAGATATAGATTGCGAAAAATTATTTCCACCTGAAACTTTTCTTCGCATCTCTTCATCGATGATACTACTCACAGCATCATCTAGAGTCAAATCATCCTTCATGGTGCTTGAAATTCCCTGCACTGCGGTGTTGTAGCTTTCTGGAAGAGAACATAAAAATAATAAAAGCTTGAAACGTCATATCCAGATTTATGCCTGCGGATTCCAACTGACCTGTGACTTGCGCGAAACTATTAATATGCTCTGCTACGGAACCTCTATCAGATAACTTCATATTAACCAACTTCTTCAGCAAAAATACCTGATTTGATATGGATGGCTTCCCATATATATTCGTAAGAATATCCATGGCTTCTTTTGCAGTTTTTGCTTTCGCGATGTGGTACCCTGTCTTTTTCGTCAACCCTAGACGGATCGCACCTAATGCCTTTCGATCAAGAATTTTCCATCTTGATTCTGCTGTCGGATCCACTTCTGCTATTTCAGGTTTCCAACCCTCAAGTGGTGCATAGAGATCTTTCTGATAAAGATAATCCTCGATTTGGAGTTTCCACCATCTGAAATCCTGCCTGTCGGACTTATCGATCCTGATTTTATCTTGTGCCATATCGTTTGCTTTCAATCAAAAGTCACCGAAAAACTCCTCGATGTTCTCGATTAACCAACCAAGCTCTGATACCAGTTGTTGGGAATCGAGCACTGATTCCAGAAAAATAACCCAAACAAACGATCCACACTAGCAGAATATAATAATAAAAGAACAGAATCGAAAGAACACACCAGAGAATTTGTTATTGAAGTTCACCCAAACCTAGGCTACATTTCCGCGCAGAGGCACTCTGCGAATCCACTAGACTTCGAAGACAGTAGGAATATAATTATGATCTTCTCTCAAAATCGGAGCACAAAGAGATTGAGAACACTCACAAAGAAAAAAAAACTCACATTTTTCTTCTCTCTTTTCTTTTCTCTCTATTTTTTTCTCAGCACTTGACAGCTAACCTCATTCAATAGCTGATATAAGCGCAGCTTTTAACCTAAAAGCAAAATTAATAGAAAAGACAAAAAAGCCCTTAATAACAATATTTGGCTTCATCCTCCAATAGTAACCTCTCTCATTATTGAAGCAAAAATCACTTTCATTGTTCTCGAGTGCGGTACGTCGTGTAACAGGTCCAATGCTTTATTTGCGCAAGCCATCAATAAAAGCACTTGGGAAAATTGTTGGCCCCCATAAAAGAAGTGGAAGATGTACGTGAATCATGTGGTACGTTTTTTGCTTCCATAACGGAAGACACTGCGTCCCATGCACTGGGATTGAAGAAAACTGAAAGATTTTTTCGCTTTAAATAGTCTAATCAATTCACTAATCCTGGACTAAACGTGATCATGCTATGAAAAGTATTCTGAATTCTTGGCACTGTTTTATTTCTTCGCTGAAAATTAATATAGCAAACTATCCATGGTACCAACAAGGGGAAAGAGAGACTAGAGAGCCTATGTTTCGAAAAAAAAAATTAGACCTAGTTTAATATCCCTACCCAAAGATATATTGGTCCAATAACCAAAGAATGTTCAGTCACCAAAATTAGTGCACTGTGAACATGAGTAGTCTTTCGCTCAAGGAAGTATATTATCAAACGAGGTATCTAAAGTCCATATCTAATCAGCGTTATCATCTATGATTTTTTTATTCGGCTGGTTTAACTTCGTACAAAGGAAAATAACTTGAAACAACAAGTTCGACATGATTTTCACGTTTGCATGTGCATGGACCAAACCCAGGGAGAAAGGGGAAATGGGCTGCGTCCCTTAATTATTGTTATTTAAGTGGAAGTGCAGGCTCAGGTGTATTCTTTGATGATGCACATGTTCATAATATGAGATGTGCCTGAGATTGATTACTTCGATAAAATTGACTTCATCGTGTTTCTGAAAGTGAAATCAAATTACAGCTCTTTTCTATTGAGGAAAATATATGATTAGTAGTTTATATTCCTTTGACACTTTGATGGGTGATTGCGATTACTGTCCTTAAGGCATTATTTCACCTCACTATTGTTGTTGCCAAGTTTAAAGCATATATGCATCCAGGATATAAACCAAAATCACAAAGAAACGAGTTCAATAATTATTCAATTTCCTTCTTAGAGTTTCATCTTGAATGTGTTGTCAAATTTATGTGAGAAAATAAAAAAAGAGAGAATGATGAAGAAGAGAATGTTGTGAAAAAAAAGAACGTTGTTATGAACAACTTGTGATTCGGTTATAGATAGCCAAACGACACATCTCTAGTGAATAGGTGCCTTATTGGGAACCATCACCACTTCTGATGATTAACGATCGCTTTTCTTCATGTTAATATTCACTTCTTTTCATATCCAATTCAATCTCTTCTCTTAATTATTTATGGATAACAAATTATTTCGATATTTTCAACACGAAAGCTAACCAGTGAGTCCAAATGGCTAAAGGCTGATACAAGTTGGATGCATCTTCCCAAGGGTACAAGTGCAACCGTAATGTAATCCTTGCAATAAAGTATTCGTGGATCCTAAGCCGCGATAATCCCCTCATGATACATGAACCGAAAAAAAAAATCTATCTTGTTGACTTGTCAAAACAGCAAGTTCCCCTGATTTGTTGACTAGGCCGCGAGGTTTCTTCGTTCATCCCCCGTCAACGAAGAGATTGGCTTCTGTCCTGTTAAAGAGCTCAACAAGGACCCCTGCAAAGCTGTGCACGTCGCTTTCGTTCGTAAATTTACTTGCGTGGAAGTACTCACTGGTCTGTGCATTTATAGCTAGAGGTTCCTGTGGGCGATAATGCCTAAACAGCTGCTTCACCATGTTTCAAGGTGGGTTGAGTGCATTTATAGCTAGAGGTTCCTGTGGGCGATAATGCCTAAACAGCTGCTTCACCATGTTTCAAGATGGGTTGAGTGGATGCAGATCTGCAAACGTAGCTAAATTCAAGTCCACAAAATAAGACTTGCTATATTATAGAGATATCAAAGTTTTGACGACGTCAAGTCCTCATTGACTTAGAGCACCGCTATACATATGCTTGATTAGATTTGGAAGTCATATCCCTATCCCCTTTTTCCAAGAGCCTTGTGCCAGCCAAGATGTACCCGGTACGTTTGATCGGTCATTTTAGAAGATTTCCACACCTATAGCATAGTTACGGTTTAGCAGGAAAGAAAATTAAAGTCTTATTATTAAGGAAAAATGACAGAAATAGTCTATAATCCTTGGCCTAATGTGCAATCTCATTCTTGAACATTTAATTTATTCAGTGTGATTTTTAAACTATTCCTAATTATTCAATCTAGTTTCTCAACTTTCTATAACAAAATCAGATCAGTCCATCGGTAATATTCATAATTTTTCATAATTACACCATTGCCTAGATTTTAAGAAAAATTCAATCTATCTCCTAAATCAGAAAAATGCTATCTTTTTATTACCTTTTTACCTTTTTGGTGTATAGAAATATTACTACAGTGCCATTTACGTATATTTTAACTTATAATCTCGTGACAATAAAAATATTACCTCATTTAGAGTTATATTGAATTCATATTCTTATTATTTAAGAAATAAAGTGTTCTCATGAGAATATTTAGTGATGATATAAATTATCCATATACTTCGCATACTTCTATTAATCTAAATCGTGTTCCCTATTTTTTAGATAGATATAATTTTCAAGGTTTTGCGTTTTGTGTTTTCTTAATTAAATTTAGTTAAATCCGTAAATTAGGAAATTAAAATAGCATGAATATTAACCCAATACAACCCTAAATGAGGTTCCACTTTTACTGTCATAGAGATCATTGGCTAAAATATACTCACATGGAACTATTATTGTGACATTCTAAATTTCAACCCATTTTTGGGATTTATAAAACGTGTAATTTGTCAGTGCGCTTATAGTAAAAATCCCGCTCGGGAATTGATCACTCCCGGTTATTGTTTTAAAAATTGGGATTTCGCTAGAATCGCACTCGATCGAATTTGGCCGTTATTTAGAGCTCGAACTTTGATGTCGAATTTCTCGGAGTTCTGGGACGAAATAAATTGGACGGTGTCGATATTATTGTGGCCAGCCTCGAGTTTGCCAGGAATAGTGAAAAAGTAAAATTTTGACCGGGTGCGGATTTGGACTAGTAGACCTCCCTCGGGGTAGTTTGTTTTAATTAATTTGTCCTTTGTCCCTTAAAATATTCTAGGATTAATTTGGACCGTATGATCGTTTTCGGATTTGAATTCGAACGGTTGGATCACGCTCGAGTGCGCGTTGACTTTCTCTCTCTCTCTCTCTTCCCCCGAATGCACACGTCCACTCAAGCATGCACGCACGCATGCCACCCTGACATGCAGACCCCTCTCTCTCTCTCTCTCTCTCTTCTTTTCTTCTTTTTCTTCTTCGTTGGCTTCTCCCCTCCCCGACTGGTTCCGCCCCGCTTCTGCCACTGCACTATCGGCCCTCAGCCTAGTCACTCGCTGCGCCCGACCACCGCGCTGCGTGCCGTCTAGCCGCCACGTCCGCCCTGCCGCCGCCGCCATAGAAGCTCCCCCTCTCACTCCCCTCCTCCTCTGCAGCTCCTCCCAGCCCGTCCGATGCCATCTCCACCAGCCGCCACCTCGCCAGCCACAGTGCCGTCGCTAGCCAGCTGCCCTCCCCCGAGTCCACCCTGTTGCACTAATCGTCGCCGCACTGTACGTTGCAGTCGCCGCCGCGAGCGAACCCAACCCACTGCTCGAGCTCTCTGCGCCCGGCCGCCGCGACTCGCTAGCTTGCCGCCCGCCGGTTAAGCCAGCGTGCCCGACGCTACTGCGAGGTCGCCGTACTGCCCTGTCACCGCCCCCATCATCCCAACCCCTCTCCCCTTCGCCACCACTGACCAACTCCATTCTCTCTTCCTCCGAGCCATTCGTCGGAGAGCCACCCTCGCCCAGCCGCGGTCGCCCTTGCTTGGCCGCTGCCCAAGCCGTGGCTAAGCTGCCCAGCCACTCACCCATGGCCCAGCCGCTCTCCTGACCGTGGTCGTGCCAGTAGCCAAGCGCCTCGGGCGATGCTCGTCGTCGTGCCGGTCGCCCGTTGTAACATCCGGAAATTAGACTCAATCTCTGGAATGAATAAAACGAGTCTTATTCAATATTCCATTTTCGTAAGTCTCGCCTGGAGCTGATCACTCCCGGGATACTGACCAAATGGGAATGGCCAACTAGAATTAGATACGTGGACCATGGACCCGGTCGCGAATTAAGCCTGAATTAGGAGAATGACGAGGAAGTATTTTGGGCCAGTGTGACCGATCTTCTAAACCGGACGGTCGTGTCATCGGAACTAGTGATAATTCCTCTCGTTTTCTCGACAATCGACATCACCGCGATTCGGACAACCCGAGGTCGATACGCGTAAATCCTAAACGGCCGCCCGTTAGTGAGAGACTTGGAAATTGGAAATTCGACAAATTCGATTGTGAAATTTAATCCGGACGTCGAGACCAATTTTCGTGAATCAGGGATAGTTTTTACAAGGACGACGTCAAATTATGCTGGCCACTTATATATAGGACTTATATGGTTGAAAATTGGCAATTCGACCCGGTACCGGAACTTAATGTCGATTTTGCCCCTATGCCCTTTGGAGTTCCGAATTTTAGGGTTCCTAGACCTAGCCCTAGGGTGTGACACTTGTCACTCTAGCCCTTCCCCATACAAGCCATCATGTCATCCAAACTTCCACTCCACCTCTTGGTCTCCCCCATGAAACACATCATCACATATCACTTCACCTCTCTCTCTCTTTTCTCCCTCTCTCACTCGCCCTCTCTCCTCTCTCCCTCACGCCGGCCACACTCTCTCTCCCTCTCCCCTCCGCGCTCTCTCTCTCTCTCTCTCTCGACCTCACACCACCGCTCACCGCCGCCGGAACCACCTCCTACCGGTGCCACCGCCGTGCACCACTCCCTCTCGCCTCACCACCACCAACCGACCGTACCTCTCCCTTTCTCTCCCTCTCTTCCTCTCCTTCCACGACCGGCCGAGACCAGCTCCGCCCGTCGCCAAGACCAACACCATCGCGTCGCCGCCGGACTCACCGCCGCACCGCCGAGCTCGCCGTGCGCCGCTGTCCCTCTCCGTTTCCTCTCCATCTTCCCTTCCTCTTGGCTGCATGCTGTTCTGAGCACCAGACCGCCGAGGAGGAGAAGGCTGTCCGTTCGTCGCTGAGGAACACCGCCGCCGTGACGCCGTGGCCGCCGCTGCTGCCTCTCGCCGCCGTCTCTCCCTCCGCCGTCTCTCTCTCTCTCTCTCTCTCTCTCTCTCTCTCTCTCTCTCTCTCTCTCTCGGTTGCATGCAGCTGGGTGGGTGCCGGAGCAACCACGCCACCAGCTTGCCGCCGTCCTCCTCTCTCCCTCCCCTCCGACGCGGCTGCATGCACGGTTGAGCCACCGCAGGAGCTGCTCGCCCGCCACCGGACCGCTCGCTGTTCACCGTCGCCATCCTCACCAAGCCGTCCTCCAACGCCTCTCCTTGTTCTGCTTCCCTTCGCCAGAACAGCCGCGCCGTCGCCGTCCATCGCTAGGACCGCGGTGCGCCGTGCGCCGCCGTGAGCAGCAGCCGTCCGCGCCGCTCAGCCGCTCGTCAGCACCCGTGCCGACCGTGAGCCGCTGCCCACAGCTGCTATCGACAGCCGGCCGCCGCTCGCTGTCGCTCCCTTGGGAAGGAAGTGTGCCGCCGGTTCCACCGTTCACCGGTGATCGGCCGCCGTTCCTCGTCGCCCGAGCTTGGAATTAGGTGGGTGTAAACCTCTAAACCCTAATTAGGACGATAATGCGTTTTAACGGGCTTAGGATGTGTTTAGTATTTGATTAGTGTCGATTAGAACTTGTATGAATTTATGTGATATTAGTGGGTGTCGGGAAACTATAGGTTGGTGACAAAACAGAAATTAGAAGTGGATTGCAGGTCGAAATGATGAGGATTAGCTGCTGTCCACATTGGGTTTTGATGGCCAATTCCACGGTAGTTTGAGGATTGAATTGATTGGAGTGCCGGGATTGCCGGGGTGATTGAATTGTGTGTCGGTTTGGCAATCGTGATGGCTTGGGTCTACCCTGTCGCATGCTCGTGTGACCGACCATTATGGAATGTGATTGGTGATTTGTCAATGTACATCATAATGCCGAATATGTCATAAGTGCCGATTTCGCATGTGATGCCCCGTGGTGTTGATTGTGCTAATTAAGTATATGACGTGAATCCTTGAACATGAAATTGTGGCATTGAATTTTGTGGGACATTATGCTGTGGTACATTGCACCAACATTCGTGTGCGAATTGCATGGCTACGCATTATGCATGCAGAGTATGAGGCTTGTGGAAATTGTGCGAGAATGTGTGTATGCCATGGACTTGTGATCACCTAATTGCCTGATGCGTTTCACGCCGGGTTCAGATAAAAATTGGCAGTGTGCCGTGTGATCACTTAAGGCCTTCGGGTCGTGGCCTTCGGGTCGTGCCGTCCTCATGCACTTTGGAGCAGGACGATGCCCGGTGTGTCCGGAAGACGACCATCCTGATACTTTTACATGGGCTCTGGTTCGTAAGGAGATCGGTGTTGCGCCTGATGCGTTTACGCAGGCTAGAGACACTGGGCCTGGGGCGTCTTTACACTGACCACGAAGTGTTGTGATTGGTCTTCGGATCGTGGCCTTCGGGTCGGGCCTTCGGGTCGTGGTCTGTGGATCGTGGTCTTCGGATCGAGCCTTCGGGTCGGGCCTTCGGGTCAAATTAACAAAATCAAGAAACACGTGTGATGCATAGTGCCTGATTATGTAATGGAATCTGCTGGGTATGGTATGGGACGTGTCCAAGCGGATGCTATTTTATAGTCGGAACACGAACGGAATCTTAGCCAGAAAGCCATATGAGTTAAATAGTGAGCATGGCAAGGTAGTGGCATTTGCATGCATATGAAGGCATGAGTTAGCGTGTGAAATTGTGCGATTCGGTGATCCATATTTTAAACCGACAACTAAAGGTTTTTGGCATGCGTATGACGCTCGTGTGACTGGGAATGCCACGAATGTGACATGATATGATTGGTTTACCTAACCTGCAGGGTCATTGAGAATACCGATTTGGGCCTAAGAGCCTAAGTCATCTTGTGTGTGATTTTATTTTCTCGTCAGGAGATGCATGTTAGCCTAATTTAGGTTTAGAAGTTTTTCACTCACTGAGATGTGTCTCACGGTTTTTATAA
This sequence comes from Syzygium aqueum, assembly GCA_031216185.1. Taxonomy (NCBI): domain Eukaryota; kingdom Viridiplantae; phylum Streptophyta; class Magnoliopsida; order Myrtales; family Myrtaceae; genus Syzygium; species Syzygium aqueum. The sequence continues at coordinate 15,396,500 of CM062234.1, forward strand.
CCCAACCTTTCAGACCCACGTCCATGATGAAGCCACCTGTTCCGGTACGTTTTGGGATCCCCGTAGAGTATGAGCATACTATGACTGCACATCCTGTAGGGAACGGAGAGGTGTACTTGAGGCATTATTCTCTGATAAATGTAGACGTAGGTACGACAAATCTTGAGACTCATGAATATGTAGCATGGTGCTTCCGTGACCGTTTTGGAGACGAATATGGACCCCTCTGTACTATAGATGTTCCATTTACCATAGACGGTCAGCTAGATCCGCAGTGCCCGAGTGGTGAGATCGTGGATTCTGAAATGGATTCGAAGGAGATTATAGGTCCTTTCGCTTGGTACGAGGCTACTGAGGACGAGGAGCTAGGAGGTGTAGACCACGAGCCAGTGGTGGAGGACCCGGTGTTGGAGCCAATGGAGGTCGACGAAGCCGAGTCGATGGATACCGAAGAGTCCGAGGAGTAGATTCCCAGCGAGGATTCAGAGATACCCGAGAGTTCATCAGAGTCCGATGGCTCTGATCCGGATTGGGCGCCCTAGGCTAGGCTTAGTCTTTTTGTGAGGGTAGACACTTTTTGGATTTCGGACCCTCTTCTTTGTAGCAGTTGGCCCTCTTGTCTCTTAGCCCTCTTGACTCATGTGATAGTACTTTCTGGTTGCACCCTATATTCTATTGTTGTTTTCTTTGGAATGTTGTAAGGATGTTTCTGACGGTTTTTGTTATGGATGTGTACGTTGCCCAAGTATTCCTTGTGTTGCTTCCCTGGCTCTCATGATTACTTGTACTAGTGTTTTTTAAATTTTTACTTCTGCATGTACCTTATGATTTGTTATGGGAAATGGGTCGACGACGACAAGTCCTGGGACGTCGTACTATTTCGACCACCGAATGGGGTGTCGCGTGCCGTGGAAGTCGGGGCGTGACAACCCCCTCGTTGAATTGGTATCAGAGCAAGGTCAGCTCGATCCGATAAGGTCGAAGCCTGGAGTGATAAGGAGCGATGAGACCATGGGTAGCCAGTTAGGATGATCGTGTGTGCTACATGTATCTCCTGACACTGTGATGATTTGGCATGTATTATTATGACCCGTGATGTGCAGGTGCGGCAGGACCTGAGGTGAGTATGTGAACCCCTTGGGTGATGTTTTGAGTAGTCTCTATTAAGCCGCATGCTGGTTGTTGGTTGTTGCTTTAAGACTTGCCTAGGACTTAGACTGGATAGATTGGTTTAAGTCTCTAATTCCTTAATGGAATTATAGCAGGAAGTTGAGCTGTCAGGATAAGTAGGAGAAGAGGAAATGAGCCTCAAGCTCAGCCTAGTGAGGGTGCCCGCGAGGCTAGGGACCCCAGGTTCGATGAGGTCATGGAGACCCTTCATGAGATGGGACACATCTTTGGTCTACAAGCGCAGGAGAGAGCCGCAGCCAATGCTCGGGCTGCCGAGGCTGCTGCAATTGCTGGGAATGGGGGAAATCAAGCCCAGCATGAGCAGGATCGTCCAGTTGGGGTTAGGCAAATGCCCCGGTTAGTGGAGCAATTCATGAAGATGAAACCGCCAAAGTTTCATGGTCGTGGTGACCCTGAGGCCGCGCCAAGATGGGTGGAGGAACTAGAAAAGACCTTTAAGATTCTGGGGTGCAGTGATGAGGAAAAAGTAGCATTAGCGGTGTATCAGCTCCAGGATGGTGCCAATGACTGGTGGAGTGCCACGGAAGGAGGAGTGTTTCCTGAAGGAACGGCCTCGACTTGGATGGTGTTCGTGGAGAACTTTTATGAGAAGTATTTCTCGGAGAATGCCCAAGAGAAGAAATTGACGGAATTTATGAGGTTGCGCCAAGGTCAAATGATTGTGGACCAGTATGAGGCGGAATTTGCAAGGCTGGAGAAGTTCGCACCAATAATGGTCGTGAATCCAAGGGACAAGGCGCGAAGGTTTCGGGATGGACTGAAGCCGGATCTTTGGAGCCAGATTCTGTCGCATGACATCAAGGAGTATGGAGAGATGTTTAGGCGAGCCTAGATAATTGAGCGAGATCAGCAAGAAAGGATAGCCGCTTCTGGATCGCGGTTTGTTCGGGGCAGGGATAACCGTCATTTGGGGAAGAAGCCTATGACAGGCAATCAACGATTTGCTCCTCCTGCCAGGCGGAACATTAGGAAGCCAGGTGCTCCGACAGGAAGGTTTGGACCGTGCTTCAGGTGTGGGAGCACTGAGCATCAGATTCGCACCTGCCCACAAGCGCGTCCCCCGGGACCGCATATGGCTCCTCAGCAGCACCAGCCCCGAGCAGGGAACCAAGCCGGGAATCCCCCACCGGCTAATCAAGGACGACCGCCCGTTCAAGGAAGAGTGTATGCTATGGCGCGTGGAGAAGCGGAGAATGTGCCGGGCGTGGTCACACGTACGATTTACTTGTGTGGTCATGTCGCCTATGCATTGTTTGATTCAGGGGCAACCCATTCATTCATTTCAGAGCAATTTGTTAAGTTGATTAGTTTAGAACCGGTATTGTTAGAGGATGTGCTTTGTGTGATGATGCCAATGAATGATAGGGTGCTAGTTTCATTTGGATGCCCTAGTTGTAAGATAAATATTGGGGGTAAGGAAAAGAGTATCGACTTGGCAGTGCTGGCCATGTTCGATTTCGACGTGATCATAGGGATGGACTGGTTAGTCCGGCAGAAAGCTGTATTGGATTGCAGCAGTAGGACAATCCGATTTAATCCTGAGGGACGTCCTAGTTTTGAGTTCCAGGGGAATCGAGGAGGAACCTTGACTCCATGGATATCGTCTTTAGAAGTGAGTAAGTTGCTGGATGATGGGTGTGAAGGATATTTGGTGAATGTTGTAGACCCATCAATGGCGGAGACTAGACTGGAAGATATACCCGTAGTATGCAATTTTCCCGAGGTTTTTCCTTAGGAATTGCCGGGTTTACCACCCGACCGAGAAGTGGAGTTCGTTATTGAGTTGGCACCAGGAACTGAACCGATATCGAAGGCGCCATATAGAATGTCACTGACTGAGCTGAAGGAGTTGAAAGTTCAGATGCAAGAGTTGCTGGACAAGGGTTTTATCCGCCCCAGTGTGTCTCCATGGGGAGCGCCAGTCCTGTTTGTGAAAAAGAAGGACGGGACGTTAAGACTATGCATAGATTATCGGCAGTTGAACCAAGTGACAGTGAAGAATAAGTACCCTCTCCTTAGGATCGATGACTTGTTCGATCAATTGCAAGGAGCCTCGGTGTTCTCCAAAATAGACTTGAGGACGGGTTACCACCAATTGAGAATCAGGAAGGAAGACATTCCTAAGACTGCCTTTCGGACGAGGTATGGGCATTACGAGTTCACAGTGATGCCTTTTGGATTAACAAATGCCCTAGCTGCCTTCATGGATTTGATGAACAGAGTGTTTAGAGAATTTCTGGATCAGTTTGTCATAATGTTCATCGATGATATCTTGGTGTATTTGAAAAGTCCTGAAGAACATGAGGAACACTTGGCAAAGGTTCAACGGACCCTAAGAGAACACGCACTATATGTCAAGTTCAGCAAGTGCGAATTTTGGCTCAACCAAATAGGATTTCTCGGACATATTATTTCTGGAGATGGGATTGCCGTAGACCCAACTAAGGTGGAAGCTATAACAAAGTGGCCCAGGCCAACGTCGGTGATGGAGATCAGAAGTTTTCTTGGTTTGGCTGGCTATTACAGACGATTTGTGGAAGGATTTTCGTCGATAGCCATGCCCTTAACTAGATTGCTGAAGAAGGAGACAAAGTATGTCTGGGACGACAAGTGCGAAAGGAGTTTTCAAGAGTTGAAGCGTAAGCTGACAACCGCGCCAGTTTTGACCATTCCGTCTAGGCTAGGAGGATTTGAGATATATAGTGATGCTTCGTTAAGGGGACTCGGATGTGTGCTCATGCAACATGGGAAAGTGGTAGCGTATGCGTCGCGCTAGTTGAGGCCGCATGAGATGAATTACCCGACGCATGATTTGGAGCTGGCAGCGATTGTCTTCGCACTTAAGATTTGGATGCACTACCTGTGCGGAGAGAAGTTCCAAATTTTCACGGATCACCAAAGCCTTAAGTACCTGTTCTCGCAGAAAGAGTTAAATATGAGGCAGCGTCGATGGATAGAACTATTGAAGGACTATGACTGCGACATCTTGTTTGTATCATTCGGGTAAGGCAAACCGAGTGGCGGATGCTTTAAGTCGCAAGTCGAGTATGGCTCATTTGTTGATCAAAGAGTGGACGTTATTGGAAAGGCTCAGAGATTCAGAATTTAAGTTCGAAGTGAGCCGAGTATCCAGCTTGTTTGCAACATTAAGAATCGAGCCAGAAGTTCAGGTTAAGATCAAGGAACTTCAACCTTCGGACCCCGAGATCCAGAAGATTGTGTATATGGATGCGGCAAAGAGAAGGCCTGATTTCCAAGTGTCCGCAGACGGGATTTTAAAATATCGTGGCCGACTGTGTGTACCGGATGACGAAGGACTTAAGGAGGAAATTTTGAGCGAAGCTCATCGGAGTCAGTATAGTATCCACCCGGGTAGTACGAAGATGTACCAGAATCTGCGTCAGTATTATTGGTGGAATGGCCTGAAGAAGTATGTGGCTAAGCATGTGGCCAAGTGTTTGACATGCCAGCAAGTGAAGGCACAACACTGTAAGCCAGGTGGATTATTACGGCCTTTAGAAATTCCTGAATGGAAGTGGGAGCACATTACGATGGATTTCGTGACGGGGTTTACCGCGAAGCCAAAGGGGGCACGACTCGATATGGGTCATAATAGACCGTTTGACTAAGTCTGCACACTTTCTGGCAGTGCGAAAGGACTTGGAGCTAGAGAGGTATGTGGAGTTGTATGTGCGACAAATAGTGCGTCTTCATGGAGTACCGGTGACGATCACCTCAGATCGTGATCTAAGGTTTACAGCCAACTTTTGGAAAAGTCTGCAAACGGCCTTAGGAATGAGATTGCAATACAGTACGGCCTACCATCCGCAAACTGACGGCCAGTCGGAAAGGACAATTCAGACCCTAGAGGATAGGTTGAGAGCTTGTGTTCTAGATTTCCAAGGCAAATGGGAAGAGCAACTGCATTTGGTGGAGTTTGCCTACAATAACAGCTTTCAACAGAGTATTCAGATGGCACCGTTCGAAGCTTTGTATGGTAGGACCTGTAGGACGCCACTGTGCTGGGATGAAGTTGGTGAGCGAAGTATCGCAGGTCAAGAGCTTGTTCAGCAAACGGTAGAAGTAGTGGAGGTTATCCGGGATAGACTGAGAACTGCTCAGAGTCGCTAGAAGAGTTATGCCGACAGAAGACGGCGATCCTTGGAGTTTCAAGTAGGGGATCATGTGTTTCTCAAGGTGTCGCCAATGAAAGGACTTTCTCGATTTGGAAAGAAAGGAAAGCTCAGCCCAAGGTACGTCGGGCCATTCGAGATCCTAGAGAAGATTGGGGATATGGCATACCGACTAGCCTTGCCTCCCAACCTATCCCAGGTGCACAATATTTTCCACATGTCAATGCTAAAGAAGTATGAACTGGACCCGACTCATGTTTTAAGGTACGAGGAAGTGGACGTGGACTACAGAGTGACGTACGTGGAAAAGCCGGTCAGAATCGAGGACAGAAAGGACCGGGTGCTAAGGAATAAGACGATTCCGATGGTCAAGGTAGTTGGGGAGCATCATGGAACGGAAGGCGCTACTTGGGAAAGTGAAGAGGCCATGCGACGTCAATACCCCCAGCTGTTTGAGTAGATTAGTGCGGATTTCAAATTTCGAGGACGATATTTTTGTAAGGGGGGAAGAATTGTAACATCCCGAAATTCGACTCAATCTCTGAAATGAATACAACGAGTCTTATTCAATATTCCATTTTCGTAAGTCTCGCCCAGAGCTGATCCCTCCCGGGATACTGACCAAATAGGAATAGCCAACTAGGATTAGATACGTGGACCATGGACCCGGTCGCGAATTAAGCCTGAATTAGGAGAATGACGAGGAAGTATTTTGGGCCAGTGTGACCGATCTTCTAAACCGGACGGTCGTGTCATCGGAACTAGCGATAATTCCTCTTGTTCTCTCAATAATCGAGCTCACCGCGATTCGGACAAGCCGAGGTCGATATGCGTAAATCCTAAACGGCCGCCCGTTAGTGAGAGATTTGGAAATTGGAAATTCGACAAATTTGATCGTGAAATTTAATCCGGACTTCGAGACCGATTTTCGTGAATCACGGGATAGTTTTTACAAGGACGACGTCAAATTATGCTGGCTACTTATATATAGGACTTATATGGTCGAAAATTGGCAATTCGACCAGGTACCAGAACTTAATGTCGATTTTGCCCCTATGCCCTTTGGAGTTCCGAATTTTAGGGTTCCTAGACCTAGCCCTAGGGTGTGACACTTGTCACTCTAGCCCTTCCCCATGCAAGCCATCATGTCATCCAAACTTCCACTCCACCTCTTGGTCTCCCCCATGAAACACATCATCACATATCACTTCACCTCTCTCTCTCTTTTCTCCCTCTCTCATTCGCCCTCTCTCCTCTCTCCCTCACGCCGGCCACACTCTCTCTCCCTCTCCCCTCCGCGCGCTCTCTCTCTCTCTCTCGGCCTCACACCACCGCTCACCGCCGCCGGAACCACCGCCCGCCGGTGCCATCGCCGTGCACCACTCCCTCTCGCCTCACCACCACCAACCGACCGTACCTCTCCCTTTCTCTCCCTCTCTTCCTCTCCTTCCACGACAGGCCGAGACCAGTTATGCCCGTCGCTGAGACCAGCACCACCGCATCGCCGCCGGACTCGCCGCCGCACCGCCGAGCTCGCCGTGCGCCGCTGTCCCTCTCCGTTTCCTCTCCATCTTCCCTTCCTCTTGGCTGCATGCTGTTCTGAGTACCAGACCGCCGAGGAGGAGAAGGCTGTCCATTCGCCGTCGAGGAACACCGCCGCTGTGACGCTGTGGCCGCCGCTCTCTCTCCCTCCGCCGCCCTCTCTTCCTCCGCCGTCTCTCTCTCTCTCTCTCTCGGTTGCATGCAGCTGGGTGGGTGCCGGAGCAACCACGCCACCAGCTTGCCGCCGTCCTCCTCTCTCTCTCCCCTCCGACGCGGCTGCATGCATGGTTGAGCCACCGTCGGAGCTGCTTGCCGCCGCCAGACCGCTCTCTGTTCACCGTCGCCACCCTCACCAAGCCGTCCTCCTACGCCTCTCCCTGTTCTGCTTCCCCTCGCCGGAATAGCCGCGCCGTCGCTGTCCGCCGCTAGGACCGCGGTGCGCCGTGCGCCGCCGTGAGCAGCAGCCGTTCGCACCGCTCGTCAGCACCAGTGCCGACCGTGAGCCGCCGCTCGCAGCTGCTGTGGACAGCCGGCCGCCGCTCGCCGTCGCTCCCTTGGGAAGTGTGCCGCTGGTTCCACCGTTCACCGGTGATCGGCCGCCGTTCCCCGTCGCCCGAGCTTGGAATTAGGTGGGTGTAAACCTCTAAACCCTAATTAGGACGATAATGCGTTTTAACAGGCTTAGGATGTGTTTAGTATTTGATTAGTGTCGATTAGAACTTGTATGAATTTATGTGATATTAGTGGGTGTCGGGAAACTATAGGTAGGTGACAAAACAGAAATTAGAAGTGGATTGCAGGTCGAAATGATGAGGATTAGCTGCTGTCCACATTGGGGTTTGATGGCCAATTCCACGGTAGTTTGAGGATTGAATTGATTGGAGTGCCGGGATTGCCGGGGTGATTGAATTGTGTGTCGGTTTGGCAATCGTGATGGCTTGGGTCTACCCTGTCGCATGCTCGTGTGACCGACCGTTATGGAATGTGATTGGTGATTTGTCAATGTACATCATAATGTCGAATACGTCATAAGTGCCGATTTCGCATGTGATGCCCCATGGTGTTGATTGTGCTAATTAAGTATATGACGTGAATCCTTGAACATGAAATTGTGGCATTGAATTTTGTGGGACATTATGCTGTGGTACATTGCACCAACATTCATCTGCGAATTGCATGGCTACGCATTATGCATGCCGAGTATGAGGTTTGTGGAAATTGTGCGAGAATGCGTGTATGCCATAGACTTGTGATCACCTAATTACCTGATGCGTTTCACGCCGGGTTCAGATAAAAATTGGCAGTGTGCCTGATTATGTAATGGAATCTGCTGGGCATGGTATGGGACGTGTCCAAGCGGATTCTATTTTATAGTCGGAACACGAACGGAATCTTATGCCGGAAGGCCATATGAGTTAAATTGTGAGCATGGCAAGGTAGTGGCTTTTGCATGCATATGAAGGCATGAGTTAGCGTGTGAAATTGTGCGATTCGGTGATCCATATTTTAAACCGACAACTAAAGGTTTTTGGCATGCGTATGACGCTCATGTGACTAGGAATGCCACGAATGTGACATGATATAATTGGTTTACCTAACCTGCAGGGTCATTGAGAATACCAATTTGGGCCTAAGAGCCTAAGTCATCTTGTGTGTGATTTTATTTTCCCGTCAGGAGATACATGTTAGCCTAATTTAGGTTTAAGAGTTTTTCACTCACTGAGATGTGTCTCACGGTTTTTATAACCCAACCTTTCAGACCCACGTCCATGACGAAGCCACCTGTTCCGATACATTTTGGGATCCCCGTAGAGTATGAGCATACTATGACTGCACATCCTGTAGGGAACGGGGAGGTGTACTTGAGGCATTATTCTCTGATAAATGTAGACGTAGGTACGACAAATCCTGAGACTCATGAATATGTAGCATGGTGCTTCCGTGACCGTTTTGGAGACGAATATGGACCCCTCCGTACTATGGATGTTCCATTTACCATAGACGGTCAGCTAGATCCGCAGTGCCCGAGTGGTGAGATCGTGGATTCTGAAATGGATTCGGAGGAGATTATAGGTCCTTTCGCTTGGCACGAGGCTGCTGAGGACGAGGAGCTAGGAGGTGTAGACCACGAGTCAGTGGTGGAGGACCCGGTGTTGGAGCCAATGGAGGTCGACGAAGCGAGCCGATGGATACCAAAAAGTCTGAGGAGAAGATTCCCAGCGAGGATTCAGAGATACCCAAGAGTTCATCAGAGTCCGACGACTCTGATCCGGATTGGGCGCCCTAAGCTAGGCTTAGTCTTTTTGTGAGGGTAGACACTTTTTGGATTTCGGACCCTCTCCTTTGTAGCTGTTGGCCCCCTTGTCTCTTAGCCCTCTTGACTCATGTGATAGTACTTTCTGGTTGCACCCTATATTCTATTGTTGTTTTCTTTGGAATGTTGTGAGGATGCTTCTGACGGTTTTTGTTATGGATGTGTACGTTGCCCAAGTATTCCTTGTGTTGCTTCCCTGGCTCTCATGATTACTTGTACGGGTGTTTTTTAAATTTTTACTTCCGCATGTGCCTTATGATTTGTTATGGGAAATGGGTCGACGACGACAAGTCCTAGGACGTTGTACTATTCCGACCACCGAACGGGGTGTCGCGTGCCGTGGAAGTCGGGGCGTGACACCCGTTGCCGTCCTAGCCCTATGCCCGTCGCCGTGCCCGTCCAGCTGGCCCATCGCCTAGTCGCGTCGCCCGTCCGACTCGCTTGTGTGTCCCCGGGTACGCCGCACGGCCGCCGTGCCCGTGTGCCAATCACGCCGTTCAGCCGCTGCCCCCATGCACCAGGCACACCGTCCGACCACCATGCTCGTGTTGCCTGGTCAGCGTGCCCGTTTGGCCCGCGCCCGTGCCGAGTCAGCCGCCGCTCCGACCGGTCCCTTGGCTACCCTTATGGGATTTTTGTACTTGGACTTAGGTAAGTAACTCTCTAAACCCTACCTAGTACATTGAGTATTATTAAACTTGTCTAGGGGTTAGTTAGTATCGGATTAGGGGCTAAACGTGGATTAGGGTCAATAATTGTATGTGTGTAATTGTTAGATTAAATTGTGATAATTATGGGGCTTGATTAGCGGCTAATTATGGTGGGCTAAATGACCGTATTGTCATGGCGTGTGTGGGGGAAATTGACGTGTGATTGTGATTGGATTGAATGTCGGATTTGTGAGCTCGTGATTTGGAATTGGGATGGTTTGGTTGCATATTGGTGGCTAATGTTGGTGGGTCAATGATTGGCTTATTGTGTCATTCATGGGTGGATTTGATGTTCGTATGTGGCCGGATTGAATGTCGGATTGGTGGGCTAGTGTGATGGGCTTGTGATGTGATTTGTATTTGTATGACGAGTTGATTGGCGAATTGTAATGTGGTAAGCATGTCTTGAGTTCGATTGGTACAACTTGTGAGATTGGCGAATTGTGTTGTGGTGCATGTGCATGAGAAAAGCCCGAATTGATCGGAGGGCTGCCAACCTGAGGCGTGGTTACGCGGGTGTGGCGAGAAAGGCATGACCAGACCTGAGGCGTAGGTTACGCGGGTCATTAGAAAGGGAAAAATGTCCTGAGGCGTGGTTACGCGGGACAGAGCTCGGATTGATCAGAGGGCTGAGCCTGAGGCGCAATAGCGCGGGCTGTGAGATTGGGCCTGAGGCGCAGTGGCGCGGGCAGTGAGATTGGACCTGAGGCGCAGTGGCGCGGGTTGTGAGGAAGATGTTCGACCACGCATGCGAATTAAGTGTGATTGAATTGGCTGGTGGAATGTGTGATTGAGTTGGTTGGTCGAATGTGTGATTGAATTGGTTAGGTTGATTGAGTACAAGTGTGGTTGGTGTTCGAGAAATTGTGATATGTTACTGGATTATTATTATTGCTTTGTCACGTTTTAACTAACGTGCAGAGTCGGCATGTGTTGGATGGCGAGGTAAGTACAATGATGTGAATCCTCTATATTATAGGTTAGATTGCACGTACGACTTGTCTGGGTACGCATTGGCCTACGTGGGGTTTAGGGTGTTGCTTATTGAGACTCGTTCTCACGGTTATTATATAACCATTTTCAAATCTGAGACCGTGAGTGACCGGGGACACTGCAAGGGTATCTCGGAGATCGAGGATAGGTCAAGTACCCTGTATTTTGAGTTTCCCCCTTTTTGTAGAGGAGTTAAGTTTGCGAACCACTGTCTCATTTTTATGAACGTGGTTCTGTAGTTGTGGCCTAGCCTGGGGATACCCTTTTTGTGAACGTTGTATGTATCTGTCAAGTGTAAGAATTACAGTTATTGTTTCGTGCTTTTGCCACCCCTTATCATTATTAATTATCGGGGTTGTTTCAATTTGTTTCCGCGCGTACCCAATCTCTGATATTGGGTTAGGTCGACGACGTGCCTGGGACATCGCATTCAATACGACCACAGACGGGGTGTCGCGGGCTCGGTGGGGTCTGAGGCATGACACCTCTGTTGATTTGGTATCAAAGCAAGGTCAGCTCGATACAGATTGGTCGAAAACCTGGAGTGATAAGGAGTGATGACTTTGGGGTAGCTAGTTAAGGAGACTTGTGTGCCATGCGTACCCCAGACTATTTGATCGTGAGTGCTGAGTGACGTATGCAATAACATATGAAATGCAGGTGCGTCAAGACTTGAGGTTAGTGCACGATCCCTATTCTTTGTGATTGAGTGATGTTGTGATTGACTACCTACTTAGTGAATTGTTGTGATTCACTGCTTAAGGCTTTAGACTGATATAGTTGGCCTAGGTTTTAAATTCTCGGGGGGAATCATAGTAGGTAAGTGGGTGGTGTGAATTCTGTGAGTATGAGTAGCTGAGGAAAAGGTCGAGGTCGAGGTCAAGGTCGTGTAAGTTCGCAGGTTGGAGTTGCAAAGGATCCCAGATGGATGGGATTGTGAGGGCACTCGAGGGAGTTGGAATTTTAATAAGAAGACAGACTGATGAGCGAAATGTTACTGTCACTACTAATGCTGAGGCCACTGTTGCCGCCACTAATGGAAATAATGAGAATCATGGGTATAATGGAAATGTTGGGGATCAAGGTCAATGACAGGTTAATGCAGTCAGATAGATGCGTCAGCTGGTTGGAAAATATTTGAAAGTGAAACCTCTGAAGTTCAAGGGTAAAGGTGACCCTGAGGCTATATTACTTTGGATAGAGGACTTGAAAAAATAAAAGGGCTTTTGAGGTATTCGGGTGCACTGATGAGGAAAAAGTGACCCTGGTTATATATCAACTCTAAGGAAAATGCAAGTGATTGATAAGAGGACCCTCGAAGTAGGATATTTTAGAGGGCATATTTCCAAGTTGGGGTGTCATTATCAAGGCCTTCAATGAGAAGTACATTTAGAGAGTGCACAAGGACAGAAAATGACATAGTTTCTTCGGTTTCGCTAAAATCGGATGTCAGTCGATCAGTACGAGGTCGAGTTTGTAAGGTTGCCTAGGTACGTACCAAGGATGGTCAAGGACCATGTGGATAGGACAAGGAGGTTTCGGGATGGATTGGAACCGAAATTCCACAATTAATTAGTACTTTTGAGTCTTAAAGGAGTACAATGAGTTATATGAGAGAGCTCGATGGTTGACACGGATAGGAGTGAAAGGGCTACCGCTTTTGGATCATGGTACACGCCGGCTAGGGACAATAGGAACTTTGAAAAGAATCCTATGATAGAGAATCGAAGATTTGTCCCTCTAGTAAAAAAAAAGATTTTGGAAAGCCGAACTACTACTCTAATGTCGCCTACCGGTCTTGTGGAAGGAGGCGTGGGAATGGCTCTTGCCTAGGTGGACATGGAGCGTGTTTAGGATGTGGCCAACATGTCACCAAGTGAGAAATTGCTGAGTCGACAGGTTAGATCACTGATGCAATTGCAGGAATCGCAGGTAGGATATTAAGTGGGAGATGCCCCGTAGAATAATCAGAATCGGCTACGGACGTAAGGAAGGACATAGCCGGGGTGTGTAACCTTCCCGATATCTTTCTTTAGGAATTGCCGAGATTGCCACTTGATGGTGAAGTGGAGTTGTGGTTGAGTTGGCCCTAGGGACGGAACCAATTTCGAAAGCGCTCTATAGGATGTCGTTGTTAGAATTAAAGGAATTGAAGGTCCAAATGTAGGAGTTATTGGATAAAGGTTTTATTCGTCCAAGTGCATCTCCATGGGAGCGCCAGTGTTGTTCATGAGGAAAAAGGACGGATCGTTAAGATTGTGTATCGCTTACAGACAGCTGAATCAAGTAACCATTAAGAATAAGTACTCGCTACTAAGAATAGATGACCTATTTGATCAGTTACATGGGGCGTCGATATTTCCAAAGATCGACTTGAGGACTGGCTATCACCAATTAAGGATTAAGAAGGAAGATGTACTGAAGACGACATTTAGGATGAGATATGGACACTATAAGTTCATAGTAACGTCATTTGGATTGACTGACGCCCCTGCTGCGTTTATGGATTTAATAAATCGAGTGTTTAAGGAATTCTGAATCAGTTTGTAATTGTATTCATAGACGATGTCTTGGTATACTCAAAGGGTTTCGCCGAGTATGAGTTACATTTAGAAAAAAAAAAGGGTTCTACGGACTTTAAAGGAACATGCACTCTACACTAAGTTTAGTAAGTGCGAATTTTGACTTCGTCGAGTGGCGTTCTTAGGACATGTGATATCCGGGGAAGGAATTGTAGTGGACCCGATAAAGACTTAGGCCATCATGAATTGGCTAAGACTGACAACGGTAATCGAGATTCGAAGCTTCTTGGGTCTGGCAGGGTATTACAGACATTCCGTGGAAAGGTTTTTAGGGTTGGCAACACCGTGGACGCGTTGCTAAAGAAGGAAACGAAATTTGAATGGGCGAATAAGTGCAAAGAGAGCTTTCGGGAATTAAGACAGAGTTTGACGACCACGCCAGTGTTGATGGTCCCGTCAGGTCTGGGAGGATATGAAATCTACAATGACGTGTCGCAAAAGGGACTACGATGCGTGCTAATATAACGTGGAAGAGTGGTGGCATACGTATCGCAGCAATGGAGACCGCATGAGTTGAACTATCCGACACATGACTTGGAATTGGCCGCAATTATATTTGTCCTTAAGATTTAGAGGCACTACTTGTGTGGGGAGAAGTTTAAGATTTATACGGACTATTAGAGTCTAAGGTACTTGTTTTCCCAAAAGGAATTGAACATGAGACAGTGTCGTTGAATGGAACTCCATGAGGACCATGACTGTGGTATTCTGTATCACCCCGGAGAGGCTAATAAGGTAGCAGATGCACTGAGTTGGAAGTTAAGCATTGCGCATATGAGGGTTAAAGAATAAACCCTATTCGAAGGAGTTTGGGATTCAAGGCTTAAGTTTGAAGCGGGTCATGTCTGGAGTCTGCTTACCGCATTGAGGATTGAACTGGAAATCCGGACTAGGATTAAGGCTTTACAGTCGATGGACCTGGAGATTCAGAAGATTCTGGAATTGGATGTCACAAAAAGGAAATTGGACTTTCAGGTGTTCGAAGATGGGATTCCGAAGTTCCGCGGACAGTTATGTGTACCCAATGATGCAGAACTTAAGGAGGAGATTTTGTCTGAGGCACACCGTAACAATTATAGTATTCACCCGGGTAGTACAAAGACGTATCAGAACTTGCGACAACATTATTGGTGGAACGGCATGAAGGTGGATGTAGCCAAGCACGTGGCCAAGTGTTTGACATGTCAGCAAGTAAAGGCACAACATTGCAAGCCAGGTGGAATGTTGCAGCCATTGGAAATCCCCGAGTAGAAGTGGGAACACATCACGATGGATTTTGTGATGGGACTACCGAGGAGTCAGAGGGGCAATGATTCAATTTAGGTGATAGTCGACCAATTGATAAAGTCAGTGCACTTTCTGTCAGTGCGCAAGGACTTCGTCTTGGACAGGTATATTGAGATTTACATGCCATAAATAGTCCGTCCGCACGGGGTACCAGTGACGATCACTTCAGACCGAGATCCTAAATTTACCGCTGCTTTTGGAAAAGTCTTCATACGGCATTAGGAACGAAATTACAATTTAGCATGGCCTATCACCCTCAAACAGATGGTCAGTCTGAAAGGATAATTCAGACTTTGGAGGATATGCTATGGGCATGTGTATTGGATTTTAAAGGAAGTTAGGAAGAACTGTTACACTTGGTTGAATTTACCTACAACAACAGCTATCAATAGAGTATCGGAATGGCCCCGTTTGAAGCATTGTATGACAGAGCTTGCAGGACACCGGTGTGTTAGGACGAAATTGGTGAGAGGAGCATCACAGGTCCAGAGTTGATTCAGCAGTCAGTCGAGACGATCAAGGTTATCTGAGACAGACTTAAAACCGCTCAGAGCTGCCAAAAGAATTATGCGGACCGGAGGTGTAGGCTTTTGGAATTTCAAGTGGGGGACTACGTTTTCCTCAAAGTGTCACTTATGAGAGGACGATCACAATTTGGCAAGAAAGGAAAATTGAGCCCGAGGTACGTGGGTCTGTTCAAAGTCTTAGAGAGAATCGACATTTTGGCCTACCGTCTCGCGCTACCACCAAATTTATCTCATGTTCACAATGTGTTCCACGTGTCTATGTTAAGGAAGTATGAGCTGGACCTGACATACGTGCTAGATCATGAAGAAATAGACGTAGACGACAGAGTATCATACTTGGAAAAGCCAATAAAGATCGAGGACAAAATGGAACGTGTGTTGCGGAATAAGACAATTTCAATGGTGAAGGTGATTTGAGAACATCATGGGACCGAAGGTGCGACGTGGGAAAGCGAAGAGTTGATGCGACACCAATACCCCCATTTGTTTGAATAGTTGGATTGAATTGGAAATTTCGAGGACGAAATTTTTGTAAGGGGGGAAGAATTGTGACATTCTGAATTTCGACCCATTTTTGGGATTTATAAAACGTGTAATTTGTCAGTGCGCTTATAGTAAAAATCCCGCCCGAGAACTGATCACTCCCGGATATTATTTTAAAAATTGGGATTACGCTAGAATCGCACTCGATCGAATTTGGCCGTTATTTAGAGCGCAAACTTTGGTGTCGAATTTCTTGGAGTTCCGGGACGAAATAAATTGGACAGTGTCGATATTATTGTGGCCAGCCTCGAGTTTGCCAGGAACAGTGGAAAAATGAAATTTTAATCGGATGCGGATTTGGAATAGTAGACCTCCCTCGGGGTAGTTTGTTTTAATTAATTTGGCCTTTATCCCTTAATATATTCTAGGATTAATTTGGACTGTAGGATCGTTTTCGGATTTGAATTCGGACCGTTGGATCGCGCTCGACTGCACATTGACTTTCTCTCTCTCTCTTTCTCTTTCTTTCTCTCTCTTCCCCCGCATGCACACGTCCACTCACGCATGCACGCACGCACGCCCCCTGACATGCAGACCCCTCTCTCTCTCTCTTTCTCCTTTTTCTTTTTCTTTTCTTTTCCTCTCTCTCTCTCTCTTCTCCTCTTCTTCTTCTTCGTTGGCTTTTCCCTTCCCCGACTGGTTCCGTCCCGCTTCTGCCATCGCACGACTGGCCCTTAACCTAATCACTTGCCGCGCCCAACCATAGCCCCGCTCGCCGTCCGGCGGCCACCTCCACCCTGCCGCCGCTGCCACAGAAGCTCCCCCCTCTCACTTCCCTCCTCATCCGTAGCTCCTCCCAGCCCGCCCAACGCCACCTTCACCAGCCGCCGCCGCGCTGCCGCCTCACCAGCCACAGCGTCATTGCCAGCCAGTTGCCGTCCCCCCAGTCCACCCTGCCACAACGATCGTCGTCACGCCATACGTCACCGTCGCCGCCGCGAGCGAGCCTAGCCCACTGCTCGAGCTCGCTGCGCCTGGCCTCCGCGACTCGCCAGCTCGTCGCCCGCCGGTTCGGCCAACGTGCCTGTCGCCGCCGCGAGGTCGCTGTGCCGCCCCGTCATCGCCCCCATTAGCCCAGCCCCTCTCCCCTTCGCCACCACTGACCGACTCCATTCTCTCTTCCTCCAAGCCATTCGCCGGAGAGCCGCCCAGCCGCGTTGCCCTTGCCTGGCCACTGCCCAGGCCGTGGCCGAGCTGCCCAGCCACTCACCCGTGGCCCAGCCGCTCGCCCGGCCTTAGCCATGCCTATAGTCGAGAGTCTCGGGCCGTGCCCGTAGCCGAGTGTCTCGGGCCGTGCCTGTCATCATGCCCATCGCCCGTCGTCGTCCCAACCCCATGCCCGTCCAGCCGGCGCATCACCTAGGTGCGTCGCCCTTCCGACTCGCCTATGCATCCCCAGGCACGTCGCACGGCCGCCGCGCCCGTGCGCCAGGCACGCCATTCGGCCACTGCGCTCATGCACCAGGCACACCGTCCGGCCACCATGCTCGTTTTGGCCAGTCAGCGAGCCCATTTGGCCCCCGCCCGTGCCTAGTCAGCCGCTGCTTCAATCGGCCCCTTGGCTGCCCTTGTGGGATTTTTGGACTTGGACTTAGGTAAGTGACTCCCTAAACTCTACCTAGTACATTGGGTATTATTAAACTTGTCGAAGGGTTAGTTAGTATTGGATTAGGGGCTAAATGTGGATTAGGGTCAATAATTGTATGTGCATAATTGTTAAATTAAATTGTGATAATTATGGGGCTTGATTAGTGGCTAATTATGGTGGGCTAAATGACCGTATTGTCGTGGCGTGTGTGGGGCAAATTGACGTGTGATTGTGACCGGATTGAATGTCGGATTAGTGAGCTCGTGATTTGGAATTGGGATGGTTTGGTTACATATTAGTGGCTAATGTTGGTGGGTCAACGATTGGCTTGTTGTGTCATTCGTGGGTGGATTTGATGTTTGTATGTGGCTGGATTGAATGTCGGATTAGTGGGCCAGTGTGTTGGGCTTGTGATGTGATTTGTATTCGTACGACGAGTTGATTGGTGAATTGTAATGTGGTAAGCATGTCTTGAGTTCGATTGGTACGACTTGTGAGAATGGCGAATTGTGTTGTAGTGCATATGCATGAGAAAAAGCCCGGATTGATCGGAAGGCTGCCAACCTGAGGCGTGGTTATGCGGGTGTGGCGAGAAAGGCATGACCAGACCTGAGGCGTAGGTTATGCAGGTCATTAGAAGAGAAAAATGTCATGAGGCGTGGTTACGCGGGATAGAGCCCGGATTGATTAAAGGGCTGAACATGAGGCGCAGTAGCGCGAGCTGTGAGATTGGGCCTAAGGCGCAGTGGCACGGGCAGTGAGAATGGACCTGAGGCGCAGTGGCGCGGGTCGTGAGGATGATGCTCGACCACATATGTGAATTGAGTGGGATTGAATTGGCTGGTGGAATGTGTGATTGAGTTGGTTGGTTGAATGTGTGATTGAGTTGGTTAGGTTGATTGAGTGCAAGTGTGGTTGGTGTTCGAGAGATTGTGATATGTTATTGGATTATTATTATTGCATTGTCATGTTTTGACTAATGTGCAGAGTCGGCTTGTGTTGGATGGCGAGGCAAGTACAATGATGTGAATCCTCTATATTATGGGTTAGATTGCACGTACGACTTGTCTGGATACGTATTGGCCTACGTGGAGTTTATGGTATTGCTTATTGAGACTCGTTCTTATGGTTATTATATAACCATTTTCAGATCCGAGACCGTGAGTGACTGGAGAAGCTGCAAGGGTATCTCGGAGATCGAGGATAGGTCAAGTACCCTGTATTTTGAGTTTCCCCTTTTTTGTAGAGAAGTCAAGTTTGCAAACCACTGTCTCTTTTTTGATGAACGTGGTTCTGTAGTTGTGGCCTAGCCTAGGGATTGCCTTTTTGTGAACGTTGTATGTATCTGCCAAGTGTAAGAATTACAGTTATTGTTTCGTGCTTTTGCCACCCCTTGTGATTATTAATTGTCGGGGTTGTTTCAATTTGTTTCTACGCGTGCCTAATCTCTTATATTGGGTTGGGTCGGCGACGTGCCTAGGACGTCGGATTCAATACGACCGCAGACGGGGTGTCGCAGGCTTGGTGGGGTCCGAGGCGTGACAATTATAATATTTGCAAAGAACAAAAGGTAAAAAAGTAACAAAGATATCCAAATTTTGTTGATATTTTAGGAAATGGATTAAAATGAAAAGATATCACACAATCCAGGCAATAGTGTAATTATGAAAACTTTTGACATTTTGTGGAAAGTTGAGCGATATGGATTGAACAAATTAAAAGTTTAAGGACTAAATTAAATAGTTAGGAATAGATCAAGGACCACATTAAATGAATTAAAAGTTTAAAATGGCATTGTACATTGGAACAAAATTTAGGGACTATTTGCATCATTTTCCATCATTATAATGATCTTTATATTGTTATTAGTATAATACTGGTTTGAATTCTTAGTTATTGCCACAAAGCAAACACACGTAAAATTAGATAGAGCAGTACCAGGTAGTTGCATCACATGATATAAATAATAGGAAATGTGTTAGAAAAGTCTTAAACATATTATATCGGTGCCAATTTAATCATAAACCTTTTGATATAATAGCTAATTTTGACCGGATATTGTTGATGTAACATTGATATAGTGCCAATTCAGTGCTCGCCCATGTAACATGGTCTGTTTGATTGGTCGGCTAATTTTGGCACGATATTCTGGCTAATTTTTATCCTAGCAAAAAGTAGCTTTTTCTTAAATGCTCTAACTAGCTTCATTGACCAAGGTGAATCAAAAGTTGTAGGTAACTCAAATATGAAATTGTCTATACTTGGTACTTCGTAATCTATGAATCAAACGGGCGATGCCCAACCATACATATAAACCAAAACTTTGAGATATCTTCCTGGATCCCAGTCCATTGGCCTAATATGCAATCACAGCAGGTGAGCAAGTGTGACTCGTATGATTTGTACATGCTTAGCGGCTTTGATGGATGGGGTCCATGTAGGACTAGATCCAAACAATAATTCTGCCCAAAACCTGTGGAAAACAGGTTAACTTAATTTTCCATCTATATGAAATCGACTTGCACGTAAACAAACTTGGAAAGGCCGACCAGGCAAGGTGCGAATCAATGGATGACTTGGAAAGACAGACCATTGGCTCCATTGATAGAACAAAGAGACTACTGTTCCTTCGCTAATTACTGTGCTGAAGATGACTTTCCTTAGCCCACAAGCTTCTTGCGGAAGTCTACTTCCTTATTGACTTGACTTCTCCAAAGAGCACCACGATACATTTTAGTAGATGTGGAAGTCGTTCGTCTTTCTCTGCTCTTTTTCCAAGAGCCTTCTTTGTGCCGGCCAAGATGTAACGTGGTCTGTTTGATTGGCCATTTTAGAAGATTTCCACACCAATTGCATATTTAGGACTGAATTGTGTATTAGCAGAAAAGAAAATCAAAGACTTGGTTGTATACAAAATAGATGGAGTATTGCTAGGAGGACGTATCGCATGATATAAATGATTGTATAATCAAACTAAACTAGCGGAAAATAATTTATTTTTCTCTGAAATCACTTTTACCTTGATGACCAAAGTAGATTTTTATAGGTAATTTTTCTGTTCCTTCCTGACCGCACAACGAGGAAGTCTTCCCTTAAGACAAGAGTAAACGTAATTGCTTGGACAGCGAGATCTCCTTTGCTTTTGGGATTTGCCAATAAACATTTTGCAATTGATTATAACTGTGACAAGTTTTCCTCATTGACTCCTATTTTCTTTGAGTGAATTAAGAAAATCACCATCCGTCATTTCTTGCCCTTTTATTATGTTTCCTCGATTTTGGCCGCTCAAAATCTTCATTTTTCCGAGTCTTCGTAACTTGTAACATGCAACTTCAGCCACATCAAAGCTAATGCCATGAAAGTGAAATTTAAGCAGCAGTTAGCGTGAAAAGCAATGGTTGCCTACAGAAATAGGAGTCATCAATGTGGACCAATTTGCATGGAAACAAACTTGGAAAGACCGGCGTGGTGGGAACCAATGGAAGACTTGGTGATAGTGGCCCCCGTGGTCTTCAAGACCGTTTATCTCCTAAGAATCTTATATCTGTTGACACCTAAATTTTGCCGACCATTTAGTCGTAATTTGCATAGAAAATTAGGGATTAAATTTTAACCCCTAACCAAAAATATTAGAATTGCATAACATATAGTTTAGGGTCATTTAGGATAATTGCATTCCGCATTGGACGGGCGTTGCCAAGCGAACTTAAAATTTATCGAACAAAATTCGACTCACTCGGAAGGCAAGGGCCAGAAATCACAAGTTAAACGGGCTCGGTTGTTTTAGCTTGAGCTTAATTTAGTCCATTAAGCTTAATTAAATAAAAGCGCGAATTAATTCAGCCCACTTGAATTAAATTAAAGCCTAAGCCCAAGCCTAAGCCCATTAGGACTAGCAAGCCCATCTAATTGACCTAGGTTAGCATTATAATTATATGTTTAGGTCACATAATCAGGGGGAGACAGAAATTTAGATCAGAAAAAATTTAGAGAGAACACGTGAGAGAGAGAGAGACCGGCGCCGTGCCTCCCGCCGCCGTACACCACGCCACCGCCCGAGGCACTACGCCTCACGCAGCTCACCGTCCGCCGTTGTACCGTCACACGCTGCACCGCTCTCGCCGGACACTCCCTCCCGCGACGCCGACTACCACGCCTCAGCCCCCTTACGCCGCCGTCGCCCTGCCGGACGCTCCCGCTGATTGCCGTCGTCCACTACTGTCGTCGTTGCTTCCCGCCGACGCCGCTGTGCCACCTTGCCGTGCTGCTGCCCTCGCTGTGCCTCCTTGCCGTGCCGAACGTCCCTACTTGCTGCCCCGCCATGCCAGATGCCTGCCGGACGCTGCTTGCCCCCCTTCGCCGTCGTCCGGAGCTGCCACTGCTGTCCCGCATCGTTACTCCTCCGTGCTAGCAGCCGTCGCTCGCCGCAGCTCCCCGCTGAGTCGCTACCATCACTGTACAGTCTCTCCGGAGCTTCGTCGTCGCGCCGCTGTGCACCACCGTCGCCTAGAGGCTCACCGCCGTGACACAGCTGTCCCCGACGTCACCGCTACCGTCGAGAGCCACCGTCATCCTATCGCGCCGGTTGCCGTTCTCGACGCCACCGTCCCGTCGCTGCTAGTCCCGTGATCCGCAAACCCGATACCAAATCGAATTCCAAATTTGGACATATTTTGAAATTAGGTATGATTATTATCCAAATGTTTTTCTGAAATATTTGATTTCCTAATTTAAATATTTGGAATATTTCGTGAATATTTGGTAGATAATTAGATATCTAGGGATAATATTTGTGATATCCGTAATTTTTTTAAATGACCGAAATTAGGAAATTTTCCTGATTTAGCAACTTATCTGGACGACTATCCGACCTTATCCCTAACGTACGATACACGGCGATACAGAAAATCATTATCTTATCCATAACCACTTGGATACGATAATGGATTTTATCTACTGTCCAATTTTGAATGACCAACTTTCCGTCAATATCCATAACCCCATAGATATGACCGTTAGTTCGATTCCTTTGCCTGATTTGAATTTGAAATAAATATGGCGGATCGCGTGGATTGGTTTTAATTATGGTGGTTATTTATTTGTTTGATTTATTTCTTTTAAATAAAGAAAACCAAATAAAAATTAGTTAGATTTAAATTAGAAGTTTTGCATATTTAGGGAACCATAAATATATCTAGAAGATAGAGTAATTATTTAATTTAAATTAGGACTTGAGATAATCTATTTCCTAGTTTAAATTAGGTATTATTCTAATCTTAATAGATTATTTAGGTTATTTTTAAATTTTGAATTTCCATGAAAATCCCAAAAAGAATGAGTTGTTTTAGGATAGATTGCATCCTTAATTTGAGTATTTTTTTTATTTCGAATTTTAATAAAAAATACCAAAAAAGAAGTCATTAGATTGCATGTTATTTTAGGTATTTTTTAATTCCGAATTTCACTGGAAAAATACCAAAAAATAAATCATTTGCCCGTCATTAGAATTAGGTTACGCCATCGCATGTCATATAGATTGCATGTTAGGTTGCATTAATCGCACGTCAATTTTTGTATGTCATTGCATGTAGATTAGATTTCTTTTAAATAAGTGAAAATCCAAAAAAATTGAGTGAACTGCTTGTTAATTAGAAATCATATTAGGATTATTTATGTGATTTTCTAGCTAACAATGCAGATGCTTACGTTGCTTCGAGGTAAGTAATTCTCTCAATCTTGCAATTTAATATTTTAATTCTTGGGTGTTAAATTGGTGGTTTGCGCACTCGCATGAACATCTCACATGTTAGTGACTAAGTTGAAATGAATCCAAATTGTCTGCCAAAACAATTTTTTTTGAAAAGAAAAGGTACCGAAAGGGCGTTAGACTAGATCTAGCGTAACCAAGTCCCCAGGCTTAGAATCTCTAGTTCGTAGAAATAAAACATATCTCCCTATGTTTTATTTAGGTTTCTAATCGACTTACCACAAATTGATTAGTGGCGACTCCAAGTATGAAAATATTTGCATGTTAAAGACTTAAACCCCTAAGTTGCGAATTGATAAGGTTTGGGAGGGTCCAAGTTAAGATTAGTCTTAATAATCCATTAGCCTGAAAGAAGAAAATCTTTAGGTCGCGACAGCTTGGCCACTCCACTGGGGACCGGAGTTAAACTCTTAGTGGACTTAGGCCAATATTTCTTTTCAAAAAAATATTTTTGTTTGGCAGCGAGGATCCCAGGTATGTCCCTAACATTTTAGGTGTTAAATAATTTTGCAGAATGGGAGGTATAAGGGGAGGTGTGATTGTTAACCTTTGTTTTGCAGGGAGGTATTTGAATGTATGATTTATTTTATGCACGAAGCGTTGTATGATATAACCTGTTGTGCATGCCTTGCATTTACACTATACCGCACACACTACCCGCTGCCGGACCTGGGCGGCACAGTTTTAGGATGGTACTGAGACAGTAGATATCCCGACCACACTCCTGTGGTACGGGTCGCCCTCCTTGGTCCCGAAAGTTCTTTCATGGTGTTATTGAGTTCCCACCACGGTTGCACCCTTTGCAACCCGGGTCGGCTCCTTGACCAAGCCGGAGTTAGGGGAATCCCAGCCTAACCACCATCATGACTGGTTTAGCTCGGTAATCCTCGCGTCTCCACTTTGCAAGCCAGAGTCTAGGTAGAAATCGAACCTCACATTTCATGCACATGTCTATGTGATTGCCGTTACTCTACCCGGTGAAGTAAGTTTTCTGAACCTTTACCTCGCAATTTATTTATGTTTCGTATTTTTCTTTGGTCAGTCCATGACATTAGGTTGGTCGTGAGTCTTGATCTATACAGTATGGGAGGGGCAGACATCCAGATTCTTGATGCTCCTAAGAACGAGCTACGTGTTTGGTGGAATCTACTCAGCCCGACCAACCGGAAGCTAGTGGAGGGCCACATTGGGAGGCTTCTCCCTTTATTGGAAGTCAAAGTCCGTACCGGCCTCGTTCGAGCATTAGCACACTTCTGGTGTCCCGAGACCTCTACCTTTATATTCGGAAAGCATGAGCTCACCCCGACTTTGGAAGAATATAGTGTGCTCATTGCAAAGCCTTTAGAGTCGGAGCTAGTTACACCACCTTTGGGAATCGATTCCGCCTTAATGTTCTCTGAATTTTTGAATGTCGGAAAAGATGAATTGGAGAAAGTTTTGAAAGTAAATCGTGGGACATGTCCTTTTTCATTCCTGAGTCAATGTTTTGAAAAAGCCACATCTTTTCAAAAAGGCAGAATCTTCTTGCTAGCATTTTTCGGGTTCGTGATTTTTCCTCATTGCAAGAATGCATGTAATCCGTCAATTGCATGGTTGGTCCAACAAGTTTGTCTTGAAAAGAATTTTGTCAACACCATTTTAGCCGAGACTTTCATTTCCCTCACTAAATTCAAGCAACATGTTGACAAAACATTTCATGCCCCTCTTGAACTATTGCAAATTTGGTTTTTGTCTCACATAAAAGAGTGTGCCGATTTACTCACGATATCCGAGCTTAGCGATTCTAGCCATCCCGTCTTAAAGTATAAAGAAAAACAAGAGAACGCATCTGATTATCATTACTCCGAATGGATCATTTTCATGAAAAACACTAGACCTCAAGGTTTCCAATGGCATGCTAATTGGTTCAAAGTCGAGGAAGTTCGGCTTACATGTAATGGTATTGGACCTGTTCCACTGTTGGGTTTCACTGGTGCAATCGAATACTACCCTGCCAGAGTCTCTCGTCAGTACTAGATTCTTCAAGGGCTCCCTCCAGCGTTACAACCGGAACTCGTCCAGGTCGACTTCACCGATGGTGATAAAGACCATGAAGGGACTGGAGCTCAGCTCAATAAGATGTGGAAGAAGTGTCATCTCCTAAACATAGCTCAGCCCAAAGAAGAGCTCAAGGGAGAGCAGAAGTCCTATTTCGCGACAACCAAGTACATTTGACCGCTCAAAGTCCCGCAGGAGTTACTCCGAAGATACCCAAGGTGCCTCTCAAGATCGCCACTAGCTCAGAGAACAACCGTCTCAAAAGGAAGGTCGAAGAAGCTCAAGAAAAAGCGTCCAAGATAGCTCGAGCTTATAAGTAGTTGAAGAAGGAAGTCGCCTCCCATATGTCTATAGATCAAGCTTAATAGAAATGCTTGAATTTGTTTTCTCGCTTCAATTTCGGTCTTTAAACTTGCTAGGAATTGAGTCATTTACTTTTACATTTTGTTAAAGTGATTTCAAGTCATTAGTCGTTGTAAAACTTTTCGTCATTTCAATAAAGACGTCTTTTCTAATCAAAGCGGTTAGACCAATGTCATGGATCGGCGTGTGATTTTTCTTGACACTTGCGAATGCCTGTTTCATCCGTCAAATTAGGTAATTACGGACTGATCACAATCGCCTATTCGTACGCGTTCGAGAGCTAGAATGGCCAATTAAACCGACCTCCGAGATCGTGTCGTTGGCATGGAGGACCAGATGAAGCAAGTCGTCATCGCAATGCAACAGATGTCCGCTGAGATTAAAGCCCTTCGGTCGATCCCCGTTCCAGCATCCCTCGAGGCATCAGCCCCAAAGCATAAAGGTGGAAAAAATGTTGATATTGAGGAAGATGACGATATTCCCGATTTAGAATATGACCCCGTCCAGATCATCGTCAACAAAGACAAACCTGATGAACGAGTCAACAAGCTTGAAGAGAGAGTGAAGCAGCTGGAAGGTTCACAGGATTCACCTTCGATCGATCTGTCCTTGTATTCATAGATCAAAATTCCAAAGAAGTTCAAGATGCCAGATTTTGATAAATACAATGGCACCTCCTGCCCAAAAGCCTACCTGCAGTTATACTACGTACAGATGACTTCGTACGTTGATAATGAACTTCTGATGATCCATGCATTTCAAGCAAGTTTGACGGGTCCTGCTTTGAACTAGTATCTCATGAAGAAGATAAATGGCCTCAAAACCTTAAAAGAAGCTAGCGAAGCATTCCTGAAGCAATACAGGTTCATAACGGACATCATTCCCACCCGCGATGACCTCGAGCGTACTCAGATGAAAAAGACTGAGTCCTTCAAGGATTATGCTATCAGATGGCGAAATATAGCTGCTCAGGTTGTTCCAGAATCCATAGACAGTGAATTGAATAGGATGTTCATTAAGACTCTTCCATTCGAGTACCGTAATCGAATGGTGGCCATTTCAGCTGACAAATTCAATCAACTCATCCCTATAGGCGAACAGATTGAGATAGGGCTAAAAGATGGATGGTTTGTGGAGCCGTCTTCATCGACCAGGAGATTTGGTACAAGGAAGGAGAAGAAATCGGCACCTGAAGTGAATGTGACTTATACCCAACCGGGCCGGCGGAATGTTAATCCTGTCGCAGCAATCCAAGTAGCAGAAGCTCAACAATAAAGCACGAGTCGTCAACCCTTTCAGAAGAAGAGCAATAAGAGGCAATTTACCCCCCTCCCCGGGTCATTGTCTCAAGTGCTGGAGGTTCTCCAGAAGAAAGGTTTGCTTACCACTGAGCCAAAGCGGCCTAACCCCGAACAGTTCTATAACTACGATCCATCCAAGAAATGTGATTATCATATGGGGGAAGTGGGGCATTCAACTGATAACTGTGTTACTCTCAAGTATCGGATCCAGAACTTGCTTGATACAAAGGCATTTTCCTTTCAATCCGTTAAGCCGAATGTTCAGATCAACCCGCTCCCTAATCACGTTGGCAATGTGAATGCCATATTCAGTTTCGATGCTGGTCGAATCAAGAACGTCAAAGTATACACCACCGATGTCTACGGTGAGTTAGTGAAAGCCGGTTATTACCCGAGTAATCAGGTTCTTCCCCTGGCTATCATAAGAGAAAGAATCTCAAGGATGGTAGAAGCTGGGATGATTGTTTATGCTGACCACACTGACATCATTTCCACTATCTTTGAAGTGGCTATTAATTGGGAAGAAGAGTTTGCTACATTGAACACCGGGAAGGACAAGCTCGATCCTTTGCCTGAAGACATGCCTCCGCTCGAAGACGCGACTGATGATGAAGAGCTCGTAGTAAGCACGCTCGCAATCGATGAAGGGATAGTGATTGAGATAGCTCAATCGTACGTGTACTGTGATGATAAAGCGGTCCCTTGGTCTTACAATCTTGATGTTGACTTAGTTACCAGATCCGGACGTGCCTATGGCCAAGCTAATGCTCAACCTGCAAAACCTGTTACTGATGAAGAAGCCAAGGAGTTCCTGGCCGTGATCAAGGCTAGTGAATACAACATAGTTAAACAACTGTGTAAGATGCCTGCGTAAATCTCTCTGCTTAAACTCCTCCAAACGTCTGTCAAACATCAAAAGGCCCTCACGAAGGTGTTAAGTGAAGTCCATGTGTCTGAGACAATCGATCATGATAAATTGGAGAAATATGTGGGTTCCATACTCCTCAAGGACCTTATAGCCTTTTCGGATGAAGAGTTCCCTCTAGAAGGCAGAGGACACACCAAAGCTCTTTACATTTCTATCAAATACAAGGCCTCGCATGTAGCCCGGGTACTCATCGACAAGGGTTCAGCCTTGAACATCTATCCTTTGGCGACTTTACACCACCTTAAGATAGATCCTTCTAGAATAAATGCTACGAAGACCTCCGTGCGAGCCTTTGACGGAACGAAGAAAGAAGTGATGGGAAAAATCCACCTCGATATACATATAGGGTCAACAGTGGTTAATGTCCTATTCCAAGTTATGGACATTCCCACTGCATTCAATTTTCTACTGGGTCGTCCATGGATTCATACTGTTGGAGCTGTGACATCCGGTCTATATCAGAAGGTGAAGTTCGTTGTGGAGAGGAAGTTAGTCACAGTCCACGGTGAAGAAGAACACCCGATTTATCTTGCAACGGCTATCCCCTATGTCGAGTCGGATTGCAAAATAGAATCAAGTTATCAGTCGCTTGAACTCGTATCGACCATACATATGGCTAGAGGATCATCACTGCCCGTTCCTGAGGTGTCAAATACTGCTGTCATGGTCGGAAGAGTAATGGTATCCCATGGCTTTATTCTGGGTGAAGGCCTTAGCAGGAATGGTCAAGGTATCCGCCAACCGGTGGAAGTCTCTCAAAGGCACCGCACTTCTGGATTGGGGTACCAGGGGTCAACTATGCCAAATAATGAGAGACGTGGACATGGACGTGGTCGAGGTCGAGCTTAAGGAGACGGGCAGAGTAGACAGCAACCCGAAGAAGAGCCAAATAGTGAAGAACGTGGCCGTGGAACTACCCAAAATAATGGAGAACTCGAGCGTGGTAGGTTGCTTCCACACATCCGCACCACGCTCCCTGGCCCTGCAACAATGATGCATGAGGAGAAGAGGTGATCAACACTTTGAGACAACCGAGCGGCAAGTTCGATTATTATGTAAAGTACTCAGCGCCCTTGAGCTTCTATGTTGACCCCCATGACATTATCCCGGATGGATGGGGAGGTATGGATGATCCAATACCTCTAAAGATAGAAGATTCTGAGGATGCAATGGATGGAATCACTACCCTGTTCAATGATTGCTTCATTGGAGCTATCGAAGAAGGACCGTTTGAGGGAATGGGCACTGGCCCACAAGAGTAAAACCTTTACTTTTTCGCACACTCCCCTGCGTGGGAATTTTTACTGCTTTCTAGGACTTGCCCCGTTTCGGGTGCTGCTTTCCAAGACTTTTCATTTCTAGGACTTGATTGTCACAATTTTCCATTCAATAAATGTAATTCATTTTGAAATAATCAATGAAATTACAAGTTATTTTCATTTTTGAGGGCATGTTGAGGAACATCAAACCAGCCCGATGAAGATATCCAACCGATAAAAGAAAATATATAGTCCAAGGAAAATTCTGAGGCCTAGGCTTCTTCATGTTTCCTCGTGCTAAAACTTTTTCAAAAAGAATTTCAGAAAAATTTACAAAAAAATAAAAAAAATGCAATGTTTAGCCATGTTTGTCCTTCTGAATCCATTACTTTATGTTTTAGGGGTAACCTTGTGACGCGTGAGGGTATAGGAATGGTCCAATACGATGAATTATATGCAACCGAGCTTGATCCCAATGATGCCGGCGAACTCAATGATTCCTCATATATTCAGCGCGATCTAGAGCGGCATGAAAAGCCCAAAGTCCTTACATCAGACTAGACTGTCATCGTTAACCTGAGTGATTTCGAAGAGCCCAAAGAGGTGAAGATAGGAGCAACCGTTCTCGAAGGTGAAGCCAAACGCCTAGTCCAATTGCTGAAGGATTACCAGGATATCTTTGCCTGGTCATATGTCGATATGCCGGGTTTAGACCCTTCTATTATGGAGCACGGCCTGCCTACTAATCTTGGCATGCCACCCAAGAAACAGAGGCTACGGAGAACCAAGCCTGAGCTTTCGAAGAAAATAGAAGAGGAGGTCATAAAGCTCTTGAAAGTAGGATTCATCGAAGTCACCCAATACCCTAGCTGGGTGGCCAACATCGTGCTAGTCATGAAGAAGGACGGCCGAGTTTGAGTTTGCATCGATTATCACGACTTGAACAAGGCTAGCCCTAAAGATGACTTCCCATTACCGCACATAGATGTTTTGGTAGACAGTACTGCTGGATTCGAGCTATTTCCTTCATGAATGGTTTCTCGGTTTATAATCAAATAAGAATGAAAGATGGCGACAAGGAGAAAACAGCGCTCATCACTCCTTGGAGGATATTTCACTATAAGGTCATGCCCTTCGGTCTTAAAAATGCCGGGGCAACATATCAACGGGCAATAGTGACTCTTTTCCATGATACGATGCATAAGGAGATCGAGATCTATATCAATGACATGATTGCCAAGTCTCGACCCGGGGAGAGTCATGTTAATACCCTGAAGAAGTTGTTCGACCGACTCCGTGAGTTTAAACTCCGTCTCAACCTAGCGAAGTGCATATTCGGAGCAACGTCGGGCAAATTACTTGGGTTCATAATAAGCAGTAAGGGCATTGAAGTCGATCCCTCCAAAGTAAAGGCCATATGTGAGCTGCAACCTCCATCGACCGTGAAAGAAGTGCGGAGCCTCCTGGGTAGATTAAACTACATAGCCCGTTTTATTTCCCAACTCTCCGAAACCGCTAAACCATTCTTCAAACTTCTAAGGAAGAATGCTCAAGTGGAATGGGACGATAATTGCCAGGAAGCGTTTGATGAACTAAAGTAGTACTTGATGAAACCACCAATGCTAGTCCCACCAATGCCAGGCCAGCCTTTGATCCTTTACCTCACGATTCATGATGAGTCTTTAGGTGTGATGCTAGCCCAGAAAAATCCTGAAGATGGAAAAGAGCGAGCCATTTATTACTTAAGTAAGAAGTTTACTGTCTCGGAGTTGAATTATCCTGAAGCCGAGAAAACTTGCGCTGCACTAGTATGGGTGCTCCATAGGCTGAGACAATATACATTGTATCACCGGACTTTGCTTGTGACTAAGAATGATCCCATCGAGTATTTACTTGATCAACCGGCCTTGGTAGGGAAGCTAGCCAAGTGGCAGATTTTAATTTCAGAATTTGATATCCAGATGATGCCACAAAAGTCGGTTAAAGACCGAGTAATTGCTGATGTATTAGCCGAAAATCCTGGAATCTCGGATGATGATAAATATTCTCTAAAAGATTGCATTTTGGTAATAAAGGAAGATACACGGATCATGTTTTTCGATGGAGTTGTGAACTTGGCTGATTCCGGCACTAGGGCAGTTTTAATATCCCCGGATGGGCAATATTATCCAGTAGCAGCAAAGTTGGTGTTCCCGTGTACCAACAACATGGCTGAGTACGAAGCTTGCATCATCGGACTCCAAGCCGCAGTTAAAATGGGGATAACCAAGTTGAAAGTGTTCGTTGATTCCGCTCTGATTATTATCTAAACTGTAGGAGAATGGAAGACGAGAGACACCAAATTAGTGTCGTATCATGAATACCTCGAAGAAATCATAGAGGAATTCAAAGACATCTCCTTTGAGTACTTGTCGAGATCCCATAATCAGTTTGCTAATGCGCCAGCTACTTTATCATCCATGCTGCAAATGACTGGTGGAATAGAGGTAGAACCCTTGAAGATAGAAGTCCTAACGAAACCAGCTTACTGCATGGTTGTGATCGGAGAACCTAACAAAAAGCCATGGTATTACGATATCATGAGTTACATCCACAGACAAGAATTTCCTGAGGGAAGCACTCCGGTCGACAGGAAGTACATAATGAAAATGACTTCGAAATTCTTTGTCAGTGGTGAAAAGCTGTACAAAAGATCCTATAATTCGATCTTATTAAGGTGTGTAAAAGCAGCTAAAGCTACTAGAATCATGCAAGAAGTACACGAGGGGATATGTGGTCCATACATGAATGGCCATATGTTAGCTAAGAAGATCGTGAGGTTGGGTTATTATTGGCTTAGTCTTGAAAGTGACTGCATTCAACATGTTCGAAGATGTCATCGCTGTCAAGTTCACGGGGATAAGATAAATGTTCCCCCGACGGAATTACATCAGGTGTCCGAATCATGGCCTTTTTCAATGTGGGGCATCGATGTGATTGGCCCAATTAATCCAAAGGCGTTGAATGGACACCGATTTATTTTAGTCGCGATTGATTATTTCTCCAAGTGGATTGAGGCGGCATCTTATGCAAACGCCACTGCAAGGAATGTTGTAAAATTCATCAGGCGAGACATAGTCGCTCGTTATGGTATCCCCGAAGCTATTGTCACCGATAATGGGACAAATTTGAACAACAAGTTCATGGATCAGTTATTCAATGAGTTCAAGATCCAACATCTGAATTCATCTCCCTATCGTCCGCAGATGAATGGAGCAGTTGAAGCTACTAACAAAAACATCAAAAAGATCCTGGCTAAAGCCGCTGAAAACTATCGTGACTAACATAAAAGATTGTCGTTTGCACTAATGGCGTATCGGACTTCCATCCAAACCTCTGTCGGGGCAACTCCTTTTTTCTTAGTGTATGGCATGGAAGCAGTCCTGCCCATTGAAGTAGAGATCCCTTCCCTACGAGTCTTATCTCAAGTAGAGTTGTCTGAAGCGGAATGGATGCGACAAAGGCAGGAGCAGTTGAACCTAATTGATGAAAAACGATTGAAAGCTATTTGCCACGGTCAAACCTATCAGCAGAGGGTAGCTAGGTCATTCAACCAAAAAGTGTATTCAAGACACTTCAAGATAAATGATCTAGTCCTAAGGAAGGTGTTGCCAGTCTTCCCTATTCTTGGAGGCAAATTTGCCCCAAACTATATCGGTCCATATGTTGTTAAGAAGGTGCTTCTCGGAGGTGCCCTGATTCTCGCAGAAATGGATGGTCGTGAGTTCTTCGCTCCTGTTAATTCTGATGCTATAAATATATATTACCCCTGATAAAATTTAACATTTTGCAGCAAAAATTTTCAAGTGTTTGGTTTGGTACTTTGAATTGCAAACATTTCACTGATGAATAAATGGTTTCAATCAATTTCAAGTTAAGATGTTTGTATTGGCTTTAAATTCTGCTTAGTTATTTTGTCAATCTGTATCATTGACTTTAAAGGGGAAATCTATTTGGACAATCTGATAACTCATGTGGAATGAATTGAATGTGTTGAATGAGGTACATCAGGATGATAGAAGGTAAGCCCTATCCTATACACAGTCCTCTGCACTAATCCTCAGTGAGTTGAGTGGAAAATTTCATGTCTATAAGGTAAAGAGTTATCTCGCAAAAAGTACGGCGACCGAGATAACAAGAGGCATTTCATTTCTTTATCGCTAAACAATACAGGTTATCCACTGTTTCACCATTTTGAGCCTAAACGCTTGGAGAAATCTTTTCAAATTACCTCTGTCAAGAACCACCCCACATCGGGGCAAACTGGAGGTAAGCCAACATCACAAGGTGAAAGATGAGTAGAAATTTTCTTGCTCTCACTTGCATCAATCTTCGAGTATTGCTTTTTCAGATGAATTCACTCAAAGTTCAAGTGCCTTAGGATGACGAAGAGCATTTCTTTCTCTATCCTATACACACTTTATCCTTTGCTAAGCCCAATTGAGCCTGCAAATTCGATTATTGAACCCAGTTGGTGATCATCCCCTACACTGGGGCAAGGCAAAAGTCATCATTGTTTAAGCAGCATATCCGGAGCATCGATAGAAGACAAAAATCCTTGAGAGTTCAAACGGCGAGTCGTTCAGTCAGATATAGTTGGCTAGTATTTACATTGTAAGTGACACATGTCAAGTAAAAAAAAAGGGCAAGAAGAGCAGTGTGCCTGGTAAAAGCAAGGTCAATACTGTAACATCCCAAAACCTGACTCAATCTCTGGAATGAATAAAACGAGTCTTATTCGATATTTCAATTTCATACGTCTCGCTCGGAGCTGATCACTCTCGGGATACTGACCAAATGGGAATGGCCAACTAGGAATAGGTACGTGGACCGTGGACTCGGTCGCGAATTAAGCCCGATTTAGAAGGACGACGAGGAAGTATTTTGGACCAGTATGGGCCGATCTTCGGAACTTGAGTCGGACGATCGTGTCCTCGGAACTAGTGATAATTCCTTTCGCTCTCTCTCGACAGTCGAGCTCGTCGCGAATCGGACAACCCGAGGTCGATACGCGTAATCCCTAAACGGCCGCCCGTTAGTGAGAGATTTGGGAATTTGAATTTGACGAATTCAATCGTGAAATTTAGTCCGGAGTTTGAGGCCGACTTTCGAGGACTACGGGATGATTTTTGTGAGGACGACATCAAAAATATGCTGGCCACTTAGGTATAGAACTTATATGGTCGAAATTTGGCGAATCGACCCGGTACCGGAACTTAATGTCGTTTTTACCCTTGAGCCCCTTCATATTCCGAATTTTGGAGTTTCAAGACCTCTAACTCTCTCCCATGCAAGCCATCAATTGATCTATTATGTTACTCTACCTCTTGACCTTCCCTAGACCCTTCATCTTCCCCATAACCCTCATCATCACCTTTCACTTCATCTTCTCTCATTCACTCTTTCCCTCACTCACTCTCTCTCTCTCTCTCTGCCTATCTCCGACTCTCCCTCTCATTCTCGGCCAAGTGAGAGCCGAGAAACGCCGTCCACAGCCGATCCCGCCACGCCACCGGGACGCCTCCGCCGAC
Source organism: Syzygium aqueum (assembly GCA_031216185.1). Taxonomy (NCBI): domain Eukaryota; kingdom Viridiplantae; phylum Streptophyta; class Magnoliopsida; order Myrtales; family Myrtaceae; genus Syzygium; species Syzygium aqueum. The sequence continues at coordinate 15,431,135 of CM062234.1, forward strand.
CGCCGCCGGAGCCGCACCGCCGGTCGCCGCTCACCGCCGCCCTTTGGAATCGTGCCGCCGGTTAAACCGTTTACCAGTGATCGGCCGCCGTTCCTCGTCATCCCGAGCTCGAATTAAGTGAGTGTATTCTTCTAAGCCCTAATTAGGACGATTATGCGCTCTAGATGGATTAGGGGCTGTGCATGGTTGGTTTTGAGGTTGTATAGGCTTGATTTGCTTAATGGTGCAAGATTTATGATTCTCGGATTTCTTATTGTTACTGTACCTTTATGCTTTATTAATTTTTTTGTGATCATTGTGGGCTGAATCTGAGAAAGTGTTCTTCATGGAAATTGTTTCCAACATCGTTTAGTATAACATACTTTAAATTCATATTTTTCGGAATTTTTTGGGGTCATTCGGAAGTCGGTTTTCCGACAGTCACAAAACTGCCCGATTTACTGTTCACTCGACCTTTTTGCCTTTCCGAATTTTTATAAACTTTTCCAGACCTTATTTCAACAAACGTCCTTCACAAAGATTGTTAGAAACACTTGTGTCTATGACATATAAAAATTTCAGGGCTTTCCAAAGTGATTTGGGTACTGAATGAGTTGTATCTTTGATGGTCTAAAGGGCTGTTCGAGCGAACTGGATTCTGTCCAGATTTGAGTGTCAAAACGAGGTGTTTACGATTGGAACTGGGTTTCGAGTTCTTCATAGAAAATGTTCATCAAGATGTTTTGTACAACATATCCAAATTTCATAAGTTTTGGAATTTATTTTCTATTTATTTCAAATGGATTTCCGTCGCTGTGTAACTTCCCAGTTTGGACCCGATTTTGTATATTCTCGGTTTTTCTCTCTCGGACTGATTAGTGGCTGTCCATTGCGGATTTAATTGGGCCTTATATGGCTAATATATGGTTTATTCGTGAACTACCATGTGTGATTGGTTGGGCCGTGTAGTGGCTGATTTGGGTGTGAATTATACTTGATTATGCAATGCCATGTTGCAAGCTTGTGTGGCTGACTGTTGTGGAGTGCGATTGATGATTTGTTAATGTTCATCATAATGCCCGAATACGTCATAAGTGCCAAATACGCATGTGATGCCCCATGGTGTTGGTTGGATTATTTAAGCATATGACGTGGATCGTTGAGCATGAATTCGTGGCATTGAATTGTGTTATACATTGTGGGACATTATGCTCGTGGTACATTGCACCAACATTCGTGTGCGAAATTGCATGGCCACGCATTATGTATGCCGAGTATGAGGCTTGTGGAAATTGTGCGGGAGTGCGTGTTTGCCATGGACATGTGGTCACCTAATCATACCCTGATGCGTTTACGCGGGGTTCAGATAAAACCGGTTGTGTGAATGTGTGATCACTCTTCGCCCTGATGCGTTTACGCGGGGTGTGCCGTCCTCATGCACTTTGGAGCAGGACGATGCCCGGTTCGTCCGGAAGACGACCATCCTGATGCGTTTACGCGGGCTCTGGTTCGTAAGGAGATCGGTGTTGCGCCTGATGCGTAAGGACGCGGGCTAGAGACACTGGGCCTGGGGCGTCTCTACGCTGGCCACGGAGTGTTGTGATTGGTCTTCGGACCGGATCTTCGGATCGGGCCTTCGGGTCGAGTTAACTGAATAAATGGCTAATGTGTGATGCATAGTGTCTGATTATATAGTAGAATCCACTGGGCATGGTATGGGACGTGTCTAAGAGGATTCTATCCTATAATCGGATCACGAACGGAATTTTATGCCAGAATGCCATATGAATCATATTGTGGGTGCGGCAAGTTAATAAGCATTTGCATGCATAGAAATGCATGAGTCAGTGTGCGAGATTGTGCAATTCGGTGATTTTTCCCTGGAAATTGTCACTAAGGATTTTGAGCATGTGTGTGACGTACGCGTGATTGAAAGTGCCGCTCGTGTGATGTGATATCATGGGATTATCTAACCTGCAGGGTCATTGAAATACCGATTTGGGCCTACGGGCCTAAGTCATTAGTGCGTATGTGTAGTTTGTTTTCCCGTCAGGAGATGCATGTTAGCCTAGTTTAGGTTTAGAGGTTTTCACTTACTGAGAAGTGTCTCACGGTTTTTATAACCCAACCTTCCAGACCCACGTCCATGACGAAGCCACCTGTCCCGATACGTTTTGGAATTCCCCTAGATTACGAGCACATTATGACTGTACATCCGGTGGGGAATGGGGAGGTGTACTTGAGGCATTACTCTGCGATTAGTGTAGACGTGGGTACGACACATCCTGAAGTTCATGAGTATGTAGCCTGGTGTTTTCGGGACCGTTTTGGAGACGAGTTTGGACCCCTTTGTACGATGGATGTTCCGTTCACCATAGAGGGCTAGCTTGACCCGCAGTGTCCGAGTGGTGAGATCGTGGATTCCGAGATGGATGAGGAGGAGACTATAGGTCCTTTCGCTTGGTACGAGCCTGCCGAGGACGAAGAGTTAGGAGGTGTAGATCATGAGCCAGTAGTGGAAGACCCAGTGGTGGAGCCAATGGAGGTCGACGAAGCTGAGCCGATGGATACCGAAGAGTCCGAGGAGGAAATTCCCAGCGAGGATTCAGAGGTACCCGAAAGTTCGTCAGAGTCCGATGGCTCGGATCCGGATTGGGCGCCCTAGGCTAGGCTTGGTCTTGTCGTGAGGGTAGACGCATTTTGGATTTCGAACCCTCTACCTTTTGACTATGACTCTCTTAGTCCTTAGTTCTCCTGACCCATATGACAGTACTCATCTTGTTGCACTCTATTTCTATTGTTGTTTTATTTAGAATGATGTAAGGATGTCCTGACAGTTTTTGGTTATGGATGTGTACGTTGCCTCAGTTCTTCTTATGTTTCTTTCCCTGGGTCTCGTATTTATTCTGTACGGGTGTTTTAAATTTTTGCTTCCGCATATGCCTTATGTTCTGCTTTGGGGTAACGGGTCGATGACGACGTGTCCTGGGACGTCGTACTACCATATCGACCACCGAACGGGTTGTCGCGTGCTGTGGAGGTCGGGGCGTGACAAATACCCTTAAAAAAGATCGAAAAAGTGGAGATCTTTAGAAAAATGTCAAGATATGACATGTCAAAATCCCCAGTGGAGCAGTAGTCCTACAAGTCTCAAAAAGAATCAAGTGACGAACTCTCAAAGCCAATAGAGCATCTACCGAGGAGATAATTCCTGGCGGAAAAGAAGACCGGTAATAATGCCAAGATGATCACCAACTTATTCACCCCAATTATACACATTTTGAGCCTAATGATCCATTCAATTCTCAACCCATGGGCCTAGCCTACGTTACGTCCTTTACAAAATCTCTTCAGGTTAGGGCACTTGAACTGACTAGGATTCAGATGTTTATAAGCTTAGCTCGAAGAAGTGCGAGCAAGCCCATTTCTATCTCATTTTGTAGGGTTTTTGACTTGTAAACCCGAAGACGATTACGGAGTATTTTCTTTCAATAGCCTCGACTCGAAGAGTCTCTCTTTGTTAAGCCATTGACCATGCCCATGTTATAGTCCTCACAAAGACCTCTCAGATTGGTAAGGTCGTACCGCTTACAAGAATACTCGGACCCTTGTCGACATGATAATGATGAGATAGAAAGATTCTCATAAACCAACATTTTTCAATGAGAATGAGTGAAAGCCCTTTCGGACCGGAAGTCCCTCATTCGACATGTTCAAGACACCCGCTTGTGAATCCAGTTTGTCTTGTCATGATTCTCCCCAGTGAAGTTTTGTAATGCTGATTTGACAAAATCGTCATGCATGGAAACCAGTTGAAATCATAGTACATGAGTATATGTGTTCTAGATAGTGTACAAATGCATATTACATGTTGCCTAAAACCGTGTCTAGCAGGAGACACGCCCTCAAGAGTCAGAGATATCACCAGGTAAGTGTATCTCTATCCCTGGGATGTCTTTGACTATCCAGGTATTCCTAACCTGTTCGAGCAATCGTCAAGCCCCATATTTGATCATTTTGTTGCGATCTCTAGATGTCTTTGACGATATCTAGGTATATATTGGTCAAGCCTTTTCAGGTACCTCTGATGATATCGAGGTATTTCGTCAAGGAACTCCTGAACTTTCGGGCTAGCCCCTTCTGTTCGCCGAATCGTTAAGTACCTGTGACGGTATCCAGGTATTTATCAATCAAGTCCTTTCAGATATCTCAGACGATAACTAGATATTTTGTTAGGCACATTTTTCATACAATCTCAAAAGATTCCCCCGTGGCACGCCTATGAGGAAGATATAGGCACAGCGGCTAAATCTTTACGAGTATTTATGAGGAAGGTATAGATATTTTGTAAAGGTCGGAATATTCTCCTAATCTCAGAAGATTCCCCCGTGACACGCCTATGAGGAAGGTATAGGCGCAGCGGCCAAATCTTTACGAGTACCTATGAGGAAGGTATAGGTATTTCGTAAAAGTCGGAATATTCTTCTGATCTCGGAAAGTTCCCCTGTATTGTACTTATGAAGAAGGTATAGGTACAGCGACCAAATCTTTACGAGTACCTATGAGGAAGGTATAGGTATCTTGTAAAGGTCGGAACATTTTCCAATCTTTCCAGAGTTCCCCCGTGTCGTGCCTATGATGATAACTAGGCACAGTGGCCAAATCTTTACGAGTACCTATGAGGAAGGTATAGGTATCTCGTAAAGGTCGAAACATTTTCCAATCTTTCCAGAGTTCCCCCGTGTCGTGCCTATGATGATAACTAGGCACAGCGGCCAAATCTTTACGAGTACCTATGAGGAAGGTATAGGTATCTTATAAAGGTCGGAACATTTATACAAATTGGACAAACTCCCTCGTTAAACACCTACGACGATATCTAGGTGTGACGGCTAAACTGTAACGAGTACCTATAAGGAAGGTATAGGTATTTCGTTAAAGTCGGAATGAACTCCATTTTGTTGAGTCTTTCTCTCAAGCACCTCAAATGATAACTGGATGCCTCGAGTTTTCTTCGTACGTCTTGATTGAATTGCAGGACACCGGAATCCCCCAAACAGTTTATCAGGCAATACCTTTGGGACTGAGCCCAAGCATTTGCCAAACAACCCACGGAATCAGAGTCATGCCTCGAAGTACGCTGCCACTCCTGTCAAGTAAGTAAACTCCAGGTATGTGTTATTTATGTCAGCATGCATCATGACATAATGCATTTCAAAAATAGGACTCATAATCTCGACAAAAATATCATTCATTACATCTGCATGGTCAAATTTAGGTATCATTTAGTCTTTGAATGCAACCTCTGCAAACTCACATTCAAAGAGGGGCAGTTGTTGACACCTAAATTTTGCCGACCATTTAGTCGTAATTTGCATAGAAAATTATGGATTAAATTTTAACCCCTAACCAAAAATATTAGAATTGCATAACATATAGTTTAGGGCCATTTAGGATAATTGTATTCCGCATCGGACCGGCGTTGGCAAGCGAACTTAAAATTCATCAAGCAAAATTCGGCTCACTCGGAAGGTAAGGGCCAGAAATCACAAGTTAAACGGGCTCGGTTATTTTAGTTTGAGCTTAATTTAGTCCATTAAGTTTAATTAAATAAAAGCCCAAATTAATTCAGTCCACTTGAATTAAATTAAAGCCTAAGCCCAAGCCTAAGCCCATTAGGACTAGCAAGACCATCTAATTGACCTAGGTTAGCATTATAAATATATGTTTAAGTCACATAATCAGGGGGAGATGGAAATTTAGATCAGAAAAATTCTAGAGAGAACATGTGAGAGAGAGAGAGAGACCGGCGCTGTGCCTCTCACCGCCGTACACCACGCCACCGCCCAAGGCACTACGCCGCAAGCAGCTCACCGTCCGCCGTTGTGCTGTCGCACGCCGCACCGCTCTCGTCGGACGCTCCCTCCCATGACGCCGACCGCCATGCCTCAGCCCCCTCGCCGCCGCCGTCGCCTTGCCGGACGCTCCCGCTGATTGCCATCGTCCACCGCTGTCGTCGCTGCTTCCTGCCGATGCCGCTGTACCGCCATTGCCGTGCTGCTGCCTTCGCTGCGCCTCCTTGCCGTGCCGGACATCCCTACTTGCGGCCCTGCCATGCCAGATGCCTGCCAGACGCTGCTTGCCCCCTTCGCCGCCTTCCGGAGCTGCGACTACTGTCTCGCGTCACTGCTCCTCCGCGCCAGCTGCCTTCGCTCCCCGCTGAGTCGCTACCGTCACCGTATAGTCTCTCCGGAGCTCCGTCGTCGCGCCACTGTGCACCACCGTTACCTAGAGAGCCGCCCACCGCCGTGACACAGTTGTCCCCGACGTTACCGCTGCCGCTAGGAGCCACTGTCATCATGTCGTGCCGGTCGCCATTCCCAATGCCGCCGTCCCGTAGCTGCTAGTCCCGTGATCCGCAAACCCGATCCCAAATTGAATTCCAAATTTGGACATATTTTGAAATTAGGTAAGATTATTATCCAAATGTTTTTTCGAAATATTTGATTTCCTAATTTAAATGTTTGGAATATTTCGTGAATATTTGGTAGATAATTAGATATCTAGGGATAATGTTTGTGATATCCGCAATATTTTTAAATGCCCGAAATTAGGAAATTTTCCTAATTTAGCAAGGTATTTGGACGACTATCCGACCTTATTCCTAAGGTACGATACGCGACGATATGAAAAATCATTATCTTATCCATAACCACTTGGATACGATAATGGATTTTATCTGCTTTCTAATTGTGAATGACCAACTTTCCGTCAACATCTATAACCTTATAGATATGACCGTTAGTTCGATTCCTTTGCCTAATTTGAATTTCAAAACAAATCTGGCGGATCGCGTGGATTGATTTTAATCATGGTGGTTATTTATCTGTTTGATTTATTTCTTTTAAATAAAGAAAACCAAATAAAAATTAGTTAGATTTAAATTAGAAGTTTTGCATGTTTAGGGAACCATAAATATATCTAGAAGATAGAGTAATTATTTAATTTAAATTAGGACTTGAGATAATATATTTCCTAATTTAAATTAGGTATTATTCTAATCTTAATAGATTATTTAGGTTATTTTTAAATTTCGAATTTCCATGAAAATCCCAAAAAGAATGAGTTGTTTTAGGATAAATTGCATCCTTAATTGAGTATTTTTTTATTTCGAATTTTAATAAAAAAATACCAAAAAAGAAGTCATTAGATTGCATGTTATTTTAGGTATTTTTTTAATTCCGAATTTCACTGGAAAAATACCAAAAAATAAATCATTTGCCCGTCATTAGAATTAGGTCACGTCGTCGCATGTCATATAGATTGCATGTTAGGTTGCATTAATTGCACGTCAATTTTTGCATGTCATTGCATGTAGATTAGATTTCTTTTAAATAAGTGAAAATCCAAAAAAATTGAGTGAACTGCTTGTTAATTAGAAATCATATTAGGATTGTTTATGTGATTTTCTAGCTAACAATGCAGATGCTTACGTTACTTCGAGGTAAGTAATTCTCCCAATCTTGCAATTTAATGTTTTAATTCTTGGGTGTTAAATTGGTGGTTTGCGCACTCGCATGAACATCTCACATGTTAGTGACTAAGTTGAAATGAATCCAAATTGTCTGCCAAAACAAATTTTTTTGAAAAGAAAAGGTACCGAAAGGGCGTTAGACTAGATCTAGCGTAACCAAGTCCCCGAGCTTAGAATCTCTGGTTCGTAGAAATAAAACATATCTCCCTATATTTTATTTAGGTTTCTAATCGACCTACCGCAAATTGATTAGTGGACATGGACCCGGAGCCCATGGAGTCAGATGAGGAGCCAGAGCCCATGGAGCAGGACCTCGAGCTAGAGGCCGAATTAGAGGAGGACGGTTTAGGCGAAGAGTCATCCAGGATTGACACCGAGTTAGAGTCCATGGAGTTCGAGCTGGAGTAGTTTGAGAGTTCTTCCGACTCGTCAGGATCTGATCCAGATTGGGAGCCTTAAAGCAGACTTGAGATCCTAGTAGGTCGGGCTAGTACATTTTTTATCGAAGCCCCACCTTAGTTTAGTATCTCTAGCCGCCCTGGCTACCTACCCCTTTTTGCCGTAGTGGCCTTTAACCCGTTTTTGTTGTATTATGTTTCGTATAAATGAATATTGTATGTTCCCTGTTGTTAATACAAGTGTAAAGTTGTTTGGTTTACTATTGTGTTGTTTGTACTACCCTTAGTCTTGTGTTTTCTTGTATGGGTGTTTATTTATATTGCTTCCACATGTGCCTTGATCTCTGTGTCGGGCGTTGGGTCGGCGACGCGTCCTGGAAGCGTTGCACGAGTTTGATCTCGGTTGGGATGCTCGAGCGTCGTAGGGTTCGGGGTGTGACAATTGGGGCTTTGATGTACTTGGCACAATGTACGAGACCATATATCGCTTTTATGGTAAATTTATTGGCATGTTTTTAATTCTAAGCCAACTCGGAGACACTGGAATGGAGTTAAACATATTTTTCGTTATCTCCGAGGAACCATAGATTTGGGATTATATTATTCTAAGGATTCCACTACCTAGTTTAGTTGGATATGTTGATGCTGGATATAGATCTGATCCACATAAGGCTCGCTCTCAAATCAGTTATTTATTTTGTTATAACGACACTGCCATTTCTTGGCATTCTACGAAGCAATTGCTAGTAGCTAAATCTGCTAACCACTCAAAGATTATTCCTTTATATGAAGCTGGAAAAGACTGTGTTTGGTTAATGTCGCGACCTAAAAAAATTTTCCCATTTTTCGGGCCAATGGATTATTAAAACTAATCTTAACTCGGGCCCTCCCAAGCCCTATTAATTCGCAACTTAGGGTTTAAATCTTTAACATGCAAATGTTTTCATACTTGGAGTCGCCACTAATCAATTTGCGGTAGGTCGATTAGAAACCTAAATAAAATATAGGGAGATATGTTTTATTCCTACGAACCAGAGATTCTAAGCCCGGGGACTTGATTACGCTAGATCTAGTCTAACGCCCTTTCGGTACCTTTTCTTTTCAAAAAAATGTTTTGGCAGGCAGTTTGGATCCATTTCAGCTTAATTACTAATATGTGAGGTGTTCATGCGAGTGCGTAAACCACCAATTTAACACCCAAGAAAGCGTTAAATAAATTGCAAGTTTGGAAGAACTACTTACTTTGAACCAACGCAAGCACCTGCATTGTTAGTTAGAAAATCACATCAACACCCTAATGTGATTTCTAATTAATAAGAAATCCACTCATTTTTTTTAATTTTCATTTATTTAAATGAAACCTAATCTATATGCAATGACGTGCAAAAATTATATGCAATTAATGCAACCTAGCATGCAAACTATATGACATGCGACAGCGTGACCTAATTCTAATGACGGACAAATGATTTATTATTTTTTTGGTATTTTCTATTAAAATTCTAAATAATAAAAATGCCCAAATTAACATGCAACCTATGACTTTCTTTTTTTTTGGTATTTTCTATTAAAATTCGAAATAAAAAAATTACCCAAATTAAGAATGCAATCTATCCTAATTTAATCTATCGTAAGATGACTCTTTTTGGGTTTTTTTTATGAAAATTCGAAATTAAAAAATGACCTAAATAATCTATCAAGATTGGAATATTACTTAATTTAAACTAGAAAATAGATTATCTCAAGTCCTAATTTAAATTAAATAATTACTCTATCTTCTAGATATATTTAGGATTCCCTAAACATGCATAACTCTAATTTAAATCCTAACTAATCTTTTTTTGAATTTTCTTTTTTTTATTTGAAAAGGAAAAATAATTTAAACAGAGATAACATCCACATTCAAATCAACCACGCGATCCGCCAGATTTGTTTCAAACTCGGATTAGGCACAAAAATCGAACTATCGATCATATCTATAGGGTTATAGATATTGGCGGAAAGTCGATCATTCAAATTTGGAAAGCTGATAAAAATCATTATAGTATCCGAATGGTTATGGATAGGATAATAATTGTCTGTATCACCACGTATCATACCTTAGGGATAAGGTCGGATAGTCGTCCAGATACGTTGCTAAATTAGGAAATTTTTCTAATTTTGAATATTCAAAATATTGCGGATATATCGAACATTATCCTAAGATATCTAATTATCCACATGATATTCATGCAATATTCAAAACACGCAAATTAGGAAATTAAATATTCTGAAAATTTACCGGATAATAATCTTACCTAAATTGCGGATAACTCCCAAATTCGAATCGTCTCGGGATGAGTTTGCGGATCGGGATCGGGATAAATCGGCGACGGCGGCGTCGGGGCGACGGTGCCGTGGGACAGCAACTTGGCGGCTGTTCCGGTGGGGTCGGCGAGCTCCGGCAAGGGGCAACGCATGGCGAGGTGCAAAGCAGCGACGGACCGGCGAGGAGAGGGGGCTGTTCCGGCGAGAAGGGGCTGTGCCGTGGCGTTGGCGCGGACAAGACGTCTTGCGGTGGGGCTGTTCTCGGTGGTGACCTCAGACAAGGACTTTCGACCAAGGGATGGCTCGTGGACTTGGACGCTCGGTGTGGAAGTGCTATATTGTTTCGCCAAAAGAAACCTGTGAAGAGGCCAAAGTGGACACAATGACTCGTTGACTTCGTTAGTTCCACCGAGCAAAGAAGCGTGGACTCCTGTTGCCACAGTGGAGACGTTGAAGGCAAAGAGCTTGACTTGACACGTCAAGGCCACGGATCAATTGAAGATGCTGCCATGTTGATATTGCAACGGGATTGATCTGGTCTTTGAAGGGAAAGTGCCATCACCAGGAAATCCTAATGCCCGCGGGAGTGTCTCGCTGAAGACGGCTAGATCGATAGGAATACTGGGAAGCCAACAAGGAACTCGGCAAGGACTATTTTGGCGTGGCTTCTCCGGCGGTGTGACACGGTGTGAGGCGCGCTACGTGCAGCAACGCCTGGCGTGCAGCGGCGCGACAGCGGGCGGCGGCAGTGCACGGCGGTGTGGCGACTGCACGGCAAACGGCAGCCTCTCTTTCTTTCTCACTTGTTCTCTCTAGAATTTTTCTCTAAAAATTCAGATCTGAATTTGTGTCGTCTGAAATTATGTCCCCCCAAAATTCTGACCTAAACATGTTTATATAATACTAACCTAGGTCAAATAGATGAGCTTACTAATCCTAATGGGTTTAGGCTTGGGCTTAGACTTTAATCTAATTAAAATGGGCTGAATTAATTTAGGATAATGGGCTGAATTAAGCTCAAAGCATAATGGGCTGAATTAAACTCAAATTAAAACAACCGAGCCCGTTTGACTTGGAATTCTCGGCCCTTGGATTCCGAGCGAGCCGAGTTTTTATTCGATGAATTTTAAGCTCGTTCGCCATCGCCAATCCGATGCAAAAAATGCAATTAAATTAAAATGAACCTAAACTATATGTTATGCAATTTAAATATTTTTGTTTAGGGGTTAAAAATTTAATCCCTAATTTTCTATGCAAATTACACTAAATGACGCGCCAAAATTTAGGTGTCAACAGCTGCCCCTCTTTGAAGGTGAGCTCGCAGAGGTTGCATTTAAAGACTAAATGATACCTAAATTTCAACTATGCAAATGCAATGAATGTTGTTTTTTTTTCGGGATTATGAGTCACATTTTTTAAATGCATTAAGAAATGATGCATGCTGACATGAATGGAAAATATACCTGGAATTACTTACCTGACAGAAGCGAGATAATGTAATTCGAGGTATGACTCTGACTTTGTATGCTGTTTGACAAATATCTGGGCTCAGTCCCATAGGTATTACCTGATACACATTGGTGAACTTCGGTGATCTGCAATTCAGTCAAAACACACGAAGAAAGCTCGACGTATCCAACCATCATCTGGATTTGCGAGAGCAGTTTTTTTAGCGAAAGAAAAAAAAATGTAAAAACGTTCCGACCTTTACAAACTACCTATACATCTCCATAGGTATTTGTAAAGATTTAGCCGCTGCGCCTATATTTTTTACTCATAGGTGCGTCACGGGGGAACTCAAGAGGGTATTCCGACCCTTATGAGATACCTATATATCTTCATAGGTACTCATAAGGATTTGGCCGCTTTACTTATACATCTCCATAAGTGAACTGCGGGGGAACACCTAGGGTTAAAAGAATATTCCGACCTTTATGAGATACCTATACATCTCCATAGGTACTCATAAAGATTTGGCCGCTTCACCTATACATCTCCATAGGTACTAATAAAGATTTGGCCGCTGCGCCTATACAACGCCATAGGCATGTCGCGGGGGAATACCTGAGATTAAAGAAATATTCCGACCTTTACAAGATACATATACATCTCCATAGATACTTGTAAAGATTTGGCCGTTGCGCCTATACATCGCCATAGGCATGTCGCGAGGGAATACCTGAGATTAAAGAAATATTCCGACCTTTACAAGATACATATACATCTCCATAGATACTTATAAAGATTTGGCCGCTGCGCCTATACATCGCCATAGGCATGTCGCGGGGGAATACCTGAGATTAAAGAAATATTCCGACCTTTACAAGATACATATACATCTCCATAGATACTTGTAAAGATTTGGCCGCTTCACCTATACATCTCCATAGGTGAATCACGGGGGAATCTTCTCGAGATTGTATAAAAATCTGTGATTTGGTGAACAAAGGGGCTAGCCCGAATGTTCAAGGGTTTCTTGACAAAGTACCTGGATATCATCGGAGGTACCTGAAAAGGGCTTGATCAATAGATACCTAAACATCATCAAAGGCATCTAGAGATCGCAACAAAAGGATCAAATGTGGGACCTGACGATTGCTCGAATAGGCTAGAGATACCTGGATAGTCATAGACATCAAAGGGATAGAGATATATTTACCTGGTGATATCTTCGACTCTTGAGGGTGCATCTCCTGCTAGACACGGTTTTAGGCAAGATGTAATATACATTTGCATACTATCGAGAACACACATACACATGCACCATGATTTCAACAGGTTTATGCATGATGGTTTTGTCAAATCGGCATTACAAACTCCGCTGGGAAAAAATCATGACAAGACAATCCGGATTCACAAGTGGGTGCCTTGCAAATGTCGAATGAGGGACTTTCGATCTGAAAGGGCTTTCTCTCATTCTCATAAAAAAAGCTAATTTATGAGAATCTCTCCATCTTACCATTATCATGTCGACAAAGGTCCGAGTATTCTCGCGAGCGGTACGACCTTACCAATCCAAGAGGTCTTTGTTGGGACTATAACATGGGCTTGGTCAATGGCTTAGCAAAAGAGACTCTTTGAGTCGAGACTATTGAAAGAAAATACTCTGCACTTGTCTCCGGGTTTACAAGTCAAGAACCCTGCAAAATGAGATAGAAATGGACTTGTTCGCACTTCTTCGAGCTAAGCTTGTAAACATCTGAAACTCTACGTTAGTTCAAGTGCCCTAATCTGAAGAGACTTTGCAAGGAACGTAACGTAGGGTAGGCTCATGGGTTGAGAAATGAGTGGATCATTTGGCTCAAAATGTGTATGATTGGGATGAAAGAGTTTGGTGATCATCTCGGCATTGTCACCGGCCTTCTTCTTCACTAGGGATTGTCTCCTCGGTAGATGTTCCATTGGTTTCAGGAGTTCATCACTTGATTCCTTTGAGACTTATAGGACTACTGCTGTACTGGGGATGATTTTGATATGTCATATCCCGACATTTTTCATTGGGCATTTGCCTTGCTTTTACCAGGCACACTGCTTTTTCTTGCCCCTTTTTTCCTTTTTTTTTTACAATGTAAACACTAGCCAGCTAATCTGACTGAATGACTCGCCATTTGAACTCTCAAGGATTCTTGTCTTCCATCGACGCTTCGGATATGCTGTTTGAATAATGATATCCTTTTGCCTTGCCCCAGTGTGGGAGATGATCACCAACTGGGTTTATGAAACGAATTTACAGGCTCAATTGGGCTTAGCAAAGGGTAAAATGTGTATAGGATAGAGAAAGAAATGCTCTTCATCATCCTAAGGCACTTGAACTTCGCGTGAATTCATCTGAAAAAGCAACACTCGAAGATCGATGCAAGTGAGTGCAAAAATATTTCTATTCATTTTTCACCACATGATATTGATTTACCTCCAATTTGCCCCGATATGGGGTGGTTCTTGACAAAGGTAATTTGAAAACTTTCTCCAAGTGTTTAGGCTCAAAGAGGCAAAACAAGGAACAACTTGTAGTATTTAAGGTAGAGAAATGAAATGCCTCTTGTCATTTCGATCGCCGTACCTTTTGTGATAGAACTCTTTACCTTGCAGACATGGAATTTTTTTTCTACTCAACTCACTGAAGATTAGTACATGGGACTGTGTATAGAATAGGGCTTGCCTTCCATCATCCCGATGTACCTCATTCAACATATTCAATTCATTCCACATGAGTTATTAGATTGTCTAAATAGATTTCCCCTTTGAAGTCAATGATACAGATTGACAAAATAACCATGCAGAATTTAAAGCCAATGCAAACATTCTATCTTGAAATTGATTGAAACCATTTATTCATCATTGAAATGTTTGCAATTCGGAAGTATAAAACCAAATACTGGAAAACTTTTGCTGCAAAATGATAGATTTTATCAAGAATAATACATCTTTACAGCATCAGAATTAACAGGATTGGAGAACTCACGACCATCTATCTCTGCGAGAATCAGGGCACCTCCGGGAAGTACCTTTTTAACCACATATGGACCGATGTAGTTTGAGGCAAATTTACCTCCGGGAACAGGGAAGATTGACAGCACCTTCCTTAAGACCAGATCATTTACCTCGAAATGTCTTGGACGCACCTTTTGGTTGAAGGATCTAGCTATCCTCTGCTGATAGGTTTGACCGTGGCAAATGGCTCTCAACCACTTTTCATCAATCAGGTTCAACTGCTCGTGTCTTTGTCGCATCCATTCCGCTTCAAACAACTCCACTTGGGATAAAACACTCGGGGAAGGGATCTCTACTTCAATAGGCAGGACTGCTTCCATGCCATACACCAAAGAAAAAGGGGTTACACCGACAGAGGTTCGGATGGAAGTCCGATACGCCATTAGCGCAAATGGCAATCTTTCATGCCAGTCACGATAATTTTCAGCTATTTTGGCCAGGATCTTCTTGATGTTCTTGTTAGCAGCTTCGATTGCTCCATTCATCTGTGGACGATAGGGAGATGAATTCAGATGTTGAATTTTGAACTCATTGAACAACTGATCCATGAACTTGTTGTTCAAATTCGTCCCATTATCGGTGATAATAACCTCGGGAACACCATAACGAGCGATTATGTCTCGCCTGATGAATCTTACAATATTCTTCCCAGTAACGTTGGCATAAGACGTGGTTTCAATCCACTTGGAGAAATAATCAATTGCAACCAAGATGCATCGGTGTCCATTCGATGCCTTGGGATTGATTGGGCCAATCACATCGATGCCCCACATTGAAAAAGGCCATAGCTCGGACACCTGATGTAACTCCGTGGGGGGAATATTTATCTTATCCCCGTGAACTTGACAGTGATGGCATCTTCGAACATGTTGAATGCAGTCGCTTTCAAGACTGAGCCAATAATAACCCAGCCTCATGATTTTCTTGGCTAACATGTGGCCATTCATGTGTGGACCACATATCCCCTCGTGTACTTCTTGCATGATTCTGGTAGCTTTAGCTGCTTCTACACACCTCAACAAGATCGAATTATAAGATCTTTTGTGCAGCTTTTCATCATTGACAAAGAATTTTGAAGCCATTTTCATTATGTACTTCCTGTCGGCTAGAGTGCTTCCCTCAGGAAATTTTTGTTTCTGGATGCAGTTCATGATATCGTAATACCATGGCTTTTCGTCGGGTTCTCTGGTCACAACCATACAATAGGTCGGTTTTGTCAGGACTTCGATCTTCAAGGGTTCTACCTCTATCCCACCAGTTACTTACAGCATGGATGATAAAGTAGCTAACGCATCAGCGAACTGATTGTGGGATCTTGACAAGTACTCGAAGGAGATATCTTCGAATTCCTCTATGATTTCTTCGAGGTATTCATGATACGGCACTAATTTGGTGTCTCTCGTCTTCCACTCTCCTACAGTTTGAAGAATAATCAGAGCGGAATAACCAAACACTTTCAACTTGGTTATCCCCATTTCCACTGCGGCTTGGAGTCCGAGGATGCAAGATTCGTACTCGGCTATGTTGTTGGTACACGGAAACACCAACTTTACTGCTACCGGATAATGTTGCCCATCTGGGGATATCAAAACTGCCCCAGTACCGGAACCAGCCAAGTTCATGGCTCCATCGAAGAACATGGTCCAGGTGTCCTCTTTTATTACCAGAATGCGATCTTCTGGGGAATATCTGTCATTATCCGAGGTTCCGGGATTCTCGGCTAACACATTGGCAATTACTCGGCGTTTGACTGACTTTTGTGGCATCATCTGGATATCAAATTCCGAAATCAAAATTTGCCATTTGGCTAGCTTCCCTACCAAAGCCGGTTGATTAAGTAAATACTTGATAGGATCATTCTCACTCACCAGCAAAGTCCGGTGATGCAATGTATATTGTCGCAGCCTATGGAGCACTCATACTAGTGCAGCACAAGTCTTCTCAGCTTCAGGATAATTCAACTCGAGACGGTAAACTTCTTACTCAAGTAATAAATGGCCCGCTCTTTTCCATCTTCAGAATCTTTCTAGGCTAGCATCGCACCTAGAGACTCGCTATGAATCGTGAGATAAAGGATCAAAGGCTGGCCTAACATCGAAGGGACTAGCACTGGTGGTTTCATCAAGTACTACTTCAATTCATTAAACGCTTCGTGGCAATTATCGTCCCACTCCACTTGAGCATTCTTCCTTAGAAGTTTGAAGAATGGTTTAGTAGTTTCGGAGAGCTGGGAAATGAAACGGGCTATGTAGTTCAATCTACCCAGGAGGCTCCATACTTCTTTCACGGTCGATGGGAGTTGTAGCTCACATATGGCCTTCACTTTGGAGGGATCGATTTCAATGCCCTTACTACTCACCACAAACCTGAGTAATTTGCCCGACGTTGCTCTGAATATGTACTTCTCTGGATTGAGATGGAGTTTAAACTCACGGAGTCGGTCGAATAACTTTCTCAGAGTATCAACATGACTCTCTCCGGGTCGAGACTTGACGATCATGTCATCGACATAGATCTCGATCTCCTTATGCATCATGTCATGGAAAAGAGTCACCATTGCGCGTTGATATGTTGCCCCGGCATTTTTAAGATCGAAAGACATGACTTTATAGTGGAATGTCCCCCAAGGAGTGATGAACGTTATCTTCTCCTTATCGCTGTCCTTCATTCTTATCTGATTATAACCCGAGAATCCATCCATGAAGGAAAATAGCTCGAACCTAGCAGTACTGTCTACCAGAACATCTATGTGCGGTAATGGAAAGTCATCTTTAGGGCAAGCCTTGTTCAGGTCGTGATAATTGATGTAAACTCAAACTTGGTCGTCCTTCTTCATGACTGGCACGATGTTGGCCACCCAGGTAGTGTATTGGGTGGCTTCGATGAATCCTACTTTCAAGAGCTTCATAGCTTCCTCCTCTATTTTCTTTGAAAGCTCAGGTTTGGTTCTTCGTAGCCTCTGTTTCTTGGGCGGCATGCTAGGATTAGTAGGCAGGCCATGCTCCACAATAGCAGGGTCTAAGCCCGACATATCGGCGTACGACCAGGCAAAGACATCCCGGTAATCTTTCAGCAACTGGACCAGGCGTTTGGCTTCATTTTCGGGAAGGGTTACCCCTATCTTCACCTCCTTGGGTTCTCCGGAGTCACTCAGGTTGACGGTGATAGTTTGATCTACCGTCAGGACTTTACGTCTTTCATGAAGCTCTAAGTCGCGCTGAAGGTCCGAGGAATCGCCGAGTTCGTTGGTATCATCAAGATCAGGCTCGGCGACGCATAATTCATCGGATTGGACCGTTCCTGTACCCTCATGTGTGACAAGATTGTCCTCTTGTGGGCCAGTGCCCATTCCCACCACCGGTCCTTCTTCGATAGCTCCAATGAAGACATCATCAAACAGGGCAGTGATTCCCTCTATTGCATCATCAGAGTCTTCTGTCATTAGAGGTGTTGGGTCATCCAGACCTCCCCAACCGTCAGGGACAATATCATGAGGATCAACATAGAAGCTCGGAGGTGCTGAATACTTCACATAATAATCGAACTTGCCGCTTGGTTGCCCCCGAGTGTCGATCACCTCTTTTTCTTCATCAGATTTAAGCGTGCTCTCTACGATCTCTTCATCATCGGTCGCGTCTTCGAGCGGAGGCATGTCTTCAGGCAAAGGATAGAGCTTGTCCTTCCCGGTGTTTAACGTAGCAAACTCTTCGTCCCAGTTAATGACGACCTCTGAGATAGTCGAGACGATGCCGGTATGGTCAGCATAAACGATCAACCCAGCTCTACCATCCTTGAGATTCTTTCTCTCATGATGGCCAGGGAAATGGCCTCATTACTCGGGTAATAACCGACTTTCACCAGCTCACCATAGACCTCGGTGGCGTATACCCTGACATTCTTGATTCGACCAGCATTGAAGCTAAATATGGCATTCACGTTGCTCGCGTGATCAGGGAGAGGGTTACTCTGAACATTCGGCTTAGCGGTTGGAATGAGAAAGCCTTAGTATCCAGGAGGTTCTGGATTCGGTGCTTGAGGATAGAGCAATCGTCGGTTGAGCGTCCCGGTTCGCCCATGTGATAATCGCATTTCTTTGATGGGTCGTAATTATAGAACTGCTCAGGATTGGGCCGCTTTGGCTCGGCAGTAAGCAAGCCTTTCTTCCAGAGCACTGCCAATACTTGAGACAACGATCCGGGGAGGGGGTGAATTGCCTCTTATTGTTCCTCCTCTGGAAAGGTTGACGACCCGCATTTTGGTACTGAGCTTCTGCTACTTGGATTGACGGGGCGGACTTAGTATTCCGCCGGCTTGGTTGGTTATACGTCACATTCACTTCCGCTGCCGCTTCCTTCTCCTTCCTTGCACTAAATCTTTTGGTCGACGAAGACGGCTCCACAAACCATCCATCCTTCAGCCCTATCTCAATCTGTTCGCCTATTGGGATGAGTTGGTTGAAGTTGTCGGCCGGAATGGCCACCATCCGATTACGGTACTCGAACGGGAGAGTTTTCACGAACATCCTCTTTAACTCACTGTCTATGGGTTCCGGGACAACTTGAGCAGCTAGATTCCTCCATCTGATGGCATAGTCTTTAAAGGACTCGGTCTTTTTCATCTGAGCACGCTCGAGGTCATCGCGGGTAGGAATGATGTCTGTTATGAACCTGTACTGCTTTAGGAATGCCTCACTAGCTTCCTTCCAGGTTTTGAGGCTATTTTTCTTCTTCATGAGATACCAGTTCAAAGCAGGACCTGTCAAACTTGCTTTAAACGCATGGATCATCAGGAGTTCATTGTCAACGTACGAGGTCATCTGCACGTGGTACAACTGCAGGTGGGCTTTCGGGAATGTGGTGCCATTATACTTGTCAAAGTCCGGCATCTTAAACTTCTTTGGGATTTTGATCTGTGAGTACAGGGACAGATCGATTGAAGGCGAATCCTGTGAGCCCTCGAGCTGCTTCACTCTCTCCTCCAGTTTGTTGACTCGCTCCTCAGGCTTAGGTTTGTTGACGACAATCTGGACGGGGTCATCTTCCAAGTCAGGAATATCGTCATCTTCCTCAAGATCAACATTCTTTCCACCTTTATGTTTTGGAGCTGATGCCTCGAGGGATGTTAGAACGGGGGCCGACCCAAGAGTCTTGATTTCAGCGGACATCTGTTGCATTGCGATGACGAGTTGCTTCATCTGGTCTTCCATACCAACAACACATTCTTGCAAGTCGGTTTGATCGGCCATTCTGGCTCTCGACCATGTGCGAATAGGCGATCGTGATTGGTCCGTAGTTACCTAATTTCAGAATGAAACAGGCATACATAAGTGTTAAGCAAAATCATACGCCGATCCACGACATTGGTCTAACCGCTTTGGATTGAAAAGACCTTTTTATTGAAATGATGAAAAATTTTTACATCAACTAATGACTTGAAATTGAACATATATAAAGACAAATGACTCAATTCCTAAACAAGCTGAAATTGAAATGAGAAAACAACTTCAAGCTTTTTATTTAGCTTGATCTATAGACATATGGGAGGTGACTTCCTTCTTCAACTGCTCATAAGCTCAAGCTATCTTAGCTGCCTTTTCTTGAACTTCTTCGACCTTCCTTTTGTGGCGGTTGTTCTCTGAGCGATTGGCGGTCTTGAGAGGCACCTTGGGTATCTTCGGGAGTAACTCCTGCGGGATTTTGTGCCGTCGAATGTACTTGGCCGTTGCGAAGTAGGACTTGTGCTCCCCCTTTAGTTCTTCTTTGGGTCGGGCTATCTTTAGGAGACGACACTTCTTCCACATCTTATTAAGCTGAGCTATGGTCCCTTCGTGGTCTTCACCTTCGTACGAGAAATTGACACGGAGGAGCTCCGGTTGCAACGCCGGAAGGAGTCCCTGGAGAATCTAGTACTGTCGGGACATTCTGGCAGGGTAGTATTCGATTGCGCCAGTGAAACCCAGAAGTGGCACCGGTCCAACACCATTACACGTAAGCCGAGCTTCCTCGACATTGAACCAACTAGCATGCCATTGGAAACCTTAAGGTCTAGCGTTTTTCATGAAAATGATCCATTCGGAGTAATGATAATCGGGTGCATTCCCTTGTTTTTCTTTATAGCTTAAAACGGGATGATCGGAATCACTAAGTCGGGATATTTTGAGTAAATCGCCACACCCTTTTATGTGAGACAAAAACCAAATTTACAATAGTTCAAGGGGCACATGAAATATTTTTTCAACATTTTGCTTGAATTTAGTGAGAGAAATGAAAGTCTCGGCTAAAATGGTGTTGACAAAATTCTTTTCGAGACAGACTTGTTGGACGAACTATGCAATTGACGGATTACATGCATTCTTGCAATGAGGAAAAATCACGAACCCGAAAAATGCTAGCAAGAAGATTCTGCCTTTTTGAAATGGTATGGCTTTTTCAAAACATTGACTCAGGAATGAAAAAGGACATGATCTACGGTTTGCTTTCAAAACTTTTCCTAACTCATCTTTTCCGACATTCAAAAATTCTGACAATATTAATGTGGAATCAATTTCCAAAGGTGGTGTAACTAACTCCTACTCCAAAGATTTTCCAATGAGCACACTTTACTCTTCCAAAATCGGGGTAAGTTCATGCTTACCAAATATAAAGGTGGATGTCTCGGGGCACCAGAAGTGGGCTAATGCTCGAACGAGGCCAATACGGATTTTGACTTCCAGTAGGGGGAGTAGCCTTCCGATGTGGCCTTCAACTAGCTTACAGTTGGCCGGATTGAGTAGGTTCCACCAGGCACGGAGCTCGTCCTTAGGAGCATCAAGAATCCGGATGTCTGCCCCTCCCATAGTGTATAGACCAAGACTCACGACCGACCTAATGTCATAGACCGACCAAAGAAAAAGACGAAACATAAATAAATCACGAGATAAAGGTTCAGAACACTTACTTCACCGGGTAGGAAAATGGCAATCACATAGACATGCGCATGAAATGTGAGGTTCGATTTCTATCTAGACTCTGGCTTGCAAAGTGGAGACGCGAGGATTACCGAGCTAAACCAGTCATGGTGGTGGTTAGGCTGGGATTCCCCTTACTCCGGCTTAGTCAAAGAGCCGACCCGAGTTGCAAGGGGCGCAACTGTGATAGGTATTCAATGACACCATGAAAGAAAATTTCGGGACCGAGGAGGGCGACCCGTACCACATGGTTTTAGTCGAGGTATCCACTATCTCAGTACCATCCTAAACCTATGTCGCCCAGGTCCGGCAGCGGGTAGTGTATGCGGTGTAGTGTAAATATAAGGCATGCACAACAGGCTATATCAAACAGCGCTTCGTGCATAAATTAAACTATACATCCGAACACCTCCCTGCAAAATAAGGGTTAACAATCACGCCTCCCCTTATACCTCCCATTATGCAAGAACATTTAACACCTAAAATATTAGGGACGTACCTGGGATCCTCGCTGCCAAACAAAAAAAATTTTTGAAGTGAAAAATTGGCCTAAGTCCACTAAGAGTTTTAACTCAAGTCGCTAGTGGAGTCGCCAAGCTGTCGCGACCTAAAAAATTTTTCTCATTTTTCGGGCTAATGGATTATTAAGACTAATCTTAACTCGGGCCCTCCCAAGCCCTACCAATTCGCAACTTAGGGTTTAAATCTTTAACATGCAAATGTTTTCATGCTTGGAGTCGCCACTAATCAATTTGCGGTATGTCGATTAGAAACCTAAATAAAACATAGGGAGATATGTTTTATTCCTACGAACTAGAGATTCTAAGCTCAGGGACTTGATTACGCTAGATCTAGTCCAACGCCCTTTCGGTACCTTTTCTTTTCAAAAAAATGTTTTGGTAGGCAGTTTGGATCCATTTCAGCTTGATTACTAACATGTAAGGTGTTCATGCGAGTGCGCAAACCACCAATTTAACACCCAAGAAAGCGTTAAATAAATTGCATGTTTGGAAGAATTACTTACCTGGAACCAACGCAAGCACTTGCATTGTTAGCTAGAAAATCACATCAACACCCTAATGTGATTTCTAATTAACAAGCAATCCACTCATTTTTTTTATTTAAATGAAACCTAATCTATATGCAATGACGTGCAAAAATGACATGCAATTAATGCAACCTAGCATGCAAACTATATGACATGCGACAACGTGACCTAATTCTAATGACGGACAAATGATTTATTATTTTTTTGGAATTTTCTATTAAAATTCGGAATAATAAAAATGCCCAAATTAACATGCAACCTATGACTTTCTTTTTTTTTGGTATTTTCTATTAAAATTCGAAATAAAAAAATTACCCAAATTAAGAATGCAATCTATCCTAATTTAATCTATCCTAAGATGACTCTTTTTGGGTTTATTTTATGAAAATTCGAATTAAAAAATGGCCTAAATAATCTATCAAGATTGGAATATTACTTAATTTAAACTAAGAAATAGATTATCTCAAGTCCTAATTTAAATTAAATAATTACTCTATCTTCTAGATATATTTAGGATTCCCTAAACATGCATAACTCTAATTTAAATCCTAACTAATCTTTTTTTGAATTTTCTTTTTTTTATTTGAAAAGGAAAAATAATTTAAACAGAGATAACATCCACATTCAAATCAACCACGCGATCCGCCAGATTTGTTTCAAACTCAGATTAGGCACAAAAATCGAACTATCGGTCATATCTATAGGGTTATAGATATTGGCGGAAAGTCGATCATTCAAATTTGGAAAGCTGATAAAAATCATTATAGTATCCGAATGGTTATGGATAGGATAATAATTTTTCGTATCGCCGCGTATCATACCTTAGGGATAAGGTCGGATAGTCGTCCAGATACGTTGCTAAATTAGGAAATTTTTCTAATTTTGAATATTCAAAATATTGCGGATATATCGAACATTATCCTAAGATATCTAATTATCCACATGATATTCATGCAATATTCAAAACACGCAAATTAGGAAAATAAATATTCTGAAAATTTACCAGATAATAATCTTACCTAATTTGCGGATAACTCCCAAATTCGAATCGTCTCGGGATGAGCTTGCGCATCGGGATCGGGACAAACCGGCGACGGCGACGTCGGGGCAACGGTGCCATGGGACAGCAACTTGGCGGCTATTCCGGTGGGGTCGGCGAGCTCCGGCAAGAGGCAACGCACGGTGAGGTGCAAAGCAGCGACGGACCGGCGAGGAGAGGGGGCTGTTCCGGCGGGAAGAGGCTGTGCCGTGGCGTTGGCGCGGACAAGACGTCTTGCAGTGGGGCTGTTCTCGGTGGTGACCTCGGACAAGGACTTTCGACCAAGGGATGGCTCGTGGACTTGGACGCTCGGTGTGGAAGTGCTATATTGTTTCGCCAAAAGAAACCTGTGAAGAGGCCAAAGTGGACACAATGACTCGTTGACTTCGTTAGTTCCACCGAGCAAAGAAGCGTGGACTCCTGTTGCCACAGTGGAGACGTTGAAGGCAAAGAGCTTGACTTGACACGTCAAGGCCACGGATCAATTGAAGATGCTGCCATGTTGATATTGCAATGGGATTGATCTGGTCTTTGAAGGGAAAGTGCCATCACCAGGAAATCCTAATGCCCGCGGGAGTGTCTCGCTGAAGACGGCTGGATCGATAGGAATACTGGGACGCCAACAAGGAACTCGGCAAGGACTATTTTGGCGTGGCTTCTCCGACGGTGTGGCACGGTGTGAGGCGCGCTACGTGCAGCAACGCCTGGCGTGCGGCGGCGCAACGGCAGGCGGTGGTGGTGCACGGCGGTGTGGCGACTGCACGGCAAACGGCGGCCTCTCTCTCTTTCTCACTTGTTCTCTCTAGAATTTTTCTCTAAAAATTCATATCTGAATTTGTGTCGTTTGAAATTATGTCCCCCCAAAATTCTGACCTAAACATGTTTATATAATACTAACCTAGGTCAAATAGATGGGCTTACTAATCCTAATGGGCTTAGGCTTGGGCTTAGACTTTAATCTAATTTAAATGGGCTGAATAAACTCAAAGCATAATGGACTGAATTAAACTCAAATTAAAACAACCGAGCCCGTTTGACTTGAAATTCCCGGCCCTTCGATTCCGAGCGAGCCGAGTTTTTATTCGAAGAATTTCAAGCTCGTTCGCCATCGCCAATCCGATGCAAAAAATGCAATTAAATTATAATGAACCTAAACTATATGTTATGCAATTTAAATATTTTTGTTTAGGGGTTAAAAATTTAATCCCTAATTTTCTATGCAAATTACACTAAATGACGCGCCAAAATTTAGGTGTCAACAGTTAAGATCCGTTATAACGCATATTCACAATTCTTGTTGTTTAACACTGATTACAAATTCTCGCACTATAATTTATGAAGATAATGCTACTTGTGTTGCACAAGTTAGGGGAGGATATATCAAAGGTGATAGGACTAAGCATATCTCGCCAAAATTTTTCTATATTCACTGTTGACACCTAATTTTTAGTTCATTTTTGTTATATTTTTAAAAATTTCAAAATTAGGTCTAGAGATCTTGGCCAAGCCTAGAAACCTATTTCTAAAATAAAAAAAATATTTTTTTAAAGATTTTTCTGCATTTTTTTCTTAATTTCTTTTAGTCAAAATAAGCGAGAAAATCAAGAAAATAGCAAATGGAATCAAACAATTCCATAAAAATATTCAAACATTTTCTTTTAAATCCAATTTCATAAATGCATCATCAATTTTGAAAAATCTCAATCGGGTATATGTTTTTCCCAAAATTGAGCAAAATTAAATCCAAATTGAACAAAAAATGCAATTACATTTTTTATAGACATTTTTAGGTCATAGTGTCTTCACAATAATTTATTCTGGGACCTTTAATTGCACAATGGTTAGTCCAATTGCACAATTTGGTGTAAAAATAAAAAATCCCCAAACATTGATTGAAAATTGAGAATTTTGAATCTAAATTGGGAATCGTTCCCAAAATGAAATTTCCAAAATATGAGACTATCATTTCTAGGTGTAATCAAGGGTGGGCAATGCAATTTTGGCATCAATTTTATCTAATCAGGTCATTAAGACCTCGAATTGAACAAAACCCTATTAACCTGAATATAAAAATGAGGAAATTTTGGGCACAATTATGATAAAAATTAGGGAAAATTATATGTGTGGGTTCGGAACATGCTGGGGAATGCAATTTTAAAGTTTAATTTGAAAAATTCGGTCAAAATAAGGTCCAATTTGCATTCTTGATCAAAATCGGAACTGTAGGGTCGGACGGGTCGACCCGACCCGCATAGTTCGTCTCCTTCACCCGGTTTATTCAACCCACGAAACCCAGAAAATTTGCTTAAAAACCAGAAACTTTGCTGATCGTTCACCGTTAATTCGACACGTGGAAATCGATTAAGCCAGCTGGAAAATGTCCAGCTGGCCTCATTCAACAACCAAAACTGATTATGATTCGGTTCTAACCGAATTTCAGGCGGGAATTTGGATAAACAAAAATAAGAAAAAACTGAAGAAAAAAAAAGGAGAAGCTGTTCGTGAAAATTCCTATGACAGAGAGAGAGAAAAGAGGAGAGAGAAAGTTGTGAGAAGTGTGTAGAGGATCCCGGAATCGAGCGTTCCACGTTTCCTCCGATGAGGAAACGCCTGCAAATCGGTTCGGAGTGTGATCCTCTGCATTTGAGTGACCAGTGAAGGTCTGATCGTGGTGACCTGAAACCGAGATTCGTATGGCATCTCCAGACCTATTCTTGCAAATCCAAGACTCCCGTTATGAAGCCAAAGTATCAAGGAAGAAGTCCAAGTCAATCGTTCAACTCAGAAACTTTGTTTGATCCATTTCCGAAGAAGGTAAAAATCGTTCGTACTTCGGTTCTTACGATTTTCCAGAAAACTTGATTTGATTCGACCTTGCTATTATTGTGATTTTGTGTTCTTAGATGTTCAAAACTCGTTTCTAATCATAGTTATGTTGTTTGATTGCATTTTCGGTTGTGAAATCACTAAAAACTGAGTTGGCCGTACCTTGAACCTCCTCGCCGGAATTCGGACACCCTCGCCGGAGCACCACCGTGGCCAATGGCTGCTCAAGTAGGCTTTCCTTTACCTTGCATGATGATTTGATGATTGTTTTAAGCGACTTAAACGGCTAGGGTGGATTGAATGTTAGTTCATGTCTTCTGAAGTTAGTTTAGAAGTCAGTTTAGGTTAGCGTTTTTGAGTTCAGTTTTCACTAGTCGGAAGAGGTCCGGCGACGTCCCGACTAGGCTAGGTTGAAAGCTGGTAGTATGAGGTTTGCACAGAACCAGAAATCGGCTCCGAAACATCACCGGAAGGTCACCGGATCTTGATCCAAATTCGTGGCCATGAAAACTTTAGAGAGGAAATCATGCACATCATGTACTCGGCGAAATGCCGAAGAGAAATTAAGCCAAACGGCGCCATTTTAGCGCACCATTCCCGCCAGAGAAGGTGACTGGCGCCGGCGCCGGTGACGGCCGATTCGGTCTCGGCTGAACCGGTCTGAACTGATCCAGTCCGGTGCAATTCCATCGGCGGGAAAATTTCAAAAAAAAAAGAAATAATAAAAAATAAAAAAAAATTAGTTTTTTTAGAAAATTAGAAATTTTGAAAATTTGAGAAAAATTCAGGAAAAATTCTAAAAAATTCTCAGAAAATTCTAAAAAAATCAGAAAATTGATGAAAATCCAAAAATTATAGAAAATTCAGAAAAATACAAAAAAAATTCCAGAAAATTCATAAAAATTTCAAAAAAAATCAGAAAATGCAAATAAAAAATTTGAAGATTTTGAAAAATTCAAAAATTCAAAAAAACTCAAAAATTCACAGGAAGGCTCAAAATTATCGTGGCCAGTCATAAAAAGTGAAATTTAAAATTTTGAAAATATTTTTAAAAAAACAAAAAAAATCAAAAAATTCAGAAAACTCACAGAATGTCTCAAAATCATCGTGGCTAGTCATGAAAAGTGGAATTTAAATTTTAGGAAATGCCTAAGTGGCATTTTTGGAAAATTTCCAATTTAGGGCTTATAACCCCTAAAAAACCCTAAAACCCTAAAAATGTGTAAATCATAAAATGAACAAGCTATTAGGGCTTCATTTGGGTTTGAGTTTCTTGTTTGATTTTCATTGTTAGTGACCAAATTAGGATTGCTATGTTTGATTTGCTATTGATTATGATTTAATTCTTGGATGCTTAATTGTTTGTTGGTGATTAGATTAGTGAATTGACTTAAGGGATCCGTGTGACACGTTAGACATGCCATATCGTTCTTTGGTACCGAAAGGCCTTCAATGGTCTCAGCTTGGAATCGTTAACATAACCAAATCCCTTATTCAGAATCTCTAGTTCATAGAATTGTGGTACTTCTCCCGTACTTCAATTAGGTTTCTAGTCAACCTGCCGTAAATGACTAATGGCGACTCCAAATTCAATTTAAAATCAAATAAACCCCGCTGTCACGTGAGGTATGGTCTGGGAGAGACCCGTAAAAAAATACCTCCATCAAGAAAGCACGCGAGCTCGTGGCGCGACATTCACAAACTCCAAGAAAGTCGACAAATTGATGTTAAACAAATTCAATCCATAAATAATATTGCAGATCTTTTTATCAAATCATTGCCAACATCAACTTTTGAGAAATTAGTATATGGCATTAGTATGCGGCGAGCTCACAAGATGCAAGATTGACGAGCCCCGGTCGTGGCTATATGGCTCAATTGAGGGGGAGATATTATGAACTATGCATTGCACTCTATTTTTTTTTGTCCGGTTTTTTCCGCAGGGTTTCTCCAGCTTAAGGTTTTTAACGAGGAAATTAATGCATCTATAAAAAGGAGAGATCATAAAATTTGTGCTCTGTACTCTTTTTCCCTTTTGTCCGGTTTTTTGTCCCATTGGGTTTTTCCGGCTTAAGGTTTTTAATGAGGCGGTATGATTCAATGCACATTCGTAATATAATGAATATTCAAGGGGGAGTGTTATGAAATACATGAATGAATATTCATTGTATTCATCTTATCAAATGTACCTATTATGGTACATTTGTATCCTACATTCTATATTCATCTCCCTATCCAATGTATGTATTTATTCAATACATTGACATTAATGATAAGTACATCCTTGTTTTCCTATAAATAGGAGCTTAGTTTTGGTCATTATGCGATGATAGTAAAAATAAAAATTTTCTCCTCTTGCTTTCTCTACTTAATCTCTCTCTATTCTCTCTATTATATACTTGCAACGTAATATTTTACAACACAATCGACATAAATTTAATATCTATGCTATTTTACATTTTTTACGTGTCTGATAACCACTAAAATAATTGTGAATGGCAAATTAAAAGCAAAGCGAAATGCAAAAGCAATCAAAAGTATTGTATGTACAATTTTTGTTACTTCTAAAAGTTAATTGACCAAATAGCCCAAAAATATAAGCGGGATCTCTAACTTAAATTGGCTGTTTAATAAGAGTGTCAAAGGCTAAACTTGTCCATCACAATCCGTCCGTGCATATAATACTTTAAGTGATACATTCCAAATTTCACTTTTCAATCTCCTTTTCATCTTATAATATTTAAGTTTTTCGAAATTATTGAAATTCTACGATACTCTTACATTTCTTTACATACCTAGAACTCTATTTTACTTTTTTTGGTTACGTACAACTTACTGTGCACATCTTCTCTAGTGTATAGAAACAACATTGAACTTAAATATTAGATGAACGCATAAAAAGGTCGATGTCACTGTTTAGTGAAAAAAATTTCTTTCGGGTACGTTTGATTTAATCTATGAGTTTTTGACCAATATATGTCTTATACAAACTTTTTCCTAAACTAGACTTTAAGAAAACTACCATACTGCACGTATTGCCGTAATTGCAAGAACAATGAGAAACTGGCAGTAAAAATTGTAAAAGCCGCTTCAATCATTTTCGATCTAAATGGAATGTAGTTTCTAACATAGTTAAATTATAAAAGAAGTTCGTACATGAATTTTATTTTCGACAGAAGCTATTATTCTGATCATTAGTTATCATTTATAAGTTAAGCAAATGAAATTCTATTAATTTTGCCCCCACTAAAATTTTATTCTAAATCCGTCTTGACTCCAAATATCCTATGTGTGATTCTTCTTCATATCAAACCTTGTCACTTGAGCACCCAACAACTATAGAAGTATCTCTATCACTCATATAGATTTTAAGTTTGATGCAGCATTATCTCGAGGTCTAAATTGAGTCAAAATATATTATTCAGAGGCGTCAATTCAATTTTGGAGTTACAATGGCTATGTCAGAGGCATAATTAAAAAATTAATGATGATGTTCATGTTTCAAAAAGAGTCGAATGGCATGCAGCTTGTATCTTGTGTGTTATCAAGTTAAA
This sequence comes from Syzygium aqueum, assembly GCA_031216185.1. Taxonomy (NCBI): domain Eukaryota; kingdom Viridiplantae; phylum Streptophyta; class Magnoliopsida; order Myrtales; family Myrtaceae; genus Syzygium; species Syzygium aqueum. The sequence continues at coordinate 15,461,257 of CM062234.1, forward strand.
TTCTTGCCTAATTTGTTATACAGCATTGACTCCATTTTCCTGATCCACTCGCAAGACAAGTTGTCCATATCGAGATTCGAACATTCGCACATATGAATTACGTTTTCATGATTAGGCTCAAAAGGATGCATTAATTGAAAATCGAGACTAAAACCTCGCGCTTCTCGAGGTGCAAATTCTCCAAGTGATTTTATCCATGACGGACCAATAAATAAGAGCCAACAGATTGAAATCCTCCATTGCTTGATTCGAATATAAAGGGCCCATTATTCAGGTTGAAAAATAGTAGTTAACGAAGAACACTAGGGTTGACTTTGGAACCAAAAGTTTCGTCCCATGGGGACATTGTGTGACATATTTAGGTAGGATAAGAAAAATTCAGTCTTTTAACTTACATAAGAAGTAACTTGACTGCCGCATTGGTCAGTTTGTGAGTATCAACATCACTCGGTGCAGTTCCTGCTTAGGCCCTTAACCCCGATCAGACAAGTTGTCTGAGTTGGGTTGATGGTTGCCTTTAGCCTTAGGTTGTACATGGTATTTTGAAAAGTTATAAAATTTTTACCTTACCAAAAAAAAAAACATCACTCGGTGCATGTCGACAGGACAATTTTGACGCCAGTCTAGATTGATCGATCTGAAAATTCAAAAAATTTATGTAATATGATAAATTTTGAAATAAGAGGGTAATCTCATAATGTTCATTCTAAGCTAAAAGTATGTGTTAATATCTCCTGATGATGGCTTCCATACGTTATTCTTTTCAAATAATTACAATTGTGTAGATAGTTGAATCAAGACTTATTTTATCGAATTGTCTTAATGCTGGCAAGATACATAGATTCAATCGTTATAAACACAATGTTATAGATCCATATATCTTTTGACATGGGATTGAAACTGTATTTTAATAGATTAAAAATGACTAGATTGATTTATTGAGATGAGACTAGGCAATGGCCAACAGGTATACGGTAAATTACGAAATAAGAAAAAAAAAAGAATAATTCTTCATTTTGTTTGTTTTTGGGCCTTAAATTTCGGGTGCATTTGTTTTAGTGAAAAAAATTTGGCCCCTGAACCGCTTTCAAATTTTCGATTGTTTGGTACGAGGAAAATGATGAAATCATTGGAAAAGCATTTCGGTGAAGGAAAATACCGCTGCCTGAAAATAGGAGAAGCTCAGACAAGGATGGTGGGTCTCTCTATCTCCCTTTTCTTCTAAGCCTGAGTCGATTAACAGACTCTCGTGTTCACCTGCGAGTATACTAGACTTGCCATTGTTTGTATACACTAGTGCGTACATGTTTTTTGGGAAAATGACACAAATAGTCCCTGAACTTTGACCCAATGTGCAATTTGATCCCTGAACTTTTAATTTGTTCAATGTAGTCCCTGAACTTTAACATAATGTTCAATTTGGTCCCTGAACTTTTGATTTGTTCAATGTGGTCCTTGAACTTTTAATATGTGTTTAATTTAGTCCTTGAACTATTTGAAAATGTTCAACGTAGTCCTTCCATTAATTCAACTGCAGTGACTAGATTGAATATTTTCATATAGTTCAGGGACTAAATTGAACACATATTAAAAGTTCAAGGATCATATTGAACAAATCAAAAGTTCAAGGACCAAATTGAACATTAGGTTAAAGTTCAGGGACTACATTGAACAAATTAAAAGTTCAGGGATCAAATTGCACATTGGGTCAAAGTTCAGGGACTATTTGTGTCATTATCCCATGTTTTTTCTTGTGTCTGTGTTTTTTTTTTCACCCATTAACCTTTATTAACACTTTTGCCACCCTGGCACGAGAAATCAGCTTTGGAATATGGAGAATCGACTGGGTGATCTGTGCAATTTCTAGTGGCCTTGAGCTAAATTAGAATAAATAAGCCACGACAAATTACAGTTAGTTAGGACGTTAAATATGCACTAAATAGCACATGCTAGCTTCAATGATTGCGTACTTCCTGTTTTCGTGTGACTGCGCTGGCTCCTTTGTTCTATCCGAGAACTTTTGTTTGACAATTTCTCCTTATATTTTGTGTCTTGCTCTCTGTATGCCCGAGAATCCTCTCCTCCTTCCTTTTTGATTGGCCTTCTCTCATTCCCTCATGTGTGGTCTGATGATGCCCTATCAGATCCGTGACTCACGGCCCAAAAACCCTCCCACTTTCTTCTTTTGCCTTCCCCATTTGACTTTCTCGGCCAGCACCTCCCCCATTTGTCTCCCCGTTTTCGTTCTTTTGCTTTTCTTGGCTGCATGGAATCAGCTTACACCTTCCTCTGTTGGGTTTGCACGAGGTTCCTCTCCCACTTCAATTTCCTTTTTCCTTGACTCAGTTCTCATAATGTAGATTAGTCTTGTAAGTTTAATTTCCACCTTGGTCTAGGTTCAAATAGGCTAAACGAGGAAGGGAATATGGAACGGGGATCGTGCCAAAAATGACATGATCCCATCCATGCATGCATGGGCACACGAGTGAGGGAGGGAGAGACAAAGCGCCTGGACCTATCGCTACTCGGCCATTAATCAAGCCTAAGGTAGTGGCAGTCCCTAACTAACCTTTTCGGGTGTTCAAATGGGCCTTGGCTAGGCGCTATCTTGGTCAACTGGTTCTTGGCTAGCTTAATTAAGGCCAGAGAGTTTATTTTCGTTATGATATATGGGACTCGGGAGCTCTGACAACTTTGTCAATAATTGCTCTCATTACAGGCTCAATGATCCTACATCTACAATGCCTCTAATTGCTAAATGTGAGAAAATGCAAAAAGAAGTTTTAATATGGGAATGTGTAGTGTAAATTCTGACCCAAAAAAAATTATGCAGCGTAAATGTCTTGTCAGGTGTTTTGTTTTTTGGTCGAACTTTTGTCAGGAGTTTAATTCCAATGGTATCCCCAAATTCAATCTCTAAATCTTGCCAATGGGGAAAAAGATCTTTGAGGCCAAAACCTTATGTGTTAACAAACAGCGTTGCGTGGCAATTACCAATTAATTTCAAATTCACAAGTTGCTTATCATCTCTTGAAAAGTTTCAAAAGCGAAATTCAAACACAAACTTTATTTGCCCTCTATTTCAGGAACATTTCCAAACAATGGAAAATCAAGCATTTTTTTTTCAATTGAAGCACTTTCCTTCAAAATGATTTCTAGGAAGACTTTTTCACCAAATAAACGAACTCTTCCATGGTGTGTAGATCTGAGTCTCTTTCTTCACAAAGTCTGGCTCTCGAGTCTACGTTGACTCTTCAATCATAGTCATTTTTAATCAATTTCATGGTACTTGTCTTGTTGAAGCCATTTTTTGTGCGGATAATTCCAAATCTGAGTTGTCCCAAAGAGGTGCATTAACGAGTTAAATGATTGAACAAATTGCTAGATCTATTTGCTCTGACTATATATACGCCAGTTTAGTTCGTGGGATAGTCCATAAGAGCGAGAGAGAGAGAGAGAGAGAAACATTTGTAAGCCAAAGAAGAGCCAGCCATGCTTTCTGCCATGGAGATCAGGAACAGTGGCACTGTACCTGGTACTTGGATCTTTCTTACCTCTCTTTGCCATTTTAGAATTAACGTGACCTCACTCTTAATATTTCATGTCTTTTTTCTTATGCACTGTCTTTCACAACTCGGTTATAGGAGCATTTTGAATTTATTATTTTTAATGATTGCACACAACTTGCCCCATTCATGCGCACCAAATGAAAGATCTCACCCGCAGGATAATGGCGCGGCTCCTAGAATTTTACTGACCATGAGACGTTGTGACTTCACTACAGGATCTATCAAATCCTAAATAAGCGCCTAATGTGATATAGGCTTAATTTATTAAAACGACTCTAAGTCATAACTTATCCTTCCAATCATTAGTGGTCACCCAAGATTATTTTGGTTTAATTGATAATAAACCTCTTTCGCAAAAACAAATTGGATACAATAAATTTACATCTAGAAATAGGCTTTCATAGTCTTAATTGTCAATTGTGTTCAATATTTTGACAAAGTTGGGGTTGGACACCATTATTTCGCCTTCAAAGTTTGTCTAGAGGATCTAAAGTGGAAGGGCCAATTTATGCACATTTAGGGGAGCCGTTGAATAACCTTCTATCTCCCAGAACAGATCGATTGTGTTCAAATGTTTTTTCTTATGGCAGAACCTGCCGTGTACAAAAGACATCTTCCGCCGGCTCATTATTCATTGAAGATACAATCATTTTCCTTATTATCAACATCCAATGCGGACAAGTATGACTCTGGTGTTTTTGAAACTGGGGGCTACAATTGGTGAGTTCCCGAATTTCCTTTCTTCTCTTTTTTTTTCCTTCCAAACATATTTTCTGTCAAACTAAAGGCCCATATTCTTTGGAACCACAATGAACTCAATCAAGAGATACAAATTTAATGCTTAATCAATTAATGGCTAATTAAACGTCTAATTCGATCTTTTCAGGAGCCTATCTCTTTACCCTAATGGAGATAAGGACAATAATGGGTTGTGATATATTTCCTTGTATTTGTCAATTGAGGAGACAAATAAGCTTCCTCACGGTTGGGAGGTTGATGTCAACTACAAGCTTTTTGTGTATGACAAGATACGGGACACATACCTGACCATCCAAGGTTAGATCATGGTGTAATATTAACAAAATCACACTTCATCGTCATAGTTTAGAATGAAAACAATAAAGTTTTATCAATTTGTGGAAATATGTGTAGATGGTGATGGGGCAGTGAGGAGCTTCCATGACTTGAAGACCCAATGGGGGTTTTCTCAGTTTCTGTCCTTGGAAACATTCAAAGAGGCTTCAAATGGATACCTTGTGGGCGACTCTTGTATATTTGGGGCCGAGGTTTTTGTCATCAAATCTACTGGCAAATGGGAGTCTCTTACCATGATCAAAGACCCGCCAAACTAGACATTCACTTGGAAGATGCAAAGCTTCTCCAAATTAGACCAGAGCATTTACTATTCTGACGCCTTCACTGTTGGAGAGAGTCGTTTTTTTTTTTGGTTAAGGTTGTTGGAGAGAGTCGTTGGTACGTTCTCAAAGTGAAAAGTTTGCAGATTAAACTTTATTTACTTGTATATTTCCATTTTGTCTCTAACATCAATTATCGGATCTAGGAAGCTCCAAGTGTATCCCAAAGGCTATGGATCCCTCAAAGGGAAGTCATTTTCCGTTTACTTACAGTTACTTGGTAATAAAGACCTTCCTCCCAAGAGAAAAGTGTATCGTGAGTGCAATTTGCGCGTGTTGGACCAGCTAAATGATAACCATAAGGAGAGAAAAAGTAAGTGCCTTCAGGCTTCATGTTTCTGATCTTCTTCTGACAACCATTTTTTGAAAAGTTATCAATTTGATTTTTCACTAAATGCTTTCCATTGAAAAATTTGTTTCGCAGATTGCCACTGGGTCACAGGATCAGAAAATTCATGGGGTTTCCCAGACTTTATGTCCTTAGAGGATCTCCATAAGCCATCGAAAGGGTTTATTTATAATGATGTTCTGACTGTTGAAGTCCAATTCCTCGTGGTGTCGGCCGTCAAGGTTGTTGGAGTTTGACAACTCTAACTTCATATCATTCCCTTTGATGTTGTCATAATTTCCTTGAGAACAATCTCTATCAACTAGTTTGTCAATGTATTTTTCCCCCTAGCTTGGTTTCTCCCTCCTTTTGATGGAGTGGAATCCCACAAATTGATGCATTCATCGTTGAGTTTATTGTACTAGAGCCAATAAAGAATCTTGCAAGTTCAATTCTCCAAATTTGTATGAGTGTGCATTACTATTAATAGAAGTATAACTGGTTGATGGACGGGTTTGGGTGAGTCAAGTAGGATATTCGGCTTATAGTCCTTTCAGAGTTCCGCCCATAATTTAAACATCAAGTTATAGTTATAAAATCACCAAGTCTGCACGGATTCAAGTTTAAGAAGGAAATTGCTATTAAAACGACCAAGGGTCACCGACTGTCCCTCGCCGGTCATAGGCGAGGGCCGGCTGACCATGACCGGCCAAGAGGTCTGGTGGAGGACCGCGACCCTCCCTGAACTTGAAGAAGAAAAGAAAAAAAAAGAAAATTTTTTTAAAAATTAATTAAAAATTGGAAAATATTAAAATTTTATTAAAAAATTTCCACATCGATGTCGGTCCCGGCCATGCCACATAGGATGGCCGGTGTCCACGTTTGCAATTTTCAGCTAAAATTGGCTAGATAGACTCAATTGACAAAAAGTGAAAAGGTTTAAGACTCAATTGATAAAATTGAAAGGTTTAGGATTAAATTGATAAAAGTGTAATAGATTTAGAATTTTTGGACAATTTTCCTTCCCTTCGTAACCTAGTCCTCTGAAGACAGAGAAAACTACTAATGAAGAGCCACCACTTCATAAACAAACAAAACAAAGTAAAGTTCATGTAGCAGAATCTTAGTCCCATTGTTGCCTTAAACTTCTACCACAAGACAATCCTAAAGTTTGCTTGGTATTGTTTCCAGTGCTGCAGCAAGTTGATTGTTACCGAGAACTTAGTTGCCACCAGTGGCAACAAAAAATTCTTTCATCCCACCTAAAACTAACTCAGAAACTTAAAAAGAAGAGAGTCCGGTCTACAAGAAGTAGGAAGAGCTAACGGTAACCATTCTGATCCATGCCTCCATATGATCATTTATTCAAGTCAGTTTATTTCACATTGAATGTTCTCAAACCTATTCATTACACCCGAAATGAAAATCACCAATATGTTAAGAAAGCAACACGCAAAATAAAATCGTGACTTCATAAGCACGATAGATAAAGGAAGAGCCATGACTCTTCATACGAAACGTGCATGAACTTGTCCTGGCTCAAAGTCGCATTTGCTACACTATTATGGATAAGCTTCTTCTCTCCAAGCTGCCTATCTAAAAGTACCAGGGAGTATCAATTCAACGGAAAAGGAAAGCATTTAATCACACTACATTCATTCCATTGTCAATTGCATTCTGAGTTTACAGACACGACTTCTTTCTAAACCAAACTCCTAAATGTAGATACTGCATTACTTAAGCTCTTTTTGTTTTTGCGAAAAATGAATGAATTGAAAAATATTTTTCTAAAAATGATTTCTTATATCGTTTGAGATAATTAGTCAATAAAAAATGTTTCATTGTCAACAATAGTTTATATTTAAACATTTTTATAAATTATGAAAAACAATTTAGTTCGTTAATTCTCGTAAACTGTACAAACGATTATTTTTTAGATAAATACTTTTCAATCATTCATTCTCCACGAAATAAACGCACCATTAAATTATTCACATTGTCAAACGCATTCAATTGCACGAATCGTGTTTATGACAACTCGCCCATGTGAGGATTTGATAAGCCAAGTAATTAAATTAAGAAGTGGGAAGGTTAAATATAATAATTCCCTAATAGCATCGCCACCCACGTGTTCTTTTGCTTCCTTTTGGTAGGAGAAGAAAACTTCATCCTCCAACGGAAGAAACTAATGGCTTAAATCCAAGCTCTAGGAAGATGTGTCTTTAATTATATTATTCCTTCAATATGTAATTGATGGTTGGCCTTGGAATCCATCAGAGTAACCATATTGTTTAATAGTATTATTGACTTTTTGCGAGATTTTTAATTTCTACAAAGGTAAATTTCTGAATTTGCTCTATCTACATAAAAAAAGAATTATTCTCCTATCGATCAACATATGCTATAATCTTAATTAGTCGTGTTTGTGGAATAATTTTTTGAATTACATGACTAGTCTAAGTCCAATGTAAGTGGTATATAAAGTCGATCACAGTATATGAGGGACTCGAGTTAATTAATTTACATCTTGTAAAAGTCAGGTTACATGGAGAAGTGAATATTTAGAATGCGTTTATTAAAATGATTGATGGATTAATGTGATAACAAGTAAATAGTTAATAAGTTCAATTTGTCCCTTTCGTGCTCGGGGCCTCAAGACAATGTTTACCTCAATCTATAATCTTTCAATCTGAGAGACATTTTGATTTCTTGAATCGATTTTCAATTACAGAATGTTTATTCGTTGGGAGGGTATTTCTTTTGCTACTTTGTTCAAATGCCTCCAAAAGAAGAGTAGGTATAGGCACAAACGATTAAACAAATGATTCCATCTATTTATTGTCAGACTCTATATAACCCCATCGTGGTAGGGGTTGATGAGCATAGGGCAAAAAGATATGATAAGTGCCATAAGTTATGTATGGAGGTCGCTTTTGTGCCATAATTTTTTTTGGATCATTTTGGTGTCAAGTCGGAAGAAAAGAAATCACTTAAGTGCCAATTCCAATAAGTTTGGCCGGAAATCTAACGTGGCATTTTTTATTAATTTCTTACGGCGACGTGGCTCGCCGGAGAATGAGTCAACATATACAATCAACAATTTTTATTTTAAATAATTTTTTTCCTTTGTTCTTTTTTTTCCTCTTATTTCCTTTTTCCTTTCTTTTCTTTTTTTTTCTTTTCTCCCCTTGCCGGCTGGTTGCCGGTGGCCGGGCCGGCCATCGGCGAAGCCCGGGAAGAGCTGGGCGAGGGCGGCCTTGCCCATGGCCGGCGAGGGGCGGCCTCGCCAGATCTGGGCGAGGCGACCCTCACCGGTGACAGGCGAGGCCGCCCCTCGCCCATGGCCAGCGAGGGGCGGCCTCATCAGATATGGGTGAGGTGACCCTAACCGGCGACTGGCGGCTGTGGGCGAGGCCACCCCTCGCCAGATCCGACTAGAGGCGGCCTCGCCAGATCTGGGTGAGGTCACAAGCGAGGGTCACCCCTCGCCCAGCCCTTCCCGGGCTTCGCCAGTGGCCGGCTCGACCACCGGCAACTGGCTGACGAGGGGAGAAAAGAAAAAAAGAAAAGAAAGGAAAAAGGAAAGAAGAGGAAAAAAAAGGAAAAAAATTATTTAAAATAAAAAATGCTAATTGCACACGTTGACTCATCCTCTGGCGAGTCACGTCAGCATCAAAAATTAATAAAAAATGTCACGTCGGATTTCCGGCCAAACTTATCGGAGTTGGCACTTAAGTGACATCTTTTCCTCCGACTTGACACCAAAGTGATCCAAAAAAAAGTTATGGCACCAAAGTAATCTCCGATCACAACTTATGGCACTTATAATGTCCTTTTGCGATGAGCATAGTCTACGATCAATTTGTGAGAGAGAGAGAGAGAGAGAGAGAGAGAGAGGTGCTTTCTAAATTGGAGATTGCACACTGCTTGGTTGCCACGGGCAATGGATCTGGTATTTCACATTATTTCATGTCATTGTGCTCTATTTTCATTTTTTCTTGAACTCTGTGTTGTTATTCTTCATAATTCAGGTCTTTTGCTTTTAAACTTTGTTGCTGGTAGCCGAACTCTGCCATTGATCCTCGGTCGCCGGACCAGTGGTGACTGAACTGCACCCTCAGCCACCTGTTGCCATTCGCCGTCGCCGATGGATAGAATTTGTCAAACCAAACGAGACTTTTCCAATGAATTTGGGATCTATGACAAAGAATTCATGGTATTTATGTATTTATACTTGCATAGTTACGGATGGTCTAGTCAATAGTACTGGAGAAAAACAAAACTATTCAATCAAATTGAAAATCAGGATTTTATTTTAGGATGGATTTGTCAATAGGATTGATTCGAGCACTTAACTTCATAGCCACATATTTCCTCTGATGATTTCTGTAGATATGGAACAATTATCTCATAATATTATTAGCTTTCTTCTTTTTTAAATCTTCATATCATGGGGATCCAAAATTTTGACTCACCTAAATACACTTATGTCCATAAATGACAAACCGCTCCATGCAGATAGCTCCTGGAGAGAGAACGAGTTGTACTTGGAGACAGATAGCTCTGTTCTAACTGAAGCTATGTTAAGTGATGCTCACGTGTCGATTTGGATAAGGATGAGGATGATGATGCAGGTAACTTGGGTGAACGTGGAATACATGACTGATAATAATGATCTTGAACTGGTTGAAGCAAGGAGAAAGAGGAATATTCAATGAGATATATGTAAGGGTGAGCAGTTTTAAGTTCCTTTCAGGGTCCACCTAAAATTTAGAACTTACCTTCAGGTACAGGTTTCTTATTTTTTGGAATCTGAAATTTATCCATCGGAACCTAGAACCTACCTGTCACAGGTTCCAGGGTCTAAAAGGTTTTTTTTTGTTTCGCTTTTTAGTTAAACAAAACAAAAGTAAACGCAACAATACTATAAGTTTGTCATTCACCAAAGAGAATAAAAAAGACTAATTTTCCTAACATTACGGTTCAAATATATATAATTAAAATGAGAAGTCATTGAATAAATCAATACCCAACAAAATTCAGGAGGGACCAACATTTTGATCAAGACAATATCTAAGATCACAAACAAAATGGGAAGTAGAAAAAAGGAAGAAAGATGAGCTTTGGGTCCTTAATAATAGAACAGCCAAGAGCACTTCAGCACTTGAACAGAGAACAGCCAAGCAAACAACACGAGCATATTAGCAGAGAACACTTGGACAGCCAATCAAACAACACGAGAATAGATTACCTAAGAGCATTTGAAGTCTTGAATAGCCAAGCAAGCAACACTAGAATAGACTAGCTGAGAGCACTTGAACATTTACAAGTGGGCTCTCTAACATTTACAAGTGCTTGCCATCATTCGAAACACGCAAAGCCAGTCAGCCATTAACCAAATTCTTACTAGAAATCCTCCATAACATAGGGATAGAACAGAACATCCATTAATATGAAGTGATATGTCCACTATTAATACAAAAAGTGCTTAGTAATAACACTAGCAGAACAGTCATGGTTGCCTCGGTCGAAGAACAGCCAAAGTGCATCAAATCGAAACACTTAAACGAAGAACTTCAGCTGGGGACTACAGCGGCCATTTACTTTTTCCTAAATTTGCTTACAATCATCCATATAGACCTATCTACATCATCTCATCTGCTACCAATTAATAGTTATAGCCCCTTTTCTCTCTTATTCATCTAGACTTCAATGCAAATGCCTCTCTCATCGGTTACCAACTTAATCACACCTTAAATATTTCTCATGCCATCAACGACTTATCATATAAAAGATACATTAAGTCAAATTAATTACCATTCAGGCCTTACAGCATTTCATTTTCCTTGTATCTAAACTATTTGGGAAACATATTGCTCCATTTTGTTTCTTTTGCTAACGGAACGACGTTCATCACAACCCATAGGTACACAATGTTCTATCCTCAACCTACAGAACATAACAGTAATGTGGTTTAGCCCGTGAATGTGGCACTTAAATATGGCGTGCAAGGGCTGTCTCCCTGCTGACGAATGCATAGAAGTTGAAATAAATTTTAGCTGAACTTCACAATCATATAATACTGGAGATTTTCCTTCTACTTGCGCAGATAAGAGTTTAATCGTTTTGGTTAAGAGAAGTAAATTCGTGGTCACCTAAGAAAAATGATAAAAGCCCAGGACATTCCAACCGCCATCCTAACATTCAGTAGCGGAAAATGCCCAGCCATAAGCTTCATAAAAAAATAAAAAAATAAAAAAGCTAAAAGCAACTCGTGAGTTTGGGCGGCGGAGGAGAGCTTTCGCGTTCACGCTGTGGTATATATCCTTTGGGCCGGCGGAGCAAGATGTCAGAGGCGACGGCGTCAGTCGTCCCTCGTGAGAGACGGGAGAGAATGAGAGGGCCATGGGCTGCGGTCCGGCGTGGTGGCGCAACTGCGGTTTCTCTATTTTGATGCCTAAGCTCGTGAAACCTTCGACGATGTTGACCTTGGCAGGATTGGAGAGAGTGGACCAAGAGAGAGAAGCCCTACCGTCGCAGAGTGGATTGAGAACTGAGAAGTGGAAAGAAAAAGGAAAGCGTCTGGGAGGACTAAGGAGTGAGGAGAAGACTGGAAGAAAAGAATGAAGAAAGAATTAGGGTTTTTATGTTCTAAGAATCCGGTTCCAGTTCTTGGTTCTGGTTCCTATAGGAATTGGGAACCGGCGATTCTTAAAAAATTAGAACTGGAAACCAAAACCTCCTTCCCTAGAACCAAGAACCAAATTGGAACCATTGAGAACCAAACCAGACCCACTTTGGTCCCCGATTCTACCTTGAAACCATGCTCATGTGACGTCCTAGTATGCCACTTACTAAGGATCGCTTTAGTTTCCTTTATGACATTACGCAAGCGGAAGAAAATTATCATCTTAAACATTTATAACATGTAGTATATGTAAGCAAACACATTGTTGCTAACTAATAGGGGAAACATACATCCATTTCATTGATGCTTATTTAAATACACCAGGTGATAGAAATGATATTAACATAAGGAACCTAGTCTAGCAGGATTCAAAAGGAAGCATAACTCCCTAAGCATCACTATGTGACATCCCACGACTGTCACTAATCACCATCACCCATCCTCACAGTCCAAGTCAAAAAATTAAGACCGGCAAACAAAAGCCATTTCCCCCATACTACTACTACACCGACTCCCGACCTTTACTCATCACCGTCGCCTCCCTCATCACTGCTGCTGTCGTCAAGATACGAAATCGGTCCCACCAATCAGTCTCCCACTAAAACATACACCGACACAAAGTGGTACAGCACATTGCCTTCCGGTGAAGCTACATCCACCCAAAGTGTAGCGGTATATCTCATGAATATCACAGAAGGGAAAGCCGGGTTCGTAAATTGATATAATTTGCCCTCAAAGTCTACGGGCGCACCATAACGAGAGATAGGGCGACGCTGGAATCGGAGGCATGTCCATGGATTTGTAAAAGTAAATATCAACAAGAGTTAGCTAACATTCAACAAGAGAAATAACTAGCTTATAAACCAATCGATCCAATTAACACTCGATTCCTACGACACTTCTAGCATGACAACATCAAACACACTAGAATGAGCACACATCACAATTCGAATGCAACATTCTATAGCTATATATATGCAATGCCGACAAGCAACTCTTATAATGCCACATTCATAATTCCATGTGCAACACCAGCATGCATTTAATGCATCACACGTTTCATTTCTCAATCTTGCCATGTTATTGGGTCCACCCCCCTCTCACAGTTCCAATCGGTTTGCTAGCCGGCTCGTGTGGATCACTTCCAGTTTGCTAGCCGGACTTCCACAGTTCATTAGCCGCAAGCATCCCTATTCCATGGCATCTCGGTTGTTAGCCAAGGCATCATCCACGGGTTGTTCGCCGCAGGCATCCCAATCTCCGGGGCATCTTGGTTGTTAGCCAAGGCATTCACTTCCGGTCCACCAGCCAGACTTCCCGGCACCCGACCTGGCATCATGGAGGTATTCACTTCCTGTCCACTAGCAGGACTTCCTAGGTTTGCTAGCCTTGGGCATCGCATAACACCATCTTCCTTTCTCACGCATTTTAGGCATATCACATGTATGCAATGACATGACATTCGTACATCATGTAATTAATTTCATTCAGCACACCTTTCACATGAAATGATACTATGCATCAGCAAACAATTAGATGCCTCATTAACACCCACAAGCTATTAACAACCAGAATTTCTAGAATATGTGCTCACAAAGTTAACCCAATTTGCACAAGTATTTGGTATCGGATCAAGGCCAAACAAGCATCATTGGAAAGTAAAATGAGTGTGGTTACTATCTCCAGTAGACAAGAAATCAAGATTCCATCATCATTCAATAGAAATTCGTGAATTTCCAACAATAGGTAAAATAAAACAGTTTTGAGTAATGTTAGAAATCAAGACCATTACCCTAGTAAATGAATTCAAAAAATTATGAAAACTTAATATGTTATAGAAAAGACCCTAAATAACATTTTTTTATACAGGGAACTAAGTCCAAATCGTTTTATATAAATAACTTTAAGTCGCTTAAGTAGGACAAAAACTGGTCCGCTGAAACAGAACGAATGAAACTAAAGAAATACCCATTTTGCAACCCAAGCCTTCTCAAAAAGTTTTGAAATTTTTATATGTTTTATACATGGATGTCCTTAACAACTTTTGTACAGAAAGTATGCCTAAATTCTAACTGGAAAAGTTTATAAAATAATCAAGAAGACACAAAGGACATAGATTTTGCTGCACTGGCAGGTTTAATACGGCAAAAGATAGGGCCTTCGTACAACCCATTTCAACTCAGAAAAATCTGTATTTAAAGTATACTATAGTCCAAGATGTTTTGAACAACTTTTATGTAGGAAGTTTTGCAAGATACGGACCACAAAAAGTTCAACAAAATTGGGAAATAGTAAAGGTATAGCAGTCCCGATTCTGGAGAACAAAACCAAAGTTTAAGCAACCACTCAAAACTTGAACCCCACGAATTTTGTGTTAAAAACACTCAAAATAAGAAGTTATTATCCACATACACCATCCATTTCCAACAAGACTCAGCATACCAAGCACACTACAATCAACTATACACACAAATCTCACATGTAATCACAAACAAGCTCTAGAATCTCACATGGAACACCATCTAAGCACTAATATCCTACATGCAAGGCTTTGATTCCAAAAAACACCACTCCAATACTCAAAACCAGCCATCATCCACCTCTTCTTCTCAAACTCAAGCGAAACAAGACGATATGCAAGAAAGAAAACCAATCCGCGGCCCACACGACGCAAAACTAAGGGTCTAGAGGATTGATGAGAGTAGAATCTAGCCATTTCTCCTTGCCTTGAACTAACTAGAACCTACTTTCTTCTTCCTTGAGCTGTTGTTGGCCAAGATCTTCAAGTGAGAAAATGAAAGAAAAATTGAGATGAGGAGGGAGTGATGGGGTCGGCCAAGAGAGAGGAAAGAGTGAGGGGTGAGAAGAAATGAGAAAAATGAAGGGTGAGAGAGGGAGAGAGGGTCTGGCCAAGAGAGGTGAAGAGGGGCAGAGAGAAAAAAAATTAATGATGGGTTCCCATCATGAGTTTAAGAAGTGTGTTTAGCAAGCTTCTTATCCATGCATGAAGTTTCATTGGCTGAAGTGGGAATGCATGATTACACCCCAAAAATTCAATTAATTTTCATGCAACAATAAACGTAAGTGGCCGGCCATGCATAGTGTACATAAGGGTTCAAATCATGTCCTATGTCACATACATTAGGTACTTATAATACCCGCATAAAGTATAGGTTGAATACCATAATCCCTAAATTGCCTTAAATGGCCAATAGAAATGCGTTAACTAATTAAATTCGTTCATCAGCACTAATATAATCCTCTGTGGCTCACTAATCGGTTTGACGAAAATCGGGATGTCACGTTTCACCCCTAGATATAAGCTCAAAACTGATGCTAACTCTGAAATAGTTGGTACTTTCCAATCAGAGGGTAACTTCCAAATAGAACTTGCAACCGATCCTCAATCTGTGGATGCAACTTGGTACTAGACAGAGCACCATCCTTCTCATGAGAAAAAAAAGTCTACGTTATAGGTATAGGTGATGAAGCTAAAGGAGAGGAAGACGTTGTTCTTTTGGGGAGAAATAGATTTCTATCATATGATCGAATTGGTGGAAATATAGTCATCGTTGTCAGCTTGACATTCAATAATGCACCTGAGTTCCAAGAAGTAATTTTGAGAAATTCTATAGCTGGCAAAGGGCAATGAAATACACAAGAACACTACTAGATTTGTGAAACGTGGGTGTGAGCAGACTAATTGTAACTGGATGATATATGGTGCGCTTGTTAGCAACACTAGGTCATCCATTTTAAAGTACAAGGATGGGTGCATCTACGGTGTCATTTTTAAGAACAAGAGTGTATCCACTCATACCTAGTGAATTATTTCATGACTCTCACTTATACAATGCTTAAAATTAGTGTACCTGAGTTGAAGAGACTAGTTAGAAAACGGTTAGGGTGAATGTCATTGTGAGTCAGTTTAGAGAACAAAGCAAATAGTCTTGAAGTTACTACAAAGCAATTATGAGAAGGATTTTGCGCTTATGTGAGACTACTTGAGGTAGCTTAACACTACAAGCACAACAAGCAATATTGGAATAAAAGTTGGAAGCCATTGCCAATTTCTCTGTCATGATTTGATTGGGCTTATATTTGTTTTGGTGCCTGCAAAGAAAGGATTTTAGGCAAGATTTAGGAAAATCATTGGACTATATGGATGTTTCTTGAGGGGCTTGATAAAGGCTGAGTTGTTGTGTTGTAGGAAGGAATGCGAACAACCAAATGTATCTAGTGGCATGGACAGTGGTAAGAATTGAGAGTAAAGATATAATGAGATGATTATCAACTTTTTGAAGTAACATTTAGATATTAGTAATTACAATGGTTGGCTTTGATACGTGAGCAACAAAAAAAATATGCATACTCATCCGTAAATTCTTTACCATTGTATGTAATGCTTATCAATTTAACTGTTTTATTTTTGTATACTTTCTAGGATCTTATCCCTTTAATAGTTGAACATTTGCTAAGTACGGAATATAGGATGGGTGCAAGGCACATATGCTAGTTGTGGTAAAAAAGTTAAGGGAAAACAATTTATGAAACAATTTTGAAAATGTGCCGAGAGTACTAATACGATAGATTTTTAGGTGCATATATAGGGGTTGAAGGAAATGAATCCATAAGGTCAAGATAATCTCTTTCGAACTAAGCCAAAATCCTAGTGGAAAGCCTTTCTTAACACTAACATAAAATTTGATATTGATAATAATCTGAGTAAAGCTTCCAATTGTAGGTGTGTGCAAGCTAGGTGCAAAGCCATTGTGAGTATGCTGAATGAGATTATTATCATGGTTAAAGGATGCATATGCTAGGTCTAAGGTTACGAAAAGTGGTTGACTTAGAAGAATGCACATGCTAGGTACATAAGAAATTAGGGTTAACACCACAAAAAATCCCAAATTGGTACATCCATGACAAATTTACCCCAAACTAATTTTTTTACCACCAAAAATCTCAAACTGGTACTTCTGTGATAAATTTATCCTAAACTAAGTTTTTGACCACTAAAAATCTCAAACTAATACATTTATGACAAATTTACCCTCCATTAAATTGGATTAATACCACGAAAAATCATAATTGGTACACTTGTGACAAATGGACGGTAAAACCCCAAATCAGTACACCCGTCAACTATCAGGTGTCATTCAATTTAGAAATTTGATGGTACAATTTAATGGAAACTAGCATATGGTAAAATTGTCACAGGTGTACCAATTTAGGGTTTTTGGTGATCAAAAAATTAGGTTATGGCAAATTTGTCACAAGTGTATAAATTTGGAATTTTTCGTGGGATTAACCCAAAAAATTATAGTCCAAGGTTATGAAGAGGTGGGTTGATGTAGAACAAGCCTACTTAAGATGAAGGTTACCAATTTGTGACTAGAGGTTATAGGTTTTGGTTGGGGAAACCACATTTGGGAATAGTTAAAGAAAGAGAAGGGGAGCTACTAATGGAATTGGCCTGAGCTTGAGCTTGAGCTGCACTTGCTTGAGTCTATGTACACTATTATCAATTTTGAACCTTCAAATACTAATATTACATACTCTAATTGCAGGGTCTTTGTTTAAGGTCTATATCTAGGTAAATTGGCCTAGCAATGATGTACTTGAGCATTGGTCTTAGAAGAACGTAGTAAGCCTTTATTAACAACATATGAAGACAACAAATACAGCATCAACATGATCACTTAGTTGAAGAATCACATTTTTTAGAGGACATCCCTTTCTGTTTTGTCTAACCCCATTACAGCCAGAGCAAATAGTTTGTTTTCTTTCTTAGTCATTCTTTCGCCTCTTACAAGCTCATTTAGTGTTTTTTTTTCTATACTTTTTTTTACATTCCAGGCATCTTGATTGATGGGGTTTTCTTCCGAGAATTTTCACCTCTCACTAAAGGCATCATGAACTGATAACCACTTAATGTTGTTTATCCACTTACTTCCCAAGCTCTACGACAAGAAGTCTTCAAATTTAAGTCAACATATTTGTCACAACCTTCAATGTTATCATACCCTTGATTTCCATTCCAAATCAAATGGCAACTAGCAGTTGTATTTGGATTTAACTTGTGCACTGTTCTTGGACTATAATTTTTAATCCATATAGTGCATTCATCCCTTTGAGTGTGTATTTTAGTTATACCCATGATTCTAATCTTGTCCAACATACTCACAAAAGTCTCGCTCTTAGCTTTCACACACCTACCATTGAAACCTTCACTCAGATTATTATCAATGTTACATTTTATGTTGATGTCAAAGTAGGCTTTGCACAAATCTTGTAGCTTAGTCTAAAATTGATCATCATGACCTTATGGGGTCATTTCCTTCAACTTTGTCTTTGCACCTCAAAATCTGTCATATTACTACTCTTGGCAGATTTCTAAAACTGTTTCATGAATTGTTTTCCCTTATATTTTTTTTTACCTTAATTGGCATATATGTGCATTGCACACATCTTATCTTCTAAACTTGGCAAAAGTTCAGTTACTAAAGGGATAACGCCCTAAAAAATACAAAAGAATATATATATAATTGTAAAGAATTTCCTAACAATATAGCAAAGAATTTCAAAATGAGTAATAATGAAATATTGCATACATTTTGTTGATCACTCATCGGAGCCCAATCATTGGCATTTTCCATATTCAGGTTTGTTTTCAACAAGTTAATAAACCAGCTCCATGTATCTTTATTCTCAATTCTTACCATTGCATATGCCACCGAATATGGTTGTTAGCATCCCCTTATAGCACTCAACTCACCATTATTTTATGCCCCTCAAGAAAACATCCATCTATTCCAATGATCTTCCTAAATTCTACCAGAGACCCTTTCTTGCAAGCATTAAAGTTGTCACACCCCGAATCCCAATGGGCTCGCAACACCCCTTCGATGGTCGTATTGAACGCAACGTTCCAGGACGTGTCGCCAACCCAAACAATCTACACAAGCGGAAGCGAATTTAAAACAACCTAGACAAATAACAATGACAAAATGATAGCACTTGCACAAACCAAGCAAATACATACCATACTCGGCATAACTTACAGCATTCACAAATACACAATAACAACCCAGGCTACTAACTTCAAACCACAATTATCAAAAGAGGGCGGTGGTTTGCAAGCTTAACTCCTCTATAAAAAGGGGCATACAAAATACGGGGTAACTTGACCCGTCCTCCATCCCCGAGATATCCTGGTGGCATCTCCGATCAATCACGATCGCGGATCTGAAAATGGTTATATAATAACCGTGAGAACGAATCTCAATAAGCAACACCCTAAACCCCATATAGGCCAATGCGTACCCAGACAAGTTTTGACATGCAATCTAACCAGTAACGTACAGAACTCACATACACGCACTTACCTCGTCTCAGACCACACGTCCACTCTGCTTATTAATTAAACATCATAATGCAATAATAATCCAAAAACAAGACATCACCAATCAAACGCCATAACCACGCATATTCAGTCAATTCAATCATGCTCAAGTCGCATGCGTGGCCGAGTAACTTTCCACGACCTCCCAGGTCCCTTTCATACTGCCCGCGTAGACACGCCTCAAGCCCATTCTCATGACCCGCGTAAACAAGCCTCAGGTCAACCCTCCAATCAATCTGGGCTCAGTCCCACATACGCCTCAGGACATTTTTCCCCTTCCAATGACCCGCGTAACCACGCCTCAGGTCTGGTCATGCCTTTTTTGCCACATCCGCGTAACTACGCCTCAGGTTGGTAGCCCTCCGATCAATCCGAGCTTTTCTCATGCAAATGCACCACAACACAATTCGTCATTCTCACAAGTTGTACCATTCAAACTCAAGGCATGCTCACCACATCATAATTCGCCATTCAACACGTCATACGAATCCAAATCACATCACAAGCCCATCACACTAGCCCACAAATCCGGCACTCAAGTCGGCCCAATCAAACGTCAATTTCACCCACACACGCCACGGCAATCCGGTACTTTAACTCATCATAATTAGCCACGCAATCACCACAATTTAATCTACCACCTACAACATAATTCATGTACTAATCACATTCTAGCCAACTAATCCATTTCCTAACTTAATCACTAAACCAATTATAATTGCCCTCTAAACAAGTCTAAAAATACCTATTATACTAAATAGGGATTAGGAAGTCACTTACCTAAGTTTGGCCCAGGAAAAATCCGCACGGGCTCAAAATGGCCTGGGTGAACAGTGCTAGGCTCGGCACGAGCGAGGGCGCAACGGGCACGGGGCTCGGCCATGGCTCGGTATGCGCCTCGGACGACTCGACCACGGCCTGGGACACTCGGCCATGGCAAGGATAACGGCTGGGCACGGCTGGGCGAGTGGCCAGGCACAGGCAAATGGCCGAGCAAGCGAGCGCGCGGCTAAGACGGCTCGGGCATGGAGGGGCAGGCGACAGGGCAAGCTCGGCCACGGCCGAGGCAGTGGCCTGGGTTGTCCAATCACGGCCTGAGCAAGCTCGGCACGGGCAGGGGCAGCAGCCTGGGCCACGGGCAAGTGGCTAGGCAGTTTGGGCTGGCTGGGGTGAGCAAGCAGCAGTGACGACAGCGACGGCGACGGCGGCGGTTGCAGCGAGCAGCTACAATAGCGACGGCGGCGGCGGCGGCAAGCAGCTGCGACGGTGACGCGGCAGTAAGCTAGTCCCGGCGAGCTATCACGGCGACGACGCTGAGGGAAGGAGGAGGAAAGCTGGGCGGTGGTAGCGAGGGAGAGAGGGAGCTGGGGCTGAGAAGGTGAGAGCCGGCGACGACGAGGTGGCACGACAGCGGTTGGTGGCAAAGGGGAGCTTGGTGGTGGTGGTGGGAGCAGCGATAGTCGATACGGCGGCATGCGACGGTAACTAGCGAGCTGGACAGAGGGGGAAAAGGAGCTCAGGGAAGGACGAACACGAGAAGGAAGGTCGGCGGCGGGAACAGTGGGGTAGGCAACGGTCGGGGGTGGCACGGCGACGTTGTAAGTGGCGGAGTGGAGGAGGACGGCCAACTGGGTAGCCCCGGGCCGTGACAGGCGCAGTGGCGGTCGGGCACGGCGAACTCGAGCAGCAAGCTAGCACGAAGGAGAGGGAGAAAGAGCAATCGATCAGGGGCGGCGATTGGCTGACGATGCGATGCAACGATCGAGCTGGCTGGCGACGGCGGCGACGCGTGGCCGTCGAGCGGCGAGTGGTGATCGGGTGAGCAGAGCAGAAGCAGGAGCATAACCAGTCAAGCGGAGGAAGAAGAAAGGAAGAAGAAGAATAAGAGAAGGAAGAAAAGAAAAGAAAGGAAAAGAAAAGGAAGAGAGAGGGAGTGACGTGAGTGGGAAAAGGAGGAAGGGACATGTGCATGGGGGGGAACATACGTAGCAGAGGGGGAAGAGAGAGAGAGAGAGAGAGAGAAAAGTTAATTTTTGTCATCGAATGCGATCCAATGATCATGATTCAAATCCGAAATCGATCTAACGGCTCACAAAAAACTTAATTATAAACTAAGGAAAAACCAACGAACACTAAATAAGATAAACCTAGAGGGAGGTCTACTAAACCTAGAGGAAGGTCTACTAGTCAAAATCCGATCCAAAATTTCTCTCTTCCACTATTTCTGGTAATATCGACGCTGACCATAATAATATCAACACCGTCCAATTAAATTCGTCACGAAACTCCGAAAAATTCGACACCAAAGTTCGGGCTCTAAATAAAGGTCATATTCGATCGAGTGCGATTCTAGCGAAATCTCTAATTTAAAAAAAAAAAGAATAACCCAAGAATGATCAGTTTTGGATGAGATTTTATTATAAGCGCACTGACGAAATACCCGTTTTATAAATCTCAAAAATGGGTCGAAATTCGGAATGTCACAAAAGTAAATGTAAGCCATGTCGAGTATTGGTAGGAAATTTAGCAATGGCCTCTCAACTTTCATTACAATATTGCTTGTAGGGCTTTAGTATTAAACTCCCTCAAGTACTCCCACGTCCATGCAAACTCATTTTAATACTGCTCCGAAGTACCTTCAAAACTTTTAGTTTTGTTCTCTTGCACTAACTCACAATTACATTCACTCCTAGCTATTTGCTAAATAGTATATTTAACTTAGGTGCACTGATATTAGGCATTGTAGAAATGGGAGTCGTGAAAGTTTGGCTAAGTGTGCACCAAACAGTCTTTTATTCTCGAAAGTGATATTGCATATGTGCTCATCCTTGTACTTTTTCAAATGGAGTGACCTAGTATTGTTGTCAAGTGCACCATGCATCATCCAATTATAATTGGTCTACACACCTGACTCTTGTAAATCTAGTAGTTTCCTGGTCTAATTAATTACCCTTTACTCAGCCATAGAATTCCTCAAAATTAGTTCTTCCAACTCAACTACATCATCAATTGTCATATTGACAAGAAATACTAGATTTCTACCATTCGATCATATGGTAGGAACACACTTCCTATTTGAAAGAACAACATTTTTCTTCACTTTATCCTCATTATCTAAATTTCAATAAAGACCTTCTTCCTCATCCGAATAATGGTCTTTTGTTTGGTATTAGAAGTATTTGCAGACTAATGATCAATTTCTAACTCTATTTAAGAATTACCCTCTGATTGGAACCAACTGCCTCGGTGTTAGCACCGGTTTTGAGCCTATCCATCGCTGACCATTCCTTTATCTTTCTACTTGCTTCAACTAATTCATAATTATCATTATTACCCAAGTATTTGACATCCACCAAATTACATGAATCCTCATCTTCCTCTAAAATCACCATTACAAACCTCAACATTATTTTCATCATCATCATCATTCCTAATCACATTTTCAAACAACTCAACAGTCATATTAGCAACCCTTTCTATATTGACATCATATAGATCTTCAGTTTCCATCTTGACTTCCACTATCTCAACACTTATCATTTTTCATCATCGCTATAATAATTTACATACGAAAAAATAATCCAAATGCTGATATAAGAGATCTATCACAATAGACCTATTCCGTAAATGTCATATCTCGGCCAAGATCGTGACCCGTGGCATACTTGTGATGTCCCGTTAAATTTTTATCTTGTAATTACGGACAAGCGGAAGTATATAATTGGGATAATCATAACAACATTCAAACAACGGTATTAAAGTAGACATCAAGAGAAAACCATATATTTACATGATACTTAGACATTTTACATGTCAAGCCTATTTACATGCCCCTGTCTTTTCTTACAGGCCGATACACGCATGCATACTCGTTATAACAAAGGTTGGGTTACACCTAACCCCTCTACTTATTTCTCTTCAAAAAGTTCCTTTCCCCAACAATGCTTGGTCATTCCCAAGTTCGGTTGGCCAACTAGGCAGCATTCGCAACGATCCTAAGTACTGGGCTATGGGCACTGCTGAACGGGCTATTAAACCCATAAAGTGGTCCGGTCAATCTGCCATCCTTAGTCCACTTATACCAAGCTTTGAACACATGTGGAACAGGGTGCTCAAGGCCTTCATTAACCAGGTCTTGGAAACCAACCTTACGGTAGGCTCTTCCTCCAGAAGCATCTATCACATTGATTACATCTACGATCATTTCTATAGGGGTTCCAAAACGAACGGGAGGAGTTGCCATCTTATGAGCCTAAGAAAAACAACAAGGAGTAAGCCGTTGACTCAATAAGTAAATTCACTAATTTCAAATTATGAGGAATCAATCGTCATTAGACATGCATTCAATCTTAACACCACAGATATCGACGACAGATCAATAGCAAAGATGTGATCACTATCTAAACATCACTTATGATGTAATACAATTGCCAGGAAAACATAAGACATGGTATTTCCATGATACACATATCAATAAAAGCACGGAATTCATTCGATTCATGCACCACGATGTGCGCATAAGGTGTACTTTTCCCTTTTTCGCGTCCGAGACGTGTCTCAACTCATGCTTTGCTTATATAGACAATTATACAAACAAACCCGCATTAAACAAAGTCCAAGCATGGTTCAAGATTAAACACTAGCTAACAACGTGTTGGGTCATTTTATCCTGAGATTAGGGAATCTACTTACTCTACTCGACAAAGCAAGATTTTTATGGGACCAGATGGTGATGTGAGAATAAAGTGGTGATTGGTGCGACAAGGGGAAGGTGGCGTGAGTAAGAGAGAATCGGTTGGTGGGCTAGGTGTGGATGGTGATGTTATGAGGAAAAAGGAGACTAAAAGGGGATCAAGCCTATTTATAGTATGGTCCACTCAAAGTCCTCTCGAACTAATGCCAAAAATCCATTAATAAAGAGCCCTAAAGTCTAAGCTTCCTTATAATCAGGCCTTGAAAGTCTTTGGCCATAATTAAGCTTCTTATGCAAACCTTTGATTGAGGTCATTCATCTCCAACTTGATCTCCAAGTCTATACCTTAGGGTCGTTAGGCCCTACTAATTCATTTAAGGCCTAAGTAAATCATCATGGTTTCTCTCTCTCTTTCTTCCTCCCTTTGGTCTTGAGCCTCTAAGTTGAGTGTGAATGGTAGTCTTGGCATTCAAGACTCAATTATTGAAGTCTTCCACAAGATTCCTATCTCTATTATCAGGGGTCTTCTAGGTCAAGCTTTATCATTTACACCTTTCTAAGGAAGTTGTCAATTATTGATGCTATATTTCAATTATTAGACAACTTCCAAAAGAAGTTGCTAATTTGTCCTCTAGTCCATAGCTTCTTCCTTGGACGTAAATCATTTTCTAGATGCCACAATTATTGGCACATGCAAGACAACTTAATTATTGGTCCAAAGCTCTATTATTGGGGGTTTATCTTCATTATTGACCAACTTGTCCAAGAAGTTAGCAATAATGCACAAATAGTCAAGTCATCTTGTCTTCTTGTCCAAGAAGCATGCTAGGCATGAGTCATATGACTATATCAAGAAATACTCAATAATTAGGTCATTGTTTAGTTCTAATGGCACTTCCTTCTTTGGACATCAAAATTTCACTAAACTTGGCTTGACAAAGAACTAAGGTAACCAGCGTTTCAGGTGCATTAAATGATTGACCCTCCTATTTAGAAATTCGAGGCTCGAAGCCAAATAATGTTAAAGTGATATTGAACCAAAATCTGGAATGACCAAGTGCTAAACTTGTTTGGACAAGCCTGAGCGGGCACAAATTAGCCTGGATGGGCACTATGCCGGGCAAAGAGCTGGGTTGCACGAGCGTTATATCAGCCAATGCATGTATGTGGTGTCGTGCTGCACGGTACGTGACCCGGTCAGTCGGACCACTCGGCACAAGGCCAAATACACGGGGCATGAAGCCAAGTGCATGCGCGCAGAACAAGACTGCATGAACGGTGTGTCGGCGTAAGGCTGGGCCTCACAAGAAATGTACCGAGCGCATGTGTAGAACACACAAATGAGAGATTGATTCATGGGTCGAACGCACACATTAGCTCATGGGTGGCACAATGCACGGCCCGTGGCCAAGTCTGATTGGCACGAGACTAGGTCCAAGCCAAAAACCAATGGGCACAAGGCCCGGCACAAGGATCAAGCACAATGGTCAGCACACTGATGAGCACAAAGCCAACCCATGGCCTAACTGACAGGCACACGGCTATTCCACGGCCAGGCGCAAGGCCTGGCACATGGCCTATCCATGGCCTACCCAATTCAACGCAACGATCCATGGTCAATTCGCGATCAATCTATGTTCAAATATCAACGATCTATGGTCGACCTCCTATTATCATATAGCCACGTAGAATCGAACACAATGGAATCGGTCCATGGTCACCAACGATTGGAGCATAGTCGAGCTTAATCACCCACAACTGACACATGCCCACATGGCACCGATCCATGGTCGTCCAAATCATCCCACTAGCGACCCTTATGGTCGAAAGGTCAATCCATGGTCGAATCACTTTAGTCGACTTACGTGACGAGAAAGTCTTTTCATTGTCGACCCCTTGACCTATCCATGGACGATCTTTTGATCAGACCATCAATGACCCTCTAAATACCCGTTTCGACCATACTGCCGATCCATGACCGACCCTCAAATTGGTCCGCACACTAATTCCATGGCCATCTTCTTTTGGTCATCTCGGTCCAAATTGGGAATGTTATGGTAAATTCCTAATATCATCTTTGAGAGTACTACTTTTAGGAGCTCTATGATAATTTGTCTATTTTACTCTCTATCAAAGCCTCAATATTCGTTCTTAGGGTTGTCAAAAGAATTCGATCAAACCCGACCCGACTCGACCCAACCCAAAAAATTTCGTATTGAGTTGGGTTGGGCCTCAACTTGTTTTGAGTAATAGTAAAAATAGTTGGGTATTGCTTTGTTACCATTGGGCTCAAGTCCAACCAAAACAATAGAAACCCTCATCTTCTTTTTCCATCGGCAATAACACAAAGAGAATTTTGCATGGTGTAGTTGCACTCTTGAGCGGCCACAACCACCATCGTTGAACCTCTCTCAATTTTAGACCTCTAATCACGCCTACGCAACCCACCCGCCATGCCTTGCCGGCCGATTAGCTGGCAAAACCTGGGTAGAAGGACAAACGCACCTAAAACCTAAGCTTTAGGACTTGCGAGCAAGGAGAGCTTTTCAATTCTAGTAGGTATAAACAATATAGAGGTTGATGATTTACAAACCCTAGCTTTAGCTTCAGTCCACTAACATCTGTATCGACTGACTCGTAAGCCGTAAGCTTCTCTCTCTGCGATGGCACTCATCATTGAAATTCTTGATTGGGTTGTTCCTCTTTGTCTAATTTGTGTTTTATCCTTCGGTTCTTATTGTAATGATCGACTTGGTTGCGGGTGAATATCGATTTATTGCTACTTGAATAAATTTTTGTTATGTTTAATTCTAGATATTGCAGGTGGATGGTAAAAATCTACATAAACTCTTCTAAACCTTTTTTTGGGTGTCAAAAATTTGGCAATGCAACATCCAGCAGTATGCCTAGATAAGGATGACATCAATATGTGCTTCTCACTTTAAGTCTGTGACCGTTGTTTCAGCTCTTGGTTGATCATGAGTATTTCTACTATTTGAACTAATAAAGAAGTTCATGTGCCTCTTCTATATATTGTTGATTCTGGAAAGTTAATTACTTTTACTGATAGCATATAGAGAGTCCTCTAAGTGGACTACAACTTACATTTTTCATAGTTGTTTTTATTGTAGAGGAAAATTGATATGGCACATTATATTTGATCGTAATACGAATTTGTAGGTTTTAAGTGTCATATATAGAGAGATTGCTAGATATATTCTTTTGCAGATTTTAGCATCACAAATAGGAGGAGATCCATTATATGGGATCACTTTAAAAGGATTCCATGTATAGACAAGAGCCAAAAAAAAGGCTGAATGTTTATATTGCGGGGCCCATATAGGTTGTTCTAGTATTCAAGGGACTAGTTCAATACATCATTATTTAGATAGATGTAAGAAATATCCATATGCGAATATTGAAAAAAGGGAAAAAATGCCTCGGGTCAACCTATTGGGGTCGGTAGTTCATTTGGTCCATGAAAATTTGACCAAGATGCTAGTAGAAAACAACTAGCAACCATGTTCATTCTTGGTGAATTGCCTTTTAAGTTCGTAGAACATTAGAGTTTTCAATGATATGTGAATATTTTCCGGCCAAAGTTCTTAATCCCTATGCGTAACACATTGAGGTGTGATTGTTATGCGTTATATGTGGAGGAAAGAAGTAAATTGATGTAATATTTTTTCGACACATATCTAAGAGTTTGTCTAATGACCAAACACATGGATCTCTTGTCAAAATTTGACTTATATGTGTCTCACTGCTTATTTTATTGATGGTGATTGGAAGTTGCAAAAGAAAATCTTAAGTTTTTGTCAAATCCGGAGTCAATATGTCGAGATAATAGGAAAGGCGGTTGAGAAATGCTTGATTGTTGGGGCATTCAAAGCATTTCTTTTATCATCATGGATAAGGCGAGCTCAAATGATTTATAAATTCAATATTTGATAGGAGACTAAGCTCCTGGAACTCTCTGATATTAACAGGTGAGTTACTCCACATAAGATATTGTGCTCATATATTGAGCTTGATTGTAAGAGAGGGGTTAAAAGATATAAATGATTTCATTATTAAAATACGTTTGGCCGTATGTTATGTGAGGTCTTCTCTTGGAAGACTGAGGCAATTTAAGGGTTTTGTTAAACTAGAGAATATTGAGTCCAAGAGTCTTGTTTATTTGGATATGGAGACTTGTTAGAACTCAACATATATGATGTTAGAAGCGACTTTGGAATTTCAAAATGATTTTTTTTCTTATTGGAAATTCAAGATAGCAAATTTGTTAAAGTACTATCCACGGCAAAAGGGTTACCTAGTAGTGATGATTGAAATTATACCCGTCACCTTCTTCCTTTCTTGAAGTTGTTCTATTGTACGACTTCAAAAGTTTCGGGTCCTTATGTCACTAGTAATGATTTGCGAAGGATGTATATAGGTTTTCTGGGATGATTAATGAATATTGTGACAATGAGGATAAAATTTACAAGAAATGGCTACAAGGATCAAGACCAAATTTAATAAGTATTTTGGCAATGTGAACAACATCAATCTTAATTTGTTCATTACTTGCATACTTGACCCTCAACACAAGTGGGAATGTGTGAAATGGTTGATTAATGATGTTTATGAGAGCAAGTAAGCAGAAATTTTACAGGATATAGTATCATCATTCCTGACATCATTATACTAGCAATACCATACTAGTAAATGCCCCCAAAGCAACTTGGGTACAAGAACAGTTAGCATTTCAAAGTCTCCTATGGTTGGTGCGGACTTTATAACTACAAAGTATCTTAGCCAAACAGGACAACAAATTTTGGAAGAAAAATTTAAAGTGAATAAGTATTTAAAAGAAGGATGTAAGCTTTATAGTCCTAACTTTGATATCTTGACTTGGAGGAAAGTAAATTCTTTGAGGTTGTAAGTTTGCCTAAATTTGTGCCGCGAATTGATACTTATGTTAGTATTTTGAGGTGAAGTTACACGAGTTTTTCCACAATCGCCTACATCATGTATGAAACATCGATATCATTTTCTAATCATAGATGTCTCTTTTTCTTTCATTGCAGAAACCTGGAGAGAAGTAGCGACTAAAACTCACTAAAATGGCGGACGTGAATGAAGTCATCATGGATAATAAATGTGTTGAGTATGGGTGAGAGTTCATTGATATGTAAATTATTCTCTTATGCAGAAAGAGAGGAACCTCTACACATGCATTTGGTATTGAACTTCCGAAATTGTTGTCCAACAATCTTCCTTTAACATTAAAGACTTTGACATTTGACTTGATAGGTCTTTTTGCATCTATGGATGACATGACTTGATAGATGAGAAAATTTGCTTTTAATTTTAGGCATTACTATTAATAACCTTATCCATGTGGCTGTTAAAAGAAAGGGAAGAAGGATGAGAGAACTCACTTTTGAACGAAATCAAATAAATCAAGTTGTTGCAGCTTCGAGGTGTCTCCAACTTACTTTCTCATGCATGATGCTGCCATGCTCAAACTTACTTTTGTTGGGATTTTGGTATCCAAATCCCATAGAAGGTAAATGAGAAGTGTGGATGGAGGTAATCCCACATTGGATAGAAAAGATGATGGAAGATGGATTTAATTAAAGAAGCCTCTCAAATGGGTTTGAGCCCTAAAGGGCACTCCATTTTTGTGGAAGAGAGAGGACTTACACAAAGTTGGGTCGGTCCTTACGCGTGCCACTGCCCACCTGCTAAGATCGGGCTAGTCCGATTCTTCGAGTAGTTTTATTTTTTCACAGAACAAACATGTTTTTGTTTTGGAATTTTATTTTATTTTATTTTATTTTATTTTATTTTATTTCTTTCTAACTTATATGTTTGCTCGTGATTGCTTGCCCATTTATTTTTGGACAAATATGTCTATTCAATTCGGGTTCGCCCATTTCGATTTTTCATGACTCTTCGTTGTTTTTAAATAAAATTAGCGGCATGTTCTACTGCTCTATTATTTATCATCATTACCATTCGTGCGATTAATCTACAAAGTTGCGTTCAAAGGTTTCTTTTAAAGAAGTACTGCTTCATAGGAAATGTAATGACTTGGATTTTGCGGATGGCGAGGAGATTGCATTGCTCTTGTCCCACATTGCTTAGGAAGTGAGATCTTGGTGAGTTTATAAGACTTGGCCCCTAACCCTTGTGTAACACGTTTTAAAACCGTGAGAACTTAGTGTCCAAAGCAAACAATATTACATAAGGAGTGACGCAGCGGAAGCGTGGTGGGGCCGAGGTCCTTACAAATGGTATCAGAGCCGACTCCCAACCGCGTGTGGGACCATAGCGAGGACGCTATGCTCGAAGTAGGGGAGAATGTAATAACTCGGATTTCGCGGATGGCAAGGAGATTGCATTGCTCTTGTCTCACATTGCTTAGGGAGTGAGATCTTGGTGAGTTTATAAGGCTTGGCCTCTAACCCTTGTATAACACGTTTTAAAAACCATGAGGGCTTAGTATCCAAAGCGAATAATATTACACAAGGAGTGATGCAACAGAAGCGTGGTAGGGCCGAGGTCCTTACAGGAAAAGCGATTCGTTCTATCCTGAGAGGCAATTATTCAAGAACCTTGGGTACCAGGAGAGGCGACAAATTTTCTTAAGGACACAACGTAAATTCGTTGGACTCAGATCATTCGTCAACATTCGAATTACTTGTCTGCACTTTCAGGTTTGTTGAACAACTTTGTTTTGCACATACGAACACTTACGTAACAACAATCTTAAGACAATTTTACGTGTTTGTATAGTTGCCATTTCAACAATTTCTGTCTTCGTAACAGAAATGGCTACAACATCGATGATGCCTATTGCGTCTATCTCGACTCATGGAGAGAAGCCAGAAAAGTTCAATGGGGCTGATTTCAAGAGATAGTAACATAAGGTGTTGTTCTATCTCACCACTTTAAATTTGGCAAGGTTCCTCATTGAGGATGCTCCTAAGTTGGATGAAGGAGAGACAAGCAAAGAAAAGGTTGCTGCTATAGATGCATGGAAGCATTCTGACTTCCTGTGTCGCAACTATATCCTCAATGGTCCAGAAAATTCCCTCTACAATGTTTATTGTCCGCTGAAAATAGCTAAGGAGTTGTGGGAAAGTTTGGACAAGAAATACAAAACAAAAGATGTTGGGTTGAAGAAATTCATTATCGGCAAATTTCTGGACTTCAAGATGGTAGATTCTAAAACCGTCTTAAGTTAAGTTCAAGAACTTCTTGTGATCATGCATGATATTCATGTTGAAGGTATGATGATTAGTGAATCATTTCAAGTGGTTACTTTTATTAAAAAGTTACTACCATCTTGGAAAGATTACAAGAATTATCTCAAACACAAGAAAAAGGAATTATCACTTGAAGATTTAATTGTTCGATTGAGGATAGAGGAAGACAATAGGCTTTCTGATAAGAAAGTTGGCAGTAATCTAGAAGTCTCAAGGGCCAACGTTGTTGAAGAAGGATCGAAAACCAACAAAAAGAGGAAAAAGTATAGAGAGGGATCCACCCAAGGCTTGAAAAAGTTCATTGGAAACTGATACAATTGTGGAAAGTCTGGACATCATGCCAAAGACCGTAGAGCTAAGAAAAGAAAGAAGACTCAAGCAAATGTGGTGGAACAGATTTCCAGTGGTGTTGATGATATCAATCTTACTGCTATGATATCTGAGTGCAACATAGTGGGAAACCCCAAAGAATGGTGGATTGATACTAGAGCAACTCGTTATATATGCGCCAATAAATCGATGTTCTCATCTTACACACCTATGGAAGGTGATGAAAAACTCTACATGGGTAATTCATCAACCTCTAAGGTTGAACGTGTTGAAAAGGTTGCTCCGAAGATGATATCTGAAAAAATTGTGATACTAAACAATGTGCCACATGTGCCAGACGTATGCAAGAAGTGTTCGGATCTCTCCTTAGCAAGAATAGTTTCATGTTAGTGTTTGTATCTGATAAGTTTGTAGTCTCCAAAAATGCGATGTATGTTGAAAAGGGTTATCTTAGTGATGGTATGTTCAAATTAAATGTAATGACTATTGCACCCAATGATGTTATGAATAAAGTTGTTTCTGCTTATGTACTTGAGTCTCCTGATATATGGCATGCTAGACTAGAATATGTTAATTATTAGTCAATAAAGAAATTAATGAACATAGGGTTATTGCCAAAATTTGACTGTCCAATTGGAAAATGCCAAATGTTTGTTGAATGTAAGTTTTCTAAGCCTCCCTTTTATTCTATAGATAATAGAATCACATAACCTTTAGTTTTAATACACACAGACATATGCGATATGAAAGCAATACCGTTAAGGGGTGATAAGAAGTATTTTATCACTTTTATAGATGATTGTTCGAGGTATTGTTATGTTTGTTTGCTTAGTAGCAAAGATGAGGCTGTGAATGCTTTTAGAACTTATAAGTCTGAAGTTGAAACTCAGTTAAATAAGAAAATTAAAATGATAAGAAGTGATAGAGGAGGTGAATATGAATTTCCTTTTAAAGAAATTTGTTTTAAGTTTGGTATTATTCATCAAATTACTACCCCTTATGCGCCACAAGCTAATGGAATGGCGGAAAGGAAAAACCAACCTTTAAAGGAAACAATGAATGCAATGTTGATTAGTTCTGGTTTACCACAGAATTTTCGGGAGTAAGCTGTTTTGATGAAGAATTTTATCTTAAATAAAGTACCCCACAAAAAAACACAACAAACTCCCTATGAGAAGTGGAAAGGCAGAACACCTAATTTGAAACATCTCAAGGTGTGAGGGTGCTTGGCTTAAGTTGCGATTCCTAAACCTAAAAAAGTTTAAATATGATCAAAAACCATTGATTGTGTCTTCATTGGATATGCTATTAATAGTAATGCATATTGATTTCTTGTTTATAAGTCTAAGGTCCAAGATATACATGTTAATATGATCATTGAGTCAAAGGACACTTCGTTCTTTGAGAATATATGTCGCGACTCTAAAAAATATTTATCATTTTCTCGGGCTAATGGATTATTAAGACTAATCTTAACTCGGGCCCTCCCAAGCCCTACCAATTCGCAACTTAGGGTTTAAGTTCTTAACATGCAAATGTTTTCATGCTTGGAGTCGCCACTAATCATTTTACGGTAGGCTGATTAGAAACCTAAATAAAACATAGGGAGATATGTTTTATTCCTACGAACCAGAGATTCTAAGCCCGGGGACTTGATTACGCTAGATCTAGTCTAACGCCTTTCGGTACCTTTTCATTTCAAAAATGGTTTGGCAGGCAGATTGGATCCATTTTAGCTTATTTACTAACATGTGAGGTGTTCATGCGGGTGCGCAAACCACCAATTTAACACCCAGAAAAGCATTAAATAAATTACAAGCTTAGGAGAACAACTTACCTCGAACCAACGCAAGCATCTGCATTGTTAGCTAGAAAATCACATCAATCAACCCTAATATAATTTCTAGATAATAAGCAATTCACTCGATTTCTCTTTTTTTTGGATTTTCGCTTATTTAAATGAAATCTAACCTATATGCAATGACGTGCAAAAATGACATGCGAATTAATGCAACTTAACATGTAAACTGTATGTCGTGCGACAACGTGACCTAATTCTAATGACGAATGCAATGATATATTTTTGGTATTTTCTGCCGAAATTCGGGATTAAAAATATCCCTAAATTAACATGCAACCTAATGACTTTTATTTTTGGTATTTTCTGTTTAAAATTCGAAATTCAAAAATACCTAAGTTAACATGCAATCTATGATGACTTAATCTACCCTAGAATGATTTCTTTTTGGAATTTTTGATTAAAAATTCGAAATTATTAAATTGCTGAAATAATCTATTAAGATTAGAATATTACTTAATTTAAACTAGGAACTAGATCGTCTCACGTCCTGATTTAAATTAAATAATTACTCTATGCTCTAGATATATTCAAAATTTCTAGACATGCAAAAATTCTAATTTAAATCTAGCTAAAATATTTTTTGAATTTTTCTGTTTTATTTGAAAAAGGAAAACAATCAATTTAAATAAGGATAGCAACCAATTCAAATCAACCACGCAATCCGCCAAACTCGTTTCAAACTCGGATTAGGCACAAAATTCGAACTATCGATCATATCTATAGGGTTATAGATATCGACAGATAATTGATCATTCAAATTTGGAAAGCTAGTGAAATTTATCATCGTATCTAAGTAATTATAGATAGGATGATAATTTCCCGTATCGCCGCGTATCGTACCTTAGGGATAAGGTCGGATAGACGTCCAAATACGTTGCTAAATCAGGCAAGTTTCCTAATTTTGAATATTTTAAATATTGCGGATATCGAACATTACCCAAATATATCTAGATATCTACCAGATAATCATGCAATATTCTTAACGATTCAAAACAGTAAATTAAATATTTGAAGGAAATATTCAGCATATATCCACTTACCTAATTTAAAAATAACTTCCAAATTTGAACTTGGATCGAGCTTCGGGCTTGCGGATCGGGATCGAACAACCGGCTACGGACGACGGCGAGGCTCACGGCATCGGGACGGTGAGGCGAACGGCAACACCGGTGGGGTGCTCGGCGTGGCTCCGGCGTGCTTGGTAGACCACGATGGACTCGTGGATGGATGACGTGTCGACTGGATCAAATCTGTTCAAGACCTCGTTGAACTTCTGCTGCTTGTCGTCGGTTGTTGTTGATTGGCCACAGCAGGGCTTCAACGTGGACTGGTGCAGGGGCAGCGTGGATCGCTTGGGGATGCAGAAGCGGTCACAAGGCGTCGACAACTTCCTCGGTTGACTGGAAGGGGGGAACTCTTCCGTTGACTGGACGTGGAGCAACAGTAGCGACGGAAGGGCATGCAGAAGCAACAACGTTGATGGTCATCGTTCGGGGAGGGATTGACGTCAGGAAGCAGCAACAGCGAAGACCTTCGCTGGAATCACCCCTGGACGCTCACGTCTTGGTTGATCGAAGGGAGTCAAAGTGGACTAGCTGAAGACTCTGACTTCACCGCATGGGGGATCTTCACGTC
Source organism: Syzygium aqueum (assembly GCA_031216185.1). Lineage (NCBI taxonomy): Eukaryota > Viridiplantae > Streptophyta > Magnoliopsida > Myrtales > Myrtaceae > Syzygium > Syzygium aqueum. Next base: position 15,496,440 of record CM062234.1, read on the forward strand.
CTCGGTGGAGCACGAAGAAACAGCCACAGCAGCAACGTCTACTCCTCTGGAAGCGTGATGGTGCAGTGGAAACAGAAGCGTGGAAACATCAGAACGTGCATGGGCAGAGATCTTCAAGGATGTGGCTTGAAGTTGCGAGAACACCGAACCGAGGAAGAACAAAATCTGATCTGCGGCCACAGGGGCTACGTGGGCTGTAGCATCGGCTTTCGTGATGCTCACGATGCGGCGACGTGCGGCGGCGGAAGGGCTCGTGGTTTGACGCAGCAAGCAGCCGCTCGTCCTCTCTCTCTCGCTCTTGTTTCACTCCAAAAATTTTCTGATCTCTGAAATTGTCCCTCCCAAAATTCTGACCTAAAACATACTTATATAGTTCTAACCTAGGTCAGATTAAATGGGCTTAATGTCCTAATGGGCTTAAACTTGGGCTTGAGCTCTAATTAAATTAAATGGGCTGAATTAACTTGGGCTAAATTAATTAAACTCAACATTACTAAATTAAGCCCAAATTAAAAGAACCAAGCCCGTGTGACGTGAATTCCCGGCCCTTGCATTCCCGAGCGAACCTAGTTTTGTTCAAAGAAATTTAAGCTCATTCGCCATTGCCAACCCGATGCAAATGCAATTAATTTAAAATGAACCTAAACTATATGTTATGCAATTTTAATGTTTTTGTTTAGGGGTTAAAAATTTAATCCATATTTTTCTATGCAAATTAAACTAAATGTTCGGTAAAATTTAGGTGTCAACAGCTGCCCCTCCTTGAAGGTGAGCTCGCAGAGGTTGCATTCAAAGACTAAATGATACTTAAATTTCAACAATGCAAATGCAATGAATGTTATTTTTGTCGGGATTATAAGTCCCATTTTTTAATGCAATAAGAAGTGGTGCATGCTGACATGAATGGAAAACATACCTGAAATTACTTATCTGACAGAAGCAAGATAATGCAATTCGAGGCACGACTCAAACTTTGTATGTTGTTTGGCAAATGTCTGGGCTCAGTCCCATAGGTATTGCCTGATACACTGATGAACTTCGGTGATCTGCAATTAAGTCAAGACACACGAAGAAAAACTCAAGGCATCCAGTTATCATCTGAAGTGTATGAGAAAAAGTTTCAACGAAAAGGAGTCCATTCCGACCTTAACGAAATATCTATACCTTCCTCATGGGTACTCGTTAAAGTTTAGCCGTCACACCTAGCTATCGTCATAGGTATTTAACGGGGGAATTTGTCCAATTCGTATAGATGTTCCGACCTTTACAAGATACCTATATCTTCCTCATAGGTACTTGTAAAGATTTGGCCGCTGCGCCTATACCTTCCTCATAGGCACGACACGGGGGAACTTTTGAAAGATTGGAAAAATGTTCCGACCTTTACGAGATACCTATACCTTCCTCATAGACACTTGCAAAGATTTGGCCGCTGCACCTATACCTTCCTCATAAGTACAATGCGGGGGAACTTTCCGAGATTAAGAGAATATTCCGACCTTTTTGAAATACCTATACCTTCCTCATAGGTACTCGCAAAGATTTGGCCGTGGCACCTATACCTTCCTCATAGGTGTCTCATGGGGGAATACCTGGAATTAGAGAAAAATTCCGACATGTACAAGATACATATACCTTCCTCATAGATACTTGTAACAATTTCGCCGCGGCACCTATACCTTCCTCATAGGTGAGTCGCGGGGGAATCTTCTCGAGATTGTTCGAAAACACATGATTTTGGCGAACAGAGGGGTTAACCCGAATGTTCGAATGTTCCTTGACAGAGTACCTGGACATCATCAGAGATACATGAAAAGGCTTGATCAATAGACACCTAAACATCATCAAAGGCATCTAGAGATCGCAACAAAATGATTAAATGTGGGACCTGACGATTGCTCGAACAGGTTAGGGATAACTGGATAGTCAAAGACATCCCAGGGATAGAGATATACCTACCTGGTGATATCTCCGACTCTTGAGGATGTGTCTCCTGCTAGACACGGTTTTACGCAATATGCAATATGCATTCATAGACAAACAAGAACACACATATTCATGCACTATGATTCCAAACTGGTTTTTTCATGCACGATGGTTTTGTCAAATCGGCATTCCAAACTTCGTTGGGGAAAGATCATGACAAGACAATCCGAACTCACAAGCGGGTATCTTGAAAATGTCGAATGAGGAACTTCCGATCCGAAAGGGCTTTCACTCATTCTCATTGAAAATGCTGATTTACTGAGAATCACTCTATCTCACCATCATCATATCGACAAGGGTCCAAATATTCTCGCAAGCGGTACGACCTTACCAATCCAAGAGGTCTTTACCAGGACTGTAACATGGGCTTGGTCAATGGCTTAGCAAAGGGGACTCTTCGAGTCGAGGCTATTGAAAGAAAATACTTCGCAATTGTCTCCGGGTTTACAAGTCAAGAACCCTGCAAAATGAGATAAAAATGGACTTGACTTCTTTGAGCTAAGCTTTTAACGTCTGAAACTCTACGTTAGTTCAAGTGCCCTACTCTGAAGAGACTTTGTAAGGGACGTAACGTAGGTTAGGCTCATGGGTTGAGAAATGAATGGATCATTTGGCTCAAAATGTATATGATTGGGGTGAATAGGTTGGTAATCATCTTGGCATTGTCACCGATCTTCTTCTTCACCAGAGATTTTCTTCTCGATGAATACTCCATTGACTTCAAGAGTTTATCACTTGATTCCTTCGAGACTTGTAGGACTACTGCTCTACTAGGGATGATTTTGATATGTCACATCCTGACATTTTTTCATTGGGCATCGGCCTTACTTTTACCAGGCACACTGCTTTTTCTTGCCCTCTTTTCTTTTTGCTTGCTTCTTTTTTCTTTTTTTTTTACAGGTTGTTTACAATGTAAACACTGGCCAGCTATGTCTAACTGATTGACTCGCTGTTTGAACTCAAAAGTCTCTCGTCTTTAGTCGACACTCCTGATATTCTGCTTGAATAATGATGACTTTGCCTTACCCCAGTGTGGGGGGTGATCACCAACTGGGTTTATATGAAACGAATTTGCAGGCTCAATTGGGCTTAGCAAAGGGTAAAATGTGTGTAGGATAGAGAAAGAAAAGCTCTTCGTCATCCTAAGGCACTTGAACTTCACATGAATTCATTTGAAAAGCAACACTCGAAAATTGATGCAAGTGAGAGCAAGAAAATTTCTACACATTTTCTCCTTATAATGCTGATTTACCTCCAATTTTGCCCTGATGTGGGGTGGTTCTTGACAGGGATAATTTGAATGAATTTCTCCACGTGTTTAGGCTCAAAGTGGCGAAACAAGAGATAACCTGTATTGTTTGGGATAGAGAAATGAAATGCCTCTTGTCATTTCGATCGCCGTACCTTTTGCGAGAGAACTCTTTACCTTGCCAACATGGAATTTTTCCACTCAACTCACTGGGGATTTTTCCACTTTTTCTACTCAACTCATTGGGGATGCATGGGACAGTGTGTAGGATAGGGCTTGCCTTTCATCGTCCCGATGTACCTCATTCGACACATCTAATTCATTTCACATGAGTTATTAGATTGTCTAAATAGACTTCCCCCTTTGAAGTGGACAATACTGATTAACAAAATAACCATGCGGAAATTAAAGCCAATGCACACATTTCATCTCAAAATTGATTGAAATCATTTATTCATCATTGAAATGTTTGCAATTCAAAGGTATACAACCAAACATTGGAAAACTTTTGCTGGAAAATGACAGGTTTTATCAAGGATAAGACATCTTCACAGCATCAGAATTAACAGGATTGGAGAACTCACGACCATCCATCTCTGCGAGAATCAGGGCACCTCTGGGAAGTACCTTTTTAACTACATATGGGCCGATGTAGTTTGGGGCAAATTTACTTCCGGGAACAGGAAGGACTAGCAGTACCTTCTTTAAGACCGGACCATTTACCTCGAAGTGCCTTTGATGCACTTTTCGATTGAAAGACTTACCTACTCATGCGGCAACTGGATTGGGCGTTTCGTCTCACTCTCGGGAAGAGTTGCCCCTATCTTCACCTCTTTGGTCTCTCCAGAATCACTCAGATTGGCGGTGATAGTTTGATCTACCGTCCGGACTTTAGGTCTTTCATGATGCTCTAGGTCAAGCTGAATATCTAAGGAATCATCGAGTTCTCGGCATCATCGGGATCAAGCTCGGTTGCATATAATTCATTAGATTGGACCGTTCCCATACCCTCATGTGTCGCAAGATTGCCCCTGAAACATAAAGTAAGGGATTCAGAAGGACAAACAGGACTAAACATTGCATTTTTTTGTAAAATTTTTTTGTAATTAATTTTTTTGTATTTTTGTTTTTCTGAAATTCATTTCGAAATGGTTTTAAAACGAGGAAGCATGAAGAAGCCCAGGCCTCAGAATTCTCCTTGGACTATATTTTCTTTTATCGGTTAGATATCATCACCGGGCTAGTTTGATGTACCTCAACATGCCCTCAAAACTGAAAATAACTTGTAATTTCATTGATTCTTTCGAAATGAATTACATTTATTGAATGGAAAATGCAACAATTAAGTCCTAGAAACGAAAATGGAAAGTAGCACCCGAGACGGAACAAATCCTAGAAAGCAGTAAAAATTCCCACGCAGGGAAGTGTACGAAAAAGTAAAGGTTTTACTCTTGTGAGCCTGTGCCCATTCCTTCTAACGGTCCTTCTTCGATAGCTCCAATGAAGACATCATCGAACAGGGCAGTGATTCCATCCATAGCATCATCAGAATCTTCTGTCATTTGAGGTATTGGATCATCCATACCTCCCCATCCGTTAGGGACAATGTCACGGGAATCAACATAGAAGCTCGGGGGTGCTGAGTACTTCACATAATAGTCGAACTTGCCACTCGGCTGCCCCAGAATGTCAATCACCTCTTTCTTTTCATGAGTTTTAGGCATGATTTCTACGATCTCCTCATCATCGGTCGCGTCTTCGAGCAGAGGCATGTCCTCAGGCAAAGGATCAAGCTCGACCTTTCCAGTGTTCAACGTAGCAAACTCCTCATCCCTGTTAATGACGACCTCGGAGATAGTAGCAACGATGCCGGTGTGGTCAGCATAAACGATCATCCCAGCTTCTACCATCTTTGTGATTTTTTATCTCATGATATCTAGGGAAATGGCCTCATTACTCGGGTAATAACCGGCTTTTACCAACTCACCATAGACATCGGCTGTGTATACCCTGACATTCTTGATTCGACCAGTATTGAAACTGAATATGGCATTCACATTGCCCGTGTGATCGGGGAGCGGGTTACTCTGAACATTCGGCTTAGCGGGTTGGAATGAGAACGCCTTCGTGTCAAGGAGATTCTGGATTCGGTGCTTGAGGGCGTAGCAATTGTCGGTTGAATGCCCCAGCTCGCCCATGTGATAATCGCATTTCTTCGACGGGTCGTAGTTATAGAACTTCTCAGGATTGGGCCGCTTTAGCTTAGTAGTAAGCAAGCCTTTCTTCTGAAGCACCGCCAATACTTGAGACAATGATCCAGGGAGGGGGGTGAATTGCCTCTTGCTGTTCCTCCTCTGAAACGGTTGACGACCCGTGTTTTGGTGCTGAGCTTATGCTACTTGAATTGCCGAGGCAGGATTAGTATTCCGCCGGCTCGGTTGGTTATAAGTCACGTTCACTTCAGCTGGCGGTTCTTTTTCCTTCCTTGCACCAAATCTTCCGGTCGAGGAAGACGGCTCCACAAACCACCCATCCTTTAACCCTATCTCGATTTGCTTGCCTATGGGGATGAGTTGGTTGAAGTTGTCAGCCGGAATGGCTACCATTCGATTACGGTACTCGAACGGGAGAGTTTTGACGAACATCCTCTTTAGTTCACTGTCAATAGGTTCTGGGACAACCTGAGCGGCTAAATTCCTCCATCTGATGGCGTAGTCTTTGAAAGACTCGGTCTTCTTCATTTGAGTGCGCTCGAGATCATCACGGGTAGGAGTGATGTCTGTTATGAACCGGTATTGCTTCAAGAATGCCTCACTAGCCTCTTTCCAGGTTTTGAGGCTATTTATCTTCTTCATGAGGTACCAGTGCAGAGCAAGGCCGGTCAAGCTCACTTGAAATGCATGAATCATCAGAAGCTCGTTGTCAACGTACGAAGTCATTTGCATGTGGTACAACTGTAGGTAGGCTTTTGGGCACGTAGTACCATTGTACTTGTCAAAGTCCGGCATCTTGAACTTCTTCGGGATCTTGATCTGTGAGTATAGGGACAAATCGATCGAAGGTGAATCCTGTGAGCCCTCCAGCTGTTTAACTCTCTCTTCAAGCTTGTTGACACGTTCATCAGACTTAGGTTTGTTGACGACAATCTGGACGGGGTCGTCTTCTAACTCGGGGAGATCATCATCTTCCTCGATGTCAACACTCTTTGCATCTTTATGCTTAGGAGCTGATACTTCAGGGGGTGCCAGAATAGGGATCGACCGAAGGGTTTTGATTTCAGCGGTCATCTGTTGCATTGCGATGACAAGTTGCTTGATCTGGTCTTCTATGCCCACAACACGCTCCTACAAGTCGGTTTGATCGGCCATTCTAGCTCTTGACCGTGTGCGAATAGGCGATCGTGATCGGTCCGTAGTTACCTAATTTCAAAAATAGAGCATGGTAAGTATGAGTCCTCAAAATGATCAGTCCATGACTCAGTCTAATCGTCTTTTTTATTCCTATTTTCACGACATTTTTCATTATTCCATGTATTTGTGAAAATGGTGGCAAATTTCTTAGGAAATAATGACTTATGACAGACCCAGGAAAATAATAATAAGAATTGAAAGTAATTTCTTTTCAAAGCTTTATTTTTTTTCTTTTTCTTTCCCTTTGAAAAAATTCAATGATTATTACTTTCAAAAATTACGATCCACTTAGACCTATCATGGACCGACCAAATGTACGAAACGTAAATAAATTGCAAAATAAAGGTTCAGAACACTTACTTCACCGGGTAGGGAAATGGCAATCACATAGACATGCGCATGAAATGTGAGATTCGATTTCTACCTAGACTCTGGCTTGCAAAATGGAGACGCGAGGATTACCGAGTTAAACTAGTCATGGTGGTGGTTGGGCTAGGATTCCCCTAACTCCGGCTTAGTCAAAGAGCCAACCCGGGTTGAGTGGGATACAACCGTGGTGGGTACTCAATGACACCTTCAAAAAATTTCGGGACCGAGGAGGGCGACCCGTACCACATGGTTTTGGTCGGGGTATCCACTATCTCAGTACCATCCTAAACCTATGCCGCCCAGGTCCGACAGCGGGTAGTGTGTGCGGTGTAGTGTAAATGTAAGGCATGCACAACAGGTTATGTTAAACAGCGCTTCGTGCATAAATTAAACCATACATTCAACCACCTCCCTGCAAAACAAGGGTTAACAATCACGCCTCTCCTTATACCTCCCATACTGCAAGAACATTTAACACCTTAAATGTTAGGGACGTACCTAGAATCCTCGCTGCCAAACAAAAATTTTTGAAATGAAAAATTGGCCTAAGTCCACTAAGAGTTTTAACTCAACTCCCCAGCGGAGTCGCCAAGTTGTCGTGACCCTAAAAATATTTATCAATTTCTCGGGCTAATGGATTATTAAGACTAATCTTAACTCGGGCCCTCTCAAGCCCTACCAATTCGCAACTTAGGGTTTAAGTTCTTAACATGCAAATGTTTTCATGCTTGGAGTCGCCATTAATCATTTTATGGTAGGCTGATTAGAAACCTAAATAAAACATAGGGAGATATGTTTTATTCCTACGAACCAGAGATTCTAAGCCCGGGGACTTGATTACCCTAGATCTAGTCTAACGCCCTTTCGGTACCTTTTCATTTCAAAAATGGTTTGGCAGGCAGTTTGGATCCATTTTAGCTTATTTACTAACATATAAGGTGTTCATGCGGGTGCGCAAACCACCAATTTAACACCCAGGAAAGCATTAAATAAATTACAAGCTTAGGAGAACAACTTACCTCGAACCAACGCAAGCATATGCATTGTTAGCTAGAAAATCACATCAATCAACCCTAATATGATTTCTAGCTAACAAGCAATTCACTCAATTTCTCTTTTTTTTGGATTTTCGCTTATTTAAATGAAATCTAACCTATATGCAATGACGTGCAAAAATGACATGTGAATTAATGCAACCTAACATGCAAACTGTATGTCGTGCGACAACGTGACCTAATTCTAATGACGGATGCAATGATATATTTTTGGTATTTTCTGCCGAAATTCGGGATTAAAAATATCCCTAAATTAACATGCAACCTAATGACTTTTATTTTTGGTATTTTCTGTTTAAAATTTGAAATTCAAAAATACCTAAATTAACATGCAATCTATGATGACTTAATCTACCCTAGAATGATTTCTTTTTGAAATTTTTGATTAAAAATTCGAAATTATTAAATTGCTGAAATAATCTATTAAGATTAGAATATTACTTAATTTAAACTAGGAACTAGATCGTCTCACGTCCTGATTTAAATTAAATAATTACTCTATGCTCTAGATATATTCAAAATTCCTAAACATGCAAAAATTCTAATTTAAATCTAGCTAATATTTTTTGAATTTTTCTGTTTTATTTGAAAAAGGAAAACAATCAATTTAAATAAGGATAGCAACCAATTCAAATCAACCACGCAATCCGCCAAACTCGTTTCAAACTCGGATTAGGCACAAAATTCGAACTATCGGTCATATCTATAGGGTTATAGATATCGACGGATAATTGATCATTCAAATTTGGAAAGCTAGTGAAATTTATCATCGTATCTAAGTAATTATAGATAGGATGATAATTTCCCGTATCGCCGCGTATCGTACCTTAGGGATAAGGTCGGATAGACGTCCAAATACGTTGCTAAATCAGGCAAGTTTCCTAATTTTGAATATTTTAAATATTGCGGATATCGAACATTACCCAAATATATCTAGATATCTACCAGATAATCATGCGATATTCTAAACGATTCAAAACAGTAAATTAAATATTTGAAGGAAATATTCAGCATATATCCACTTACCTAATTTAAAAATAACTTCCAAATTTGAACTTGGATCGAGCTTCGGGCTTGCGGATCGGGATCGAACAACCGGCTACGGACGACGGCGAGGCTCACGGCATCGGGACGGTGAGGCGAACGGCAACACCGGTGGGGTGCTCGGCGTGGCTCCGGCGTGCTTGGTAGACCACGATGGACTCATGGATGGATGACGTGTCGACTGGATCAAATCTGTTCAAGACCTCGTTGAACTTCTACTGCTTGTCGTCGGTTGTTGTTGATTGGCCACAGCAGGGCTTCAACGTGGACTGGTGCAGGGGCAGCGTGGATCGCTTGGGGATGCAGAAGCGGTCACAAGGCGTCGACAACTTCCTCGGTTGACTGGAAGGGGGGAACTCTTCCGTTGACTGGACGTGGAGCAACAGTAGCGACGGAAGGGCATGCAGAAGCAACAACGTTGATGGTCGTCGTTCGGGGAGGGATTGACGTCAGGAAGCAGCAACAGCGAAGACCTTCGCTGGAATCACCCCTGGACGCTCACGTCTTGGTTGATCGAAGGGAGTCAAAGTGGACTAGCTGAAGACTCTGACTTCACCGCATGGGGGATCTTCACGTCCTCGGTGGAGCACGAAGAAACAGCCACAGCAGCAACGTCTACTCCTCTGGAAGCGTGATGGTGCAGCGAAAACAGAAGCGTGGAAACATCATAACGTGCATAGGCAGAGATCTTCAAGGCTGTGGCTTGAAGTTGCGAGAACACCGAACCGAGGAAGAACAAAATCTGATCTGCGGCCACAGGGGCTACGTGGGCTGTAGCATCGGCTTTCGTGATGCTCATGGTGCGGCGACGTGCGGCGGCGGAAGGGCTAGTGGTGTGACGCAGCAAGCGGCCGCTCGTCCTCTCTCTCTCGCCCTTGTTTCACTCCAAAAATTTTCTGATCTCTGAAATTGTCCCTCCCAAAATTCTGACCTAAAACATACTTATATAGTTCTAACCTAGGTCAAATTAAATGGGCTTAATGTCCTAATGGGCTTAAACTTGGGCTTGAGCTCTAATTAAATTAAATGGGCTGAATTAACTTGGGCTGAATTAATTAAACTCAACATTACTAAATTAAGCCCAAATTAAAACAATCAAGCCCGTGTAACGTGAAATTCCCGGCCCTTGCATTCCCGAGCAAACCGAGTTTTGTTCAAAGAAATTTAAGCTCATTCGCCATTGCCAACCCGATGCAAATGCAATTAATTTAAAATGAACCTAAACTATATGTTATGCAATTTTAATATTTTTGTTTAGGGGTTAAAAATTGAATCACTATTTTTCTATGCAAATTAAACTAAATGTTCGGTAAAATTTAGGTGTCAACAATATATTTCTATATAACATAGTATATGAGCTGCTTAACGTTGATAAGAGGCCTCGGGATATTACACCTAGAAGCGATCCTATGGGAGATAAACCTAGATGTAGTAAAAGACAAAGAACTTCTATGTCTTTCGGACCTGATTTTCTAACATATTTGTTAGAGAATGAGCCTCGGACCTTTAAAGAGGCTGTAACATCCCCAGAAGCCCCGTTATGGAATGAAGCCCCGTTATGGTTTTGCCATTTTGTGCTTGTATGTCGACGACATGCTTATAATGGGCAATGATAGTGAAGTTGTTAAGGCAATCAAACGTATGCTCACAAGTAAATTTGATATGAAAGATATGAGACTTGCAGATGTTATTTTAGGGATTAAAACCCATAAGACATCTGGAGGATTAGCTCTATCACAGCCTCATTATATTGAGAAGATTCTTGGAAAGTGCAAGAATCTAGACATTGTACCAGTAAAGATCCCGGTAGATGTTAATTTACATCTTTCAAAGAATACTGGTGAAACTAAAGCTCAAAATGAGTATGCTAGTATACTAGGTAGTCTAATGTATGTCATGAATTGTACTAAGCTGGATATAGCTTGTGTTGTGAGCAAGCTAAGTCAATTTACAGTTAGTCCAAATGAAAATTATTGGAGAGCTATGAAACGTGTATTGGGCTTTTTGAAGCATACTCAAAATTATGCTTTGCACTACACAAAGTATCTAGCGGTACTTGAATGATACTGTGATGCAAATTGGATAACCGGCACAAGAGACACAAAATCCACAAGTGGGTATGTGTTTATACTTAGTGGGGGAGTAGTGTCTTGGAAATCATGCAAAAAAACTTGTATTGTGAGGTCTACTATGGAAGCAAAATTTATTGCTTTGAATAAGGCCGGTGAAGAAGCTAAGTGGCTTCGAAATTTCTTAGAAGACACTCCTAATTGGCCTAAACCAGTGCCAACTGTGTATGTTCATTTTGATAGTCAAGCGGCAATAAGCAGGGCAAGGAATGTCATGTATAACGGGAAGACTCGACATATACGTCGAAGACACAATACTGTAAGACAACTACTCTCTAGTGGAATTATCACAATTGACTCTATGAGGTCAAAAGATAATATTGTGGATTCATTAACAAAAGGCCTAACTAGAGAGATGATTGTGAAAACATCAAAGGGAATGGGTTTAAGGTTTATAAAATAAGTTATCGTAGCGAAAACCCTACCTAGTTAACTGGAGATTCCAAGATCTAAGTTCAAAGAGACAATCAAGTTATGCAGGCGGTGTAGAGTACTATTAACTCTTACTCATTCCCGTATGGAGACAATACTGACATGTGAAGATTAAGTATAAGCTTTTAATGATTCTATTTCGGGTATGTGTTATACCACACATTCAGAAATCACCTATGTGAGTGTGAAGTAAGGGTCACTTTTATGAAAAATTTGAAATACTGAATTCTTGAAAACACTCATGAAACCAGGCGGTGTTCATGGCCAAAACGAACACAACAGTGAGAACTAACTTTGTTGGAGAGATAGTTGTGAGATTCCTATTGTCTTGACTTACACCAAAGGTTGACAGTTCAAAGACATCAAGTCTACTGATTGACCGATTAAGTCCGATAGGTCTCACTAGGAAAAGTTCAAAGTCTCAGACTACTTATCCCAATGCAGCTTTCTCTCATGAAATAATCACACATTGCATCTCATGCATGCACAAAGAATCATGACATCTGAACTTCTCATTCATGTGGGGGATTATTAGGATTTTGGTATCCAAATCGCATAAAAAGTGAATGAGAAGTGTGGATGAAGGTAGTCCCATATTGGATAGAAGAGATGATGGGAGATGGATTTAATTAGAGGAACCTCTCAAATAGGTTTAGACCCTAAGGGGCACCTCACTTTTGTGGAAGGGAGAAGACCTACACAAAGCTAGGTCGGTCCCCGCGAGCACCGCCCGCCCGCTAGGATCGAGCGGGGCCGATTCTTCGGGCAATTTTATTTTTTCATCGAACAGACATGTTTTTGTTTTGAAATTTTATTTTATTTTATTTTATTTCTTTCTAACTTATATATTTGTTCGTGATTGTTTGCCTATTTATTTTCGGATAGATATGTCTGTTTGGTTCGGGTTCACCCATTTCGGTTTTTCGTGACTCTTCGTTGTTTTTAAATAAAATTCACGCAGCATTTTCTACTGCTTTATTATTTTTCATCATTACCATTCATGCGATTAATCTACAAAGTTACGTTCAAAGGCTTCCTTTGAAGAAGTACCGCTTCATAAAAAAAAGCAATCCGTTCTATCCTGGGAGGCAATTGTTCAAAAAACTTGGGTACCGGTGAAGGGGACAAATTGTCTTAAGGACATGACGTGAATTCATTGGGCTCGGATCAATCGTTAACATTCGGATTACTCATTTGCACTTTTAGGTTTGTCGAACAACTTTGTTTTGCACGTACGATCACTTACGTAAAAATATCTGTTACCCATTCAAAGTGTCTCCAAAGCTTTCTTTTCATGCACGATCTCTCCAGCTTACTTGTTATTGGAGGAAGCTGTTCTGTTACAGATTTACGTTTCGTTGCACAAGTGGCGACCTCGGGCGATCATAGCCCGACACAGCAACATGGAAGTTTCTCCATGTCCATTGAAAGACTGCATCGCTGTTTTCCCGGCGTTATTTAGCTGGTTTATGACGCTGCATCTGGATTTCTCTGCTCTGGAAACCTCTCTTTCTGATTTCTGTAATTTGTTTACAAGGGGCCGAGGGTCACGCTCACTGTCTTCCCTTATATGCGAAGAAAGCCAATTCTCCCGCTATGCTTTCCCTTAAATGCTTTCCGATAAAGAGGAATTTTGGGGCTATTTGGTGTGGACGACCTCAAACGGAACGAGGTTTGTCGAACGCAATATAATGCCATTGATTTTGCAAAGTTTTATCCCTTCGATTCTCTTAGAGTGTGCATTCAGACGAAGAAGAGGAATTTAACGCTCGGACGAAGAAAAAGAAATTGAGGTTATTTGGTTCAATTTTTGGCAGACACAAACAACGCCGTTTCTGGATTTCTTTGCTTCAATCTGGGGCTAACTTTCAAAATCATGCTATTTTTGAGTCACTAATGGAGAACAAACCGGTGTTGTTTTGCATATGTGACCAGCTCACTTTAAGTTCCATAGAAGAGAGAAATCATTAAATAGAAAAAACCTCTCACTTCAGATAGAGCAGATGGAGGAACTTGATTGTATCAATTTGACAAGTTCTAGATTGCAGTTTTGAAAATTTTGGGGTTCATTTTTTAAAAGTTTAAGGATTCCATCACGCTTTCTTAATAAGTTTTATGACTTTTTGTGCACTTATCCCTAATATAAATAGACCAAAATCCATCAAGTAAATAGATAAAAAAAAATTAGGGCTAACAGTGCAAGAATCATTTGAGTAATTTCTCCTTTTAATCCTTCACTTACCTAAAGAAGAGGGACAACAAACTGTGAGAAGCTAGAATGCAACGAAATGACACAAGATGGCACATTGGCGCCACATGAAAAAATGAACTTTCGTTGTCGCTTCAAAAGAAGACAATGTATAATCTCACTTCCAGATTCTTCAAAAGAAGACAACCTATAATCTCACTTCCAAATTCTACACTAGCTAAAATGCTTATTCAAATGACACCTCGAGAAACCATTATCCAGAGTCCTAGTAGGGAAATTCAGCCATAGGAACGTTACAAGCTCGACTAATACCATGATTCGGCAACCGCATTGCTGAGCAATCGTCTAGCAGATGAATTTTTCGAATGCTACTTGCAGAGTCTGAAACTTCACAGCAGGTGAGGAAATGGGTGAACATATGATTCACTTTCAACATCTATTTTCTGGGAAACAATTACGGATACCTGCCAAATGCATTACTCTTCTCTCCAACCTAATCAGCAAGCGAATTGCATCTGATCCTTTTCTTTTCTCTCGACAGAACCGTACCTTTTCCTTGAACACCTGTAATATGTGATTAAGTATTCTCCATCAAATTTGTCACTAGGACAATTAGATTTGCAGATGAAAAATCATATGATACCAGCCATGAACTACTGCTAGACAGTATTCTTTCCTCAAGTTGAATGTTGAGGCATCTGCCAATTCCTCGAGTAATCGTTTATGATGTGTCAAGTATGAAATTTGGACAATTAGAGATATTTTTAACCATCTAGCATACTATAATGTCATGTTATCAACAACTCCTTTAATATTCTTAAACTAATCTCCATGTTCGAGAATTCACATTCACTTGAATTTTCACGCTCCCACTTTCATTGATTGTTGGAGTGCCAAATTACACTTGTTTCTACAATTTTTTTCTGCAAGTTCCATGGAATGTCATTAACAGTAAACAGGTCTAACCATAAAAGAAATTCCATACAATTAACAGAGATAAAAATCATCATCGGTCTTTGGCTAAGTCATGGGGTCATGCACGACTTTTCCTGCTGAATCGTTATCCAGTTCAGTATTAGAGAGGTCTTGCCAGGAACATCAAAGAAGCAGGAGGCAGTGAATCATTCACTGTCTGGTCCATACTTTGCATCTGATCATCGTGTTCATCCACGGATAAGCTAAAACTGCTTTTCTCCTGGTCCTACCCATGGTCTAGAATACCGCTAATAAGGGACTAGCTAGGTCAGGAGGACTTCTCTTCACTCCCAGAATTCACACTTGAACGTCTCTTATCCATGCAATTAAAGACATAAGAACTTCTGATCCTTCTGACCTATGTTTTGATGGCTGCTCGTCTCCTCAGCACCTTCACTTTGCCAAGCTGCCTAGACAAAATTTCTGAAAACCTATGCTTTACAGATGCCCTAGTGACCTTTCAATGTTCTCAGCCTTAGCTGGAGATGAATAAGACTCCGTTCTGGAAAGACTCAGTTTCGCTTTCTCAGACCATCCCTTTTTCTCTGTCAAAACTTGTTTCTGTTAACACAACTTCGAGAAAAGAGATGATGTTAAGGTCAAACCTTGTATCCTTTGGGTACTACTATCATAACACAGACAGTGAGATGACCATTGCTCAAGCCCAAGAATGAAATGAGCATTATCATCCACCCTTGATCGCCATACTTTGCCATGAAGTAGAATGCAGGGACAAGCAAGAAACGGGCAAGAATCGCGATCATGAGGCTCTTTCGGGATTCTAACTTGAGCCAGTCAATAAGGGGAATGTATCGAGATATGAGATCCCATACATTGTACATAGCAATCAAAACCAGCGGATACCTGAAACAAAACCGGTGAAGCAAGATCATAGCACACAAACCGTTGCAGAAGGTGACATACATAGTATATGATATGCATACAAGCAGCAAAAGTATATAATATTATCTTATAAATATAAGACCATCTTAAAAATATAAGATTATCTTGAGAAGTGTAACATTTTCTCAAAGTAGAGAAATTGACTTCTCTTATCAATACTCACCATGATCCCAACTGGTGTGTTCCGGTATTCTCATAGAGAAAGCCTGGGAAGATTGTCAATGTCAAAACATATATAAGATATATATCAATGGCATAATCTATGTTCTGAAACAACAGTTGTTTGTTGCTCAATCGATCTTCTTTAGAGTCTCCATCCTACCAAAATTTCAAATTTTCAAGGTTTCAGTTACATTAAAGGGAACACAAATTTTGCAACTACAATAGAGAAAGTTCCCCTGCTACGATGCACCTGTGTTTGTATTCCAGCGGCAACAAGATCAGCTGAGACAGTTTTAGACCCTTCAGAGGCTGCCTTGGAGCGGTAGTACTTCACGATTGGAATCTTAGTGAACCAAGTCGCATACAAAATGATGCAGATGAACTCGAAGAATGTGGAGATTGCCAGAAACAACACTGAAAAACAAGTTTAAGATTCATGAGAAGAGTTCTACATATTGCTTTCACTTGACAAAGCTAATTATTGCACCACGATCTTTTCATGTGTATATGTAGGGCACGACATAGGAAGCTGGATTTTACCTACTTACCAATAATACCTTAAAATTCGAGATGAAACCATGTTATGACATAAAACTTAAGTCACTGTGCCACATATGACTATTAAGACAAACTAGACTTGTTTGAGTGTTAAAGTTCCTTTAACAACAAGGGATGAATCTGGAAATTGAGAAAAAAAATTTTATGACTACAAAGAATTACATGCTAGCTCCCTTGCGAAGACCGTCATGAGCCTTCTCAAAGGCTGCTTTTGTGATCAGCCTCAAACCAGATGTTAGAGCTCCTGATGCAGCTAAACCAGCAAAATACGACTGCATAAATGAAAATCCACCGTAATTTGAGGTAGAAAGACCATGATCTTACTCGAAAGATATTTTTTAGGATATAAGTTACGAAAAGAATGCAATAAAAACTGTAGGAGACCACCCACCTGCATGAATTCAGGACACATGAAAGACAGATCGCCGACCATACCACCCTCAACATGAGCATCGGCCACTCCAAAACAAGCAACGAGCACACATAGACCGAAATAAGGCCCAACTCCTCCTTTCCCTGATGTTGCTAAGTCCAACTATCATGTAAGAAATTCAGCAATGGAGTTAATGTAAGACTATAATTAAGGGATAATAACTTACATCAGACAAATGCACTAATAGGAGCATGGTGAATAGAGATACTTATGCCTTTGGACAACTTACAACTATGAGAGAGAGTGTACTTAGAGTGAAAAGAATGTATCCAGCTATATTCCTCTTTCTTGTATCGACTCTGGATTCGTGGTACGCTAAGATAGCCATCGTCCCAATTGCGAATGGTTGATAAATAAGGGTAAGCACTCTTGAAGGATGGTAATTCTTCAGCCAACACAAAACATATAATTAGAATAGCGCAATCAACCTGTGACTTCACATTACCATGAGCAAATTACGAACCCAAATAAGAATAAGAGAAGAAAAGATATTGAAAGACTAGTAAATAGTTTGCGAATCCTAAAAGCACTTCTTAGATGATTATGTTAAGAACTCATCCGGATGTCACACACACAGCATAGTAATGGCAACCATATAGCAACAAACTCCTCCAGCGATGAAGAAAATGAACCATAGCCAAGATGACAATAATGAAAGTTTTGTACAACAGATCCACTTGACTAGCAAAATTCATTGGACACACTTGTTTTCTAGTCAGACAGAACTCAAACAGAGTCAAGACTCTTCCATATCAATATGAGACAGCTAAAGAGAACAAAGAGTTTACTAAATACAGAACATGAAACGGAGAAATTAGGGTATTTGCTTAAAAAAATTGTGGGAAATTGGGAATAAACCGCAATTGATTACCGGGAACACTTCATAGTAATAATCTCCAATAGTCAGTACACTGTTCCAAGACACGAGAGTCCCAAGTCCAAGGAGCCAACAGAACACCATGGCCTTGAAACTTCCCCTGAAAATTTTGGGAAATTGACTCTAAAATGTCATTAGTACCCCTGTACCGGTATTCCTGATAAAACCTTCAAGCAACACAAAAACAAGCGAATTGAGACAGAAACCTCAAGCCTAACTGGAACCCCAGTTTCATTAGCTTTGGTCATAGTTGCTTCCCTGCAAAACTCACCAAAGCAAACAAACTCAGCTCACAAAATATTTACTTTTGAGTCTGGTCAATCAAAAACTTAGGACGTAAGAGAAATTGTACAATGATTACTCAGGGTGCGAGATGGCTACACCGAACAGAAACAATGACAAAATAAAGAATACTTGCTTCTCTGTATCAAGAAGAGCGCAGAGAAAGAGAAACTCAAGATGCAGAGACCCTTTGTCTTGGTGATGCAAACGAGTGTGGGTTGTTGAAGAATTAGGAGAAAATCTAAAAGGGAATTGTTTTGTTTCCATGTATTTTACATCCTTTTATTTCTAAATCCTCATAATTAGGAAGTAGATCACCAGAATTATGAAGTAAATCATTACAATTAGGAAGTAGGAAATCTTTTATTATTTTGCTCATAGTTTCTTGCCATCTTCTAGCTTCCTCGGCCGTATTTATATGTAATGTTCTCTATAAGAATTATGAAAATAAGAAATAAGAAGAAACCGTTTTTCTTCTTAGAAATTCACATGGTATCAGAGCCAAGGTTTTGAATCCGGCTCTTACTATGGTGAAAATGGCAATGACCGGATTCAAAAACTCTTCTTCAGGCGTCATGCCAAAGAGCAAATCAACCGATATCTCTGCACGACCGAGAAGTGTAGGAGAACAATTCTCCCAGAACTCCAACTTGCTATTAAGAGTTCACCGATTAAATGGCCAAAATTATCTAGAGTGGGCACAATCGGTGAAACTAGCAATTGATGGCAAAGGGAAGCTAGGTCACTTGGCGGGTGAGGTCCTGTTGAAAGTAATCTATCTTGGAAGACTCGGAGATCCAAGAAATCCGTCTTGGAAGACTTGGAGATTCGAGAACTCTTTAGTGATTACTGGCTAATCAATTCTATGGAACTGACAATTGGAATACTGCACCTATTCCTACACCTATTCCTTCCAACTGCTAAAGACGTGTGGCACATTGTGAGAGAAACATATTATGATTTGAAAAATTCTTCCCAAATTTTTGAACTAATGACAAAGCTATGGAAATCAAGGCTAGGAGATCGTAGAGTCACTGTTTACTACAATGAAATGGCGAACTTTGTGGCAAGAATTAGATCATTGCTATAATGATAAATGGAAAAGTCCCGCTGATTGCAAGAGACAAATGAAGAGAGAAGAAAATGATAAAGTATACATGTTTCCAATCGAAGCTTGGATGAGTTGAGAGGCAGAGTCCTTGGTCGAAAACCTCTACCATCCATCCATGAGGTTTTCTTTGAAGTTAGAAGGAGGAATCTCGGAGGCGAATCATGCTATGTGATTTGGAAACAAGTGTCAGCTCTATATCCAAAAATTCTGTACTTGTATCTCAGGGGCTTGGTTTTGAGGAAGATAGGAGGAAGAAACCATGGCATACCTAAGAGACTTGTTGGACATAATTGGACAAAAGAGGGTTGGAAGAAAAGAAGCAATAGTGATAGTCGTGCGTTCCATGCAACAAATGAGAAAGAGCAAATCAAGTTAGATTCAGCTCCATTGACAAAGGAACAATTAGAGCACCTGTACAAAGTACAAACTCCTTCAACCTCCACAACCTTCTTTAAATCCATCTTGTTCTTTAGCCCAAAAAGCTAATTATCTTTCTACTGCTTTCCTCATAGAAAATCCACGCCAAATTACTCCATGGATTCTCGATTCAGGAGCAACCGATCATATAACAGGTCATT
The DNA here is from genome assembly GCA_031216185.1 of Syzygium aqueum. Classification (NCBI taxonomy): domain Eukaryota; kingdom Viridiplantae; phylum Streptophyta; class Magnoliopsida; order Myrtales; family Myrtaceae; genus Syzygium; species Syzygium aqueum. The sequence continues at coordinate 15,516,202 of CM062234.1, forward strand.
CAAAACTCTTTTCTACCTATAGGTCATGTGTAGGAAATAAAAAAAATCAAAATTGTAGATGGTTCTCTTTTGGCTGCCTTCCAATTACTTGTGGTAGCGGTAGAATTCCATAAAATTCAATCGTGAATGAGACTGCATGTTAGGAAGAAGTTTTTTGAGTTCTTCAAGCCCATATAGTTCTCTGATGGATATGCTTTGAATGTGTTTTAAATGTAACAAGCCACATAGAGAGACAGTTCGATTGAAATGGCATGACTTCCACGTGCTCTTGCAAACACTTCCTAATGTTGTCTTCCATGCATATTCAAATTGGGGACATTTTGTCCGGTACTTTGTGCGAAGATGGGAAAAGTATCAAAAAAGCCATGAACCTATTGCATTGCGCCCTAAACCTTTCAATTGGACCAATTTAGTCATAAACCATTTCATATTTTGTCAATTGAGTCCATTCAACTAATTTTGGCCAGAAATCGCTGATATGGATGCCAGTCATCCTCTATGGCATGGCCGATACTGATGTGAATAATTTTTACAATTTAAAAAAAATGAATTTTTACTTTAGAAGCCAGTGGTTTGTGATGTCGTCGATTTGAAATGAAAACAGTGAAAAGTACAAAAAGAAGTTACTATATCAATTTGGCCTAGCTTGCTTACACTATATATTAATACATTTGCACCTGAGACCCGAACTTTATAGTTATGCCATTAGTAAGGAAATATTTATCATGATAATAAATTGCTCGTGAAAAATTATTAATTTCAAAATGAAATCATATATTTTCTACAATAATTTCAGATCAAAGGAATCACTTTCCATAAAGTTCTCATGGAAAATATATATACTTTAGAGGCCAATGGTATGTGATATCTTCAATTTGAAATGATAACAATGAAAGTGCAAAAAGAAGTTACTACATTAATTCAACCTAACTTGCTTATACTATAGATAAATACATTTGCACCCGTGAGCCGAATTTTATAGCTATATCAGTAGTAAGGAAATATTTCTTGTAATAATAAATTGCTCAAGATAAATTAGTAATTTCAAAATGAAATCACATATTTTCTACAATAATTTCAAATCAAAAGAATCACTTTCCTTAAAGTTCACATGGAAAATTTATTTACTTTCGAAGCCAATGATTTGTGATATCATCGATTTGAAATGAAAACAATGAAAGTACAAAAAGAAGTTATTAAATCAATTCGGGTTTGACTCGCTTACGCTATATATGAATACATTTGCACACACGACCCAAACTTTATAGCTATACCAGTGCTAAGGAAATATTGATCGTGATACTAAATTGCTCGAGATGAATTAATAATTTCAAAATGAAATCATATATTTTCTACAATAATTTCCAATCAAAAGAATCACTTTCCATAAAGTTCTCCTGGAAAATGTTTACTTTAGAAGCCAATGGTATGTGATATCTTCGATTTAAAATGGAAATAATAAAAGTGCAAAAAAAGTTACTACATCAACTCATCCTAACTCGCTTACACTATATATGAATACATTTGCACCCGCAACCCAAACTTTATAGCTATTTCAGTGGCAAGGAAATATTTATCATAACAATAAATTGCTCGAGATAAATTAATACTTTCAAAATGAAATCACATTTTTTCTGCAATATATTAAGTAATACAAATTGAATAAAAGGCCCATATTCAATCGAACTGTTTTATGAGATTCATTCACCCGTGAAATTAATATAAATATAACAAATTGAATGCTGGCACGTGGCCCATGGGGGAGGGAGATATGGTGTTGGAGGGAGCATTGGTGTATTACTTTCAAATAAGCTTTTTCTTCTCTAGTTGAAGTAAATAATTCTAAATGGGTAATTTATTGAATATGAGTTTTGGTCAACTTGTGATCAGAGTTAGTATCTCAAAAAGAAATTGTTAACCTTTTCTCGGCCACAATTATCGGCTTAACTATGGCGCTTGACAATAAAGTAAAAGTATACTGCTTCTGTTTTAGCTTAGATTTAATTTTGAATTAGAGATCATATTTGAGTAATCAGAAAAATATCAATGTTGTTTGGTGTTAGATTGATAATATGTTTTAGCTTAGATTTAATTTTGAATTAGAGATCATATTTGAGTAATCGGAAAAACATCAATGTTGTTTGGTGTTAGATTGATAATATGTTAAAGGATAATAAAAAAAATTCAAGAGAAAATGCAAATTTATAACAATTATGTGAGCTCCATATCTCAGCGTTTATTTAGGGAATTAGCCGAATTCCAATCAAAGTGCATCAATACCCAAAAAAATGGAATATTTCATGCTTGAAATCAAATTACAACGACCTATTTGCACAATCCACTAATTTAAGTGACCATAATTGAAGTTTATTCCTTAACTTTATTTTGCATGAAATCAAATTACAATTAAACTGAATACTGATGGGCCTTTAAACGCAACCCATGACTGGTTAGAGCAAGGGATTTATTCATTAGCAAAAAGGGTGATTGGCCTTGTGGTTTGCCGCATTTGTAGGATTATATTTGTCAACATGAGCATGGGTTTTGTAGTTGGGACTCAACTTCGCAAAACAACTTGGCATTCATAAGATCATCAACGAGATTGACTCTAAAGTCATCATTGATCTTGTTAGTTCAGAATTTATGATTGATAATACTGAACTTGTTTTGCTTAGAGATATCATAAAACTGCCGCATTATCACTTTGAGTTTGAAGTGCAACTAACTTTCGGGAAAGAAATTGCTGTATTGATTAGTTTGCTAAACTTGGAGGTGATAGGCGCTTGGATGCCAGATTCTTTTCATTATCTCATAGAGAGTTATCTCAAGTTTTGTTACGTGATAAAATAGGAATAATAGGTTTATGTGTTAAATTTTTGTATTTGATTTTAGCCTTTTTCCATACAAAAATAATAATAATAACAAAACTTTAATGCATTGAATTAAATGATACAAAGAGATAATCTATGATTAGGTGAAAAGATTTGGAGGAAAAATTTTAAAAAGAAAGAGAGAATGCCAATAAAATATCAGACCGAATTGACATGATGCAAAACAATACCGACCTACCTAACTAAAGCTTGTTTTTTTTTTTGTGGACATATAACTAAAGCTTGTTGAAGAGCCATTGAAGCGTAGATATTGTTGCCCTTCCCATGTTTCCACTTCGAAAGAAATTGGTTAAGGCTTGAGACTTGATGTCCTTGGGAAAATTGTCCAATAAATCATCAACCTATTGCACTTTTACCAATTTAGTTATAAATTTTTTAATTTTACCATTTGAGTCCTAAAACTTTTCACTACTTCCCAATTAAGTTCATCTAGCCAATTTTGATCGGAATTCGTTGGCGTGGATACCAGCTGTCCCATGTTACATAGCCAGCGTTGAATTAAATTATTTTTAATTTTAATTTTTTTATTAATTTTTTTCGTCTGTTTTTTTTCAATTTCTTTTCCTTTTTCCCATCTTCCCTCCACTGGCCATTGCCAAGCCTTGTCGATGGCTAGCAAGGTTGTCGACCTTAGGTGAGGGATGCCCAACCTAGGCAGGCGAGGGCCGTACTTGCCGGATTGGGCGAGGGCATCGATCGCCTAGGTGAGGTTCACCCTTGCTAGCTAGGCAAGGGCTCTCCTCATCTACATTGCTCGAGAAAAATTAATAATGAAAGTACAAAAAGAAGTTACTACATCATTATTAATATAAGTACTATATAGAAATACATTTACACCCGCAACCCGAACTTTATAGCTATACTAGTAGTAAGGAAATATTTATTGTGATAATAAATTTCTTGAGAAAAAATAATAATTTCAAAATGAAAAAATATATTTTCTACAATAATTTCCGATCAAAAGAATCACTTTCCATAAAGTTCGTATGAAAAATATATTTACTTTAGAAGCCAATGGTACGTGATATCTTTGATTTGAAATCAAAATAACGAAAGTACAAAAAGAAGTTACTACGTTAGCTCGGCCTAACTCCGTTACAGTACATATAAATACATTTGCACCCGTGACCCGAACTTTATAGCTATACCAGCAGTAAGAAAATATCTGTAATGATGATAATTGCTTGAGATAAATTAATAATCTCAAAATGAAATCACATAATTTCTACAATAATTTCCAATCAAAAGAATCACTTTCCATAAAGTTCTCGTGGAAACTATATATACTTAAGAAGCCAATGTTATGTGATATCTTCGATCTAAAATGAAAATGACGAAAGTACAAAAAGAAGTTACTACATCAACTCGGCCTAACTCGCTTACACTATATATAGTTGCATTTGCACCCACAACCCGAACTTTATAGCTATATGCAATAGTAAGGAAATATTTATCGTATAGTAAATTTCTCGAGATAAATTAATTATTTTCAAAATGAAACCACATATTTTCTACAATATAAGAACTAATACAAATGTTTATTAGATCTGCATATGCATTGGTACGTTCATCAACAATATGCATGGGTACGTTCTCAACAACTGTGAACAAGTGTAACCTTATACGATGTGATTTCAAATCTTGACCAGAGTTACATATCCTACGACATTACATATACGTATTATCTTTGAAAATGAAAGGTAACTGCCCCGACATTATCACAAATGTGAGGGAGCTTTGTCTACCTTCCAATTCTCCCTGGAAACCGGCTGACTTGTGTATCCGGTTTTCATGGATACTAGTGATCCTAAAAATGCCAGGGGTCTGGGAAAATTTCAGATAAGGACCCAAAGTGGGGTCATTTTCTCAAAATGGGGTCCAAAGTGAACATAGTGCCAAATAAGGGCTTGAAGTGCCCAATCAGTCTCAAATTGGGGCCTGAAGTGCCTAATTAGTCACAAGTTAGGACCTAGCTTCGCCGATCGGTCAAATGCTCACCGGCCGGTGAGAAAGTTACTGTTCCGGCGAGGGCAGTTTTGTCCAAATAAAATATGAATCAAAGGAAAAGGCAATTTTATAAAAACAAAACTTTGCGTTTTTCTTTTTCCAACCCCAACCCACTTCTGATAAAAAGAAAAACCCCAATCCACTCCGATGAACGAAAGGGATGACCTGAAAGACTGAGGTGGTGGGTGACTGGCGGTGCGTGACCGGTCGGCGGCGTGTGATCGACGGCGGGGGCGGCGACGTGTGACCGGGCAATCGTGTCTTTCCTTCACCCATCTTCTACAGCTACAAGAACTGATCCTCCGTTCATGCTCGCATTTGAAGGGTTGACAGGTGAAGTTCCCCACCTCCGCGACATTCTCTGCAATTTTGCGCTTACCAAATTTGGTCTCGGTTCCTCTTTCGGCTCATGAATGTTTAGATTCAGACAAAATCCGTAAGCGTCGAACATGCATACGACGACAGTGAATTGATTATTTATATTGCATTTTCTGATTGTAAAGGAATGAGCCATGGTCCCTTCACGTCCTCTGTGGTCCATACTTTTCAATTTTTTTACTGTTTTCATGAACCCACTATCTCTTGTTTTATCGTTTATTGCATGAACCTTATTCTTAAATTGTGGAAGTAGACTACAATTTCCCATTCTTAAATTTTGCGAGAAAAAGGTGGGTGGCAATTGAAGGAATATTGTTTATCAATCGCAAAAGAAAATTTTGCAAAAGTTTGTTTTGTCCCTTCTTAAATTCGTTTCCATGGATGTCAGTTTCCTAAATTGGTCCATTTTTTTATTAAACCACGATTTAATTTGTCCCGATAATATGCGTGGCTTCTCATAAATTATGTGAAAAGATGTATTGGGTTTGCTTCATGCGGAGTAGACATGCTTTATTTGGAATGCTAGTTGCAAGTATTCCACTGGGAGCAATTTGTAATTGTGGTATAATTTATGGACCAGTCTCAAATAAAATTTTCAATTTATGGACCGGTTTCATTATCAAATTTAAAGTTTTCCATCAAAGTCGTTTCCAAATATTGCAAATGATAACAATTTTCTTCCTTACACTTCTTTGTATAAGGCTTTTTTTTTGTCCCTACTTATACGTTACGGACGGGTTCTTTTGAATATGTTGTGATTGCAAATTGTGTTTCCTTTGTGTATAGATTTAAGTTGGTGTGATTCTGTTTAATTTATATACGAATTTGGAAACGTATTGATTGTTTTTGCTTCCATTTTGCACTAGGCGAGGGGTGTGAAGAAGCGAACTATACCATGTCTAATAGTAGGTGTGTTGATGGCATTGAAGAAGATGGATTTGACATTATTGATCTTGATGAATTATACAGAAGAAATGTACGATGTTTTGCGGGTGAAGGTTCAATGGGGAGGCGTATGGAGGTTGGAGAGACTAGTTTGTATGTAGATACATTATCTGATAATGTAGATTTCCTGAATATGAGTAGTCAAGTTGAGTATACACATCCTGAGTTCAATGCTGAGGTTGATATGGAGAATCTTGTCTTCAAGTTGGGGATGTACTTTAGCAATGCTAAAGAGTTTAGAGAAGCAGTTAGGAATCATGCCATAAAACATGGGAGACAGGTGAGGTTCACTAAGAATACACCTAAAAAGTTAAGAGCAGTGTGTTCCGACGGTTGTAATTGGCTCATATATGCTTCCAATGTGCAGAGGGAGCATACTTTACAAGTTAAAACCTTTAACCCCGTGCATACATGTAATAGAGCACTACATGTTCCTCAAGTAAGCTCCAAATGGTTGGCAAACAAGTATTGCGATAGGTTGAGGAATAATCTAACATGACCGGGTGCTTCACTGAAGAAAGCAATGGAGTCAGAGAATGTTTTGAAGCTGTCCAAGACAATGAGTTAGGGCTATAGCAATGAGTATGATTACAGGGAATGAAGATGAGCAATTTTGGATGCTTAGAAGTTATTGCCAAGCACTTCTTGATCCCAACCCAGGATCCACCTATGTAATCAAGAGTGAGCAATGTCAGGACCAATTCAAGTTTAGAGGAGTCTACATATGTCTGGATGCATTGAGGAGGGGTTTTCTAGAAGGATGTAGGCGCTTTGTAGGGTTTGATAGTTGCCACTTGTCATCTGGCTACAAGGGCATACTTCTAGCGGTTGTTGGCATAGATGGAAATGATCAAATGTATCCATTTGCATGGGCAGTCGTTGGACAAGAAACATACAAGACATGGCACTGGTTTATTAGTATGATTGCCGAAGATTTGGGAATTACAGACCCTACAAATTCAAAGTACTGGACCTTTATGTGTGACAAGCAAAAGGGATTGGTGCAAGCACTAGCAAATCTAATGCCTGAAGCAGAAAAACGATTTTGCTTGAGGCATCTTTACGAGAACTTCAGGTTGCATCATAAAGGACTAGAACTTAAAATTTTGGTTTGGAAGGCTGTCATGGCCACTAGGGTATGTGCTTTTGACTTGGCAATGGAAGAGCTTAAGGCAGTTGATGGAAAAGCTTATGATTGGTTGTCCCAGAGGCCACTGGTGCAATGGAGCAAGTCCCACTTCAGGACAAGCTCAAAATGCGACGCTTCCTTGAATAACTGGTGTGAAAGTTTCAACAAGAGCATCATTGACGCCAGGGACAAGCCTATAATCACATTGCTTGAAGCTATAAGAGTGCAACTCATGGAGAGGATTCATAAGCAAAGGGATGGATTGACTAAGTACTCTGGTGTGATTTGTCCTAAGATCCAAGAGATATTGGATCTTCAAAAAGAGTATTCAACATCATGGATTTCTGCATGGAATGGGGAGGATGAGTTTGAATTGAGTGGGCCATATGGAGACAAGAGGGTTGTTAACATTAGACACAGAACTTGTAGCCGTAGAAGATGGGACATTAGTGGAATCCCTTGTTGTCATGCTGTGGCAGCTCTTGTATACCTGAGAGAATAACCTGAAAAATGGGTTCACACGTGTTTCAGTATGGAAAATTCAGGCAAACTTATAGCCATGTTGTGCATGTTATAGATTCCAAGGACACATGGCCTGCTAGAGAGCATTTACTCCCACCAGATGTGCCCAAGCAAGTTGGTAGAGAGAAAAAACAAAGAACAAAGTCGGTGAATGAAGTCGCTGATAGCAATTTAAAGACAGGGAAGAAGAAAGTTGTGCGAGAGCCTATGGGAATAAAGTTGAAGAGACATAACACCACAATCACTTGTGGAAAATGTGGTGGGTTAGGCCATAACAGGTATCATTACAAGAATCAATCAGTAGCATCAATGACGACAATAGCAGCAACATCATCAACCCTAACTTCTACATCCGCCTCATGCCCACAAGATGTGGTAGAAAGCACTCCCTCAGCCCCAACATCACAAAGTGAGACAGTTGAACTGCTTGCGTCATTTTTTAACAACGTTTCAAGCTCAACATCATCTATCGGAAGATAGAAGATGTAAGTATTCATCTATGCTTGACTTTGTCATAAAAGTGTTCTTACTTGTGCTTGACTTTGTTTTGACTAATTATTTATTTTTTATTCAACTGTAGGTAAAAAGGAGGATGTGAAGACGAGCAATTTTTTGAGATATGCAAGACAAACAAGACCAACAATACATTCTTTTTTCTTTTACTAGTAGTTGATATGGATGGGTCTGAATGAGTCCATTTTGGAAGCATCTCAATGTATAGGTCTACTGTGTTTAGAAAATTGGGATGTTTCTCTTTTTTGGCATGATAAAGGATATGAAGGTTCAAAGCGAATAGTTGAAGCTGTGAAAGGTAAAGGTGCATTTATAATTGGGGTTGCTGGTTTTTGCAGGGGAGGTGAGTAGCTTTGTTATGAATGATTCTTTGTTATGCATTTGAATTATATTGCCAGTACTATCTTAAAGTAGTTACAATACTGTCTGTATTGCAGGAACTTTTCAATGCCAATACTATCTTAAAGTAGTTGCAAAAACTTATTTGTGCATATGGCTTGCATAATGGAGAAAAAGTATATCCTGATGGCTTGGAAAGTTGGAACAGCACTTTGTATGACTATACATATATGATTATCTACTGAAATAAACATTTACACAGCCCACAAGATACTAAAGATGTGATGCTTATTTACAGGTTTTTTGCAGGATCATTCTTGCAAGTGGTAACTTTAGTGCAAGTGATTTGCTACATGAAGGTCAGTTTTCCTGGTGCGTAACGATATTTTTTCCAAGTAACTTACTTCAATGCCATTTGAAATTTTACTGCACCAAGATCGTGTTTCTCACTTTCGTCTTTCTGGAGCAAGGGAACGGACTTGAAGGTTTACCACTGAGTCACTCAGTGGAGGAGGAATGCTTGCTAGATATACGTGTATACATGTACTTTTGCTATTGTATAAGGCATATCGACTTCGACATCAATGAAAGGAAGATTACTCATGAAGTTGAACCTTTAAAGTCTCCTTTTTTCTTTTGGTCTCTTTCTTCATGAGTCATTGGCCAACTTTTTTATTTTAAGGTATAATCAGTCGATCCAGTTTGGAAATTTCCACATTACTTGTAAGCAACTGGGTCTTGCCTCCTTATTAAAGCAGTTGGTTACTTATACCTCATAATTTAGTAATGTGTCGTGTTGGCATGATCCTGCAAGGAGTGGTTATAATCTCTTACATGAAGACACATTTTTCGGATATCCACCGCAACTTGCTCGCTCCTCCATGATTCTTTTTGCTTGTTATGAATGTGAAAAACAGAACTTTCGTGTCCCTTTACTTTGATCCTCTTTCGGGAGTGTTCCTTAGTGGATAGCAAGTTCCAACGTTGAACTTAGGATTAGTGCAAGATGCTGACTTTTCTTTGCCAACTTATTGCTCCGCTAACATGACAGACCTTGGTATACAATTTTTTGAATCTAGTGAGATAAACCTTATGAATGTGTGTGGTGGCTAGCACGTGTCGCCCCCAGGGTTTACCTCCCGGCTGTCGGCCGTGCGGAGGTTCCCTGGGTTACCAAAAAAAAAATCTTATGAATGTGCGATTACAAGTAAATGGACTACAAGACAAGCAAAACTGAATTTGCACCCACATCAAAAAATCAAAAGTTCTAAAACCAACACATCAGGGCTTTAACTACAGATATACCAACGAAAACCAGTCAGCCAAAAACCAGCACATCAGGATGCATCAGTGACAACATCTGGCGGGAATTCCCCATCGATCTTATTGTCTCGCTTTGACCCTCATAGTGATGGCGCCATTCTAGCTCACTATATCGACCCCCATAGCTCCAGAAACTGCAGGTTCTGAAAACTGCGCGAAAGCAGACTTGGGGTCCGCTGTTGCAAACGGACTCCTCATAAGAGCAGCAGCCAAGTCAACTTCCATCACCGAAGCCCTTGGAGGAGACGCCGGTTGCACCTCAACATCAGGGTACGCCGGCTTAAATCTTGCTTGCAGCCCTTCTTCTACTAATCGTGCACCGCTCAACTTATTACCAAGTGACAACCACCTGAAAATGACACAAACCATCAAAAGAGACCTCAAGGCAACGATAATAGCAAGATGAGATTCTTTTGCTAAAAATTAATCAATATACATGACAAGAGGGCCTTCACCCTGGAAGTGACAATCCTAAGGTGCTAGGCAAAACACATGCATTACCCACTTATTAATCATTATGAAATTGTTTGTTCATCAGATATATATACAGTGGTCCAAAATACCTAGACTCTTCTACCGTCCATTGTCCATAAGAGGAATATGCAAGTTTCACTTTTCTTCGGCAGCTTATTCTTATTTTCAAAAAATAAAGGACAGTAAATTGAATAACAATACCCTGCATGAGTGTTGTGCATGCAAGCAAACAACTCTAATTTTCTTGTCCTCGGACTAATCCTCTCCAGCATTGGATACATCTACAAAAACAGTGCTTTCGTTAGCATAAATTACAATGGACAATCTACATTCTATAATATTTGAAAAACTCGAGAGATGTGGCTTATGCGGTGCACAAGTTAGTTTGCACTAGCATCTTCAGGTAAATATAAAGACATTCACCATTTTAAGATCATAAAAGTGCTCTCAGCAAACCCAGAAGACAGAAAAAAAAAATAGATTTCACGCAGTTTGGATCAGTTGCAAGAATTAGTGTGTGTTATTCACTAACCTCGCCTGGCTTACGGCTAGTCTCTCAAACCTCAGCAACAATGACGTCAGTATCAATGTTCCTGTTCACTTCGGGATTCCCCTTAATTCCAACAAGGCAATACTCGTTACTGTGATTGAGCCAATGGCCCGTGCAGCTAGTTCTGATGATCCACAGAAGCTGATTGGTCTTCACCCAGATTATTTCCTCAACACGCTTGTACCCCCAAAGTTCCAAATCGAAACATGTAGACAAATTAATGAGGTCTAACATCAGGTCCCTTAGGAAATGACAAAGCATCACTTACTCATAATGTTTTAGAGGAATTCAACAAATCTGAACAACTTGACAGCCACTACCACATCTAGTGACTTCCACACAAGCACTCATGCAACCTCCGTGGAGTTTATTACTTGTATCTAACGTTTCTTTACCCATGGAATGAAACAGTAAAGGCTTGCAACTTGGAGCTGCATGCATTGTTGCAACAGTTGCACATATGACAACTGCACTTGCACCACAATAGCAGCTACTAGGGGTTTGGTACCTTCTAGTAATTACTTAGAAGCTGTTTGCTTGTTTAAGACTTCCATTGTGGAATTACTACTGGCAAAAAGGGAAGTAAAAATATCAAAGTATGAATGTGCTGCACTCCTACATAAGAAACACTTAGAAGCCAAATGACACCATCAACTCCTTAAAAAACTGACAGAATTACAAAAGTCCACTGCTCACAGCCTAGCCACAGAGAATGAATCCAGCAACCAGCGTAATTGCAATACAATTACTTAACAAATAACCACCACACACAATCCGTTGAGTACCTTTTCACACGATATAAATGACCCAGATTGGCATCTGCAATCTTCTTTAGCGATTGATAAACAGTATTCCTTCAACTCACTGTCGTCGCTGTCATTACTGTAGTATTCCACGACATGTCCACGCCTCAACATGTTACTTCAAATATTGCAATCGCCTTCTTTTGGACGGAGGAAAAGTTGAACCAATTTAGGAACTAAGAAACGAAAGAAGTTTGAAGATCAGAAAAATTAGGTTTTCAAATCAGAGCTCCAATTTGGAAAACTAACCTCGACAGATTCACCCAACGAAAGACACGAACGCTTTGTGTGAATCGTAGGAGAGGTTCTCCGCTGAGGTGAATCCTCTAATCCCTATTTTCATGCCACCCCAAAGAGGTAATCCATGTTCAAGAGATTGTTTGTGCCAGAGAGCCTTCTTCCAACTTCAGAGAGAGAAAACAACGACATTGATACAGGTAAATTTGCTTCAATTCTCCAATTTCATCTGTTCCCACAATATCAGTAAAGCAACAGAACACATCTGTAACCCCTGACCTAACACACCGATTCAACATATCGCTCCAAAACAAAAGCCAGTCCACATTGCAAACTGAATCGTTGTTCTTGGACGCCAGAGATTAACAATGAAGATGCATGCACTTTACCATTTCGATATGTCCAGCGAACTTAGGAACACGCCGCAAAATAGCATCTCCGGGATGGAGACGAGATCAGGGATCTTCGTACGCATGTTCGACGCTTACGGATTTTGTCCGAATCTAAACATTCATGAGCCGAAAGAGGAACCGAGACCAAATTTGGTAAGCGCAAAATCGTAGAGAATGTTGCGGAGGCGGGGAACTTCACCTGTCATCCCTTCAAATGCGAGCACGAACGGAGGATCAGTTCTTGTAGCTATAGAAGATGGGTGAAGGAAAGACACGATCGCCCGGTCACACATCGCCGCCCCCACCGTCGATCGCACGCCGCCGACCGGTCACCCACCGCCTCAGTCTTTCAGGTCATCCCTTTCGTTCATCGGAGTGGATTGGGGTTTTTCTTTTTATCAGAAGTGGGTTGGGGTTGGAAAAAGAAAAACGCAAAGTTTTGTTTTTATAAAATTGCCTTTTCCTTTGATTCAGATTTTATTTGGACAAAACTACCCTCGTCGGAACAGTAACTTTCTCACCGGCCAGCGAGCATTTGATCGGCCGGCGAAGCCAGGTCCTAACTTGTGACTAATTAGGCACTTCAGGCCCCAATTTGAGACTGATTGGGCACTTCAAGCCTCAATTTGAAATTGATTGGGCACTTTAGGCCCTTATTTGGCACTGTGTTCACTTTGGACCCTATTTTGAGAAAATGACCCTACTTTGAGTCCTTATTTGAAATTTTCCCCAGGGGTTTTCAAAGCGGCAAAGGTTTAAATGGAAAAAAAAAAAGCCTAGTTGGCCCAACAAAAAGGAAAAGTACAGAATAACAAGAGAAAAAAAAGACAAAATAAGTAATCAAAACTTGGATATATTAATTTTTTTAAAATAAATGACGTAATATAAATTTTTTTTTACCGATGATACCGGAATCGTGCCAAACTACTTTACTCGATTTTTATATTCTATATGGAGATATTACAATTATGTAAATAGATTTCATAATTTTAACGAACCCAAGTTGGGCACTAGATACGTCATTGATTTTGCACCGACTAGCATGATGCATTTTAGAGTCGTGAACGTAAAATAAAAAGAATCAAATTTCGCGAATTTATGATGTCAGAATACGAACTGAATACAAAGCATTGCAAAATATATCTCCCTTTGTTTTATGATATTTTATAAAGATTTATTATGTTTAACCGTAATCAAGTACGCATGGTGTCACGAAAATACAATTAAATCACCATTCTTTGGTTAATTTTTACAATCAACAAGCATATTCTCATATTCTCATGTTAGTTTATTTGAAAGTGAGGTTATTCTTGACAAAAAAAAAAAATTTTGGTTGGAAAAGTGAGGCTATTGTTTGTTAGCCTATCATAAATTTTTTTTTCTTTTTTTTTTATTCAGACGGATAATTCCGTCCGTTGAACAAAAAAGGTTCGTATTGTCTAAATTGGGCCTGCGAGTGGGCCCGCGTCGTCGAATGGGCCTTTTTTCGGCCCACGTATCTCCCGAGTCGGCCCAGCAAAAAATATCGCGCCTTCCCACGCGGATGATCTCCTGAGTTTTTCGTCGCTTCCCGTTCCTCCCATTTTCAACGAGGATCGAGCTCGCTCCCCCTAGGGTTTCCGATCGCACCGCACCATACCATCCATGGCGAGCGTCGCTAAGTCGGAGGGGCTTCGGAACCTGCGCGAAGCCGTCGGTCTCAAGAGCAGGGTCGGCCGGATTCTGGCGTCGATCGGCAGGTTCGCCGTCGATTCCGCCGTCCTCGAGTCCCTCGGGGGCATCAATGGTTCTCCACCCTTCGCCCTTCAATCGCTGGTTTTTCGTTCTTAGATGATGGCTTGGCTTCATGCGGTCTCTGTGTGTCTGTGTTGCATGATGATTCGTGGAAGAATTTGATTAGGCAACTTGGCTTCATACTTAGGTATTAGTGGATTGCTGTCTGAAGCCTTTTTTGGCGCTCGAAGATATGTTGGTCTTCTTTCCCTGGAGTTTAAATTAGAAGTTAGAATCCGGAGCCCGCCGCCAATGTTGCGCCAAAAATTCGAGTGATTCTCCGTGTTTGGCATTTCGAATCTTGTGATGTCCATTTCCTTTTTGTCTAAGTAAAGCTGGAGCCTTTATCTTTGTGGTTTCGGATTTGGTTCGCTAGTCGCCCGTCTGCTAATCGATGACGGTGTTTCGGTTATTTCACTTTTTTTGCAATTCCGGTTGGCACGAAATTCCGGTTACTTGGTGGATGTTGCTTACTTTGTGTCGCTGCTCGTGGTTTTGAGTTGCACAGTAAACTTGAATGAGGCAAAAACAAGGAAGGTATTGAAATAAGGATGAACTTGGATTGGATGGTTCATAAGCAGTAGTGTACATATGAAACAACATTAGGGCTTTTGCCAAATTTGTGCTGGTCAATGATCTCTATGCTGCATCATGCGAGATGCACAAGTATAATAGTCGCATTTGTTTGAATTTCCTTGCTTGTAAGAGCTGTTCAAACCGCTTCCACAGTTGTGGATTTTATTGGCTCTTCTTGAATTGCTTGTCCTTTGTTATCCGATGCATGTATCATCACTTTGATGTCACAATTGTTTGAGCTTCAGTTTATGTCCATTTGTTCCTGCAGCGGGAAAGAAGAAGGCAACTAAGTTAATACAGGAAGGCCTGAAAGATCGAGCGCATTGTCTCTCACTCAATGACAATAGCGGACCTGGAGATCTCAAAGTTTGGCTGAATGACATACCCGAAATTATGGAGAAAGGGGAAGAACGATCGCATAAAGTGACGCAAGAGCACGAGAGATCGGCCCAATCTGTTATAGGGTCGGCAGCTTCAAAGAAGATGCCGAATGAAGGACCCAAACCAATAGATCTCCCGAGAGCCACAGAAAAGAAACCCTTTATTCGCTCGCGATTATGAAGTGGTATTAAATACTACTTGATAGTGTCGGGGAGATTTTCAAGTGGTTGGAAATCCTCGTTGCCCTGTTCCTTAATGGAAATGCTTGTTACCCTGTTCCTTAATTGCATCATGCTGTATCAGATCGTTTGGCTGTAAATTTCTCTATATGCTTGTATTTTCACATCTTCTTCAGCATGTACACAAGTAAACTTCACCCTTAGCGAGGAAGAAGATCCCCTATCTTAGTGTCTTTACTAGCCAATTGTCCCCAGGATTGCTTGATTAAAGGGAAAAAAAGAAATAGAAACCGCGAAACATAATATTTTAAAAGTATACTTAATTTTTTTAAATTTTTGTGCATATATTATTTTGCGTCGCTTGTATTCTTTCATGGTATATTTTTGGTTTTTTAACGGTTTAAATGTGTTCGACCAAAAAAAGAGAAAAACGGTTTAAATGTCGAAAGGAAACGATTTATTTGACATGGTATAGAGTAAAAGTCAAGAGATGACACTCCCTTTTATTATTTCTCTTGACTGTTAAAGCTTGTTATTATTCGATCATTACTTGTTTGATGTGGTTACATTAACTCATATTTTTTGTGTACAGAGACAAATTTACACGCGAGCAGGAGTGTTTTAATGGGCCGTACATATATTTTGTTAGTATCTCAACAGTTTAGATGTTTAGGGAAATTATTATTAATGTTTTCATGAGTCTTCGGATAGCCAAGTTTTTCTTCTTGTGCCCCTAGATTGTAAAAAATAAAGTAAAAAAATTTATTGTTGGTCAAAATGTGAATTTAAACATCATTGAGGACTACTTTGACAATGATATAGATATAAGATTGAACTGACTTTGAAATTTTATTTCTTAGATGTTTAACTTAACAGCTTGTTAATTGCTTCTACCATTTTTCTTACAGTCCTTGCGTATATACCTCTTGTTTGTTTACATATGTTATACCAATTTGTAGTTGACATGATTTGTCACTTGGATCGGCTTTTCGAATGGTACAATTACCTGCAACTTCAATTACATAACATCAAGATAAGATATATTAAATCATAAAATTAAAACCTTTGATTATATGGTATTGTTCATTATATTACAATCTTCACGCTTGTTTAAGTGAAGAATAACTCATGTCTTTCATATCTCTAATTCTAACTTAGATTATTTTTTTCTTTTTTTTAAGAGAAAATGAGACAAAAATAACAATCGAAGGGCATTTCTATGTTAACTTAAATAATTAGATATATAAATGAGTTTGATAAAAATTCATAATAGGCTTTTAGGGAAAATTTCAAATAAAGGTCCGAGGTGGATTCGTTTTCTCAAATAAGAGCCTTGGTAGATTCTATCTCAAATAAGAGTATGAAATTACTAACTTAGTCTCAAATAAAGGTTCTAACTCGCTATCCAGCCAAATTTTCACCGGTCGAGTTATTCTGGCGATTAGAATTTGGGCAATTTTGTCTACAAATTGCAATTACGTAAAAAGTAGGTAATTCCAAAGAACAAAAGATCTCAAATTGAATTCTAGGGCTCTTCATGGATTTCTTTCTTTCCACATTGCTCTTTGTCACGACCCTACCCAACGCGGTCAGGGAGACGTGTTTATAGATAATATTCAAAAGGCAGGCAAATTGCCCTTGATTAGTCGCGGGCTGCTCTCGCAAGCTCTTACCTCGCGCAACGTTGGGGTTCATTGTAAGTTCCAATTAATCCTAAAAGGTTCTATGTGAATTTGGAGTCACTACTAGCTTATTATTGGGTTGGCCAAAAACCAAGTAAGACATAGAAGGATAACTCACTTCCTATACAAGCTGGTTTTTTAGGTTCAGGGACTTGATTACATTAATAGTTCCTATTAGTGTCCTTTAAGTACCTCTAATTTGATTGGATGTTCGTCTAAGTGATCAAACGGTCGTTTAAGTTGCTCAGTGTTCATCAAATGGTTTTTAGGGGGTTTATTATGATCCTAGGGTTTGTCCAAACCATTCTAACAAGGATAAGAACAACAAATGTAAGAAAAAAAAAAGGGAATTAAACACTCAAGTATTGAAAAGACTTAAAGTAAAGGTGCGCAAATGAAAACCCAATACATCCTCCGATTGGAGCAAGCCATCATTTCCCTTCAATGCTATAATCTCGCTCGTCCGTTTCCTGAGCCATCAGCACCAACCTAGATTACTCCCTCTTCTAAGAAGTGGTCACGTAGATCATAGGGATGTATGTTTTGAAATCCTCGTTGGAAATTCCTTTTGTTTTTTCTTTGGATGTTAGTTGTGCTACTGCCTCTTCTGCTTGAATGAATGAATGAATTATTTGCTACTTCTCATGCGCTTTAATTATTATCATCTTTGATGCTAACAAAAAAGGGGAGAGTATGCGATGCGTTGATTATGATTGTGATCTTCCGAGTTCATAAATGTTAGACATATATGTTGGAGCGAGCACAATTGATGATTATTAGCTTTTTGGCTAAGATGTCAGACAACTATGTTAGACGACGCTGTGACACAAAGTTATTTTTTCAATGCAAATTCTTATATTTGTCTATTAAGATGAAACTATTTAAGAAGTATGTTGTCTCTTGATGCCTATCTCAGATTGAATCTCATATTTACATTCATCTAACCATGCTCGTTGAAGATCTCAAGGGAGGGTAGCGAATGATAACCATTCTGTTCCGGAATGAGTTCCTGAACTAGAAATAAATTTTTCTATTTATGGTTCCTGGATGAGTTTTTAAGAAAAGAAACCCGTTTGGTAACAACAAAAAATTTTTATTTCTAGAACAGAAACCTGTTTGATAACAGCACAAAATTTATATTTCCTGAAACAAAAACCCGTTTGATAAACAACACAAAATTCTATTTCCATGAACAAAAATCTATTTTTTTTAGAAATGGAATAAAAATAATTAGAAAATCCAAAAAATTCCTAAAAATCTCAAAAAAATTCAAAAATTCCAAAAAAATTGAAAAATTCTAGAAAAATTCATCACAATTTCCAAAAACTAAAAAAACTTAGATTTCGGGAAAATAGGAAATTTGATGAATATTTTCAAAAAAATCAAAAAATTAAAATTTTCAAAACTTCATAGAATGGCTTAAAATACCCGTGGCCACCCACTTTTAGTGAAATTTAAATATTTTTAGGTGTCCAAAAAAAATTAAAAAATCAAAAATTTCAAAACTTCACAGAATTGTTTAGAATACATGTGGCCACACACTTTGAGTGAAATTTAAATTTTTTAAGGTGCCCAAAAAAAATTCAAAAACTCAAAAATTTCAAAACTTCACAAAATAGCTTAGAATACTTGTGGCCACCCACTTTGAGTGAAATTTTAATTTTTTGAGGTGAAAAAAAATTAAAAAATTAAAAATTTTAAAACTTTACAAAATAACTTAGAATATCCGTGGCCACTCACTTTGAGTGAAATTTAAATTTTTTTAGGTGCCGAAAAAAATAAAAATATAAAAATATTAAAAAGTTTAAAACTTCACATAGATCGTGACTTCCAGATGAACATGTGTTTCGAAGAAAGAGTTCTCTGAGAAATGATTATCATTTTTGTTCAAGAAATGAAAAATCAACTTTTTTTTTGTTTTGATTTTTGGTTCAGAACCGGTTCTGGAACAAAAACTTGTCCCAAAAATAGAAAAATGAAATTGCGTTACCAAACGGGTTTCTGGTCCAAAACTGATTTCAGGAACAAAAAATCAGTTCTGGACAGAACCAGAATGGTTATCATGCGGTACCTTAGATCATGACTGACCCTCACAAAGAAAAATCTACGAATAACCAGTCTCATTTTATTTTAACCGCAACAATCTTCATTCTTATTTACTGCACATATGTGGAATAGTTTTGTCATCATAAAAATAGGAAAAAATTATTGGTAAAATATTCTTATGAAATTTTGATGATTCCAAAACTGCCTTTAGTACTAATATCTATCATGATAACTGCAAAAATGGTAAGAGAGCTTTACTGATGTCAATGATTTCTTTGTATCAGCAAAAATGAGAACTAGGCTGTGATGCTTAAGGTGAACAAGTACCAAAGTGGTAAGTCATTGTGACTTAGAGTTACTTATATCAAGCTAGTGTTCTTGAAAGTCTTTTAGAATTGATAAAAGAGGAAGGATCATTAATCCTATTATCACGTGTCATTTCATTAGTATCGTCACCGAAGATCGTCATTCAACTTGCTCACAATCTGCACGTGCTAATGATGAATGTTGGATCGTGCTGATGAGGAGCTAACATTGCTAATTGGGAGATCAGCAACTGAAGATGACCACTGATGGTGTAAAGAATAGTTGGTACAGGCCTAGATTTCGTAGCTGAAAAACCAAAAAATATTTCGGAAACGCAGCTGACAGGTTCCGCTTCAATGAAGCTACAGATGCAACAGAATCCATTTAAGGAAACCTGCCAAAGTTAGATGAAATGATTGTATGGGTGGTTCCGATTCTGGCACAAGTCTCCGACATCTCTCAAACGGCTAGTTGGATCTCTTTGAAGGTCTCCAACAGTTGGATTAAAGACTTTTATGAATAAGAATTAGTGAAGCTTAGAAGAGGTTGGATTTGAGAATTGCTCTAGTTACACTCTAAGCTAGAAACCCTCTCTGTTTATATCTCTTTGTAAAGGTTTGGCTTTGTAATAGCAATTAGTCAAATGCACAGTGTAAATGCAATGATTATGTCCTCTTATTAGTGTTATATATTTTGTGAAAAGAACCATGACTCCATTTGTTCCATACAAAATAAATTCCGGAAAAATATTTTCCGGATTTTTCGGCGTTCAATTAATTTCCGTAATGAAAAAAATACCTTCAAAAATAAGAAAAATGTTTTCCGCTTTTCAGAGAGGGGAAAACATTTTTAATCCTCTTTCTTTCATGGGGAAGATTGTGCAAAATATTTTGGACCGAATTGGCGAAAATGCAATATGTTGGACAATTTTCCCTTCTTTCACCTACAGACCAAACAATTTCTTTCACCAAACACATTTTCCTTTTATTTATTTTTCTTGTTAAAAAAATTCAAGTTTTCAATTATTTTTTATTTTTTTTTCTCTCCTGTTTCTTTTTGCTTCTTCTTTGGCCGATCGCTGGCTTGTGGTGAGGTGGGCGAGGTTGAGCTCGAGCCTCGTTGGATCTAACAAGCTGGGTGAGGCTTAAGCCTCGAGTAAGCTTGACCTCGCCTGTGGTTAGTTGCAGGCTGTTGCCGGCGACCAACTGAAGAAGAAGCAAAAAAAAAAAGAAAAAGGAAAAGAAAAAGAAAAGGAATTTATCAAATTCAAAATTTTTGGTAATTTTCCCTAGAAAATCAAATAACATGCTAAACGGCGAAAAATATTTTCTAGTTCATTTTTCAGGTTTTAGCTTAATACTAAAAAATATTGTCATTTTCTTAGAAAATATTTTTAAAAAACGCTATATTTTCAAAGAAACGAGCGGAGCCCATAAGTTGGAATCGATCCCCATGGAGGCGCAGGTGTCGTCGATTGGGGTCCAACCCAGTTGCGCTCTCAGCCCGACCGTGTCTCCTCCACAACCCCGGCTTCAACTCTCCGCAAAACCCCTGTTTCGCCGCTCTCCTCTGCGAAGCGCCGCGAGCAAGCCCGCAGCTTCGAGAGAGAAGCCGAGAGCGAGCGCGATAATGGAGGCCAGCGGGTTCGATTCCGAGGGGCGAGAGTTCAGGAACGCCGAGGAGATGTGGAGGGAAGCAATCGGCAAGGAAGGGGACGTTCACAAGCGGAAGGAGTGGTACCGCCAGGGCGTTGGCTACTGGGAAGTACGCGGCTTTCCCATCACCCTCTTTCTCTTTCTTTTTTCCGCCGCTTGCTCTGTTTTGCTTCTCGCTTTGCCCAGTTGAGACTGTCTTCCTTTTTTTTTTTGTGCTTACAAGCGAAGTCCGTAATTCCATGGAGTTTTTGCTGAATAATGATTATGGGGGTCTTTCTTGTGCCTCAAGAGAAGGGTGTGGAGGCAACTACAGATGGAGTGTTGGGAGGATATGCGCACGTTAATGACGCTGACGTAAAGGGCAGTGAAGCTTTTCTCAAAATGATTTTGGCCGAACGTTTCCCGGGTGGTGGAAGAGGCCGTAATCTCGTTGCCCTCGGTTGGTATTCTCCCACTGTGTGTGCAGGCGTCGGCTTCTGGGTGTGCGCTTGTTTGTTTTTTTTTGCGTGTGTGAATAGGATTAATTCGACTGAGACATTGAAGAGATTGATAATTCTTAGATTACGGTTACAATTTTCCATTTCATTGTATTAACTTGTTTGAACACCCATCTCCAGATAGAGGGATTTAGTGACTTAGTTGCAGAAATTGTTCTCTGACATTTGGAAATACCTAAATAGGATCGAGACGAAAAGTGAAGATTTCCTGATTCGATGGCTTTTTTACTTTGTTGATTAGGGCAATTTGCATGGCAAAAGAAGTTCACACCAGATGTGAAACTAAGCTAAAGAGCTTGCTAACCTTATAATCTTGTAGAGGATCTGAAGTGCATGCTTTGTAAGATTGTAATTAGTCCCATCGTAATATGCCTCAATTTGCACCGTTCACCTACTGCAGAAAGACGCCCTCATTGGTTATTGATGGATATGATTGCATTGAAAATAGGGTCTATTGGTGTGTAACTTATACTTTTTCATTTTTAATGATAAACAAAATACTTCTAAGAAGGTTGCAAGGGCTAAACACCCCTGTATGTATCATCTTTAGAAGGAAAGCCACTCATATACAAAATCATGCTCTAAAGATTGGTTTTGACATTTCCAACAATCTAGATTTATGAAATTGAATTTTCCCACTATACAAACGGGGTTAATGCATGACCAATTATTCCTAGAAATTCAACTCACCTCTGGTTTATTTTTTCCTTTCTTCCCAAATGAGCCAGAAGACGAGGAGAGGAATCCTCTTCTCTGAAAAACACAAATTCATGGCCCCTCTAATAGCCCAAAGTTCATGTTGCACAGTGATTGAAGTGATCCACTTCACTTCTAAAACTGCCAAACATGTAGTTGAAATATATCCTATCCAGCTGCAATATAGCAATTATTAGAATCTCTCCTTTTTCTTGCACAAAAATCATCTAACTACTAGTGTTGTCCATTTATCCCTTTTTTTTTATTGTCCAAAGTGAGAATAAGTCCCCTTGCTTCCCAAGAGAAAAAGGAAACTCCTGAGCAACCTTGACTTTGCAAATAGATTCCCAAAGAAGATCGTGTTCATTTGCACTTGCATCTGAGCAGAGATGAGATTAGAGTAGTAGGATTTGACAAAAGAAGTTGTAGTAGTAGAATAATTTTGGTGTGGACAATTGTTCTCTCCCATATCTAGTGTCGTTCTATACAACAGCTCAAGACAGTTTGAGAAAGCTTTGAGCTCTCAACCTTGACCCATGTGTAAGAAGTCAACTTCCCAATTCCCATGCCACTTCTCCACTGTAGTAATCAGCACCGTAACTACCTTGCTCCGCGTTTACGTAGAAAAAAAACCAGCAATTGATCTCTGAATGCAGTGTCTTTTTCCTACCATTTTCCTCTCTGATAGTGTTCTACCATGGAAGTCATCACATCCCACCCCTGCGTTACAAAGCTTTACTGAAAGGCATCCGTTAGAAATTGATTATTTTAAAATATTCTTATTAGACCGGCGAACTGTCAGATTAGGGCAACCTTTTCTGTATGTTCCTAAGTCTTTTTGCCACTGAGATAGGGGTTGGAAACAAAGAGAGGAAGTCAAATGGAAGATCAGAAAGCATGCTATTGAACAGCGTATGTCTACCTCCCTTTGATGAAAAAGCCTTCTTTTCCCACTTAAACTCTTCTTAAAGCTCCAGATAATCCACTTTGGCTTTGTATGACTATGTGGGCCCAGTGGCAAATCTTGTGGCACAATTTGACTTTTCTCTAGCACGTTCACGTGAAACTTTGTAAAATATATGATTCTGCAGCCACTGGACATTAACCATGGCCAATTAATCAGCATGTTGTTGACAACATCTGGAATGCTTTGGTTACCATATATGGAGAGTCAATTGGCAACATATTTGTTCCATTATACTTATTTTGACATAAATCTATATCAACAATATCTTGTGTTTGTTTTGGTTTTTGTTAATTCATGGATTTGACTGTTCATAAGTACCAGTCAGCTGGTTTCTCTTTTCAGAAACTCTTCACCAATACGGACAACTCCTGCAGATTGTGGTTCTGGCATTGGAAGAGTCACCAAGAATCTTTTAATCAGGTTCTTTGCTGAGGTAAAGTTGTATTTTCCTTGTTGCTCTGGCCAGCAAACTTGCTTTAGCTCTAGCTACAAAAATGACTTGTAAGACTGGAAACTCAGCATCGTTATTCCCTTCTACTTGAAGAACAATATACCGGGGAATGTCTCACATTTGGTGTTTTTAGCAATTGGGTTGAGTGTGATATTTGTTTAAGGAGTCCAGGCCTATATTTATCTAGCCATGGCAGGTTGTTGTCTTTTTCTTTGATCTCCTAGTCTTTCATTGCTTCAACCCCTAATCCTGACAAATCAATGTCCATTTTTGTTTCATAACTAGGGAAAAATCTATCTTGTTCTTTCCTTTCTTGTAGATTGGCGTCAACTGTATTTCTACACCTACATAACTTAATTTTTAATGACTATTTTCTGGGTGTTAAGACAGAGGATCGCTTTCTGCTACTCGGTAGTTAACATATTCATTGCGAAACCTTGTTTATAGTGTTCACCACAACATTTGATGTATTGTTGGGCCAAATTGACACTTGTTGGTGGAGAGAAGTGTCAGCTCTTCAAATATTGTTATATCTTTCTTTTTGTCCGGAATGTAGGTTGATCTCCTTGAGCCTGTATCGCACTTCCTAGAAGCTGCCCGTGAAAGTTTGGTTCCTGAAAGTGGTTCAGCAATCGAGAACAAGGCCACTAATTTCTTCTGTGTCCCCCTTCAGGTGAGTAATATTGGACAGATTCGAAATGTACCTAATTGGTCCTCACATTGTAAACTATCAATATATATGATTCCATGATATCGTCTTTAGAATTATAGGACTATATTAAATGTTATAGTGATTATAAGGTCATTCTGTTTATCAGGGAATAGCTATAGACTATGGTTACATGAACACAATAGCATACATTATGATTTTGCATTGATGTGGTACCCCTTTGTTTTTCTTTTACAAATATAAAATATTTTATTGTTTTTCATTCAAAGGAGAAAACAAGTTATCTGGGTTATAGGTTTCATATATCTGAAAGTATAGATGTTTCAAGGATTTTAAACTGGGATTATTGACTAGTTGCCTTAAATTTGATCCACAGGCTGCCTGTTTGCTTTCAGATTTGCAAATGCATGTATATAATGTCTTCTAGAAATGTTTGCTTTGTCCCACTGGATTGCTATACTTTCACTTGTACAAGTAGTATGTAAGTGGTGTACTTATTTCATGTTTAAACTCATTTGTTTATGTTTTAGGAATTCACACCTGTTGTAGGACGATATGACGTCATATGGATTCAGTGGTGCATTGGCCATCTTGCAGATGATGACTTTATATCGTTCTTTATGAGAGCCAAAGTAAGTCAACTATTGTCCCCTTAAGAAAACAGTGTAAAACTGCTCCAGGTTCTAAGAAACCTAGAAATGTGAAGCATGATCAAAATCTTTAATTTGATAGTGATGTATATTGGAGTATCAACTGGAGATAGGCCTAGGACAGTATAGTGTCTGCTATCATTGCTGTGGCAGTAGTCTTTCTGAGGTTCAGCTGCTGTTGCAAAAGACAATGGGCTGCTATTATTGTGAAAATTCCTTGGAGGTTGGACTGCTGCCCAAAATGTATGATGAGCTTCGGGGGTTGCTGTTGGTGTCAGGTGTTTTAGAGCATAAAAGTTAATGAATTTTTCATTTGCTAGTTATTATTCCTGGAATGAGTCCTTACCAAAAAAAAAAAAAATTCCTGGAATGAGTATTTATTTGGTGGATAAAAGTTAATGAAAATTCCTGTACTTTTTAACATGTGCCACCGTCCGTCCTTGCACTGGTCTGGTGACTGATTTTGCTAACATGTTGACTCTTTAAAATATTGTTGACGTGGGCTTTTTTTTTAAAGCTGACCTGGTTTTTGTGAACTTCTTTGCATTTATTCAAAACTCTCTCTCTGACCTTGCCATACCAATGAAAAAAAAAAGTCAGGCTGTAACCTGCATGCCATAGGCAATGCCTGCAACCACCACTTGGTGATCGCACCCCTCAGGTGATCCCATCGCGTGGTGGTGCTCGATCTGCTCCCTCCTTTTTGTGCATGTGTTGCTGGAGTTGAGACCACAGTCGCGGGGGTCACCAAAACACCATTGATAGGGGCCACACCTCGACTGTGGTCACTCTTGACAGGCAACCATCGCGTCATGGGGGCTCTATCTGTCGTGGCGGTCTCATGCGACCACTGTGACAGACACGAAGACAATCAATGTGGTGGTTGCTGCAAACAGACGACCTTGACATTGGTGGTTGCCGTCAAGTGGGCAGGGACCACTCGTTTTTTTTTATGTGTGTGTGTGTATTGGGCCGGGGGGGTGGTGGTGGTGGTGGTGGTGGTGGTTTGATTGTATAATCACCAAGTGCTCTATCCACTTGTTTTTTTATGTGACTTTTCATTGAACTTTTTGTCCTTATTTTTTCATTTTTCTCACATAATTTTTTCCATTTTTTTATTATAATGACAAGATCAGCAACATCATTAAAAACACGACATTTGTTCTCAGATTGCCACCTTAACTTTCCGATTGCCAACTCAGTTTCTGTGGCGGCTGAATTTAACCGAAGGGCTAATAGTGACATTTTTTAAAATGCGTAGGGATCATTTTGTACAAAAAAGAAACAGAGGGACGGTTCTGAATTTCAGGCAAAAGTACAGAGATCATTAATGCCTTTCACATATTTATTTGTGGCTTAAATTCTTTTATAGCATTTGCATTGTCAAATATTTTCGTCTTGAGAGGCATGCAAGGGGAAGAAGGTACATAGTCACCTGGTCAGTTATCTGTCCCTTGTTCCTAAAGTTGAGAAACAAAAGATAAAATTTGAGAAGAAGATGGAGAAGCAAAGCAGTAATGAGCTGCTTTATTAGATTTTTTTTTCTTACTTCGAGCTTTTTCTCTGTGTGTAAATACTTTTAGGCCATGTTTGGTTCCCTGAGAAATTGATTATTGGAAGAATTGAAATGCAAAGATTGAGATTATTGCATTTGAAAGAAATTTCAACATGGAATCGAATTGCTCTTTAAATTAGATTCTTCAAAAAAAGTAGAATCACATCACCTACTAATAGTTAGTGTTGGGATTCCAATTCCACCTTAACCATTGTCTATCACCCTAAAACCATGGAGCTGTAACCCCCATCATCTCCTACTTCACCCAACACGCTGCTGCCATCGCCTCTACTGCCGTGTGGGCTCACTTGCACATGTCTTTTTTTTTTCTTGCTCTGAAACTTGCTAAAGACTGGTAAGTTCACTCAATTCACTGCACATCTCTCTCTCTCTCTCTCTCTCTCTCTCTCTCTCTCTCTCTCTCTCTCTCTCTGTTGCTCAAGCAAGACTCCAAGGCCATGGAGGTCTTGGGCCTTGCGCAACAACGCAAGGTAAGTGACCTTCGGCATAGAGAATCAACAGAGGTTGCGACCTCTATGGGCCGGGTTGCAAGCTCCGCGTGGAGAGAGAGAGAGGGAGAGAGAGAGAGAGAGAGAGAGGTGCAATGGACGACTTGAGCAGGCAAGAGATTGATGTCATTGGTCAATGGAGGGGTGACAGCAAGGGATTGTGATGGCAACAGGTGGGGGTGGCTTTGCGACAACAGATGTGCTGTGTGTGGTTGGGTGGGGAAGAACGTAGAAGACCAGAAAGGGAAAAAGAGGAAAAGAAAAGAAGAGACTAAAGAAAAGAGATAAAAAGAACAAGAAATGAACAATTCTCTGCCATTGGGTGTTCAATGACCGAGATGTGTTTTCTTCTAAAGACCTAAATTTTTGTGTCAACCCAACAATCGAAAAAGAATTCAATTCTATGAAATGGAAATACTTGGTTTGAGGATCCACTTATGGATTGCTTGTCAATGGAACCAAACGAGGCCTTATATATCTGTTAAACTATGCTTGACCTTTTTTAGCTCCTCATAAGCAGTAATTGTGCTGCAGATGCTCTGAGAAAGGAATAGATAAAAAAAAAGTAAAAGAAAAGATTCAATTAAGAATGAGAAATTGAGGAAAGAAGAGACAAGACTAAAGTGGAGCAAAGGACTCTCTAGTCTCTTGATTTCTAATATGTCTGATCCATGCTTTTCCCCTGGCACTAACTTGCTACCCTTGTCAGGACAATACCAAATCCTCCCCATAATTGGTCATAAAATGACTCAAATTGCTATAGTTAATGGAATCTGTAGCAAGAAATTCTATTTAACATTGATTCTTCACCAATGTTAGATTTATGGCATCCGCGCTTTAATCTGAACTATTATATTCCCTTCAGTGGCTGGTCTATAATATCACTCTTAAGGCCTCATTTTTTTTCTGTTACGTTATTCTAAGGCTTTCATGACTCCATATTCATATACTTTCCATGATCGTTTTAGCCATTGTATCAACATTATCAGTTGTCGACCAATCAAATAGCCTTCTTTTCTAGAATATCTAACCAAACTAGATTGCCTTGAAATGGCATATAGGTACCTGATAAGTGGCGACATTTTATGGAGTGTCTTTGGGTTTCCCTTTCTGCTACTTTGCTTTTATGAATGACTCATCTCTTCAGCAAAATATATTTCAGGCTTGCCTCAAACCTGGTGGGCTTTTCATCCTGAAGGAGAATATTGCTAGAAGTGGTACTTATTTCATCTTTCATACTCTACTCTCAGTGATGATGGATTTATGGTTAGACCTGATAATATAAGATGATACGGTTAACTCAAACATGCAGACCTTAACTTTCCAGAAAAGTCGACAATATGAGGACAGGAGCCAGTGCTAAAAAGGAAAACTTTAATCGATATGCTATTCTAGTAAGCTTAATTTTGTTTGTTCATATGTTTGAATCAGGGAGTTTGTGACATAAATTACAGAAGTTAATATACGCATGCACCGAGTCAGGCTCAGGACAGTTTCTTGCTGGAACTATGCCATATTTGTATCTTGGGGTCATTAGAAGTTTGTTATGAATGGAGTTGATATATAGTATTCTTACATGTTGTTTATATGAAAATAATGACCCTTTCCACATTTTCCGGACTTTCAGAGTCTGTAACTATGATAATCTATGAAAGCATACTTTTTGAATCAATTATACGAGAATAAGGGAAAGAATGGTAGTTTGAAAAGAATGGGTATCTTATAAATGATAATGAAAAATCAAGTGTATAATTTAGCATGTTGAAAGAGTCGATGATGCATTCCAATAAGTAGGCTAGAGAGTTAAAAGTAGTTCAGGACAGCATGTCAGACTGAGTTTTTTTACTACCTTCCAAGCGCATAGATATCTGAATGTCTAAAATATTGTACTTGGCAGATTATTTTGGTATACCAGGCTATAACTATTTCAAGTATCCACAAAAGTCCCGACATTTATGATAATTGAGAAGAGCATGGTGTCTACCAGTACTTCATCATCGGTATCATTCAATTTTGATGTATGAGATTAAAATATATTAGTGAAAAAGTTCATGATAGAGAAAGTCAAATCATGTCTAACAGGTGTTCAAGAGTGGGTATGATTCTGTTAAGAGAAAGTCGATTCATATCATACGATTTTTTTTTAAGACAACAAAAAAGAAGATGCAATTGCTTGCTATTTGGGGGTTGAGAAAAACAATGGCTTTGGCTATGCATTAAGGTTCATTCAAAGAGGATCTACGGATTCCCTCAAAATAGAAAAGAAGGATTACTTAAGGACTCTTCAAATAAATAGCCTAATGTCGGTTCACATCAAATTTTTTCTTCTTAGTTTCCCAATAGCATTCGAGATTCATGAGCCAGACTTTTCTGTATGCAGGATTTGTGTTAGACAAGGAAGATCGAAGCATCACTAGGTCCGATACGTACTTTAAGGAGCTCTTCCACCAGTGTGGATTGCATATGTTCAAATCAAAGGTTTCAGTCCTCCTAATACATAATTAATCTATGTTTCCTTGTGGTAAAATCCTACATAACAAGCATCTCTGTTGCATTGAGCAATGAGCATCATTGTTTCTGCCACTGTGAATAGTAAAAACTGTATTTCCTTCCACTTGATTTTCTGCAACAATATATAAGACTTTGCAAGAACTTTTCGGAAATTCATCAGGTGGGGATAGCTAATGAATTACTCAGCATGAGATTGATGAATTGTGGTATTCGTTAGGCTCATAACAGCATTCCTACACACTGACACCCTCTAAACCTTATATTGAATCAAAGGATTTCATTTGAATCAGCATTTGTATTTACTTGGACTTAATCTGGAAAATGATATTTTTGGGAAGTGACGAATTTGCGATTTCTTAATGCAACTTTACTGTTTGAAATATCAAACATCTAGAAGAATTCTACTGGTTCTTCTCTGTTATGTAGCCTGAATGTATTACATGGAGCTTTGCTATCCCATGCATTTTATTGTCGATTCCCTTACGAACTACAGCCTGAATCCATTGAATCGTTACAGGACCAGAATGGATTACCGCAGGAATTATACGCGGTGAAGATGTATGCTTTAACCCCTGATGCACCTAAACGAGTTCACAATACCGGAGCCAAAGCGCAACCCAATAGGCCTGGCATCATCAAATGAGTAATTGCTTCATGGATTTCATTATCGGAGGAGGTCAGGTGGATGGTTCTTGGGGTCACCTGGACTACCCTCAGGATGTTGTGAGATGCTTATCTGTTCTTTGATGTGTGCTGTGCTTTGAGCATTTGAATGAGCGTCATCTCTGCGCATTTTGCTCATTTGTTGTCACATTGTTTTTCAATGTATTGAATGGACGGTGAATAAAACTTTTTTTTGGCTGCTCAATATGCCGCTCTCTTTGTATCCTTTCTTTGCAATTTTAGCCAGTGAAAACAATTTATTGTCTGTTATTACTGATGTATGACAATTTAAGAGTTACTGTTTTTTTTAAGTTAAATTTTAAGGGTTATTGACATACCATAAAGTAAACTAAAAATCTCAAGAAAGTGCCCACTCAACCAAAAATTAAATCAAAGACCATTACATCTTGATGCCCAAAGGAGAGTGACATATAATATTTTCATTCAATCAGATTATGATTCCTTAAGGGCTTATTTGAAAAATAGTTTTTAAAAAATGATCGCTTATATTGCTTGAAATAATTAATTAATAAAAAATATTTTTATTATCAATGATAATTTTTGTTTAAATATTTTTATGGACGAAGAAAACATTTTTTGTTCGTTCATTTTTATAAACATTATAAGTGATTAATTTTAGGAAAAAATATTTTCTAAATTTTTTTATTTTTCGCAATATAAATAGAGGCTAATTTCAGCGTGTTTTTATTTTATGATATCTTTGAACAACATAAAAAATCTGATAGACACCATAAAATATCTCAAAATTAATTGCACATTGTCTTTATATGTCTACACAGCCACGGGTCCCAATAAAAAAAAATTATGTATGCTATATAGACGTGAAGGAAATAAATCAATTATGAAAGAATCGCCCTCCCTCTTGCACCCTCCAAAAAATAATAGTAATCGCTATTTTATAGAAAGTCATCCCATCGTTAGTTACAAGCCTAAACATTTCTTTCTGAAAAAAAGTTCCATCAAAATCCGTGTCAGATATTAAGATGAATTGCAATAGTGAAATTTATGTCATTTAGGTTACATTTTTGTTCTTACAAAAAATTGTTTAGATAGGGAGTTTTAAAGTTTTTTCAATATTCAAAAGAAGCCGAAATGGTAGTTTTGGCATTTGAAATGAGTGATTTCTCTCACTAGAACTTCTAATGTTGTCACTAGTAATTATTTAATAATGCTATAATTTTACCCAAATGTTCGATAGTTTCATTGAGGTCAATGACTTTCATTACTAGTTAAAATTTGTTTTTATACTATGTAACTCGACAATTCTATCGTTTAGTAATGTATAACGATATTTTATTTTCTCATCAGGTTATATCTTATGGAAACTATTCTTGATTATCGTAATTTGTCTGAAGTCGTAATTTCAACTAAACCTATAGCAAGTACTTTTCTGATTCGAGTAGTAATTTAGCTATAGAGTTCGTAAGATGAAAATGCTATCTCATAATAATTAACTAATACCACAGTAACTAATCTCAAATTATTTCAAGCCATAGAGCCTACAATTAGTAGTTGTTGACCTCAATAATTGCAAATAACCTTCAAGTCCATATGAATTACAATTAGGACTCTAATTTTACTAATAAAAAATTACCTCAAGTTCTCATATGGTTCTAACAATAATAACTTCACTCAAGAAACAGTAAACAATATGTCTTGATCGTAAATTTCTTCTTCTCCACTCTCAGTAAATTTACCTAACAACGGCAATGTTCCTTTTAAGTTCGTAAATTAATTGAACCTATCTTAAGTAATTATTCTCGACTGTCAAGACCATCCTTAATTTAATTATGAAATTTACAGTCCTTAAATATCAGTAATTACCAATTTAACATGTACATATTTTCTGACTTTAGATTCAAAGAATTTTGTTTGCAGGGCTAGTCCAGTAAAAAATAGGAAAAATGACATAAATTATGTCTGAACTTTGACCCAATGTGTAATATGGTTTCTCAACTTTTAATTTGTTCAATGTGGTCCTATGAACTTTAGCTCAATATGAAATGTTGTCCCTAAACTTTTAAATTATTCAATATGGTTCCATGGACATTTAATACATATTCAATTTAGTCTTTGAAAATATTTAATGCTGTCCTTGAATTTGAATTATTGGAATGACAATATTAAAATTCAGGGATTAAATTGAACACGTACTAAAAGTTAAAGGACCAAATTAAACAAATTAAAAGTTTACGGATCACACTACATATTGGGTAAAGTTCTGGGTCAACATTAAATAAATTAAAAGTTCATGGATCAGATTGTACATTAAATCAAATTTTATGGACCATTTATGTTATTATCCCATAGCCTACTAGACCTTACATTTTCTTGTTAGGGAGTATTCCACGTGTGAATATTTGGATTCTTAGGGTTCGTTTGTTTTGAGGAAAATGTACCAACTCTGGAAAATACTTTCCAAGAAGATAACTTTATTTTTGGTGTTTGGCTAAAACTTAAAAAGACTTGAAAAATACTTTCAATCGTTTAGTAAGGAAACTCTAACTAGAAAAATTATCAAAAAATTTGTATTTTTAAAAAATTATTTTTATATATTTTTATTTTTTTTCTTCCTTGGTCAATCTCTGGCCACGACTGGCCATAGGTGAGTTCCAGCCTCGTCCAATGCCATAAGATATAACCGGTTGAGGAAATAAAATATCGTTATACATTACTAAACGATAGAATTGTCGTGTTACATAGTATAAAAACAATTTATAACTAGTGATGAAAGTCATTGACCTCAACGAAACTATGGAACATTTGGGTAAAATTATAGCATTATTAAACAATTACTAGTGACAACATTAGAAGTTCTAGTGAGAGAAATCACTCATTTCAAATGCCAAAACTACGATTTCAGCTTCTTTTGAATATTGAAAAGACTATAAAACTCCCTATCTAAACAAATTTTTGTAAGAACAAAAATGTAACCTAAATGACATAAATTTCACTATTGCAATTCATCTTAATATCTGACACGGATTTTGATGGAACTTTTTTTCAGAAAGAAATGTTTAGGCTTGTAACTAACGATGGGATGACTTTCTATAAAATAGCGATTACTATTATTTTTTGGAGGGTGCAAGAGGGAGGGCGATTCTTTCATAATTGATTTATTTCCTTCACGTCTATATAGTATACATAATTTTTTTTGTGGGGACCCGTGGCTGTGTAGACATATAAAGACAATGTGCAATTCATTTTGAGATATTTTATGGTGTCTATCAGCTTTTTTATGTTGTTCAAAAATATCATAAAATAAAAACACGCTGAAATCAGCCTCTATTTATATTGCGAAAAATAAAAAAAATTAGAAAATATTTTTTCCTAAAATTAATCACTTATAATGTTTATAAAAATGAACAAACAAAAAATGTTTTCTTCATCCATGAAAATATTTAAACAAAAATTATTATTGATAATAAAAATATTTTTTATTAATTAATTAATTCAAGAAATATAAGCGATCATTTTTAAAAAAATAATTTTCAAATAAGCCCTTAAGGAATCATAATCTGATTGAATGAAAATATTATATATGTCACTCTCCTGTGGGCAGCAAGATGTAACGGTCTTTGATTTAATTTTTGATTGAGTGAGCACTTTCTTGAGATTTTTAGTTTACTTTATGGTATGTCAATAACCCTTAAAATTTGACTTAAAAAAACAGTAACTCTTAAATTGTCATACATCAGTAATAACAGACAATAAATTGTTTTCACTGGCTAAAATTGCAAAGAAAGGATACAAAGAGAGCGGCATATTGAACAGCAAAAAAAAAAGTTTTATTCACCTTCCATTCAATACATTGAAAAACAATGTGACAACAAATGAGCAAAATGCGCAGAGATGACGCTCATTCAAATGCTCAAAGCACAGCACACATCAAAGAACAGACAAGCATCTCACAACATCCTGAGGGTAGTCCAGGTGACCCCAAGAACCATCCACCTGACCTCCTCCGATAATGAAATCCATGAAGCAATTACTCATTTGATGATGCCGGGCCTATTGGGTTGCGCTTTGGCTCTGGTATTGTGAACTCGTTTAGGTGCATCAGGGGTTAAAGCATACATCTTCACCGCGAATAATTCCTGCGGTAATCCCTTCTGGTCCTGTAACGATTCAATGGATTCAGGCTGTAGTTCGTAAGGGAATCGACAATAAAATGCATGGAATAGCTAAGCTCCATGTAATACATTCAGGCTACATAACAGAGAAGAACCAGTAGAATTCTTCTAGCTGTTTGATATTTCCAACAGTAAAGTTGCATTAAGAAATCGCAAATTCGTCACTTCCCAAAAATATCATTTTCCAGATTAAGTTCAAGTAAATACAAATGCTGATTCAAATGAAATCCTTTGATCCAATATAAGGTTTAGAGGGTGTCAGTGTGTAGGAATGCTGTTATGAGACTAACGAATACCACAATTCATCAATCTCATGCTGAGTAATTCATTAGCTATCCCCACCTGATGAATTTCCGAAAAGTTCTTGCAAAGTCTTATATATTGTTGCAGAAAATCAAGTGGAAGGAAATAAGGTTTTACTATTCACAGTGGCAGAAACAATGATGCTCATTGCTCAATGCAACAGAGATGCTTGTTATGTAGGGTTTTACCACAAGGAAACATAGATTAAGTATGTATTAGGAGGACTGAAACCTTTGATTTGAACATATGCAATCCACACTGGTGGAAGAGCTCCTTAAAGTACGTACCGGACCTAGTGATGCTTCGATCTTCCTTGTCTAACACAAATCCTGCATACAGAAAAGTCTGGCTCATGAATCTCGAATGCTATTGGGAAACTAAGAAGAAAAAATTTGATGTGAACCGACATTAGGCTATTTATTTGAAGAGTCCTTAAGTAATCCTTCTTTTCTATTTTGAGGGAATCCGTAGATCCTCTTTGAATGAACCTTAATGCATAGCCAAAGCCATTGTTTTTCTCAACCCCCAAATAGCAAGCAATTGCATCTTCTTTTTTGTTGTCTTAAAAAAAAATCGTATGATATGAATCGACTTTCTCTTAACAGAATCATACCCACTCTTGAACACCTGTTAGACATGATTTGACTTTCTCTATCATGAACTTTTTCACTAATATATTTTAATCTCATACATCAAAATTGAATGATACCGATGATGAAGTACTGGTAGACACCATGCTCTTCTCAATTATCATAAATGTCGGGACTTTTGTGGATACTTGAAATAGTTATAGCCTGGTATACCAAAATAATCTGCCAAGTACAATATTTTAGACATTCAGATATCTATGCGCTTGGAAGGTAGTAAAAAAACTCAGTCTGACGTGCTGTCCTGAACTACTTTTAACTCTCTAGCCTACTTATTGGAATGCATCATCGACTCTTTCAACATGCTAAATTATACACTTGATTTTTCATTATCATTTATAAGATACCCATTCTTTTCAAACTACCATTCTTTCCCATATTCTCCTATAATTGATTCAAAAAGTATGCTTTCATAGATTATCATAGTTACAGACTCTGAAAGTTCGGAAAATGTGGAAAGGGTCATTATTTTCATATAACAACATGTAAGAATACTATATATCAACTCCATTCATAACAAACTTCTAATGACCCCAAGATACAAATATGGCATAGTTCCAGCAAGAAACTGTCCTGAGCCTGACTCGGTGCATGCGTATATTAACTTCTGTAATTTATGTCACAAACTCCCTGATTCAAACATATGAACAAACAAAATTAAGCTTACTAGAATAGCATATCGATTAAAGTTTTCCTTTTTAGCACTTGGCTCCTGTCCTCATATTGTCGACTTTTCTGGAAAGTTAAGGTCTGCATGTTTGAGTTAACCGTATCATCTTATATTATCAGGTCTAACCATAAATCCATCATCACTGAGAGTAGAGTATGAAAGATGAAATAAGTACCACTTCTAGCAATATTCTCCTTCAGGATGAAAAGCCCACCAGGTTTGAGGCAAGCCTGAAATATATTTTGCTGAAGACATGAGTCATTCATAAAAGCAAAGTAGCAGAAAGGGAAACCCAAAGACACTCCATAAAATGTCGCCACTTATCAGGTACCTATATGCCATTTCAAGGCAAATTAGTTTGGTTAGATATTCTAGAAAAGAAGGCTA
This sequence comes from Syzygium aqueum, assembly GCA_031216185.1. NCBI lineage: Eukaryota > Viridiplantae > Streptophyta > Magnoliopsida > Myrtales > Myrtaceae > Syzygium > Syzygium aqueum. The sequence continues at coordinate 15,552,633 of CM062234.1, forward strand.
TTTGATTGGTCGACAACTGATAATGTTGATACAATGGCTAAAATGATCATGGAAAGTATATGAATATGGACTCATGAAGACCTTAGAATAACGTAACAGAAAAAAAATAAGGCCTTAAGAGTGATATTATATAGACCAGCCACTGAAGGGAATATAATAGTTCAGATTAAAGCGCGGATGCCATAAATCTAACATTGGTGAAGAATCAATGTTAAATAGAATTTCTTGCTATAGATTCCATTAACTATAGCAATTTGAATCATTTTATGACCAATTATGGGGGGGATTTGGTATTGTCCTGACAAGGGTAGCAAGTTAGTGCCAGGGGAAAAGCATGGATCAGACATATTAGAAATCAAGAGAATAGAGAGTCCTTTGCTCCACTTTAGTCTTGTCTCTTCTTTCCTCAACTTCTCATTCTTAATTGAATCTTTTCTTTTACTTTTTTTTTATCTATTCCTTTCTCAGAGCATCTGCAGCACAATTACTGCTTATGAGGAGCTAAAAAAGGTCAAGCATAGTTTAACAGATATATAAGGCCTCGTTTGGTTCCATTGACAAGCAATCCATAAGTGGATCTTAAAACCAAGTATTTCCTTTTCATAGAATTGAATTCTTTTTCGATTGTTGGGTTGACACAAAAATTTAGGTCTTTAGAAGAAAACACATCTCGGTCATTGAACACCCAATGGCAGAGAATTGTTCATTTCTTGTTCTTTTTATCTCTTTTCTTTAGTCTCTTCTTTTCTTTTCCTCTTTTTCCCTTTCTGGTCTTCTACGTTCTTCCCCACCCAACCACACACAGCACATCTGTTGTCGCAAAGCCACCCCCACCTGTTGCCATCACAATCCCTTGCTGTCACCCCTCCATTGACCAATGACATCAATCTCTTGCCTGCTCAAGTCGTCCATTGCACCTCTCTCTCTCTCTCTCTCTCTCTCTCTCTCTCTCTCTCCACGCAGAGCTTGCAACCCGGCCCATAGAGGTCGCAACCTCTGTTGATTCTCTATGCCGAAGGTCACTTACCTTGCGTTGTTGCGCAAGGCCCAAGACCTCCATGGCCTTGGAGTCTTGCTTGAGCAACAGAGAGAGAGAGAGAGAGAGAGAGAGAGAGAGAGAGAGAGAGAGAGAGAGAGAGAGAGATGTGCAGTGAATTGAGTGAACTTACCAGTCTTTAGCAAGTTTCAGAGCAAGAAAAAAACAAGACATGTGCAAGTGAGCCCACACGGCAGTAGAGGCGATGGCAGCAGCGTGTTGGGTGAAGTAGGAGATGATGGGGGTTACAGCTCCATGGTTTTAGGGTGATAGACAATGGTTAAGGTGGAATTGGAATCCCAACACTAACTATTAGTAGGTGATGTGATTCTACTTTTTTTGAAGAATCTAATTTAAAGAGCAATTTGATTCCATGTTGAAATTTCTTTCAAATGCAATAATCTCAAGCTTTGCATTTCAATTCTTCCAATAATCAATTTCTCAGGGAACCAAACATGGCCTAAAAGTATTTACACACAGAGAAAAAGCTCGAAGTAAGAAAAAAAAATCTAATAAAGCAGCTCATTACTGCTTTGCTTCTCCATCTTCTTCTCAAATTTTATCTTTTGTTTCTCAACTTTAGGAACAAGGGACAGATAACTGACCAGGTGACTATGTACCTTCTTCCCCTTGCATGCCTCTCAAGACGAAAATATTTGACAATGCAAATGCTATAAAAGAATTTAAGCCACAAATAAATATGTGAAAGGCATTAATGATCTCTGTACTTTTGCCTGAAATTCAGAACCGTCCCTCTGTTTCTTTTTTGTACAAAATGATCCCTACGCATTTTAAAAAATGTCACTATTAGCCCTTCGGTTAAATTCAGCCGCCACAGAAACTGAGTTGGCAATCGGAAAGTTAAGGTGGCAATCTGAGAACAAATGTCGTGTTTTTAATGATGTTGCTGATCTTGTCATTATAATAAAAAAATGGAAAAAATTATGTGAGAAAAATTAAAAAATAAGGACAAAAAGTTCAATGAAAAGTCACATAAAAAAACAAGTGGATAGAGCACTTGGTGATTATACAATCAAACCGCCACCACCGCCACCACCGCCACCCCCACCACCCCCCCGGCCCAATACACACACACACATAAAAAAAAACGAGTGGTCCCTGCCCACTTGACGGCAACCACCAATGTCAAGGTCGTCTGTTTGCAGCAACCACCACATTGATTGTCTTCGTGTCTGTCACAGTGGTCGCATGAGACCGCCACAACAGATAGAGCCCCCATGACGCGATGGTTGCCTGTCAAGAGTGACCACAGTCAAGGTGTGGCCCCTATCAATGGTGTTTTGGTGACCCCCGCGACTGTGGTCTCAACTCCAGCAACACATGCACAACAAGGAGGGAGCAGATCGAGCACCACCACGCAATGGGATCACCTGAGGGGTGCGATCACCAAGTGGTGGTTGCAGGCATTGCCAATGGCATGCAGGTTACTGCCTGACTTTTTATTTCATTGGTATGGCAAGGTCAGAGAGAGAGTTTTGAATAAATGCAAAGAAGTTCACAAAAACCAGGTCAGCTTTAAAAAAAAAAAAGCCCACGTCAACAATTTTTTAATGAGTCAACATGTTAGCAAAATCAGTCACCAGACCAGTGCAAGGACGGACGGTGGCACATGTTAAAAAGTACAGGAATTTTCATTAACTTTTATCCACCAAATAAATACTCATTCCAGGAATAATAACTAGCAAATGAAAAATTCATTAACTTTTATGCTCTAAAACACCTGACACCAACAGCAACCCCCGAAGCTCATCATACATTTTGGGCAGCAGTCCAACCTCCAAGGAATTTTCACAATAATAGCAGCCCATTGTCTTTTGCAACAGCAGCTGAACCTCAGAAAGACTACTGCCACAGCAATGATAGCAGACACTATACTGTCCTAGGCCTATCTCCAGTTGATACTCCAATATACATCACTATCAAATTAAAGATTTTGATCATGCTTCACATTTCTAGGTTTCTTAGAACCTGGAGCAGTTTTACACTGTTTTCTTAAGGGGACAATAGTTGACTTACTTTGGCTCTCATAAAGAACGATATAAAGTCATCATCTGCAAGATGGCCAATGCACCACTGAATCCATATGACTTCATATCGTCCTACATCAGGTGTGAATTCCTAAAACATAAACAAATGAGTTTCAACATGAAATAAGTACACCACTTACATACTACTTGTACAAGTGAAAGTATAGCAATCCAGTGGGACAAAGCAAACATTTCTAGAAGACATTATATACATGCATTTGCAAATCTGAAAGCAAACAGGCAGCCTGTGGATCAAATTTAAGGCAACTAGTCAATAATCCCAGTTTAAAATCCTTGAAACATCTATACTTTCAGATATATGAAACCTATAACCCAGATAACTTGTTTTCTCCTTTGATTGAAAAACAATAAAATATTTTATATTTGTAAAAGAAAAACAAAGGGGTACCACATCAATGCAAAATCATAATGTGTGCTATTGTGTTCATGTAACCATAGCCTGTAGCTATTCCCTGATAAACAGAATGACCTTATAATCACTATAACATTTAATATAGTCCTAAAATTCTAAAGACGATATCATGGAATCATATATATTGATAGTTTACAATGTGAGGACCAATTAGGTACATTTCGAATCTGTCCAATATTACTCACCTGAAGGGGGACACAGAAGAAATTAGTGGCCTTGTTATCGATTGCTGAACCACTTTCAGGAACCAAACTTTCACGGGCAGCTTCTAGGAAGTGCGATACAGGCTCAAGGAGATCAACCTACGTACCGGACGAAAAGAAAGATATAACAATATTTGAAGAGCTGACACTTCTCTCCACTAACAAGTGTCAATTTGGCCCAACAATACATCAAATGTTGTGGTGAACACTATCAACAAGGTTTCGCAATGAATATGTTAACTACCGAGTAGCAGAAAGCGATCCTCTGTCTTAACACCCAGAAAATAGTCATTAAAAATTAAGTTATGTAGGTGTAGAAGTACAGTTGACGCCAATCTACAAGAAAGGAAAGAACAAGATAGATTTTGCCCTAGTTATGAAACAAAAATGGACATTGATTTGTCAGGATTAGGGGTTGAAGCAATGAAAGACTAGGAGGTCAAAGAAAAAGACAACAACCTGCCATGGCTAGATAAATATAGGCCTGGACTCCTTAAACAAATATCACACGCAACCCAACTGCTAAAAAAACCAAATGTGAGACATTCCCCGGTATATTGTTCTTCAAGTTGAAGGGAATAACGATGCTGAGTTTCCAGTCTTACAAGTCATTTTTGTAGCTAGAGCTAAAGCAAGTTTGCTGGCCAGAGCAACAAGGAAAATACAACTTTACCTCAGCAAAGAACCTGATTAAAAGATTCTTGGTGACTCTTCCAATGCCAGAACCACAATCTGCAAGAGCTGTCCGTATTGGTGAAGAGTTTCTGAAAAGAGAAACCAGCTGACTGGTACTTATGAAGAGTCAAATCCATGAATTAACAAAAACCAAAACAAACACAAGATATTTTTGATATAGATTTATGTCAAAATAAGTATAATGCAACAAATATGTTGCCAATTGACTCTCCATATATGATAACCGAAGCATTCCAGATGTTGTCAACAACATGCTGATTAATTGGTCATGGTTAATGTCCAGTGGCTGCAGAATCATATATTTTACAAAGTTTCACGTGAACGTGTTAGAGAAAAGTCAAATTGTGCCACAAGATTTGCCACTGGGCCCACATAGTCATACAAAGCCAAAGTGGATTATCTGGAGCTTTAAGAAGAGTTTAAGTGGGCAAAGGAAGGCTTTTTCATCAAAGGGAGGTAGACAAATGCTGTTCAATAGCATGCTTTCTGATCTTCCATTTGACTTCCTCTCTTTGTTTCCAACACCTATCTCACTGGCAAAAAGACTTAGGAACATACAGAAAAGGTTGCTCTAATCTGACAGTCGGCCGGTCTAATAAGAATATTTTAAAATAATCAATTTCTAATGGATGCCTTTCAGTAAAGCTTTGTAACGCAGGGGTGGGATGTGATGACTTCCATGGTAGAACACTATGAGAGAGGAAAATGGTAGGAAAAAGACACTGCATTCAGAGATTAATTCCTGGTTTTTTTTCTACGTAAACGAGGAGCAAGATAGTTACAGTGCTGATTACTACAATGGAGAAGTGGCATGCGAATTGGGAAGTTGACTTCTTACACATGGGTCAAGGTTGAGAGCTCAAAGCTTTCTCAAACTGTCTTCAGATGTTGTATAGAACGACACTAGATATGGGAGAGAACGATTGTCCACACTAAAATTATTCTACTACCGCAACTTCTTTTGTCAAATCCTACTACTCTAATCTCATCTCTGCTCAGATGCAAGTGCAAATGAACACGATCTTCTTTGGGAATCTATTTGCAAAGTCAAGGATGCTCAGGAGTTTCCTTTTTCTCTTGGGAAGCAAGGGGACTTATTCTCACTTTGGACAATAAAAAAAAAGGGATAAATGGACAACACTAGTAGTTAGATGATTTTTGTGCAAGAAAAAGGAGAGATTCTAATAATTGCTATATTGCAACTGGACAGGATATATTTGAACTACATTTTTGGCAGTTTTAGAAGTGAAGTGGATCACTTCAATCACTGTGCAACATGAACTTTGGGCTATTAGAGGGGCCATGAATTTGTGTTTTTCAGAGAAGAGGATTCCTCTCCTCGTCTTCTGGCTCATTTGGGAAGAAAGGAAAAAATAAACCAGAGGTGAGTTGAATTTCTAGGAATAATTGGTCATGCATTAACCCCTTTGGTATAGTGGGAAAATTCAATTTCATAAATCTAGATTGTTGGAAATGTCAAAACCAATCTTTAGAGCATGATTTTGTCTATGAGTGGCTTTCCTTCTAAAGATGATACATACAGGGGTGTTTAGCCCTTGCAACCTTCTTAGAAGTATTTTGTTTATCATTAAAAATGAAAAAGTATAAGTTGCACACCAATAGACCCTATTTTCAATGCAATCATATCCATCAATAACCAATGAGGGCGTCTTTCTGCAGTAAGTGAACGGTGCAAATTGTGGCATATTACGATGGGACTAATTACAATCTTACAAAGCATGCACTTCAGATCCTCTACAAGATTATAAGGTTAGCAAGCTCTGTAGCTTAGTTTCACATCTGGTGTGAACTTCTTTTGCCATGCAAATTGCCCTAATCAACAAAGTAAAAAAGCCATCGAATCAGGAAATCTTCACTTTTCGTCTCGATCCTATTTAGGTATTTCCAAATGTCAGAGAACAATTTCTGCAACTAAGTCACTAAATCCCTCTATCTGGAGATGGGTGTTCAAACAAGTTAATACAATGAAATGGAAAATTGTAACCGTAATCTAAGAATTATCAATCTCTTCAATGTCTCAGTCGAATTAATCCTATTCGAATTTTAGAAGTGAAGTGGATCACTTCGATATTGGTTCCTGATAGCCACTGGGAAAATATGTTGAGAAATCTGCACAAAAAAGAACTTAAGTGGGGAAGTTCACAGAAACAAGTTTTGACAGAGAAAAAGGGATGGTCTGAGAAAGCGAAACTGAGTCTTTCCAGAACGGAGTCTTATTCATCTCCAGCTAAGGCTGAGAACATTGAAAGGTCACTAGGGCATCTGTAAAGCATAGGTTTTCAGAAATTTTGTCTAGGCAGCTTGGCAAAGTGATGGTGCTGAGGAGACGAGCAGCCATCAAAACATAGGTCAGAAGGATCAGAAGTTCTTATGTCTTTAATTGCATGGATAAGAGACGTTCAAGTGTGAATTCTGGGAGTGAAGAGAAGTCCTCCTGACCTAGCTAGTCCCTTATTAGCGGTATTCTCGACCATGGGTAGGACCAGGAGAAAAGCAGTTTTAGCTTATCCGTGGATGAACACGATGATCAGATGCAAAGTATGGACCAGACAGTGAATGATTCACTGCCTCCTGCTTCTTTGATGTTCCTGGCAAGACCTCTCTAATACTGAACTGGATAACGATTCAGCAGGAAAAGTCGTGCATGACCCCATGACTTAGCCAAAGACCGATGATGATTTTTATCTCTGTTAATTGTATGGAATTTCTTTTATGGTTAGACCTGTTTACTGTTAATGACATTCCATGGAACTTGCAGAAAAAAATTATAGAAACAAGTGTAATTTGGCACTCCAACAATCAATGAAAGTGGGAGCGTGAAAATTCAAGTGAATGTGAATTCTCGAACATGGAGATTAGTTTAAGCATATTAAAGGAGTTGTTGATAACATGACATTATAGTATGCTAGATGGTTAAAAATATCTCTAATTGTCCAAATTTCATACTTGACGCATCATAAACGATTACTCGAGGAATTGGCAGATGCCTCAACATTCAACTTGAGGAAAGAATACTGTCTAGCAGTAGTTCATGGCTGGTATCATATGATTTTTCATCTGCAAATCTAATTGTCCTAGTGACAAATTTGATGGAGCATACTTAATCACATATTACAGGTGTTCAAGGAAAAGGTACGGTTCTGTCGAGAGAAAAGAAAAGGATCAGATGCAATTCGCTTGCTGATTAGGTTGGAGAGAAGAGTAATGCATTTGGCAGGTATCCGTAATTGTTTCCCAGAAAATAGATGTTGAAAGTGAATCATATGTTCACCCATTTCCTCACCTGCTGTGAAGTTTCAGACTCTGCAAGTAGCATTCGAAAAATTCATCTGCTAGACGATTGCTCAGCAATGCGGTTGCCGAATCATGGTATTAGTCGAGCTTGTAACGTTCCTATGGCTGAATTTCCCTACTGGGACTCTGGATAATGGTTTCTCGAGGTGTCATTTGAATAAGCATTTTAGCTAGTGTAGAATCTGGAAGTGAGATTATAGGTTGTCTTCTTTTGAAGAATCTGGAAGTGAGATTATACATTGTCTTCTTTTGAAGCGACAACGAAAGTTCATTTTTTCATGTGGCGCCAATGTGCCATCTTGTGTCATTTCGTTGCATTCTAGCTTCTCACAGTGAGATGACACAAGATGGCACATTGGCGCCACATGAAAAAATGAACTTTCGTTGTCGCTTCAAAAGAAGACAATGTATAATCTCACTTCCAGATTCTTCAAAAGAAGACAACCTATAATCTCACTTCCAGATTCTACACTAGCTAAAATGCTTATTCAAATGACACCTCGAGAAACCATTATCCAGAGTCCCAGTAGGGAAATTCAGCCATAGGAACGTTACAAGCTCGACTAATACCATGATTCGGCAACCGCATTGCTGAGCAATCGTCTAGCAGATGAATTTTTCGAATGCTACTTGCAGAGTCTGAAACTTCACAGCAGGTGAGGAAATGGGTGAACATATGATTCACTTTCAACATCTATTTTCTGGGAAACAATTACGGATACCTGCCAAATGCATTACTCTTCTCTCCAACCTAATCAGCAAGCAAATTGCATCTGATCCTTTTCTTTTCTCTTGACAGAACCGTACCTTTTCTTGAACACCTGTAATATGTGATTAAGTATTCTCCATCAAATTTGTCACTAGGACAATTGATTTGCAGATGAAAAATCATATGATACCAGCCATGAACTACTGCTAGACAGTATTCTTTCCTCAAGTTGAATGTTGAGGCATCTGCCAATTCCTCGAGTGCAAAGAAGTTCACAAAAAACCAGGTCAGCTTTAAAAAAAAAGCCCACATCAACAATTTTTTAAAGAGTCAACATGTTAGCAAAATCAGTCACCAGACCAGTGCAAGGACGGACGGTGGCACATGTTAAAAAGTACAGGAATTTTCATTAACTTTTATCCACCAAATAAATACTCATTCCAGGAATTTTTTTTTTTTTGGTAAGGACTCATTCCAGGAATAATAACTAGCAAATGAAAAATTCATTAACTTTTATGCTCTAAAACACCTGACACCAACAGCAACCCCCGAAGCTCATCATACATTTTGGGCAGCAGTCCAACCTCAAGGAATTTTCACAATAATAGCAGCCCATTGTCTTTTGCAACAGCAGCTGAACCTCAGAAAGACTACTGCCACAGCAATGATAGCAGACACTATACTGTCCTAGGCCTATCTCCAGTTGATACTCCAATATACATCACTATCAAATTAAAGATTTTGATCATGCTTCACATTTCTAGGTTTCTTAGAACCTGGAGCAGTTTTACACTGTTTTCTTTAGGGGACAATAGTTGAATTACTTTGGCTCTCATAAAGAACGATATAAAGTCATCATCTGCAAGATGGCCAATGCACCACTGAATCCATATGACGTCATATCGTCCTACATCAGGTGTGAATTCCTAAAACATAAACAAATGAGTTTAAACATGAAATAAGTACACCACTTACATACTACTTGTACAAGTGAAAGTATAGCAATCCAGTGGGACAAAGCAAACATTTCTAGAAGACATTATATACATGCATTTGCAAATCTGAAAGCAAACAGGTAGCCTGTGGATCAAATTTAAGGCAACTAGTCAATAATCCGAGTTTAAAATCCTTGAAACATCTATACTTTCAGATATATGAAACCTATAACCCAGATAACTTGTTTTCTCCTTTGAATGAAAAACAATAAAATATTTTATATTTGTAAAAGAAAAACAAAGGGGTGCCACATCAAAGCAAAATCATAACACAGAGTCTTTCCAGAACGGAGAGAGAAAATAAGTTTTCCCCTATGGGCAAAGAAAGCTCTAGAAGTATTAACTTCCAGAGCCAATCAAGGGCAACTTCAGTAAGCTCTGGAGAGAGAAAATAGCATTCTCATCCAGAAGCAGGGAAGATCTCAAGCAAAGTGTCATAGAAACAGCAATACTAGCAATAAGTGTTCCCGTGCTGAACTGAGAATCTTGAAGGTAGATCCTTTGTCATCTTCAGCACTTGGGTCTACTTTACCATTGTTTTGTGCAAAAACTTATCCAAGATTGCCAAATGGTCTTGAAGTGCAAAGTTATGACCAAATAAACACGTAACCAGTGAAGTGCAAAGTATTGTGGCTCAAACCCCAGCTCATTGATAGGGATGGGCATGGGCATGGATTCCCCATGCCCCAAGGTGGCCCGCCCCATTAGAGGTGAATTTGTGGTAAGAAAGCAGGGAACGGGGCGCAGGGCACTGAGGGGTAAGTTCCTTGCCGCACGTTCCTCAGGCCTGTCCGGAGCCCATCCCTATTCACAAGGTGACTGTAGAGAAATGAATCAACAGTAGATAGCAGATGGTACAAAGCGGCTGAAGCCTCAATTACAGGAGGCAGGCGGGCCAGAATTAAATTCATTAATACTCCGCACCTTGGATGTATTTCCTCCATAAATTCAAGTCTCCGAAGGTATCAAAGAACTTCTTGAATATCAAAATTAAGGATAAGACCGTTTTATGAAACGATAACTCATCAAACTTGTTAATGGAGTTCTCTTCGCGAAGCCCTCTCACTTGAGAGAGACGTTCAATGTCCACATGAAGAACATATGCCAATGGCACCAAGAATTGGTGCATCCCTGTCGAAGGAAAAAGTGAAATTTAAGGCCAATGCATCTGATGAACTTCACATGTAAGAAATGCCGAGATATTGTGCATTGTCAATGTAATTCAAGAAAGATGGCAGTAAAAGTGACGAGTGATTTCTTTTATTAGAAAACGACACACAAAGTCCTTGCCTCACAAGTATTTAAATCTATCACCTCAAGTTCGCATTCAGCATTTGCAAGATGAATAACATTCCGAAGAAATACGTTAGAGCTATACCACTCAATGCTCGGTCATTCAAATAAATGAAGACCTATATTGTAAATATTCCTTATACATGACATTTGCTTTGTCTGTATGGATGTCCAAGGGACCACAATAATTTTTTTTATGATATCTGAAAAGCACAAGTGCAGGATCCAGCTACCTGGATGCCCATGGAACACCCAGCAGTCCCCAATGAACACCATGAGAAGATTGTCCTTAGAGTGCAGGTGTCCAAAAGTAACTTCATCCTCTGGATATAAGCACGATAATCCTGATCTACCATCTTCTTTAGCTCATAATTCCTAAAGAGGTGACCTCAACTGCTATCTGGTAATGGATAACATACAGCTTTTCGCTCATGCAGGTATTTAAATTACCCAGACACAAAAGCTACCATTCAATAGAAATCAGGAATAAACCACATTCACCCTGACTATGGTCGCATTGGAGAGACAGAAGCATTACATGCGGGTAAGACCATTATTGAATAAAGTGAAGAAATAATGATCGTCATTGTCTAATAAAACAACCACATGTCCTACTTACTAGTTAAATGGTTCTAAACCATTAAACCCTAAAAGCACTCAACCCTAATTATTGTCATCCTCCTATTTATGCCTGCAAATGTTGCCCTTTTCACATTAAGAATTAATCTTGAAAAGCAAAATTATGGTCTAAATCCTTAATATTGTCTACCAAAAAATCCTCCTACTTTCCCTATTCCCTTTGTTCATATCGTTGGACCAGTCAGTACCCATAAAAGAGAAAAAATTTCATGGCTTCTTCAGAAAGAACAATTGATGATTTGTTCATCATAAAGGATAAGTATAGAATCTGAAAAACATAACTGTTCTCAAAGGTAGTCAATAACAACAGCTATTTGACAAGGAGAACAGCAACAGGACTTAAATTAACCTGGTCCATCGTAAGTCAGTTGAATTACTTCCATTTTTGAAAATATGTGGATCACAGAATACACCTTCACAAGCTCGGATTTCTGAGAGCTGTAAATAAGCACAATTAACTTAAAAAAAAAAAACAAAATTAGATTGCGAAAGTACATCTAAATTCTTTCTCTGAAGGTTAAGCTTCAACAATATTTGCATTTAAGAAACTTGCTTCCAATGAAAAGAACAACATGAACTCAAATCTCTTTACCACACTGTGAATGATGCAGCAACAGGTAGTTAATATAAACAAGAAAACGCTCCTTGACCGAAATTAGTAGAGTTTTTAACAAAATCAAAGTTTCAGAAACCGAATTCTATATCTTTGTTTTCCTTGGAGTTGTCTCCGATTGATTGCCCCAAGGCTCTATAGAAACAGAGAGGAAGTTGCAGAACATCCTTTCACTTGTTCAATCGCATTCACAACTGTCATTAATAACTGTTATCTCAGTTTTTTGTAGTTCTCACTGTACAGGTCTAAGATGATAGAGCATCTTGACCCAGCAAAGCTTCTAATCATAGAAAGAGATAATAGTTAGTCAAGCACAAGCCAGAGAGCAGACAATCAGCAATGACACTGTTAAAAAGTTTGAAAATATTCAAAAAATGTACATGCCACTTGCAAATTTTATCAATGACAATACACACAAGATACATATGATAAAACAGGCAACAAAAGGGACAAAAGAATAGAAAAGACTATCTATCTAATCAAAAAAAAAAAGAAAGAAAGAAAGAAACAACAAGCAATGTAAAAGATAACTTTGAGAATCATATGGCAATCTTGGATGGCACCCATACACACAATTGGAGCTAAAGATATGTCAACATCATATGATCATGGAAAATGAATGCAGACGAAAGGTTCACAAAGACAAGCAAGCAAGCGGGGGCAGGAAGACGTAAAGAGCAACGGCAACATAGACAAACCTGTTGACCAAATGTCTATTGATCCTATGAAGCTATATCTGCCATTAATGCCTGGAAGTGAGCCATCATGAATCAGAGACAGCAAGCAATACTCAAGGTAATAACGTTGGAGCAAAATTAGTTTTCTTCTGCATTAGCAAACAAATCCTTTCAGAAGCAGGTTGACCTTTTCTACCTCCCCACTTGAACATAGTGAAGCAACCAGGGAATAGAAAGAGTCAAAGTCATTAAGCTTAGCTTTCGTCGCCCTCACAGCATCCTCCACATTCTTCACTTCCAATGGCCAAATTTCCAGACCTTTATTGCCAAGGTCTGTCATAGACCTTGCAACATCTGTTTTAAATCCCTCTCCCTCATAACGCATGTTTGGTTTTGCCAACTCATTAAAATCAGCATGGAATTTCTGAATAGGATGATAAATGTTGCCAATTTCATCGAGGAGAGTAATAGCTGCTTTTATATTCCCTTGCTCACATAAAAGCACAAGAAAATTGTTCGATTCCGTTTCAAACTCAGAGTCAACTTTGTCTATCAGCTCCACTATAGGCTGAGACTGAAGCATTTCTCTCAACACATTCCTTGCCTCTTCCATCCTTCCCTTGGCACTTAGACCTCTTAGCAGATACTGAAAACCCAACAGATCAGGTAAGATAGCTTTATTCTTGAACTCAGAAAAAAGGGTGCGAGCCCCTTCCATATCCCCACTTCGGCAAAAGCCATTAATCACGGCACTTACAGTGAATGCATCCACCTTAAGGCCTTTCATCTCCATTTCACGGAGAAGCTGCAATGCATTGTCCAACATACCAATCTTAGAATAGCTATCAATTAATGAGTTGTAAACATGAGTACCAGGTTCGAGCCCCTTACGGATCATTTTCTGGAAAAGTAGTTGAGCATCAGTCAGAAATTGCTCCCTGCATAGAGCATCAATTAGTGTACCATATGTGATCTCAGATGGAACCACACCAACTTTCTCTAGAGAATCACAGAGCCGAAATGCTTCCATGAATCGACCCTGGCGGCACAACCCATTAATGACTGAATTGTAAGAGACAATGTTGAGGGCTATCCCCTTCTTCCTAATGAAAGAGCAAAGATCAAGTGCCTGGTTAAGATATCCTCGCTTGCAGAGACCATTGACCATGATCGAATAATCAACCACATCCATAGGAACATGATCTATCGCATCCATGAGTAGCTTATATGCATCTAAAACTCTGTCATCCTGTATAAGTATCTTAAATACAGATGTAGTTAAGGTGACAATTGACTTTCCCTCCTCCATCTTGTTGACAAATTGAAGGGCCCTGTCGACATCCTTCAAGCTTAGATATCGTGCTATTGTTTTTCCCACTTTAGGGTCACCACTTCCATATTCTTTAAGAAATTTACACAGAAAAGGCTCAATCATGTGTTTCTTCCCGTCAATAAGTCCTTTTAGCATTAAAAAGTAAGACTTGCTTGTAATGAGTGAGCCATTCCTTCTCATCAACATGTAAATCTCCAACGCGGACTCTGAAAAACCTTTTTTGCACAAAAAGCAGATAGCCTCGTTACATACCTTATTGTGTATTTCCAAGGGTAGTTTCTCGATTCTGACAACCAAATTTAAGACGCCATCAGCATTTTGGTCTCTAAAAGCTGCCTTAATCAATACCTTACAAATGCGTGTGTCTGCGGGCAAATCCTTTTCAATAAGTTCAAGAAATACATCAATGGCCATATCAATCATGGCTTCCCTGCACAGGCCCTGGAGGATACAGTTGTAACATGCAACAGAAGAAATTGATGTCTCCCTGAACTCATCAAATATCTCTAGCGCCTCATCTATTCTTCCTAGTTTACAGAATCCATCAATTAGCGTACAGTACGTAATGGAATCAGCAGTTAAATTCATATGTGCCATTCTCTTATAGAGTGCATGAGCATCTTCAAATGCTCCCACCATGAATGACGCCTTAATTAGTATGTTACACATGACAATGTCCGTAGAAAATCCAGCTTCTTCAAACCTCCGCCTTATATCTAGCACTCCCTGGACATTCTCTTCTCCAATGTACCCATGCAACAAGGTACTGTATGTAACAACATCTGCCACAACTCCCTTGGAGAATTTATCTGCCTCGCATGTTCTCTCAGATTTGCACAGTCCGTTCACAACAGTATTGTACGTAACGACACCCGGACTAATCCTCTTCCGATCCATGTCACTCAGCAAATCAAGAACAAGATCAAAATCACCTTTCCTACAAGCAACATCTATCAAAGTTGCATACAGAAGTTCATCCGCAACCATCCCTATATCTTCAATGGTCTTAAAAATGTTATATGCTTCTTCCAGTTTTCCTTTCCGGCAAAGTCCCAATATCACCACGGTGTAAGTAACTAGGTTGGGTTTCAATCCTTCATTTCTCATCTTCGACAAAAATCCAACCGCCTTTTCTGCAGTTTCTTCTCGAGAAAATCCCTCCATAAGGACGGTATAGCTAACAGCATCTGCACCAATTCCTTTCTCTAACATTTCACTATTCTTCCTAAAAGCCTCCATTACAAAACCTTCCTTGAGATAACCCCAGACCCAACAAGTAAAAAACACGACATCAAAAGCCAGACCCTCCTCCTCCATCGCACGAAATAAATTGCCGACCTCGTCAACCCTACCTAACTTACAAAGAGCATGTACAAGGGCAGTGTAAGTGACTAGATTGGGACGTAAAGCCCCCGAAATCTTGGCCTTCTCAAAGAACTCAACGCCAAGTTCTGGTTTCCCGATTCTGCAAAACCCAGCAATAACAGAACTACAAACGAAATTATTAAAAGGGTATTCCATCTTTTCGTCCGCCATCAACTCCATGACCTCAATCGCTCTTCCCATCATCCCGCGAGAGCTAAACCCATGAATTAAAGAACAAACAGTATAGGAAGAAGGCAAGACACGACACCCACTCAAGCAGTCGCGAAAAACTGACAATGCTCTTTCCGGGTCCTCGCGATGGACACAGTAGCCTTGAATTATAGAGTCCCAGATGCGGTTCTTCGCAAAATTCGAAGCCCTGGCCGTCGGAGACCTCATGAACCGCTCTGCTACCTCGAATTTGCTGAGTTCGAGAAGAGCCCGCGTGAAGATGGAGTGAGTGCGCGAGTTGGGGTGGACATTGTTTTGCTCCAGCTGAGACAAGAGGTGGACAATGGAGTCGAATTTGTGGGATCGAGAGAGGAAGAGGAGGTGGTGGTTGAAGTGCTTGATGGCGGGAGTGAACCCTCTCTTGAGAAGAGTCTGGACGGACGAGGCATTGCATGCTCTCTTGTTGGAGCGAAAGGAAGAGAAGGAACGCGAAAGCTTGGTCGGGGACATGGAGAGAATCCAGGGAACGATGGTGTTGCGGAGCTGCTCGCGGACACCACCAAGGCTGACGGATTTGGCCGAGAGAAACACGAAGAGCCCTACAGACGAGAACTAGTAAAGACAAATCCAGCTCTGTTTGTTTTGAAAAATATATATATTTTTCTCATTTTTTAACATTTGATTTGAATCAATGAAAAATATTTTCTTACTCAACGAAAAAAATTTCCTATCAAAGTTTAAATTCAGGAAAATTTTTGGAAATATGATTAGCTATCGATAGAAACTTGGACCCAAAACTCTACGTTTGGACACGGAAATCCCAAGATCTTGGGTAGCCAGGCTCGGGTCCATCGAGGCCAGGCTAAAGACCTCGGAGTCCAAGGCCCGGTCCCCCGTCGCCCACTCCCAGGTCCATAAAGGCCTAGCCCAAACCCTTGGTGCTCGTACCCATACCTCAGGCATACGAACTCAGGTCCATAAAGGCCATGCTCGGGTTCCCTATGCTCAAGCTCCGATCTAGGTCCACAAAGGCCGTATATGGGTCTTCGGCGCTCGGGCTTGGGTCCAATTGATAAAACATTTGCTCTTATAAAAATATTTTTTTAAAAAAAATAGAATTTTTTAATTTTTATAAATAAATCAAAATTTTTACTTTTTCTTTTTTTTTAAAATCAAAAATTTTATTATTTTTAATTTTTATCTTTTCTTTTCTTTTTTTCTTTTTGCTTCTTTCTTAGCCAATCGCTGCCCGGCGAGCTTGGGCCTTGCCAAATCAAGGGAGCTCACTACCTCTAGTGGCAAGCCTCGAGCCTCACTAGATCTAGCAAACTTGAGCCTCGTGGCGTTGGACGAGGCTGGAACTCACCTATGGCCGGTCATGGCCAGAGACCAACCAAGGAAGAAAAAAAAAGAAAAATATATAAAAATAATTTTTAAAAAATACAAATTTTTTGATAATTTTTCCTATTAGAGTTTCCTTACTAAACGATTGAAAATATTTTCCAAGTTTTTTTAAGTTTTAGCCAAACACCAAAAAATAAAGTTATCTTTTTGGAAAGTATTTTCCAAAGTTGGTTCATTTTCCTCAAAACAAACGAACCCTAGGAATTCAAATATTCACACGTGGAATACCCCCTGACAAGAAAATGTAAGGTCCAGTAGGCTATGGGATAATAACATAAATGGTCCATAAAATTTGATTCAATATACAATCTGATCCATGAACTTTTAATTTATTTAATGTTGACCCAAAACTTTACCCAATATGTAATGTGATTCGTAAACTTTTAATTTGTTTAATTTGGTCCTTTAACTTTTAGTATGTATTCAATTTAATTCCTAAATTTTAATATTGTCATTCCAATAATTTAAATTCAAGGACAGCATTAAATATTTTCAAAGACTAAATTGAATATGTATTAAATATCCATGGGACCATATTGAATAATTTAGAAGTTTAGGGTCAACATTTCATATTGAGCTATAGTTCATAGGACCGCATTGAACAAATTAAAAGTTGAGGAATCATATTACACATTTGGTCAAAGTTCAAACACAATTTATGTCATTTTTCCTATTTTTTACTGGACTAGCCCTACAAACAAAATTCTTTGAATCTAAAGTCAGAAAATATGTACTTGTTAAATTGGTAATTACTGATATTTAAGGACTGTAAATTTCATAATTAAATTAAGGATAGTCTTGACAGTCCAGAATAATTACTTAAGATAGGTTCAATTAATTTACGAACTTAAAAGGAACATTGCCGTTGTTAGGTAAATTTACTGAGAGTGGAGAAGAAGAAATTTACGATCAAGACATTGTTTACTGTTTCTTGAGTGAAGTTATTATTGTTAGAACCATATGAGAACTTGAGGTAATTTTTTATTAGTAAAATTAGAGTCCTAATTGTAATTCATATGGACTTGAAGGTTATTTGCAATTATTGAGGTCAACAACTACTAATTGTAGGCTCTATGGCTTGAAATAATTTGAGATTAGTTACTGTGGTATTAGTTAATTATTATGAGATAGCATTTTCATCTTACGAACTCTATAGCTAAATTACTACTCGAATCAGAAAAGTACTTGCTATAGGTTTAGTTGAAATTACGACTTCAGACAAATTACGATAATCAAGATCAGTTTCCATAAGATATAACCGGTTGAGGAAATAAAATATCGTTATACATTACTAAACGATAGAATTGTCGAGTTACATAGCATAAAAACAATTTATAACTAGTGATGAAAGTCATTGACCTCAAGGAAACTATCGAAGATTTGGGTAAAATTATAGCATTATTAAATAATTACTAGTGACAACATTAGAAGTTCTAGTGAGAGAAATCACTCATTTCAAATGCCAAAACTACGATTTCAGCTTCTTTTGAATGTTGAAAAGAGTTTAAAACTCCCTATCTAAACAATTTTTTTTAGAACAAAAATGTAACCTAAATGACATAAATTTCACTATTGCAATTCATCTTAATATCTGACATGGATTTTGATGGAACTTTTTTTTAGAAAGAAATGTTTAGGCTTGTAACTAACGATGGGATGACTTTCTATATAATAGTGATTCCTATATTTTTTTGGAGGGTGCAAGAGGGAGGGCGATTCATTCATAATTGATTTATTTCCTTCACGTCTATATAGCATACATAATTTTTTTTTTATTGGGACCCGTGGCTGTGTAGACATATAAAGACAATGTGCAATTAATTTTGAGATATTTTATGGTGTCTATCAGCTTTTTTATGTCGTTCAAAATATCATAAAATAAAAACACGCTGAAATTAGCCTCTATTTATTTTGCAAAAAATAAAAAATTTAGAAAACATTTTTTCCTATAATTAATTGCTTATAATGTTTATAAAAATGAACGAACGAAAAATGTTTTCTTCATCCATGGAAATATTTAAACAAAAATTATTATTAACAATAAAAATATTTTCTATTAACTAATTATTTCAAACAATATAAACGATCATTTTTAAAAAAATATTTTTCAAATGATCCCTTAAGGAATCATAATCTGATTGAATGAAAATATTATATATGTCACTCTCCTTTGGGCATCAAGATGTAATGGTCTTTGATTTAATTTTTGATTGAGTGGGCATTTTCTTGAGATTTTTAGTTTACTTTATGGTATGTCAATATCCCTTAAAATTTGACCCAAAAAAACAATAACTCTTAAATTGTCATACATCAGTAATAACAGACAATAAATTGTTTTCACTGGCTAAAATTGCGAAGAAAGGATACAAAGAGAGCGGCCTATTGAACAGCAAAAAAAAAGTTTTATTCACCTTCCATTCAATACATTGAAAAACAATGTGACAACAAATGAGCAAAATGCGCAGAGATGACGCTCATTCAAACGCTCAAAGCACAGCACACATCAAAGAACAGATAAGCATCTCACAACATCCTGAGGGTAGTCCAGGTGACCCCAAGAACCATCCACCCGACCTCCTCCGATAATGAATCCATGAAGCAATTACTCATTTGATGATGCCGGGCCTATTGGGTTGCGCTTTGGCTCTGGTATTGTGGACTCGTTTAGGTGCATCAGGGGTTAAAGCATACATCTTCACCGCGAATAATTCCTGAGGTAATCCCTTCTGGTCCTGTAACGATTCAATGGATTCAGGCTGTAGTTCGTAAGGGAATCGACAATAAAATGCATGGAATAGCTAAGCTCCATGTAATATATTCAGGCTACATAACAGAGAAGAACCAGTAGAATTCTTCTAGATGTTTGATATTTCGAACAGTAAAGTTGCATTAAGAAATCGCAAATTCGTCACTTCCCAAAAATATCATTTTCCAAATTAAGTTCAAGTAAAGACAAATGCTGATTCAAATGAAATCCTTTGATCCAATATAAGGTTTAGAGGGTGTCAGTGTGTAGGAATGCTGTTATGAGCCTAACAAATACCACAATTCATCAATCTCATGCTGAGTAATTCATTAGCTATCCCCACCTGATGAATTTCCGAAAAGTTCTTGCGTAGTCTTATATATTGTTGCAGAAAATCAAGTGGAAGGAAATACAGTTTTTACTATTCACAGTGGCAGAAACAATGATGCTCATTGCTCAATGCAACAGAGATGCTTGTTATGTAGGAAACATAGATTAAGTATGTATTAGGAGGACTGAAACCTTTGATTTGAACATATGCAATCCACACCGGTGGAAGAGCTCCTTAAAGTACGTATCGGACCTAGTGATGCTTCGATCTTCCTTGTCTAACACAAATCCTGCATACAGAAAAGTCTGGCTCATGAATCTCGAATGCTATTGGGAAAATAAGTGGAAAAAATTTGATGTGAACCAACATCAGGCTTTTTATTTGAAGAGTCCTCAAGTAATCCTTCTTTTCTATTTTGTGGGAATCCGTAGATCCTCTTTGAATGAACCTTAATGCATAGCCAAAGCCATTGTCTTTCTCAACCCCCAAATAGCAAGCAATTGCATCTTCTTTTTTGTTGTCTTAAAAAAAATCGTATGATATGAATTGACTTTCTCTTAACAGAATCATACCCACTCTTGAACACCAGTTAGACATGATTTGACTTTCTCTATCATCATCTTTTTCACTAATATATTTTAATCTCATGCATCAAAATTGAATGATACCGATGATGAAGTACTGGTAGACACTATGCTCTTCTCAATTATCATAAATATCAGGACTTTTGTGGATACTTGAAAGAGTTATAGCCTGGTATACCAAAATAATCTGCCAAGTACAATATTTTAGACATTCAGATATCTATGCGCTTGGAAGGTAGTAAAAAACCTCAGTCTAACATGCTGTCCTGAACTACTTTTAACTCTCTAGCCTACTTAATGGAATGCATCATCGACTCTTTCAACATGCTAAATTATACACTTGATTTTTCATTATCATTTATAAGATACCCATTCTTTTCAAATTACCATTCTTTCCCTTATTCTCGTATAATTGATTCAAAAAGTATGATTTCATAGATTATCACAGTTACTGACTCTGACAGTCAGGAAAATGTGGAAAGGGTCATTATTTTCATATAATAACATGTAAGAATACTATATATCAACTCCATTCATAACAAACTTCTAATGACCCCAAGACGCAAATATGGCATAGTTCCGGCAAGAAACTGTCCTGAGCCTGACTCAGTGCATGCGTATATTAACTTCTGTAATTTATGTCACAAACTCCCTGATTCAAACATATGAACAAACAAAATTAAGATTACTAGAATAGCATATCGATTAAAGTTTTCCTTTTTAGTACTGGTCCCTGTCCTCATATTGTTGACTTTTCTGGAAAGTTAAGGTCTGCATGTTTGAGTTAACCGTATCATCTTATATTATCAGGTCTAACCATAAATTCATCATCACTGAGAGTAGAGTATGAAAGATGAAATAAGTACCACTTCTAGCAATATTCTCCTTCAGGACGAAAAGCCCGCCAGGTTTGAGGCCAGCCTGAAATATATTTTGCTGAAGACATGAGTCATTCATAAAAGCAAAGTAGCAGAAAGGGAAACCCAAAGACACTCCATAAAATGTCGCCACTTATCAGGTACCTATATGCCATTTCAAGGCAAATTAGTTTGGTTAGATATTCTAGAAAGGAAGGCTATTTGATTGGTCGACAGCTGATAATGTCGATACAATGGCAAATTTCCATTGTATGGCTAAAATGATCATGGAAAGTATATGAATATGGAGTCATGAAGGCCTTAGAACAACGTAACAGAAAAAAAATAAGGCCTTAAGATTGACATTATATAGACCAGCCACTGAAGGGAATATAATAGTTCAGATTAAAGCACGGCTGCCATAAATCTAACATTGGTGAAGAATCAATGTTAAATAGAATTTCTTGCTACAGATTGCATTAACTATAGCAATTTGAGTCATCTTATGACCAATTATGGGGAGGATTTGGTATTGTCCTGACAAGGGTAGCAAGTTAGTGCCAGGGGAAAAGCATGGATCAGACATATTAGAAATCAAGAGAATAGAGAGTCCTTTGCTCCACTTTAGTCTTGTCTCTTCTTTCCTCAACTTCTCATTCTTAATTGAATCTTTTCTTTTACTTTTTTTTTATCTATTCCTTTCTCAGAGCATCTGCAGCACAATTACTGCTTATGAGGAGCTAAAAAAGGTCAAGCATAGTTTAACAGATATATAAGGCCTCGTTTGGTTCCATTGACAAGCAATCCATAAGTGGATCCTCAAACCAAGTATTTCCATTTCATAGAATTGAATTCTTTTTCGATTGTTGGGTTGACACAAAAATTTAGGTCTTTAGAAGAAAACACATCTCCGTCATTGAACACCCAATGGCAGAGAATTATTCATTTCTTGTTCTTTTTATCTCTTTTCTTTAGTCTCTTCTTTTCTTTTCCTCTTTTTCCCTTTCTGGTCTTCTACGTTCTTCCCCACCCAACCACACACAGCACATCTGTTGTCACAAAGCCACCCCCACCTGTTGCCATCACAATCCCTCGCTGTCACCCCTCCATTGACCAATGACATCAATCTCTTGCCTGCTCAAGTCGTCCATTGCACCTCTCTCTCTCTCTCTCTCTCTCTCTCTCTCTCTCTCTCTCTCTCTCTCCACACGGAGCTTGCAACCTGGCCCATAGAGGTCGCAACCTCTGTTGATTCTCAATGCCGAAGGTCACTTACCTTGTGTTGTTGCGCAAGGCCCAAGACCTCCATGGTCTTGGAGTCTTGCTTGAGAGAGAGAGAGAGAGAGAGAGAGAGAGAGAGAGATGTGCAGTGAATTGAGTGAACTCACCAGTCTTTAGCAAGTTTCAGAGCAAGAAAGAGAGAAAGACATGTGCAAGTGAGCTCACACAGCGGTAGAGGCGATGGCAG
This sequence comes from Syzygium aqueum, assembly GCA_031216185.1. Lineage (NCBI taxonomy): Eukaryota > Viridiplantae > Streptophyta > Magnoliopsida > Myrtales > Myrtaceae > Syzygium > Syzygium aqueum. The sequence continues at coordinate 15,575,549 of CM062234.1, forward strand.
CAGCGTGTTGGGTGAAGTAGGAGACGATGGGGGTTACAGTTCCATGGTTTTAGGGTGATTGACAATGGTTAAGATGGAATTGGAATCCCAACACTAACTATTAGTAGGTGATGTGATTCTATTTTTTTTGAAGAATCTAATATAAAGAGCAATTTGATTCCATGTTGAAATTTCTTTCAAATGCAATAATCTCAATCTTTGCATTTCAATTCTTCCAATAATCGATTTCTCAGGGAACCAAACATGGGCTAAAAGTATTTACACACAGAGAAAAAGCTCGAAGTAAGAAAAAAAGAATCTAACAAAGCAGCCCATTACTGCTTTGCTTCTCCATCTTCTTCTCAAATTTTTTATCTTTTGTTTCTCAACTTTAGGAACAAGGGACAGATAACCGACCAGGTGACTATCTACCTTCTTCCCCTTGCATGCCTCTCAAGACGAAAATATTTGATAATGCAAATGCTATAAAAGAATTTAAGCCACAAATAAATATGTGAAAGGCATTAATGATCTCTGTACTTTTGCCTGAAATTCAGAACCGTCCCTCTTTCTTTTTTGTACAAAATGATCCCTACGCATTTTAAAAAATGTCACTATTAGTCCTTCGGTTAAATTCAGCCGCCACAGAAACTGAGTTGGCAATCGGAAAGTTAAGGTGGCAATCTGAGAACAAATGTCGTGTTTTTAATGATGTTGCTGATCTTGTCATTATAATAAAAAAATGGAAAAAATTATGTGAGAAAAATGAAAAAATAAGGACAAAAAGTTCAATGAAAAGTCACATAAAAAAACAAGTGGATAGAGCACTTGGTGATTATACAATCAAACCACCACCACCACCACCACCACCACCACCCCCCAGCGGCCGCCCAATACACACACACATAAAAAAACGAGTGGTCCCTGCCCACTCGACGGCAACCACCAATGTCAAGGTCGTCTGTTTGCAGCAACCACCACATTGATTGTCTTCGTGTCTGTCACAGTGGTCGCATGAGACCGCCACAACAGATAGAGCCCCCATGACGCGATGGTTGCCTGTCAAGAGTGACCACAGTCGAGGTGTGGCCCCTATCAATGGTGTTTTGGTGACCCCCGCGACTGTGGTCTCAACTCCAGCAACACATGCACAGCAAGGAGGAAGCAGATCGAGCACCACCACGCGATGGGATCACCCGAGGGGTGTGATCACCAAGTGGTGGTTGCAGGCATTGCCTCTGGCATGCAGGTTACAGCCTGATTTTTTTTTTCATTGGTATGGCAAGGTCAAAGAGAGAGAGTTTTGAATAAATGCAAAGAAGTCCACAAAAACCAGGTCAGCTTTAAAAAAAAAAAGCCCACGTCAACAATTTTTTAAAGAGTCAACATGTTAGCAAAATCAGTCACCAGACCAGTGCAAGGACGGAGAGTGGCACATGTTAAAAAGTACAGGAACCATTTTGGAAAACAAAAGTGGAGGGATGCTTTTGAATTTCGAGCAAAGGTATAGGTACCAACAGTGTCATTTCACCAAATAAATACTCATTCCAGGAATAATAACAAGCAAATAAAAAATTCATTAACTTTTATGCTCTAAAACACCTGACACCAACAGCAACCCCCGAAGCTCATCAGACATTTTGGGCAGCAGTCCAACATCCAAGGAATTTTCACAATAATAGCAGCCAATTGTCTTTTGCAACAACGGCTGAACCTCAGAAAGACTACTGCCACAGCAATGATAGCAGACACTATACTTTCCTAGGCCTATCTCCAGTTGATACTCCAATATACATCAGTATCAAATTAAAGATTTTGATCATGCTTCACATTTCTAGGTTTCTTAGAAACTGGAGCAGTTTTACACTGTTTAGTTTTACAGTGTTTAGTTTTACACTGTTTTCTTGAGGGGACAATAGTTGACTTACTTTGGCTCTCATAAAGAACGATATAAAGTCATCATCTGCAAGATGGCCAATGCACCACTGAATCCATATGACGTCATATCGTCCTACATCAGGTGTGAATTCCTAAAACATAAACAAATGAGTTTCAACATGACATAAGTACACCACTTACATACTACTTGTACAAGTGAAAGTATAGCAATCCAGTGGGACAAAGCAAACATTTCTAGAAGACATTATATACATGCATTTGCAAATCTGAGAGCAAACAGGCAGCCTGTGGATCAAATTTAAGGCAACTAGTCAATAATCTCAGTTTAAAATCCTTGAAACATCTATACTTTCAGATATATGAAACCTATAACCCAGATAACTTGTTTTCTCCTTTGAATGAAAAACAATAAAATATTTTATATTTGTAAAAGAAAAACAAAGGGGTACCACATCAATGCAAAATCATAATGTATGCTATTGTGTTCATGTAACCATAGTCTGTAGCTATTCCCTGATAAAAAGAATGACCTTATAATCACTATAACATAACATTTAATATAGTCCTAAAATTCTAAAGACAATATCATGGAATCATATATATTGATAGTTTACAATGTGAGGACCAGTTAGGTACATTTCGAATCTGTCCAATATTACTTACCTGAAGGGGGACACAGAAGAAATTAGTGGCCTTGTTCTCGATTGCAGAACCGCTTTCAGGAACCAAACTTTCACGGGCAGCTTCTAGGAAGTGCGATACAGGCTCAAGGAGATCAACCTACGTCCAAGACAAAAAGAAAGATATAACAATATTTGAAGAGCTGACACTTCTCTCCACCAACAAGTCTCAATTTGGCCCAACAATACATTAAATGTTGTGGTGAACACTATAAACAAGGTTTCGCAATGAATATGTTAACTACCGAGTAGCAGAAAGCGATCCTCTGTCTTAACACCCAGAAAATAATCATTAAAAATTAAGTTATGTAGGTGTAGAAATACAGTTGACGCCAATCTACAAGAAAGGAAAGAACAAGATAGATTTTTCCCTAGTTATGAAACAAAAATGGACATTGATTTGTCAGGATTAAGGGTTGAAGCAATGAAAGACTAGGAGGTCAAAGAAAAAGACAACAACCTGCCATAGCTAGATAAATATAGGCCTGGACTCCTTAAACAAATATCGCACTCGACCCAACTGCTAAAAACACCAAATGTGAGACATTCCCCGGTATATTGTTCTTCAAGTAGAAGGGAATAACGATGCTGAGTTTCCAGTCTTACAAGTCATTTTTTTAGCTAGAGCTAAAGCAAGTTTGCTGGCCAGAGCAACAAGGAAAATACAACTTTACCTCAGCAAAGAACCTGATTAAAAGATTCTTGGTGACTCTTCCAATGCCAGAACCACAATCTGCAAGAGTTGTCCGTATTGGTGAAGAGTTTCTGAAAAGAGAAACCAGCTGACTGGTACTTATGAAGAGTCAAATCCATGAATTAACAAAAACCAAAACAAACACAAGATATTGTTGATATAGATTTTTGTCAAAATAAGTATAATGCAACAAATATGTTGCCAATTGACTCTCCATATATGATAACCGAAGCATTCTAGATGTTGTCAACAACACGCTGATTAATTGGTCACGGTTAATGTCCAGTGGCTGCAGAATCATATATTTTACAAAGTTTCACATGAACGTGTTAGAGAAAAGTCAAATTGTGCCACAAGATTTGCCACTGGGCCCACATAGCCATACAAAGCCAAAGTGGATTATCTGGAGCTTTAAGAAGAGTTTAAGTGGGCAAAAGAAGGCTTTTTCATCAAAGGGAGGTAGACATACGCTGTTCAATAGCATGCTTTCTGATCTTCCATTTGACTTCCTCTCTTTGTTTCCAACCCCTATCTCAGCGGCAAAAAGACTTAGGAACATACAGAAAAGGTTGCTCTAACCTGACAGTTCGCCGGTCTAATAAGAACATTTTAAAAAAATCAATTTCTAACGGATGCCTTTCAGTAAAGCTTTGTAACGCAGGGGTGGGACGTGATGACTTCCATGGTAGAACACTATTAGAGAGGGAAATGGTAGGAAAAAGACACTGCATTCAGAGATTAATTCCTGGTTTTTTTTTCTATGTAAACGAGGAGCAAGATAGTTACGGTGCTGATTACTACAATGGAGAAGTGGCATGGGAATTGGGAAGTTTGACTTCTTACACATGGGTCAAGGTTGAGAGCTCAAAGCTTTCTCAAACTGTCTTGAGCTGTTGTATAGAACGACACTAGATATGGGAGAGAACGATTGTCCACACTAAAATTATTCTACTACTGCAACTTCTTTTGTCAAATCCTACTACTCTAATCTCATCTCTGCTCAGATGCAAGTGCAAATGAACACGATCTTCTTTGGGAATCTATTTGCAAAGTCAAGGTTGCTCAGGAGTTTCCTTTTTCTCTTGGGAAGCAAGGGGACTTATTCTCACTTTGGACAATAAAAAAAAAGGGATAAATGGACAACACTAGTAGTTAGATGATTTTTGTGCAAGAAAAAGGAGAGATTCTAATAATTGCTATATTGCAGCTGGATAGGATATATTTCAACTACATGTTTGGCAGTTTTAGAAGTGAAGTGGATCACTTCAATCACTGTGCAACATGAACTTTGGGCTATTAGAGGGGCCATGAATTTGTGTTTTTCAGAGAAGAGGATTCCTCTCCTCGTCTTCTGGCTCATTTGGGAAGAAAGGAAAAAATAAACCAGAGGTGAGTTGAATTTCTAGGAATAATTGGTCATGCATTAACCCCTTTTGTATAGTGGGAAAATTCAATTTCATAAATCTAGATTGTTGGAAATGTCAAAACCAATCTTTAGAGCATGATTTTGTATATGAGTGGCTTTCCTTCTAAAGATGATACATACAGGGGTGTTTAGCCCTTGCAACCTTCTTAGAAGTATTTTGTTTATCATTAAAAATGAAAAAGTATAAGTTACACACCAATAGACCCTATTTTCAATGCAATCATATCCATCAATAACCAATGAGGGCGTCTTTCTGCAGTAGGTGAACGGTGCAAATTGAGGCATATTACGATGGGACTAATTACAATCTTACAAAGCATGCACTTCAGATCCTCTACAAGATTATAAGGTTAGCAAGCTCTTTAGCTTAGTTTCACATCTGGTGTGAACTTCTTTTGCCATGCAAATTGCCCTAATCAACAAAGTAAAAAAGCCATCGAATCAGGAAATCTTCACTTTTCGTCTCGATCCTATTTAGGTATTTCCAAATGTCAGAGAACAATTTCTGCAACTAAGTCACTAAATCCCTCTATCTGGAGATGGGTGTTCAAACAAGTTAATACAATGAAATGGAAAATTGTAACCGTAATCTAAGAATTATCAATCTCTTCAATGTCTCAGTCGAATTAATCCTATTCACACACGCAAAAAAAAACAAACAAGCGCACACCCAGAAGCCGACGCCTGCACACACAGTGGGAGAATACCAACCGAGGGCAACGAGATTACGGCCTCTTCCACCACCCGGGAAACGTTCGGCCAAAATCATTTTGAGAAAAGCTTCACTGCCCTTTACGTCAGCGTCATTAACGTGCGCATATCCTCCCAACACTCCATCTGTAGTTGCCTCCACACCCTTCTCTTGAGGCACAAGAAAGACCCCCATAATCATTATTCAGCAAAAACTCCATGGAATTACGGACTTCGCTTGTAAGCACAAAAAAAAAAAGGAAGACAGTCTCAACTGGGCAAAGCGAGAAGCAAAACAGAGCAAGCGGCGGAAAAAAGAAAGAGAAAGAGGGTGATGGGAAAGCCGCGTACTTCCCAGTAGCCAACGCCCTGGCGGTACCACTCCTTCCGCTTGTGAACGTCCCCTTCCTTGCCGATTGCTTCCCTCCACATCTCCTCGGCGTTCCTGAACTCTCGCCCCTCGGAATCGAACCCGCTGGCCTCCATTATCGCGCTCGCTCTCGGCTTCTCTCTCGAAGCTGCGGGCTTGCTCGCGGCGCTTCGCAGAGGAGAGCGGCGAAACAGGGGTTTTGCGGAGAGTTGAAGCCGGGGTTGTGGAGGAGACACGGTCGGGCTGAGAGCGCAACTGGGTTGGACCCCAATCGACGACACCTGCGCCTCCATGGGGATCGATTCCAACTTATGGGCTCCGCTCGTTTCTTTGAAAATATAGCGTTTTTTAAAAATATTTTCTAAGAAAATGACAATATTTTTTAGTATTAAGCTAAAACCTGAAAAATGAACTAGAAAATATTTTTCGCCGTTTAGCATGTTATTTGATTTTCTAGGGAAAATTACCAAAAATTTTGAATTTTATAAATTCATTTTCTTTTTTTTTCTTTTTCTTTTTGCTTCTTCCTCAGTTGGTCGCCGGCAACAGCCTGCAACTAACCACAGGCGAGGTCAAGCTTACCCGAGGCTCGAGCCTCACCCAGCTTGTTAGATCCAACGGAGCTCGAGCTCAACCTCGCCCACCTCACCACAAGCTAGCGACCGGCCAAGGAAGAAGCAAAAAGAAACGGAAAGAAAAATATAAAAAAGCAAAAATAATTGAAAGCTTGAATTTTTTTAACAAGAAAAATAAATAAAAGGAAAATGTGTTTGGTGAAAGAAATTGTTTGGTCTATAGGTGAAAGAAGGGAAAATTGTCCAACATATTGCATTTTCGCCAATTCGGTCCAAAATATTTTGCACAATCTTCCCCATGAAAGAAAGAGGATTAAAAATGTTTTCCCCTTTATGAAAAGCGGAAAAGTCATGGTTCTTTTCACAAAATATATAACACTAAGAGGACATAATCATTGCATTTACACTTGTGCATTTGACTAATTGCTATTACAAAGCCAAACCTTTACAAAGAGATATAAGCAGAGAGGGTTTCTAGCTTAGAGTGTAACTAGAGCAATTCTCAAATCCAACCTCTTCTAAGCTTCGCTAATTCTTATATATAAAAGTCTTTAATCCAACTGTTGGAGACCTTCAAAGAGATCCAACTAGCCGTTTGAGAGATGTCGGAGACCTGTGCCAGCATCGGAACCACCCATACAATCATTTCATCTAACTTTGGCAGGTTTCCTTAAATGGATTCTGCTGCATCTGTAGCTTCATTGAAGCGGAACCTGTCAGCTGCGTTTCCGAAATATTTTTTGGTTTTTAAGCTACGAAATCTAGGCTTGTACCAACTATTCTTTACACCATCAGTGGTCATCTTCAGTTGCTGATCTCCCAATTAGCAATGTTAACTCCTCATCAGCACGATCCAACACTCATCATTAGCACATGCAGATTGTGAGCAAGTTGAATGACGATCTTCAGTGACGATGCTAACGAAATGACACGTGATAATAGGATTAATGATCCTTCCTCTTTTATCAATTCTAAAAGACTTTCAAGAACACTAGCTTGATATAAGTAACTCTAAGTCACAATGACTTACCACTCTGGTACTTGTTCACCTTAAGCATCACAGCCTAGTTCTCATTTTTGCTGATACAAAGAAATCATTGACATCAGTAAAGCTCTCTTACCATTTTTGCAGTTATCATGATATATATTAGTACTAAAGGCAGTTTTGGAATCATCAAAATTTCATAGGAATATTTTACCAACAATTTTTCCCTTTTTTTATGATGACAAAACTGTTCCACATGTGTGCAATAAATAAGAATGAAGATTGTTGCGGTTAAAATAAAATGAGATTGGTTATTCATAGATTTTTCTTTGTGAGGGCCAGTCATGATTCTAAGTCCCTTGAGATCTTCAATGAGCATGGTCAGATGAATGTAAATATGAAATTCAATCTGAGATAGGCATCAAGAGACAACATACTTCTTAAATAGTTTCATCTTAATAGACAAATATAAGAATTTACATTGAAAAAATAACTTTGTGTCACGGCATCACCTAACTTAGTTGTCTGACATCTTAGCTGAAAAGCTAATAATCATCAATCATGCTCTCTCCAACATATATGTCTAACAATTATGAACTCGGAAGATCATAATCATAATCAACACATCGCATACTCTCCCCTTTTATTTAGCATCAAGGATGAGAATAATTAAAGCGGTTGATACTCTCCCCCTTTTTTTTTTCCTTACCAAAAAAAAATAATTAAAGCGCATGAGAAGTAGCAAATAATTCATTCATTCATTCAAGCAGAAGAGGCAGTAGCACAACCAACATCCAAAGTAAAAATAAAAGGAACTTCCAACAAGGATGTCAAAACATACATCCCTATGATCTACGTGAACACTTCTTAGAAGAGGGAGTAATCTCGGTTGGTGCTGATGGCTCAGGAAACGGACGAGCGAGATTATAGCATTGAAGGGAAATGATGGCTTGCTCCAATTGGAGGATGTTTTGGGTTTTCATTTCCGCACCTTTACTTCAAGTCTTTTCAATACTTGAGTGTTTAATTCCCGTTTTTTTTTTCTTACATTTGTTGTTCTTTTCCTTGTTAGAACGGTTAGGACAAACCGTAGGATCATTATAAACCCCGTAAAAATCATTTGATGAACACTTAGCAACTTAAACGACCTCTAGGACTCATAATTGGTAAACAAGACCGCTTTGATCACTTAGACGAACATCCAATCGAGTTAGAGGTACTGAAAGGACACTAATAGGAACTATTAATATAATCAAGTCCTTGAACCTAAAATATCAGCTTGTATAGGAAGTGAGGTATCCTTCTATGCCTCACTTGATTTTTGGCCAACCCAATAATAGGCTAGTAGCGACTTCCAATTCACATAGAACCCTTTAGGATTAATTGGAACTCACAATGAACCTTAACATTGTGCGAGGTAAGAGCTTGAGAGAGCCTGCGTTTAATCAGTGGCAATATGCTTGCCTTTTGAATATTATCTATAAACACATCTCCTCGACCGCGTCAGGTAGGGTCGAGACAAAGAGCAACGTGGAAAGAAAGAAATCCATGAAGAGCCCTAGATTCAAATTGGGATCTTTTGTTCTTAGGATTTACCTACTTTTTACCCGATTGCAAATTGTAGACGAAATTGCTCAAACTCTAATCGCCAGAATAAGTCAAACGGTGAAAATTTGGCTGGCTAGCGAGTTAGGACCTTTATTTGAGACTAAGTTAGAAACTTCATACTCTTATTTGAAATAGAGTCTACCAAGGCTCTCATTTGAGAAAACGACTCCACCTCGGAGCTTTATTTGAAAATTTCCCTAAAAGCCTATTATGAATTTTTATCAAACTCATTTATATATCTGATTATTTAAGTTAACATAGAAATGCCCTTCGATTGTTATTTTTGTCTCATATTCTCTTAAAAAAAGAAAAAAATAATCTAAGTTAGAATTAGAGATATGAAAGACATGAGTTATTCTTCACTTAAAGAAGACTGAAGATTGTAATACCATGAACAATACCATATAATCAAAGGTTCTAATTTTATGATTAAATATATCTTATCTTGATGTTATGTAATTGAAGTTGCAGGTAATTGTACCATTTGAAAAGTCGGTCCAAGTGACAAATTATGTCAACTACAAATTGGTATAACATATGTAAACAAACGAGGTATTTACGCAAGGACTGTAAGAAAAATGGTAGAAGCAATTAACAAGGTGCTAAGTTAAACATCTAAGAAATAAAATTTCAAAGTAAGTTCAATCTTATATCTATGTCATTGTCAAAGTAGTCCTCAATGACGTTTAAATTTACATTTTGACCAACAATATACATTTTTACTTTTATTTTTGATAATCTAGAGGCACAAGAAGAAAAACTTGGCTATCCAGAGACTCATGAAAACATTAATAATAATTTTCCTAAACATCTAAACTGTTAAGATACTAACAAAATATATGTAGGGCCTATTAAAACACTCCTACTCGCATTTAAATTTGTCTTTGTACACAAAAAAATATGAGTTAATGTAACCACATCAAACAAGTAATGATCGAAGACAAGACAATAGGCAGAATAACAAGCTTAACAGTCGAGAGAAATAATAAAAGGGAGTGTCATCTCTTGACTTTTACTCTATACCATGTCAAATAAATTGTTTCTTTTCGACATTTAAACCGTTAAAAAACCAAAAATATACCGTGAAAGAATACAAGCGACGCAGAATAATATATACAAAAAAAATTAAAAAAATTAAGTATACTTTTAAAATATTATATTTCGCGGTTTCTCTTTTCTTTTTTCCCTTTAATCAAGCAATCCTGGGGACAATTGGCTAGTTAAGACACTAAGATGGGGGATCTTCTTCCTTGCTAAGGGCCAAGTTTACTTGTGCACATGCTGAAGAAGTGAAAATACAAACATATAGAGAAGTTTACAGCGAAACGATCTGATCCAGCATGATGCAATTAAGGAACAGGGCAACAAGCATTTCCAACCACTTGAAAATCTCCCCGACCCTATCACATAGTATTTAATACCATTTCATAATCGCGAGCGAATAAAGGGTTTCTTTTCTGCGGCTCTTGGGAGATCTATTGGTTTGGGTCCTTTGTTCGGCGTCTTCTTTGAAGCTGCCGACCCTGTAACAGATTGGGCCGACCTCTCATGCTCTTGCGTCACTTTATTCAATTCTTCTTCCCCTTTCTCCATAATTTCAGGTATGTCATTCAGCCCAACTTTGAGATCTCCAGGTCCATTATTGTCATTGAGTGAGACACAATGCGCTCGATCTTTCAGGCCTTCCTGCATTAACTTAGTTCCTTTCACCTTTCCTGCTGCAGGAACAAAGGGACATAAATTGAAGCTCAAAAAATTGTGACATCAAAGTGATGATACATGCATCGGATAACAAAGGACAAGCAATTCAAGAAGAGCCAATAAAATCCACACCTGTGGAAGTGGTTTGAACAGCTCTTACAAGCAAGGAAATTCATACAAATGCGACTATTATAACTGTGCGTCTCGCATGATGCAGCATAGAGATCATTGACCAGCACAAATTTGGCAAAAGCCCTAATGTTGTTTCATATGTACACTACTGCTCATGAACCATCCAACCCAAGTTCATCCTTATTTCAATACCTTCCTTGTTTTTGCCTCATTCAGGTTTACTGTGCAACTCAAAACCACGAGCAGCGACACAAAGTAAGCGACATCCACCAAGCAACCGGAATTTCGTGCCAACCGGAATTGAAAAAAAAGTGAAATAACCGAAACACCGTCATCGATTAGCAGACGGGCGACTAGCGAACCAAATCCAAAACCACAAAGATACAGGCTCCAGCTTTACTTAGACAAAAAGGAAATGGACATCACAAGATTCGAAACGCCAAACACGGAGAATCACTCGAATTTTTGGCGCAACATTGGCAGCGGGCTCCGGATTCTAACTTCTAATTTGAACTCCAGGGAAAGAAGACCAACATATCTACGAGCGCGAAAAAAGGCTTCAGACAGACAGCAATCCACTGGAACACTGGAAAAAACACCCAATTCGAGTCACCAACCCCAACACACGATTCCACATTCTCCACCACGAGCGCCACTCCTAGAGTCATATAGCATGCTTCTTACCTCGACCCTCCTCTGTTCAGGCAGGTGAAAATCAAAAGCAGCCCACTACAATACCTAAGTTGCCTAATCAGATTCTTCCACGAATCATCATGCAACACAGACACACAGAGACCGCATGAAGCCAAGCCATCATCTAAGAACGAAAAACCAGCGATTGAAGGGCGAAGGGTGGAGAACCATTGATGCCCCCGAGGGACTCGAGGACGGCGGAATCGACGGCGAACCTGCCGATCGACGCCAGAATCCGGCCGACCCTGCTCTTGAGACCGACGGCTTCGCGCAGGTTCCGAAGCCCCTCCGACTTAGCGACGCTCGCCATGGATGGTATGGTGCGGTGCGATCGGGAACCCTAGGGGGAGCGAGCTCGATCCTCGTGGAAAATGGGAGGAACGGGAAGCGACGAAAAACTCAGGAGATCATCCGCGGAGAAAATATTAGGTGAGTTGAATATGCCACGTAGGATGGTATAACACTCCATTCAATAAATGACACGTGGCAAGGTGGGTCCCGCTATAAACCTTTACTTTCTCCCATCTGTCTCTCTCTCTTCTCCGTTACCTCTCTCCCTGCACATTATCTTCCCGCCGTTAACCTCTCCGTCTCACCTACTTTTCACCATCTTCTTCTTCTTCTTCTTCTGGTACACATACCAGAAGCACACCACCGCCATTATGGACCCACAATGCAGAAGCAAAGCTTCATTTTTGTTTCTTCTTTTATTTTTGGGGCCATAATCTTTGCATTGTGGCCGCGAGCGACGAGCGGCCATGGCTCCAGATCTGGCCAAACTTCCAAATCGAGCCGTCCCGTCCGGCGTTGCTCGATGCCAACGACGACCATGGACATGGATGAGCATCGTCCATGGCGGGCCGCGAGCGTTGTCCATGGTGGATGGGAAAGTTGGATACCCAAGGGGGTCAATAGCATGCCCAAACGACGCCGACAACAGCCATGGATGAGCGTCGGCGTGCTCGTGAGCGGTCGTCAATGGTTGGCTAGTGACACTGCAATTCAAGCGCGAGCGTCGTCCATGGTCTCGAAACACAAAAACAAACGGAAGAAAACAGTGAAAGAAGAAAAAGAGTGACAAAGGAGAGAGAAGATCTGAAAGTGGAGTAATGGAGGACTGCAAAATCTGACCGGTGGGCCTTGTCCGCCACGTGTCATCAACCGAATGGTGTGTTGTATAGCCTACGTGGAGTGTTCAACTCACCTAATATTTTCTGGGAAGGCGCGATATTTTTTGCTGGGCCGACTCGGGAGATAAGTGGGCCGAAAAAAGGCCCAATCAACGACGAGGGCCCACTCGCAGGCCCAATTTAGACAATACGAAACTTTTTTGTTCAACGGACGGAATTATCCGTCTGAATAAAAAAAAAGAAAAAAAAATTTATGATAGGCTAACAAACAATAGCCTCACTTTTCCAACCAAAACAAATTTTTTTTTGTCAAGAATAACCTCACTTTCAAATAAACTAACATGAGAATATGAGAATAAGCTTGTTGATTGTAAAAATTAACCAAAGAATGGTGATTTAATCGCATTTTCGTGACACCATGCGTACTTGATTACGGTCAAACATAATAAATATTTATAAAATATCATAAAACAAATGGAGATATATTTTGCAATGCTTTGTATTCAGTTCGTATTCTGACATCATAAATTCGCGAAATTTGATTCTTTTTATTTTACGTTCACGACTCTAAAATGCATCATGCTAGTCGGTGCAAAATCAATGACGTATCTAGTGCCCAACTTGGGTTCGTTAAAATTATGAAATCTATTTACATAATTGTAATATCTCCATATAGAATATAAAAATCGAGTAAAGTAGTTTGACACGCTTCCGGTATCATCGGTAAAAAAAAATTTATATTACGTCATTTATTTTAAAAAAATTAATATATCCAAGTTTTGATTACTTATTTTGTGTTTTTTTTTTGTCTCTTGTTATTCTGTACTTTACTTTTTTGTTTGGCCAACTAGGCGTTTTTTTTTCCATTTAAACCTTTGCTGCTTTGAAAACTCCTGGGGAAAATTTCAAATAAGGACCCAAAGTAGGGTCATTTTCTCAAAATAGGGTCCAAAGTGAACATAGTGCCAAATAAGGGCCTAAAGTGCCCAATCAATCTCAAATTGGGGCCTGAAGTGCCTAATTAGTCACAAGTTAGGACGTGGCTTCGCCGGCCGGTCAAATGCTCATTGGCCGGCAAGAAAGTTACTGTTCCGGCGAGGGCAATTTTGTCCAAATAAAATCTAAATCAAAGGAAAAGGCAATTTTATAAAAACAAAACTTTGCGTTTTTCTTTTTCCAACCCCAACCCACTTTTGATAAAAAGAAAAACCCCAATCCACTCTGATGAACGAAAGGGATGGCCTGAAAGACTGAGGCGGTGGGTGACCGGTCGGCGGCATGCGATCGACGGCGGGGGCGGCGATGTGTGACCGGGCAATCGTGTCTTTTCTTCACCCATCTTCTACAGCTACAAGAACTGATCCTCTGTTCGTGCTCGCATTCAAAGGGATGATAGGTGAAGTTCCCCGCCTCCGCGACATTCTTTGCGATTTTGCGCTTACCAAATTTGGTCTCGGTTCCTCTTTCGGCTCATGAATGTTTAGATTTGGACAAAATCCGTAAGCGTCGAACATGCGTATGAAGATCCTTGATCTCGTCTCTATCCCGGAGATGCTATTTTGCGGCGTGTTCCTAAGTTCGCTAGGCATGTCGAAATGGTAAAGTGTGTGCATCTTCATTGTTAATCTTTGGCGTCCAAGAACAACGATTCAGTTTGCAATGCGGACTAGCTTTTATTTTGGAGCGATCTACTGAATCGGTGTGTTAGGTCGGAGGTTACAAATGTGTTATGTTGCTTTACAGATGTTGTGGGAACAGATGAAATTGGAGAATTGAAGCAAATTTACCTGTATCAATGTCGTTGTTTTCTCTCTCTGAAGTTGGAAGAAGGCTCTCTGGCACAACCAATCTCTTGAACATGGATTACCTCTTTGGGGTGGCATGAAAATAGGGATTAGAGGATTCACCTCAGCGGAGAACCTCTCCTACGATTCACACAAAGCGTTCGTGTCTTTCGTTGGGTGAATCCATCGAGGTTAGTTTTCCAAATTGGAGCTCTGATTTGTAACCCTAATTTTTCTAATCTTCAAATTTCTTTCATTTCTTAGTTCCTAAATTGGTTCAACTTTTCCTCTGTCCAAAAGAAGGCGATTGCAATATTTGAAGTAACATGTTGAGGCGTGGACATGTCGTGGAATATTACAGTAATGGCAGCGACAACAGTGATTTGAAGGAATACTGTTATCAATCGCTAAAGAAGATTGCAGATGCCAATCTGGGTCCTTTTATATCGTGTAAAAAGGTACTCAACAGATTGTATGTGGTGGTTGTTTGTTAAGTAATTGTATTGCAATTACGCTGGTTGCTGGATTCATTCTTTGTGGCTAGGCTGTGAGCAGTGGACTTTTGTAATTCTGTCAGTTGTTTAAGGATTTGATGGTGTCATTTGGCTTCTAAGTGTTTCTTATGTGGGAGTGTAGCACATTCACACTTTGATATTTTTACTTCCCTTTTTGCCAGTAGTAATTCCACAATGGAAGTCTTAAACAGGCAAATAGCTTCTAAGTAATTACTAGAAGGTACCAAACCCCTAGTAGCTGCTATGGTGGTGCAAGTGTAGTTGTCATATGTGCAACTGTTGCAACAATGCATGCAGCTCCAAGTTGCAAGCCTTTACTGTTTCATTCCATGGGAGAAAGAAATGTTAGATACAAGTAATAAACTCCACGGAGGTTGCATGAGTGCTTGTGTGGAAGTCACTAGATGTGGTAGTGGCTGTCCGTTTGTTCAAATTTGTTAAATTCCTCTAAACATTATGAGTAAGTGATGCTTTGTCATTTCCTAAGGGACCTGATGTTAGAGCTCATAATGCTTTTTACAAATGAAATCATGTTGTTTATCATTTATCAAGCTCTTGCATAATTAATTTGTCTGCATGTTTCGATTTGGAACTTTGGGGGTACAAGCGTGTTGAGGAAATAATCTGGGTGAAGACCAATCAGCTTCTGTGGATCATCAGAACTGGCCGCACGGGCCATTGGCTCAATCACAGTAACGAGCATTGCCTTGTTGGAATTAAGGGGAATCCCAAAGTGAACAGGAACATTGATACTGACGTCATTGTTGCTGAGGTTTGAGAGACTAGCCGTAAGCCAGGCGAGGTTAGTGAATAACACACACTAATTCTTGTAACTGATCCAAACTGCGTGAAATTTGTTTTTTTACTGTCTTCCAGGTTTGCTGAGAGCACTTTTATGATCTTAAAATGGTGAATGCCTATATATACCTGAAGATGCTAGTGCAACCTAACTTGTGCACCGCAGAAGCCACATCTCTCGAGTTTTTCAAATATTATAGAACGTAGATTGTCCATTGTAATTTATGCTAACAAAAGCACTGTTTTTGCAAATGTATCCAATGCTGGAGAGGATTAGTCCGAGCACAAGAAAATTAGAGTTGTTTGCTCGCATGCACAACACTCATGCAGGTATTGTTATTCAATTTACTGTCCTTTATTTTTGAAAATAAGAATAAGCTGCCGAAGAAAAGTGAAACTTGCATATTCCTCTTATGGACAATGGACGGTAGAAGAGTCTAGGTATTTTGGACCACTGTATATATATGATGAACAAACAATTTCATAATGATTAATAAGTGGGTAATGCATGTGTTTTGCCCAGCACCTTAGGATTGTCACTTCCAGGGTGAAGGCCCTCTTGTCATGTATATTGATTAATTTTTAGCAAAAGAATCTCATCATGCTATTATCGTTGCCTTGAGGTCTCTTTTGATGGTTTGTGTCATTTTCAGGTGGTTGTCACTTGGTAATAAGTTGAGCGGCGCACGATTAGTAGAAGAAGGGCTGCAAGCAAGATTTAAGCCGGCGTACCCTGATATTGAGGTGCAACCGGCATCTCCTCCAAGGGCTTCGGTGATGGAAGTTGACTTGGCTGCTGCTCTTATGAGGAGTCCGTTTGCAGCAGCGGACCCCAAGTCTACTTCCGCGCAGTTTTCAGAACCTGCAGTTTCTAGAGCTATGGGGGTTGATATAGTGAGCTAGAATGGCGCCATCACTATGGGGGTCAAAGCAAGACAATAAGATCGATGGGGAATTCCCGCCAGATGTTGTCACTGATGCATCCCGATGTGCTGGTTTTTGGCTGACTGGTTTTCGTTGGTATATCTGTAGTTAAAGCCCTGATGTGTTGGTTTTAGAACTTTTGATTTTTTGATGTGGGTGCAAATTCAGTTTTGCTTGTCTTGTAGTCCATTTACTTGCAATCGCACATTCATAAGATTTATCTCACTAGATTCAAAAAATTGTACACCAAGGTCTATCATGTTAGCGGAGCAATGAGTTGGCAAAGAAAAGTCAGCATCTTGCACTAATCCTAAGTTCAACGTTGGACCTTGCTATCCACTAAGGAACACTCCCGAAAGATGATCAAAGTAAAGGGACACGAAAGTTCTGTTTTTCACATTCATAACAAGCAAAAAGAATCATGGAGGAGCGAGCAAGTTGCGGTGGATATCCGAAAAATGTGCCTTCACGTAAGAGATTATAACCACTCCTTGCAGGATCATGCCAACATGACACATTACTAAATTATGAGGTATAAGTAACCAACTACTTTAATAAGGAGGCAAGATCCAGTTGCTTACAAGTAATGTGGAAATTTCCAAACTGGATCGACTGATTATACCTTAAAATAAAACAGTTGGCCAATGACTCATGAAGAAAGAGACCAAAAGAAAAAAGGAGACTTTAAAGGTTCAACTTCATGAGTAATCTTCCTTTCATTGATGTCGAAGTCGATATGTCTTATACAATAGCAAAAGTACATGTATACGCGTATATCTAGCAAGCATTCGTCCTCCACTAAGTGACTCGGTGGTAAACCTTCAAGTCTATTCCCTTGCTCCATAAAGACGAAAGTGAGAAACACGATCTTGGTGCCGTAAAATTTCAAATGGCATTGAAGTAAGTTACTTGGAAAAAATATCGTTACGCACCAGGAAAACTGACCTTCATGTAGCAAATCACTTGCACTAAAGTTACCACCCGCAAGAATGATCCTGCAAAAAACCTGTAAATAAGCATCACATCTTTAGTGTCTTATGGGCTGTGTAAATGTTTATTTCACTAGATAATCATATATGTATAGTCATACAAAGTGCTGTTCCAACTTTCCAAGCCATCAAGATATACTTTTTCTCCATTATGCAAGCCATATGCACAGATAAGTTTCTGCAACTACTTTAAGATAGTATTGGCATTGAAAAGTTCTTGCAATATAGACAGTATTGCAACTACTTTAAGATAGTATTGGCAATATAATTCAAATGCATGACAAAGAATCACTCATAACAAAGCTACTCACCTCCCCTACAAAAACCAGCAACCCCAATTGTAAATGCACCTTTACCTTTCACAGCTTCAACTATTCGCTTTGAACCTTCATATCCTTTATCATGCCAAAAAAGAGAAACATCCCAATTTTCTAAACACAGTAGACCTATACATTGAGATGCTTCCAAAATGGACTCATTTAGATCCATCCATGTTAACTACTAGTAAAAGAAAAAAGAATTTGTGTTGTTGGTCTTGTTGGTCTTGCATATCTCAAAAAATTGCTCGTCTTCACATCCTCCTTTTTACCTACAGTTGAATAAAAAATAAATAATTAGTCAAAACAAAGTCAAGCACAAGTAAGAACACTTTTATGACAAAGTCAAGCATAGATGAATACTTGCATCTTCTATCTTCCGATAGATGATGTTGAGCTTCAAACGTTGTTAAAAAATGACGCAAACAGTTCAACTGTCTCACTTTGTGATATTGGGGCTGAGGGAGTGCTTTCTACCACATCTTGTGAGCATGAGGCGGATGTAGAAGTTAGGGCTGATGATGTTGCTGCTATTGTCGTCATTGATTCTACTGATTGATTCTTGCAATGATACCTGTTATGGCCTAACCCACCACATTTTCCACAAGTGATTGTGGTGTTTTGTCTCTTCAACTTTATTCCCACATGCTCTCGCACAACTTTCTTCTTCCCTATCTTTAAATTGCTATCAGCGACTTCATTCACCGACTTTGTTCTTTGTTTTTTCTTTCGACCAACTTGCTTGGGCACATCTGATGGGAGTAAATGCTCTCTAGCAGGCCATGTGTCCTTGGAATCTACAGCATGCACAACATGGATATAAGTTTGCCTGAATTTTTCCATACTGAAACACATATGAACCCATTTTTCAGGTTATTCCGTCAGGTATACAAGAGCTGCCACAGCATAACAACAAGGGATTCCACTAATGTCCCATCTTCTACAGCTATAAGTTCTGTGTCTAATGTTAACAACCCTCTTGTCTCCATATGGCCCACTCAATTTAAACTCATCCTCCCCATTCCATGCAGGAATCCATGCTGTTGAATACTCTTTTTGAAGATCCAATATCTCTTGGATCTTAGGACAAATCACACCAGAGTACTTAGCCAATCCATCCCTTTGCTTATGAATCCTCTCCATGAGTTGCACTCTTATAGCTTCAAGCAATGTGATTATAGGCTTGTCCCTGGCGTTAATGATGCTCTTGGTGAAACTTTCACACCAGTTATTCAAGGAAGCGTCGCATTTTGAGCTTGTCCTGAAGTGGGACTTGCTCCAATGCACCGGTGGCCTCTCGGACAACCAATCATAAGCTTTTCCATCAACTGCCTTAAGCTCTTCCATTGCCAAGTCAAAAGCACATACCCTAGTGGCCATGGCAGCCTTCCAAACCAAAATTTTAAGTTCTAGTCCTTTGTGATGCAGCCTGAAGTTCTTGTAAAGATGCCTCAAGCAAAATCGTTTTTCTGCTTCAGGCATTAGATTTGCTAGTGCTTGCACCAATCCCTTTTGCTTGTCACACATAAAGGTCTAGTACTTTGAATTTGTAGGGTCTGTAATTCCTAAATCTTCGGCAATCATACTAATAAACCAGTGTCATGTCTTGTATGTTTCTTGTCCAACAATTGCCCATGCAAATGGATACATTTGATCATTTCCATCTATGCCAACAGCCGCTAGAAGTATGCCCTTGTAGCCAGATGACAAGTGGCAACTATCAAACCTTACAAAGCGCCTACATCCTTCTAGAAAACCCCTCCTCAATGCATCCAGACATATGTAGACTCCTCTAAACTTGAATTGGTCCTAACATTGCTCACTCTTGATTACACAGGTGGATCCTGGGTTGGAATCAAGAAGTGCTTGGCAATAACTTCTAAGCATCCGAGATTGCTCATCTTCATTCCCTGTAATCATACTCATTGCTATAGCCCTAGCTCTGTAGACCATTGTCTTGGACAACTTCAAAACATTCTCTGACTCCATTGCTTTCTTCAGTGAAGCACCCGGCCATGTGGGATTATTCCTCAACCTATCACAATGCTTGTTTGCCAACCATTTAGAGCTTACTTGAGGAACATTTAGTGCTCTATTACATGTATGCACGAGGTTAAAGGTTTTAACTTGTAAAGTATGCTCCCTCTGCACATTGGAAGCATATATGAGCCAATCACAACCGTCGGAACACACTACTCTTAACTTTTTAGGTGTATTCTTAGTGAACCTCACCTGTCTTCCATTTTTTATGGCATGATTCCTAACTACTTCTCTAAACTCTTTAGCATTGCTAAAGTAAATCCCCAACTTGAAGACAAGATTCTCCATATCAACCTCAGCATTGAACTCAGGATGTGTATACTCAACTTGACTACTCATATTCAGGAAATCTACATTATCAGATAATGTATCTACATGCAAACTAGTCTCTCCAACCTCCATACGCCTCCCCATTGAACCTTCACCCGCAAAACATCGTCCATTTCTTCTTTATAATTCATCAAGATCAATAATGTCAAATCCATCTTCTTCAATGCCATCAACACACCTACTATTAGACATGGTATAGTTCGCTTCTTCACACCCCTCGCCTGGTGCAAAATGGAAGCAAAAACAATCAATACGTCTCCAAATTCGTATATAAATTAAATAGAATCACGCCAACTAAAATCTATACACAAAGGAAACACAATTTGCAATCACAACATATTCAAAAGAACCCGTCTGTAACGTATAAGTAGAGACAAAAAAAAGGCTTATACAAAGAAGTGTAAGGAAGAAAATTGTTATCATTTGCAATATTTGGAAACGACTTTGATAGAAAACTTTAAATTTGATAATGAAGCCGGTCCATAAATTGAAAATTTTATTTGAGACTGGTCCATAAATTATACCACAATTACAAATTGCTCCGAGTGGAATACTCGCAACTAGCATTCCAAATAGAGCATGTCTACTCCGCATGAAGCAAACCCAATACATCTTTTCACATAATTTATGAGAAGCCACGCATATTATCAGGACAAATTAAATCGTGGTTTAATAAAAAAATGGACCAATTTAGGAAACTGACATCCATGAAAACAAATTTAAGAAGGGACAAAACAAACCTTGCAAAATTTTCTTTGGCGATTGATAAACAATATTCCTTCAATTGCCACCCACCTTTTTCTCGCAAAATTTAAGAATGAGAAATTGTAGTCTACTTCCACAATTTAAGAATGGGGTTCATGCAATAAACGATAAAACATGAGATAGTAGGTTCATGAAAACAGTAAAAAAATTGAAAAGTATAGACCACAGAGGACGTGAAGGGACCATGGCTTATTCCTTTACAATCAGAAAATGCACTATAAATAATCAACTCACTGTCGTTGTACACATGTTCGACGCTTACGGATTTTGTCCGAATCTAAACATTCATGAGCCGAAAGAGGAACCAAGACCGAATTTGGTAAGTGCAAAATCGCAGAGAATGTCGCGGAGGTGGGGAACTTCACCTGTCAACCCTTCGAATGCGAGCATGAACGGAGGATCAGTTCTTGTAGCTGTAGAAGATGGGTGAAGGAAAGACACGATCGCCCGGTTACACGTCGCCGCCCCCGCCGGCGATCACACGCCGCCGACCGGTCACGCACCGCCGGTCACCTACTGCCTCAGTCTTTCAGGTCATCCCTTTCGTTCATCGGAGTGGATTGGGGTTTTTCTTTTTATCAGAAGTGGGTTGGGGTTGGAAAAAGAAAAAACGCAAAGTTTTGTTTTTATAAAATTGCCTTTTCCTTTGATTCGGATTTTATTTGGACAAAACTGCCCTCGCCAGAACAATAACTTTCTCGCCGACCGGTGAGAATTTGACCGGCCGGCGAAGCTAGGTCCTAGCTTGTGACTAATTAAGCACTTTAGGCCCCAATTTGAGATTGATTGGGCACTTCAGATCCTTATTTGGCACTATGTTCACTTTGGACCCCATTTTGAGAAAGTGACCCCACTTTAGGTCCTTATCTGAAATTTTCCCAAACCCCTGGCATTTTTAGGATTACTAGTATCCATGAAAATCAGATACACAAGTCAGCCTGTTTCTAGGGAGAATTGGAAGGTAGACAAAGCTCCCTCATATTTGTGATAATGTCGGGGCGGTTACCTTTCATTTTCAAAGATAATAAGTATATGTAATGTCGTAGGATATGTAACTCTGGTCAAGATTTGAAATCACATCATATAAGGTTACACTTGTTCACAGTCGTTGAGAATGTACCCATGCATATTGTTGATAAACGTACCAATGCATATGCAGATCTAATAAACATTTGTATTAGTTCTTATATTGTAGAAAATATGTGGTTTCATTTCGAAAATAATTAATTTATCTCGAGCAATTTACTATACGATAAATATTTCCTTACTATTGATATAGCTATAAAGTTCAGGTTGTGGGTGCAAATGCAACTATATATAGTGTAAGCGAGTTAGGCCGAGTTGATGTAGTAACTTCTTTTTGTACTTTCGTCATTTTCATTTTAGATCGAAGATATCACATAACATTGGCTTCTTAAGTATATATAGTTTCCATGAGAACTTTATGGAAAGTGATTCTTTTGATTGGAAATTATTGTAGAAATTATGTGATTTCATTTTGAGATTATTAATTTTTCTCTAGCAATTATCATCATTACAAATATTTTCTTACTGCTGGTATAGCTATAAAGTTCGGGTCACGGGTGCAAATGTATTTATATGTACTGTAAGGGAGTTAGGCCGAGCTAACGTAGTAACTTCTTTTTGTACTTTCGTTATTTTGATTTCAAATCAAAGATATCACATACCATTGGCTTCTAAAGTAAATATAATTTCCATGCGAACTTTATGGGAAGTGATTCTTTTGATGGGAAATTATTGTAGAAAATATATTTTTTCATTTTGAAATTATTATTTTTTCTCAAACAATTTATTATCACAATAAATATTTCCTTACTACTAGTATAGCTATAAAGTTCGGGTTGCGGGTGTAAATGTATTTCTATATAGTATTTATATTAATAATGATGTAGTAACTTCTTTTTGTACTTTCATTATTAATTTTTCTCGAGCAATGTAGATGAGGAGAGCCCTTGCCTAGCTAGCAAGGATGAGCCTCACCTAGGCAAGCGATGCCCTCGCCCAATCCGGCAAGTACGGCCCTCGCCTGCCTAGGTTTGGGCATCCCTCACCTAAGGTCGGCAACCTTGCCAGCCATCGACAAGGCCTGGCAATGGCTAGTGGAGGGAAGAAGGGAAAAAGGAAAAGAAATTGAAAAAAAAAAGACGAAAAAGAAAAAGAAAACGAAAAAAATTAATAAAAAAAATTAAAATTAAAAATAATCTAAGTTAGCGCTAGCTATGTAACATGGGATGGCTGGCATCCACGTCAACGAATTCCGATCAAAATTGGCTAGATGGACTTAATTGGGAAGTAGTGAAAAGTTTTAGGACTCAAATGGTAAAATTAAAAGATTTATAATTAAATTGGTAAAAGTGCAATAGGTTTATGATTTATTGGACAATTTTCCCAAGGACATCAAGTCTCAAGCTTTAACCAATTTCTTTCGAAGTGGAAACATGGGAAGGGCAATAATATCTACGCTTCGATGGCTCTTGAACAAGCTTTAGTTATACGTCCACAAAAAAAAAAGCAAGCTTTAGTTAGGTAGGTTGGTATTGTTTTGCGTCATGTCAATTCGGTCTGATATTTTATTGGCATTCTCTCTTTCTTTTTAAAAGTTTTCCTCCAAATCTTTTCACCTAATCATAGATTATCTCTTTGTATCATTTAATTCAATGCATTAAAGTTTTGTTTTTACAATTATTTTTGTATGGAAAAAGGCTAAAATCGAATACAAAAATTTAACGCATAAATCTATTATTTCTATTTTATCACGTAATAATACTTGAGATAACTCTCTATGAGATAATGAAAAGAATCTGGCATCCAAGCGCGTATCACCTCCAAGTTTAGCAAACTAATCAACACAGCAATTTCTTTCCCGAAAGTTAGTTGCACTTCAAACTCAAAGTGATAATGCAGCAGTTTTATGATATCTCTAAGCAAAACAAGACCAGCATTATCAGTCATAAATTTTGAACTAACAAGATCAATGATGACTTTAGAGTCAATCTCGTTGATGATCTTATGAATGCCAAGTTGTTCTGCGAAGTTGAGTCCCAACTACAAAACCCATGCTCGTGTTGACAAATGTAATCCTACGAATGCGGCAAACCACAACGCCAATCACCCTTTTTGCTAATGAATAAATCCCTTGCTCTAACCAGTCGTGGGTTGCGTTTAAAGGCCCATCGGTATTCAGTTTAATTGTAATTTGATTTCAAGCAAAATAAAATTAAGGAATAAACTTCAATTATGGTCACTTAAATTAGTGGATTGTGCAAATAGGTCGTTGTAATTTGATTTCAAGCATGAAATATTCCATTTTTTTGGGTATTGATGCACTTTGATTGGAATTCGGCTAATTCCCTAAATAAACGCTGAGATATGGAGCTCACATAATTGTTATAAATTTGCATTTTCTCTTGCATTTTTATTATTATCCTTTAACATATTATCAATCTAACACCAAACAACATTGATGTTTTTCCGATTACTCAAATATGATCTCTAATTCAAAATTAAATCTAAGCTAAAACAGAAGCAGTGTACTTTTACTTTATTGTCAAGCGCCATAGTTAAGCCGATAATTGTGGCCGAGAAAAGGTTAACAATTTCTTTTTGAGATACTAACTCTGATCACAAGTCGACCAAAACTCATATTCAATAAATCACCCATTTAGAATTATTTACTTCAACTAGAGAAGAAAAAGCTTATTTGAAAGTAATACACCAATGCTCCCTCCAACACCATATCTCCCTCCCCCATGCGTAGGGGTGAGCAACTTAGACCGCCCAAACTGGGACCGGACCGGACCGGACCGACGAGTTTGGTCCGGTTCTCAAGACTATTGGTCCGGTTCTCGGTTCCTAAAAGCGGAACCGGTTTTCGGGCGGTCCGGTTCCCGGTTCCGAGGGGGAACCGGACCGGACTGACTATTTAATATATATTTTTGTTATTTTTTTCTTTAAAAAAATTAATAAAATGTGAACTAAACTCTAAGTAAACTTCATTATCATAAATTCATTGATAAAAAATAGTAAAATGTGAATTAAACTCTAAGTGAACTTCATTGACATAAATTTATTGATAAAAATTAGTAAAATGTGAGCCAAATCTTAAGTGTTTGACAAAAAAAAAACCCTAAACTCTAAGTAACCGGTTCCATTGGACGGGACCAGAACCGGACCGGACCAATGGTCCGGTCCGGTTCCCGGCCGGTTCCCGGTCCTAGAACAACTGGTCCGGTCCACGGTTCTCAAAATTGGGAACCGGTTCTCTCGGTCCGGTTCCCGGTTCCACCTTGGAACCGGACCGGACCGGGAACCGCTCACCCCTACCCATGCGCCATGTGCCAGCATTCAATTTGTTATATTTATATTAATTTCACGGGTGAATGAATCTCATAAAACAATTCGATTGAATATGGGCCTTTTATTCAATTTGTATTACTTAATATATTGCACAAAAAATGTGATTTCATTTTGAAAGTATTAATTTATCTCGAGAAATTTATTATTATGATAAATATTTCCTTGCCACTGATATAGCTATAAAGTTTGGGTTGTGGGTGCAAATGTATTCATATATAGTGTAAGCGAGTTAGGATGAGTTGATGTAGTAACTTTTTTTGGACATTTATTATTTCCATTTTAAATCGAAGATATCACGTACCATTGGCTTCTAAAGTAAATATTTTCCAGGTGAACTTTATGGAAAGTGATTCATTTGATTGGAAATTATTGTAGAAAATATATGATTTCTTTTTGAAACTATTAATTCATCTCGAGCAATTTAGTATCATGATCAATATTTCCTTAGTACTGGTATAGCTATAAAGTTTGGGTCTTGTGTGCAAATGTATTCATATATAGTGTAAGCGAGTCAAACCCGAATTGATTTAATAACTTCTTTTTGTACTTTCATTGTTTTCGTTTCAAATCGATGATATCACAAATCATTGGCTTCGAAAGCAAATAAATTTTCCATGTGAACTTTAAGGAAAGTGATTCTTTCGATTTGAAATTATTGTAGAAAATATGTGATTTCATTTTGAAATTACTAATTTATCTCGAGCAATTTATTATTACAAGAAATATTTCCTTACTACTGATATAGCTATAAAGTTCGGCTCATGGGTGCAAATGTATTTATCTATAGTATAAGCAAGTTAGGTTGAATTAATGTAGTAACTTCTTTCTGTACTTTCATTATTTTCATTTCAAATTGAAGATATCACGTACCATTGACCTCTAAAGTATATATATTTTCCATGAGAACTTTATGGAAAGTGATTCCTTTGATCGGAAATTATTATAGAAAATATATGATTTCATTTTGAAATTAATAATTTTTCACGAGCAAGTTATTATCACGATAAATATTTCCTTATTAATGGCATAACTATAAAGTTCGGGTCTTAGGTGCAAATGTATTAATATATAGTGTAAGCGAGTTAGGCCAAATTGATATAGTAACTTCTTTTTGTACTTTCACTATTTTCATTTCAAATCGACGACATCACAAACCACTGGCTTCTAAAGTAAAAATTCATTTTTTTTAAATTGTAAAAATTATTCACATCAGTATCAGCCATGCCATAAAGGATGACCGGCATCCATGTCAGTGATTTCTGGCTAAAATTAGTTGAATGGACTCAGCTGACAAAATGTGAAATGGTTAATGACTAAATTGGTCCAATTGAAAGGTTTAGGGCGCAATGCAATAGGTTCATGACTTTTTTGGTACTTTTCCCATCTTCACATAAAGTACTGGACAAAATGTTCCCAATCTGAATATGCATGGAAGACAACATTAGGAAGTGTTTGCAAGAGCACGTGGAAGTCGTGCCATTTCAATCGAACTATCTCTCCCTATGGCTTGTTACATTTAAAACACATTCAAAGCATATCCATCAGAGAAATATATGGGCTTGAAGAACTCAAAAAACTTCTTCCTAACATGCAGTCTCATTCATGATTGAATTTTATGGAATTCTACCACTACCACAAGTAATTGGAAGGCAGCCAAAAGAGAACCATCTACAATTTTGATTTTTTTTATTTCCTATACATGAACTATAGGTAGAAAAGAGTTTTGAATGACCTGTTATATGATCGGTTGCTCCTGAATCGAGAAACCATGGAGTAATTTGGTGTGGATTTTCTATGAGGAAAGCAGTAGAAAGATAATTAGCTTCTTGGGCTAAAGAACAAGATGGATTTAAAGAAGGTTGTGGAGGTTGAAGGAGTTTGTACTTTGTACAGGTGCTCTAATTGTTCCTTTGTCAATGGAGCTGAATCTAACTTGATTTGCTCTTTCTCATTTGTTGCATGGAACGCACGACTATCACTATTGCTTCTTTTCTTCCAACCCTCTTTCGTCCAATTATGTCCAACAAGTCTCTTAGGTATGCCATGGTTTCTTCCTCCTATCTTCCTCAAAATCAAGCCCCTGAGATACAAGTACCGAATTTTCGGATATGGAGCTGACACTTGTTTCCAAATCACATAGCATGATTCACCTTCGAGATTCCTCCTTCTAACTTCAAAGAAAACCTCATGGATGGATGGTAGAGGTTTTCGACCAAGGATGTCACGCCCCGAACCCCAACGGGCTCGCGATACCCCTTCAACGGTCATAAAGAACGCGATGTCCCAGGACGCGTCGCCGACCCAAACGAATGACGCAAGCGGAAGCGAAATAAAACAACCCTGACATCGAAAAGTATGACAAAGGGATAGGATAACGAAAACTTTAACGAGCATAAAACATAACCTGAATCCATAATAATCATACATTAGGCCGCTAGGGTTAGATCCGCACAGTTATCAAAAAGGGACAGGGGCTGGGTAGACTATTGACAGTACCAAAATGAAACTCTACCAAAAGAAAACTTCCTAACCCTACTCCTAAGCATCCCTACGGCGTCCAATCCGGATCGGATCCAAAGGAGTCTGAATCCGAGTCTATCTCGATCGGGTTCTCCTCTGCATCTCCCTGCTCGTCCTCCATGGGCTCCTCTTCGGGCTCGGGCTCGGACTCCTCTTCAGGCTCGGGCTCGGGGACAGGTGCCGGCATTGGATCGGGATTCGCCGGGGGACTGCCGGGGTATAACACCTCACCATCGGGAGCGAACTTGTCCCAGGGCTCCCAGTTAACCGCATTCTCGTTGGTATGCCGTAACCCCTCAAAATCTCGGATTGGCCCTGAGTTCACCAACCCAACCCTATGGGACCACGCCAGGTAGTTGTGGGGCTCCAGCTGCTCTAGTCCCACGTCTACCCAAATGTAAGTGCGATGCCTAATGTAAGACTCTCCTGGGTTCGGACCCAGGTACATGTCGTCCTCATGCAACGTATGCACGGGGACCCCAAAACGCCTAGGTGGTGCTATACTCAAGGACGGGGATCTGAAAATGGTTATATAATAACTGTGAGAACGAGTCTCAATAAGCGACACCCTAAACCTCACCTAGGCTATTGTGTACCCAGACAAGTCTAACAGGCGAAATACCAGGCAAATTAACCAATTCCACACGACAAACTTACCTCGCCTCGGATCGTGAACCAACCATGCACATTAGTCTAAATATGATAAAAAAAAAAAGAAAACAAGAATAATTCAACACTATAGCACAATCACCCGACACACGCTTCTCACTCACAATCAGTCAATCCACCCAAGCAATCACACGCGCCATTAGCCAATCCAATCAATCACAAAGCGCACATGGGTCCAGTCAACTTTCCTCTCTCGGGCTCACAAGCCACGCAATCAATCAACCAATGGCCGCCGTCAACACGTCCCAAGCCATACCAATCATACCATCCAGTGGCCGCCGTCAACACGTCCCAAGCCATAAATCAAGTCATTCCAATGACCGACGTAAACACGTCCCGGTCTATCACACCTTTAACGAGCCACCATCAACACGTCTCAAGCCCGCATCCAATTGGCCCATCAGCCGTTCATGCCTTCACACGGACCGCCGTCAACACGTCCCAAGTCCGTAGCCCTCCGATCGATCCGGGCTTAAAACCGACAGGCACGCACACGCCATTCAATAATTAAATTTCAAATTAAATACATTACACATACCATATCCACAACTTAACCCGAATTCACATTTCACCACCTTAGCATACGAATCCAACGTTCAAGTCAGCACGCACAAATATTCAATTCAAACATATTAATTTAGCCTAATTCGAATAACGCAAATATAATGTAAAGTAACTAAATTAACTTACGCCCTAGCCGTTCTAACCCGAGACATGTCTATAGATTACCCAAAATACTAGATAGGGTTTAGGATGACACTTACTAAGTTTTGGCCCGGTAAAAGTCGACTCGGGCCTAAAATGGCCCGGGTGAACAGTGCCGACTAGGGCCGGGCGAGGGCCACATGGGCGTGGAGCTCGGCCACGGCGATCAGCCACGGGCTTGGTCACGGGCACAGGCGCGGCAACGGGCACGGGGCTCGGCAATGGGCACGGGGTTGGGCACGGGGACGGGCACGGGGCTCGGCGGAGACGGCAGCGGCTGGGACGGCTCGAGGATGGTGGAATAGTGGCTGGGACGGCTCCGACACGGCGGGACAGTGGCTGGGACGGCTCCGGCACGGCGGGACAGTGGCCTAGACGAGCTCGGCCACGGCCCAGGGGCTTGGCCGCGAGCTGGGCTGGTTGGCCGACGGGCTGGCTGGTTGGTCGACCGAAGGGGCTGGCTGCTAGCTGGAGCGGCGACGGCTGCGGTGCACGGCGGCAGTGGCGGCGAGCTGAAAAGGGGGGGTTGGTCGGGCGAGGAAGAGAGAGAGGGAGAGAGGGAGAAAGAGAGAGGGACAAGTCGGGGCTGAGGGAGAGGGGTGGACCGGCGGCGACGGCACGGCACGGCGCGGCTGCTGGCGGGGTCGGGTGGCGTCGGGCTGGCCGGTTGGGGCGACGGCGAGCGGCGGAATGCCCACGGGAAGGAGAGGATGGCGGCTGAGGCGGGGTGGTGCGGCTGGGGGGGGTGCTCGGCGGCGATGGCGGCGGTGCCCAAGCGTCGGGGCGGCGCCCAAGCGTCGGGGCTGTGCTAGGGAGCTGGCTGGGCGGCGGGACGACGGCCGGGACTCGCCGGTTGCGGCGGCGAGCTGAGCTCGCGCGCTCGGGAGAGAAAGCAGGCAGCGTTGGCTGGAGCTGCCGGGCGGCACGGCAGAGCGGCGACGGCGCGAGGGAGGCGGCGACGTCCGAGGTTGGAGGAGCAGCGGCGAGGCGACCAGCTGGGCAGCGCTGGCCGTGGCGGGCGCAGCGGCGCAAATCCGCGACTGAGCGCGCGAAGGAGGTGAGAGGGGGAGACCAGCCGGTTGGAGGCGGCGGCTGGTGGTTGGTGCGGCGTGAGGTTGAGCTGGCAGAGCGGCGGAACGGTGTCGCACGGCGGGCGGCTGGCCGGTGGTTGCAGTCGGCGAGTAGCAGAAGCCCAACTGTTCGGCCAAAGAAAAAAAATGAAGAAGAAAGCCAGCGAGAGGAAGGAGAGAAGAAAAAGAGAAGGAAGAGAGAGAAGAGAGAGAGGGAAGGGTTTGCATGGGGAAGGGACGTGCATGGGGCAGAGGGAGTCAGGCATGGGGAAGGGAGCGGCGTGTGCATGGCTTTGCCGTGTACGGGGAAAAGAGAAAAGGGAGAGAGAGAGAGAGAGAGAGAGAGAGAGAGAGAGAGAGAGAGAGAGAGAGAGAGAGAGAGAGAGAGAGAGAGAGAGAAGAGAAAGGGAAAGTAGAGAGAGAGGGGGCGGACGTGTATGGGAAAAAGGGGAGAGGAGACGTGCGGGCGCGAAGGGGGAGAGGGAAAACCCGGCGGAAGGAGGAGAGAGAAGAGAGAGAGAGAGAGAAATAGATGCACTCTCGAATACGATCTGAGGGTTCGAATTCAAACCCGAAGACGATCCTAAGGCCCAAATTAATCTTAGAAAACACTAGGGGATAAAAGCCAAAGTAAAATAAGAATAAAAAGACTCGAAAATACACTACGAGGGAGGTCTACTAGTCCAAAGTCGCACCCGGACGAAAATTCACTTTTCACATATTCCTGGCAATACTGACGCTGGCCACAATAATATTGACACCGTCCAATTTGTTTCGACCCGGAACTCCCGAAAATTGACTACCAAATTTGGGGTCTAAATAATGGCCAAATTCGATCGAGTGCGATTCTAGCAAATCTCTATTTTAAAAAAAAAACAAGAATCCGAGAGTGATCACTTTCCGGACGAGATTTTATTATAAGCGCACTGACAAATTACACGTTTTATAAATCCCAAAAGAGGGCCAAAATCCAAAATGTCACAAAGGACTCTGCTCTCACCTCATCCAAGCTTCGATTAAGGCCTGCTGAAAACATGTATACTTTATCATTTTCTTCTCTCTTCATTTGTTTCTTGCAATTAGCGGGACTTTTCCATTTATCATTATAGCAATGATCTAATTCTTGCCACAAGGTTAACCATTTCATTGCAGTAAACAGTGACTCTACGATCTCCTAGCCTTGATTTCCATAACTTTGTCATTAGTTCAAAAATTTGGGAAGAATTTTCCAAATCATAATATGTTTCTCTCACAATGTGCCACACGTCTTTAGCAGTCGAAAGGAATAGGTGCAGGAATAGGTGCAGTATTCCAATTGTCAGTTCCATAGAGTTGATTAGCCAGTAATCACTAAAGAGTTCTCGAATCTCCAAGTCTTCCAAGACGGATTTCTTGGATCTCCGAGTCTTCCAAGATAGATTACTTTCAACAGGACCTCACCCGCCAAGTGACCTAGCTTCCCTTTGCCATCAATTGCTAGTTTCACCGATTGTGCCCACTCTAGATAATTTTGGCCATTTAATCGGTGAACTCTTAATAGCAAGTTGGAGTTATGGGAGAATTGTTCTCCTACACTTCTCGGTCGTGCAGAGATATCGGTTGATTTGCTCTTTGGCATGACGCCTGAAGAAGAGTTTTTGAATCTGGTAATTGCCATTTTCACCATAGTAAGAGCCGGATTCAAAACCTTGGCTTTGATACCATGCGAATTTCTAAGAAGAAAAATGGTTTCTTCTTATTTCTTATTTTCATAATTCTTATAGAGAACATTACATATAAATACGGCCGAGGAAGCTAGAAGATGGCAAGAAACTATGAGCAAAATTAATAAAAGATTTCCTACTTCCTAATTGTAATGATTTACTTCATAATTCTGGTGATCTACTTCCTAATTATGAGGATTTAGAAATAAAAGGATGTAAAATACATGGAAACAAAACAATTCCCTTTTAGATTTTCTCCTAATTCTTCAACAACCCACACTCGTTTGCATCACCAAGACAAAGGGTCTCTGCATCTTGAGTTTCTCTTTCTCTGCGCTCTTCTTGATACAGAGAAGCAAGTATTCTTTATTTTGTCATTGTTTCTGTTCGGTGTAGCCATCTCGCACCCTGAGTAATCATTGTACAATTTCTCTTACGTCCTAAGTTTTTGATTGACCAGACTTAAAAGTAAATATTTTGTGAGCTGAGTTTGTTTGCTTTGGTGAGTTTTGCAGTGAAGCAACTATGACCAAAGCTAATGAAACTGGGGTTCCAGTTAGGCTTGAGGTTTCTGTCTCAATTCGCTTGTTTTTGTGTTGCTTGAAGGTTTTATCAGGAATACCGGTACAGGGGTACTAATGACATTTTAGAGTCAATTTCCCAAAATTTTCAGGGGAAGTTCAAGGCCATGGTGTTCTGTTGGCTCCTTGGACTTGGGACTCTTGTGTCTTGGAACAGTGTACTGACTATAGGAGATTATTACTATGAAGTGTTCCCGGTAATCAATTGCGGTTTATTCCCAATTTCCCACAATTTTTTAAGCAAATACCCTAATTTCTCCGTTTCATGTTCTGTATTTAGTAAACTCTTTGTTCTCTTTAGCTGTCTCATATTGATGTGGAAGAGTCTTGACTCTGTTTGAGTTCTGCCTGACTAGAAAACAAGTGTGTCCAATGAATTTTGCTAGTCAAGTGGATCTGTTGTACAAAACTTTCATTATTGTCATCTTGGCTATGGTTCATTTTCTTCATCGCTGGAGGAGTTTGTTGCTATATGGTTGCCATTACTATGCCGTGTGTGTGACATCCGGATGAGTTCTTAACATAATCATCTAAGAAGTGCTTTTAGGATTCGCAAACTATTTACTAGTCTTTCAATATCTTTTCTTCTCTTATTCTTATTTGGGTTCGTAATTTGCTCATGGTAATGTGAAGTCACAGGTTGATTGCGCTATTCTAATTATATGTTTTGTGTTGGCTGAAGAATTACCATCCTTCAAGAGTGCTTACCCTTGTTTATCAACCATTCGCAATTGGGACGATGGCTATCTTAGCGTACCATGAATCCAGAGTCGATACAAGAAAGAGGAATATAGCTGGATACATTCTTTTCACTCTAAGTACACTCTTTCTCATAGTTGTAAGTTGTCCAAAGGCATAAATATCTCTATTCACGATGCTCCTATTAGTGCATTTGTCTGATGTAAGTTATTATCCCTTAATTATAGTCTTACATTAACTCCATTGCTGAATTTCTTACATGATAGTTGGACTTAGCAACATCAGGGAAAGGAGGAGTTGGGCCTTATTTCGGTCTATGTGTGCTCGTTGCTTGTTTTGGAGTGGCCGATGCTCATGTTGAGGGTGGTATGGTCGGCGATCTGTCTTTCATGTGTCCTGAATTCATGCAGGTGGGTGGTCTCCTACAGTTTTTATTGCATTCTTTTTCGTAACTTATATCCTAAAAAATATCTTTCGAGTAAGATCATGGTCTTTCTACCTCAAATTACGGTGGATTTTCATTTATGCAGTCGTATTTTGCTGGTTTAGCTGCATCAGGAGCTCTAACATCTGGTTTGAGGCTGATCACAAAAGCAGCCTTTGAGAAGGCTCATGACGGTCTTCGCAAGGGAGCTAGTATGTAATTCTTTGTCGTCATAAAATTTTTTTCTCAATTTCCAGATTCATCCCTTGTTGTTAAAGGAACTTTAACACTCAAACAAGTCTAGTTTGTCTTAATAGTATGTGGCACAGTGACTTAAGTTTTATGTCATAACATGGTTTCATCTCAAATTTTAAGGTATTATTGGTAAGTAGGTAAAATCCAGCTTCCTATGTCGTGCCCTACATATACACATGAAAAGATCGTGGTGCAATAATTAGCTTTGTCAAGTGAAAGCAATATGTAGAACTCTTCTCATGAATCTTAAACTTGTTTTTCAGTGTTGTTTCTGGCAATCTCCACATTCTTTGAGTTCATCTGCATCATTTTGTATGCGACTTGGTTCGCTAAGATTCCAAT
This sequence comes from Syzygium aqueum, assembly GCA_031216185.1. Taxonomy (NCBI): domain Eukaryota; kingdom Viridiplantae; phylum Streptophyta; class Magnoliopsida; order Myrtales; family Myrtaceae; genus Syzygium; species Syzygium aqueum. The sequence continues at coordinate 15,609,918 of CM062234.1, forward strand.
TGTGAAGTACTACCGCTCCAAGGCAGCCTCTGAAGGGTCTAAAACTGTCTCAGCTGATCTTGTTGCCGCTGGAATCCAAACACAGGTGCATCGTAGCAGGGGAACTTTCTCTATTGTAGTTGCAAAATTTGTGTTCCTTTTAATGTAACTGAAACCTTGAAAATTTGAAATTTTGGTAGGATGGAGACTCTAAAGAAGATCGATTGAGCAACAAACAACTGTTGTTTCAGAATGTAGATTATGCCATTGATATATATCTTATATATGTTTTGACATTGACAATCTTCCCAGGCTTTCTCTATGAGAATACCGGAACACACCAGTTGGGATCATGGTGAGTATTGATAAGAGAAGTCAATTTCTCTACTTTGAGAAAATGTTACACTTCTCAAGATAATCTTATATTTTTAAGATGGTCTTATATCTATAAGATCATATCATATGCTTCTGCTGCTTCTATGCATATCATATACTATGTATGTCACCTTCTGCAAAGGTTTGTGTGCTATGATCTTGCTTCACCGGTTTTGTTTCAGGTATCCGCTGGTTTTGATTGCTATGTACAATGTATGGGATCTCATATCTCGATACATTCCCCTTATTGACTGGCTCAAGTTAGAATCCCGAAAGAGCCTCATGATCGCGATTCTTGCCCGTTTCTTGCTTGTCCCTGCATTCTACTTCACGGCAAAGTATGGCGATCAAGGGTGGATGATAATGCTCATTTCATTCTTGGGCTTGAGCAATGGTTATCTCACTGTCTGTGTTATGACAGTAGCACCCAAAGGATACAAGGTTTGACCTTAACATCATCTCTTTTCTTGAAGTCGTGTTAATTAGAGCAAAATTTCTATGTACCATGAGGTGATTTGTTTTTTCAGGGACCAGAGCAAAATGCCTTGGGCAACTTGCTTGTGCTTTTTCTCTTGGGTGGGATATTTTCGGGAGTTGCTCTGGGCTGGTTGTGGATCATAGGCAACGGCAAGTTTTAGAGAGCAATCATCGCTGTAGTTTCACTACATTGTGGTACTTATCTTTGAAAAGCCTCAGTTGGGGTATCTTTCAAATCTTATAGGTGCTTTGAACTTGGAGATGCAATGTATGACTAACTTTTCAAACGTTCTTAGTTGTCCTATAGTTGAGATGAATCGCATATGAACAGAAAAAGCTTATACATTCTGGCTTATTGTCTACTGGGACCAAATTGATCTAATTCGATATGGGGGTGTGCTGTAGGCTAACTTTCGTAGAACTTCGAATGTTCGTTATTTGTTTTGCATTGGCACGAAAAATAAAATAAAAATGCAGGAGAAAAGAATTTGTTATAGCATGACAAGCAATGTATATGCTCGGTGCTGAAACCTTCAACTTTCAGCAGAAAACTACAGTGGTGATAAAAAGAAAAGTCTAAGATCTTGAAATGCCACCCTCTCGTTTTTGGACTCAAAATTGCAGATAAAGATGCAGATGACCCTCTGCCATGTAACAAAAATAACAACGGGGCATAAGTAAATGGGACGTATTTAGGGAAAATTGTCCAAAAAGTCTTAATATATAACACTTTTGCCAATTCGGTTCTAAACCTTTCAATTTTACCAATTGAGTCCTAACCATTTGACAATTTGCCAATTGAGTTCATTTGGTAAATTTTGGCTCGAAATAACTGACGTGGACACCGGCCGTCAAATTAAAATCGCATCCAAACAAAATCAGCCTAAGACGTATCTAATTGGTAACACAGACTTGAATAGAATCGATTCTATCCTGATCTAGAACATGTCATTTCGATTTTTTTCTTCATCAAAATTGGGTATAACAGGGAAAGAGAAATTACCTTGTCGACAAGAGAAACTTGATCACGATTACTGGTTGAGTTTGCAGAAGAAGGATTTGGAAAATGTCGCAGTTGATAACAAGTACAAGTGATGGAGCTTTTAATGAGAGTGAATCACTTTGAGTACTCTCGGCCAAAATACATAGTGAAACAAGGGAGATTTCAGGCCGTAAGGTAATGAAAGAAAAAGAAACGAAAAAAAGTTAAATATTATAACTAAATATTCAAATTTTTTAAAAATTATAAAAATTATACAGGTCAGTGTCGACCATGCCATATATGATGGCCAGCATCCATGTTAGCGATTTCTAATCAAAATTGGCAAGATAGATTCAATTGGCAAGATGTGAAAAGGTTTATGACTAAATTGATCTAATTGAAAGGTTTAAGATAAAATGTAATAGATTTATGACTTTTTTTTTTATATTTTTTCCGTCTTTGCACACAAGTAACAGAAAAACGTTCCCAAGTTGAATGTGTACGAAAGATAGCACTAGGAAGTGTTGCGAGAGCACGTGGAAGTCATGCCATTTCAATCGAACCATCTCTCTCTCTAGCTTGCTACATCTAGATATATTGGAAGCATATCCCGAGAAATTTATGGGCTTCAAGAACTCCAAAAACTTCTTCTTGACCTATAGATCCAAATTTAAGTTCCGAGCAGTTTTACTAAGTTCCAAATAAGGGCATGAAGCATCATTGTTTTCTCAAATGATGGCTTAAAGTGGATTTTGTTTTTAAAAAAAAAAAGGCCTGAAGTGGCCATAACAGATTTAAATAAAGGCATAAAGTGGCCATGATAGTTTCAAATAAGGGTCTGACCTCGCCGACCAGCTAAATTCTCCGGCCGGTTAAGAGCATTATTGTCCAAAGACAATTTTAACTTCAATTTTAGTTAAATTAGATTAATAATTGGGAAAATAATTTTTTTAAAAAAATAAAAAAAATTGAGGTGGATTGCCTGGATTTTTTCTTTTTTTTGTGTGTATTTTTTTTTTAAGTTTTAGCCTTTTTTTTAGTTTGTCTTTTTTATAGAAAATTTTTGGATATTATAACCTAATTTAATTAAGATTTTGTGTCTAAATTAAGATTTTGATCACAACGACGTTGTTTTAGTGCTTGAGGTAATCTTAATGCCATGCAGGACGCCATGGGAGGGATAAAATATTAAAAATACATTAGCATTTTTTGTTAGTTAAATTAGATGGAGTTAGCAAAGGGCCTGCAAGCCCTTGCTGGCCACTAGCAAGGGTTGCCTTGTCAGTGGCCGGCCATTGCCTAAGACTGGCCATCAGCGAAAAGAAAAGAAAAGAAAAATAAAAAAAGGAAAATTAATAATAAGAAAAATCAAATAACGTAAATGCTTTTGACCGGCCGGTGAGGTCATCCCCTTCTTTGAGGTTGACATGATCACTTTAAGCTTTTATTTGGTAGAACGTTCACTTCAAGTTCTTATTTGAGAAAATAAGGGCACTTTGGACCCTTATTTAAAGCAAGGTTCACATCAGACTCTTATTTAAGAAAATGATTAATATCACGAAAAACCCTAAACTTGTACACTTGTGACAATTTTACCTTGAACTATTTTTTTACCACAAAAAACCCCAAATTGGTACACCTGTGACAAATTTACCTCGAACTATTTTTTTTTTTATGACCCGGGAACCTCCCTTTCGCCCAACAGGCTATTCGGTACTAAACCCGGGGTGACGCTAGCGCAGGACCCACCACCACGGCGCCACACTTAAGACTCTCTAACGACTACGCTAGGGTTCGAACTCTGATCCCTTCGTGGGGGGACCAGAGCGCAAGCCAACGCAGCCGCTGCGGGCGGTGGTCCTCGAACTATTTTTTTGATTACCAAAAATCCTAAACTGGTATACTTGTGATAATTTTACCTCGAACTATTTCTTTGACCACCAAAAACCCTATACTGGTACACATGTGATAATTTTACCCCCGAACTAATTTTTTGACTACTAAAAACCTCAAACTGGTACATTTATGATAAATTTACCCGCTGTTAGTGTTCGTTAAATTATATTAATATCACAAAAAATCACAAATTGGTAATCTTGTGACAAACAGAGCTGTAAAACCCAAAACCGGTACACATGTCAATTACCACGTGCATTAAACTTCGCAATTTGATAGTAAAATTTAATAGAAACTAACGGAGGGTAAATTTGTCACAAGTCTACCAGTTTGGGGTTTTTAGTAGTCAAAAAATTAGTTCGGGGGTAAAATTATCACATGTGTACCAGTATAGGATTTTTTATGGTAAAAAAAATAGTTCGGGGTAAAATTGTCACATGTGTATCAGTTTAGGGTTTTTTGTGGTCAAAAAAATAATTTGAGGTAAATTTGTCATAAGTGTACTAGTTTGAGATTTTTCATGGTATTAACCCTTAAGAAAATGAGGACATTTCTAGCTTTTATTTGGAATTTTTCCTTTTACTAATTTTCCTCCATCTTATGACATGGGCCATTTGGCCCTAAACCGTGCACTTATGGCACTTGATCCAGACATGGCTTGCAAGGACGACATTAGAGGATTCATCATTCAAGAATTGCAGTAATGCTCTCTCTCTCTACGGTATGCTCTGACCTCTCCTTCGTGGACAACATGCATGCGATTTTGTCACATCAGCGTGCATTGTACAATCATAACATGTAGTCTCATTCAGGGTTTAATTTTGTGCAATTCTACCAATACCACGAGTAGTTCGAAGGCAGCATTCAATTTCAAAGTAGAACGAATTTTGAGTATTTGTTCATGCATATTTACGAGAAAAGATTCCACGCATATCATTCAACATATTATTCTATTGCCATTGGTTTTTGTATTCAAACCCAATCAAAATCAATCGGCGTGCAAAGCATTCAATTTGCAAGACATACAAATTCACTACTTTAAAATCATGGCATGAATTTTTTTAATTTCAACCGTACACAGTAAAATAGCCATATATGCATGGTGTCACGGTTCACTGATAGACAACGCTCAAGGGACTCCTCCCCTTTGGTCCCTTCGGCCCATTTCCTTCTATATGAGAACCTAGGGTTAGCGTATTTTTGACAAGTACACACAATTTCAACAGAATAATGACCTATTTACTGATAAATATTTGAATTCTTTTCAGCAGCATGAAAATGCTATTTGAAAACTATTTCAACATATTATTTATGACCTACGCATGCAAATTTTCTAATTTTAAGGAGAGCGGCCGAAGCGTACCTCGACTCGGGAGAGCTTCAACATTTGCAAAACAAACAATACAAACCAAGAAGAGAGAATTTTGATGAAACTTCCCCTGCTTGAAATGAGAAACTTGAAGCCTATTTGTTGGCAAATCTTGAAGGAAAACGATACACATTTTGAGGGGAATGATGAATGCTATAACAGAAATGATGTGAAATGAACCCATGCCTGCGCTGGCCGGGCCTCAAGAAAAGTCATGATATTTCCTTCGAGAAAACTGCGATAGAAAGTGATTTCTTGAGGCCTCGGAAAACTTGGGATTATGTTGACAGTGATCCCATCAACCATTGCTAAAAGCTGATTTTCCAAACTCTCAAGATTAGGCTTCCCGATTAAAAGTCGCAATATTCGACAAACTGATTGTTTGATTTGGTCAAATTAGGTGTCATTTGGAAAGCTCTCACAAAGCACGATCCATTATACTATTGGATCGAAATTTTGACGAGGTTGACTTTTCGTCCAAATTTTGATCAAATCTCTGTAACAATATTAGGTGTCTAGGCATGGCCATGGGCCGGTTTTGGCCCAGAACCATTGCTAAAAACTGATTTTCCAAACTCTCAAGATTCAACAAACTGATTGTTTGATTTGGTCAAATTAGGTGTCATTTGGAAAGCTCTCACAAAGCACAATCCATTATACCGTTCGATCGAAATTTTGACGAGGTTGACTTTTCGTCCAAATTTTGGTCAAACCTCTGTAACAATATTAGGTGTCTAGGCATGGCCATGGGCCGGTTTTGGCCCAGAACCATTGCTAAAAACTGATTTTCCAAACTCTCAAGATTCAGCAAACTGATTGTTTGATTTGGTCAAATTAGGTGTCATTTGGAAAGCTCTCACAAAGCACGATCCATTATACTATTGGATCGAAATTTTGACGAGGTTGACTTTTCGTCCAAATTTTGGTCAAATCTCTGTAACAATATTAGGAGTCTACAAGTAGGCATGGCCACAGGGTGATTTTGGCTCGGAACCGGCCCGGTCAAATCCGGGCTCAGCTCATTGACCGGGCCTGCGGTTCGGAACAGGAACCGGCCCATGGCCTACAGGCCCGGTTCCGGTTCCAAATTATTTAAATAATAATAATGAAATTTTTTTAAAAAAATTCATTATTTAATTTTTTTTATAAAACAATTTGAACTCTAATTGCCATGCATTGTAAGTGCGTTGATCTCTAATTACAATACTTGGTTTGGGTATATTGAACTCTAATTACAAGGCTTGGCTTGAGTTGGGTTTTATACACAGTGATTCTGATGCCTCTTCATTTTCATTTGATATGGGACTTTCGGTTTACCTTGAACACCTTCAATGTGAGACTCTTGACTTGTCTTCATGCAAATGCCAAGAGTCCAATATCGAATGGAAATGAAAAGACCATCAAAGAGATTGTGTATAAAACCCAAGCCAAGCTATGAGCATGTGAATTTGTATGCCTTTTGTGGTTATGATCCTTTGCTAGTTAAGAGCAAAGGGTTCTATTGGACCGCCTAGAACTAGACCAGACTAAAGGTCCGATTCCCAGTTCTATGATTTGCCAGTCCGGTTCCTAGTTCTAAAATTAAGAAACCGGTCTTATCGGTTTGATTCCCGGTTCCGAGCGGAACCGGACCAAACCGGAAACTAATCACCTTTACAATTTATATTGAATAATTCATTATTTCATAATTTTATAATTCATTATTTTTTTATTTCATAATTTATTTTTTTATTTTTAAATCACGAACCGGCCGGTTCCGGTTCACACATGGCCACGAACCGGAACCGCCGATTCTGAACCGTGGCGATGCCTATCTACAAGGAGTCTGCTGATGCATGAATATCTACGCTTTGATGGCTCTTCAACAAGCTTTAGTTAGGTAGGTTGGTTTTGTTTTCATTATGTCAATTCGGTATGATATTTTCTTGGCATTCTCTTTGTTTTAATTTTTCCTCCATGTCTTTCTACCTAATCACTGATTATCTCTTTGTGTCATTTAATTTAATAAATTAAAGTTTTGTCCTTATTATTATTATTTTTGTATGAAAAAGGCTAAAGTCGAATACAAAAATTTAACATCATAAATCTAATATCCCGATTTTATCACGTAATAAAACACGAAGTAACTCTCTATGAAGTAATGAAAAGAATCTAGTATCCAAGCGCTTATCAACTCCAAGTTTGGCAAACCAATCAACAAAACGATTTCTTTACCGAAAGTTATGTTTTGCTTTAAACTCGAAGTGACAGCGCAGCAATTTTATGATATCTTTAAGCAAAACAAAACCAGCATTATCGATCATAAATTCTAGACTAACAAGATCAGTGAAAGCTTTGAAGTCAATCTCGTGATGATCTCATGAAAACCAAGTTGTTATGTGAAGTTGAGTCCCAACTACAAAACCCAAAGTTTTGCTCGTGTCGACAAACATATTCGTACAAATGACGCAAAACCACCAAGCCAATCACCCATTCCACTTATGAATAAGCACCTTGCTCCAACGACTCTTGGGTTGCCTTTAAAGGCTCATCATTATTCAGTTTAATCCACTCGAAAGGTGGAGGATCCAATTTGACAAAAATCGGAGATGCATCCACTTAATATCAAGTTATTCACAAACGAAATTTGATGATTTTCATTATGTATGACCGAATTACTTGTACTGAATTTAAAGGGAAAACAAAGGTCTTTTTGGAAAAGCGACTTGTTTCTCTTTTTTATGCACCTACTTTAAAATTATGCTTCAATCTTAACTTTTTATTTGGTTTTTTCTTTTGGTAATTTTTGTATCATAATTTTTAGTTAAAACTTTGAACATCATCGAGTTATTTCATTTTACTAATATTTGAATAATCTAATTACTATTTGGAAATTAAATCTAATCGTCAAAGAAAAATAAAGTTAAGGAATAAGCTTCAGTTATGGTCACTTAAAAGTGGATTTTGCAAATGGGTATTGCACTTTGATTTCAAGCATGAAATATTATATTTTTTTGGTATCGATGCGCTTTGGTTGGAATTCGGCTAATTCCCGGATGAAACGCTAAGATGGAGCCCATGTAATTGTTATAAATTTGCACTTTCTCTCGAAATTCATGTTTTTGATTATCCTTTGACATATTATTAATCTAACACCAAACAACATTGAATTTTTTCTGTTCACTCAAATATGATCTCTAATTCAGAATTAAATCTAAGCTAAAACAGAAAAAGTATACTTTTTCTTTATTGTCAAGCGCCATAGTTAAGTCAATAATTGAGGCAGAAAAAAGGTTAACATTTTCTTTTCGAGATACTGACATTGATAACAAGTTGACCAAAATTCATATTCAATAAAATCACCGATTTATTTTTTTTTATCGGTTGAGAAATCACAGATTTAGAAAAAGCTTATTTCTGAATTTTACTTGGCCGACGAAGCTCTCTCTTTTCAATCAAATATCTCCTTTTAAGCTACTCACGTTAAGGCACTTGTGGTTTTTGAATTGGAATACTTATCTCTTTTTTTACACTTTTAACCAAGGTCATCACTATTTTAACCTTGGTTATTTGCTCTTATCTCTTAGTAACTCATAAAATATCTTCGTCAAGCAAACCAAACGTGGCCATATATGTATTACTATGAACATCAGTTGTTCTTCACAGAAGACCCCAAATAGATCATCCTTTGCTTTTGATAGTGAGAGGTCTTCGCATTCACCTTGATTGACTATTTGTGTTCGTCAAGGAAGTGGCACGCTTCAGGCTATGAAGGACTCTGCCTGTTCTAAGGTGACCTACTTCAATTGATAAACATAAGTCATCACATCTTATCAATAACACATACAAATTAAGCAGAAAATAAGTAATGCCAATTTACTGAAAGTATTAATAACTATCAACAATCACCCCTCGAGACCTTTTAGAGTCCCTTGTTGCATAGAAAGCTTGGAGCTATTAGAAAAATCAAACCCCCTTTCTCCTTATCTTATCTGAGCCTCTCTCAAACATTGAAAGTAAGAATGACCTGAAAGATCTTGTGTTAGCCAGAATCAACAACCATGCTCTAGACAATCAAAACCAAACTTTTTAAAAGATTATTTTTGAAACTACTATATCACAACCCAGGAAAAAAATTTAAAATTTTACCTCTGGGACTTAATCATTCCTCATTGCACAAAAATCTGTCTCAGCAAACCATGCCTGGTCTCTAGGAGTGCCAAAAACTGTATGAGTCTCGCCAGAGCCACTAGGCCCCAGGCAGGCAGCCAGTTTTTCACTTATACCCCTCAAAAAAATCATCCACAAGGGCTTCACCATGCTTTCATACACTTCATCCTACAGCAAGTCAAGAGATAATTCACAAAAGATTAATAAAACAGAAAAAAAAATTCAAATAAAACCCAAACTATTCTGTAATTATGAGAGGTTAAAATTCCCACATTCTTAATATCTTCCAAGATTACAGGAATGCAGTGAGCAATGCAATGATCTGCTCTGTCATGTTTCGAACTCCAACGAGCAAGTTCAGTATCATGAATTCAACTAGGTACGTCAATTGAAGTGAAGACAAATTCATATTTCTTTTGTGATTCTAGCCAAAACTCAAATGAGAGCAAAACCTGCTAGGAATCGAGCGAGAATAAAACCTGTAGACCTTGTGTTCGATCGTCCTAGACCCCTATAGCATCAAGGTCACCGACGTGGCATCGTTCACAGCGATACAGATCTTTCTGCTCAACTGCTACTTCTTCCTCACGCTGAGTGGTCGGATTCGGGGTACACCTTCACATTCTACAAGATGTCTAACTGATGTTTCTCCAAAATGTCGAAGCCAACAGTGATCGTTGGTAGCAGGGGCCTCACTCGGTAGTGAGGGCATCGTAACCTGCGGTGGCTCTTGACGTGGATATTCCATTTCAGGTGGCGATACTGTTTAGAGTGAAATCGAAGTTGGATGTTTTCTCGAGGATGGTGTTTTGAGCGCGACAAGACACAATGGCACTAAAAAGTCGGTTGTAATTTGGGCCGACAATTCTGGTCAAACAGACAAAATGGGCTGACAATGAAGAAATTGCTACCCGGTTCATTTCATGGCCCATTATATGAAGAAATACTGACTACACGAGCCTATTGGGCCTGAATATCTTTGCCGACGTACACTATTTTCACCCTTGCTCGTGTTTGTGGGACCAGGGATAAGTACATTTTATGTGTTGTTCGTCGGGACAACGTAATGCTTGAGAAGAAAGCATCGAAACTGAGTGAGCTCAAACACTACTCAAATTAGTAGTTTGTTTCAAAGAAGCTTCGGCTTTTTTGGCTCAGTTGACGTGACAAACCAAACCATAATTTTGCTAATTTACAATTGTGGTCAAATTCGTCGTTAGTCATGTTAAATATTCATGCAAAACTTATTTGAAAATGGTTGCATATGTTATGTCAACATGATGTCTCTCTTTCGACCAAAAAATAAAAGACATGATGTATCTCATTTAGATGCATTTATAAATATCTAAATACATTTCTTGCATGCTACTTTGTAAGTCACCTTACATGTCTTATGTTTGGATTTTAAATGATATTTTTGGGTAAATCTACATTCGACACGATTATTTTATGTCAACACCAATTTAGGAAAAAAAATCAACACTGATATGAGGCGTCGAGTAAGCAAAAATGAATATGAGGGGTCGTCAAGCAAAATGGAAATTTTTTTCCTACAGTTTATGAATTATGAAAAAGAAGAGAATGATTATCCTCGGACAAAAAAGGAGAAGAATTATTTAAAAAAAAAAACTACTTGATTGCAAAGTCTCACCTCACTCGCTTGACCACACCATAAATACAAATAGCCAGAATTGCACCATTAACATCAAACTTTTAGACTTTGTTTGTTTAGCAAAAAATAAATTTGGAAAACATTTCCAAAAAAAATCTCTCGTGTTCTTAATAAATGAATGAACGAAAAAATCGTACATGTAAATATTTAGACATAAATTGTAATCGATAATGAAAATATATTTCATTGATTAATTATTACATGAGATATATGGGATTCTTTTTAAGAAAATATTTTGTAAATCATTCATTTTTCACTTAACAAACATAATCCAAATTTTATTATAATTTGATTAGTCTTGGTTTGGCTCATGCACTGTCGAGGCTTTCCCATTGGTGCCTTACCCTAAATTACCTACTCGCCCCTTATGTTTTAAATTATTGGATTGTGGAAAGGGTCACGCATTTTTCACTCCCAAGTTGGCTAAAACACTCCCAATAAAAATGTTATGACCATTTTATCCATTATAGGTCCCACCTTTCGACATCCTCTACATTTTTTTTGTGTCCTCTTTTTGGTTTCTTCTTTTGCAGGTCTCACTTTCCTTCATCTTGGTCCTTCTCTGTTTCTCTCGCCGTTTACTTCCTATTTTTTGATGTTTGAGATGGTTTTTGCATTGTTTTTCATGGTGGGTGCTAGATGAATTGATTAAATTCGGAGTGTTGGTTAATGTTAAATAATTTTCCTTGTGATGGGTTCAGGTCAATAAAGTTTCAAGGCGGTTTTTCTTCTTTTATCTCTTTTCTTTTTGTTTAAGAAAAGTGCGTATTGATTCATTTTTTATTTACTGTTGAATCTGATTAAAGTTTATGCTTTTGAGGATCTTTAGTGAGGCCTTTTGGCATTGCTAAGTTTCTCTTCTTCTAGGGATTTTGTTAGTTGAAATTTTCGAAATTTTGTGGAAAAGATTGGAAAGAAGAAAAGCGGGTCTTGTCCAAACCTAAAGAGTTTTGTTTTCATAAAGTGAAAAAGGTTTATCATCCCATTAGCTTGTACCGATTGAACTTACTAATAGAGCATGTATTTGATTTTTTTAGCATTCTTTTCATTGAAAATTTCCCCGGACTGTTTCTGTCAACCTCTTTCTCTCTTGCAAACTGTTTGGCAGAATTAATTTCAAGATGCACATTTTGATATCTTCCCATAATATTGGTCTAGTTATAATTCGCATTCACTAAAGAATGAAGGGTTTTTATCTAATAAATTTCAATTTTCTTCTCATTTCAATAGGTTTATGGTAACTTTTTACCATTTTGTTTCCAGTTCTTGATAAAGTGGAAAATCAATGGGCACGTCAATTGCAATATTGTATATTACATTGTAAAGTCTAGGTGTCGGTGCAAAGTCTAGTTAGATCCCTCCTTTGTATCATATTGGGTTGGTTTTGAATAGAGAAGGGCTTCCATATGTTGCATGGCCAACAATTAGACCAAGAAAACGTCATTCCAATGAGTTATATGCTTTCACAAAGGTGATTATGATGGCATTTTCTCTACAAGAGAGAGAAAGAAAGAGATGTTAAAAGATGGGATGAAGAAGAATGAAAGTAGGACCCCCCAAAAATGAAAAAAAATACACCAAGGGAAAGTTTAAGATGAAAGGTGGGACCACAATGGGTGAAATGGTCATAATACTTTGTTGAGTATTCTAACCAAAAAATGTGACCCTTTTGGAATAAGAAAACGATTAAAGGTACTTAAGCTGAAACTGCAAACTAAAATCTATTTCACAGAAGTCCAGAACCGCCCTTCCACCACCTCATAAGAGCGACGCATCCAAGAATCGTGGCCGGATCGTCACAAGCATTCTTCTTCAAAAATCCGACCATTATAGATTTGGAACTGTCAAACTCGAGAGAGAATAACTGAGAGGGGCGGATAGAAGAAGAAGAACAAGAACGGGGAAGATAAACATGTTGGCTCGATCAAATCCAAGAAGTTCAGAGAAAATATTGACTCCATATTTCTCACGTCTCTTTATCGGTTCTTTGAGAAGCTTTTTCACAACACCTTCCGATCAAGGCAACAACAGCTGTAAGGACTGCAGAATCAATGACGAAGAAACCTGAGTGAACACGAATTGAGCTGCTGTTTCGATAATAGCACACTTGCCCGCAGGCGGGCGGTGACCCAGGTTTCTTCCAAAGGAGAAGGAATTAAAAGGTCGGATGAATTGCAATATAGCAACTAACAATGAAGCTAACAAGGCTCCTCTACTGCAACAGAGTCAGGAAGGTACGCAATGCAATATAAGTAACTCCTATAAAGAAAAAAAAATCTCATGGAAAAATTCGCCTGTCCAAAAAGGGTACAAGAAAAGTATCATCACGGTAAAGAACAGAAGGAGAAAATGTCCTTGGAGAGGGAGACTCTCTCTCAAAAGATAGATAAACAATTAAGCAATGTAATTGTATAGCCTACCATGGGATTTCTTGACCATCCCAGGCAAAAAACTTGCCATTGTCTTGAATCTTTGCGTGGTCGATAATTCCCAAGAGCTTCCGCACCGAATACTCCTTGGTGAAAAGCTTGCCTTCAGGAACATTTCTCTGAAAGGGCTTCGAGAGATCTGTGTCCACTGTGCCAGGGTGCAGCAAAAAGCAGATAACCGGATCCTTCCTACGTGCAAACTCTACTGATACTGTTTTTGTCACTGCGAGAATCAACTCGATGTTTAGGAACATGCAAAAACAAGAACATTGATTGCCTCTCTGTAGAGTTCTATGAAAAGTGGGCATAGATCTACACACCATGTTGGCCAAAAGAACAGGGCATACCAACCATGCGCTAAAATGTGCAGACACTTGGATTTTGGGTTCACTCAGCCAAGTGATTTATCATACTTTAACTTCAGCATTTTAGAGCATGAAGTGAAAAGAGTGTTTCTGTTCATCTTCTGTCAGTATTCTCGGACTCATCATCTGGCTGCTCTAAGGTCAGCCACAGGATGATTACTATTAGAAACCTTAAGCAAGATGAAAGGAAGGGTTATTTTACACATACAAAAAGTAGACGGCCCAAACTTCCTAAAACTAGAGCACAGGACATCGCTCGCAAATGCCCCAAAGTACACCGGATGTTTAGACAATTTTCCTCGGACCATATTAGCCAATTGTCTAAACAAACTTAAGTGCTTTCATGAAGGCCAGAAAAGGAAGAAACTTTACGCTGATTCAATGCGGCTTTGGAGGATCGATAGGAGTGCCACCCACCAAGGCGATTGTCCCCAATTGAACCCACCCGGGCACTGATATTGGCCACAACAGCAACATCTCTATCAGTACCAGTGCCTCCACCAGCCTTTAGAAGGGGCCACATGTGCTGCTAGGGCATATTATATGGGTTAGTGATACATAATTGAAGTTTACCATGACATCAAACTGATACCTCATCTGATTGACTCTCTTATCGAGAAGGATACACATTTTTATCTGTGGCCACAGTTTTAAAGGAAAACTCATTGACTTTGACCTTGAATCCAGTCATTTCTGCATATCACAAGATTAACTTCTAAAATCAACCCCTCAAACTTTCAATTGTACAGAATGGCCCCACCATTGGGAGTCAATGTTGTAACGCTCCATTCAATAAACACATTGTGGCATGAAAGTCTCATTTAAGAAATAAGAAAATAAAAATTTGGAGTACATTACTTTGACAATTCCCCAAGTTTTAACTAAATAACATCAGAGCCCTTGCATTTCCTAAAGAGTGGAAAGCATTGAAGTTCATAACATCAGAAACTAGAGAAGATAGAACTCTATGAGAAACTAGAGAAGTTTTGTCCGTCCAAGGGAAGTTTTGTTACTGCAGAGGTTTATTCTTCTTACATTAATATGAGTGGGTAGAACTCTATGAGAAACTAGAGAAGTTTTGCCTGTACAAGGGAAGTTCTTTTGTTACCGTTGACTGAATCCCCAGTTTCCTTTCCTTAGCAAAAAGACAGTTCGTGTAAATAAGAGATACAACCACATTTGGGCCAGAACCACTATATGGAGACATAGTTTGGAAGTCCAAGCTTTTATATATCTAGTCTGAATATTCTATCTTTGAATTGTTTTACTAACTGTTGTTTACTATGGAATTGGCTATGTGCTTCCATTGCCAACTGAAAAGAGGTTTTTAATTATTTTAAGAATTTTCTGCAACTTGATTAAGACAATTCCCAGTTGCCATAGTTTGGGACCAATGAAAGACTGAAGGCTGTGAACAAGACCTTTAATGATTTTTTTGAAAAAACAAGACCCACCATTATTACTTGAAAAATAAATAAAAAAACTCTCAGACATAGAAATGAGCCTACGTTAAACTATAGAAAGTGTTAAACCTCTATCCAACTTGTTCACTTTCCAGTGTCACCTTCAAACCATGTCCATTGACATGCCACGTGCATAACTTACTCTATCTAAACAAAAAGGAAGATACACCTGAATGGGAAGGTTGAAAATAGCAGTTTCAACATTCTAATTTTTCAGCAGGTGCAGTGTCATTGTATATTTTGCAAATAACCGCAAACAATGCTGTAAGTGCTTAAGTATCGCTAGGTTGATTGTCTGAAGAAACTAGGAGTTCGGACAGTTGCAAACTATAAGAGTATACACGTAACGGCCAAGAATTGGACAGCTCCAACTTAGATTGAAGAACAAGTAATGCTAGAAAAGTAAAGAAGGTCGGGCATGGGTTAAAATGCATTGACATTTATCAGTAACTTCAGAAGATTCTATGTTAGTCTTCTATTTCAGACCCACAAAACAAAGGCAATACATGAACCAGTGATACCAGCCCCTCTAGCAATTCATTTTAATCAAATGATTAGCATATAATGAAATATTCAAACATCACCACGAAAAGAAATGCCTTGAGAAATTAGAGGCTGAATGACTTGAATATCTTAATAATTTCAAGCCAACTCATTAGCCAAAAAATGGCAAATGTAAAAGCCCAAGAAAAGTACCTTGATGACAAGGATAGGGCCCACAGCATTGACCTCATACGTGAGCAGTAACGATGACTTCTCTACTTTGAGGAGTGTCGTTTCTGCACTGAAAAACAATGAATAAAAATTTAATAAGTCATAAAACAGCAAAAGGGGGAGGTCGATAAAGTAAGCCATCCTCACCGCATACATTGAGCTCAAGGCTGTTCAATTTCAAGGAGCTTATAAGTCTAAAGCGAATTGGTCTAGATCGCTTTACCTGGTTGGAGCACATCAGGCATTGAAAGTATTCCAGATGCATTAACCAGAAGATTCAAGGAGCCATATCTATCTCTTATGGACTTTGCAGATGCCTAAAAAGTACTTTTGTGTCAGATGAATCTGTCGAATGCATATGAGCAGCTCCTTCATTAGTTTATACAATTGCAGTTCACAATGCCAAAAGACCTCCACAGATTGTCGTGATATATGATATTGGTAGGGTACAACTTTCTTTACTTCTTTGCCCTCGAAACCGGGAAACAAAGAATCACGGTCTTTATTGATTTTGATTTTCTCTGAACGAGACACCTAATTTTGACCCAAAAAAAAACAAGACACCTAATTACAAAATGCTTGCAATAATCGACAAAACCTCCCAGATTTATTTTTTCAAAGCTGCACTGAGAAATTAACGCTGAGATGGAGAAAAATGACCTCTATGGTACTTTCATTGGTCACGTCCAGTGGCAGAATGCTAAGGCGTTCAGCAAACATATTTTTGAGCGAAAGAAGCCCTGATGCCTCATTAGGTTTGCGACATGTAGCAATGACATGCCCTTTTTCACTTTTTCGCAGCAGCTGCTCTACCTAATGAAGCAGGAACAAAATTAATAAAGTCCTGTACAGGCTAAGTCGAATGATCTGCTGCAGCAGATTTGAAAATTCCACTCAACTTGAAGATAGGAGGAAACAGAAAATCAAATTGGTATAACTTCTAAATGAATCAATATATCGAAAGACAGTGTTGATAGCTGTAGCATTTTAATTTGCACCTCTGTTAATTGACGGTGCAAATGGTTTTGTAGGGTGGCAGCAAAATAATGGAGTAAATCAAGAGGACTTGGATCTGAGTAAAGCTAAATCTGGAGAAACAAGATTAATGTTGTTCAAGATGAAGCAGTGGATCAACATTTCAGTAAGGTCAACTGTTGAAGCTGTAGGATCTATCTGCAAATAAGAAAGCAAAAAAAAAGTGCAAGAACCGCAAGTATTGTTCAAGGACTTTCTTATGTTGTTTGGTTTGGCTATGCATCACCAGGGTAGACTACTTGAAGAAACCGAATTGAAGAACTGTGAAAGAACACAGTACCATGGAAGAAGTTAACAGGTGACATTCTTGTAATTTCTTTTGCAAATGATGATGGCAATGATGCCTGTAATCATGAGGCCCGCCACAAGAGTTCAGACTCTTTTCTCGAAACTAACAATGTGACAATTGAACACTGATTGCGTATGTGTATAGCACAAGAGTGCCTCTATTACACGTTGCTGATAGCCATGACAAATTGCTTACTCGCACATGGGATAACATACCCGCGCAAATCGCATTAATATGCAGCACAGAAAAACCTAAATCAACATACAATTAAAAGAAAAAAAGAAATTCTAAAGTTTGGATCTCATAGGTGTCAGGTGAGTTACCAATTACCTATTTTTAGGCACCTCTATTATATCACTAATAGAAGAAACATGCTAAATAGAGCGACATGATCAATAGAAGGGGTATAACAATTTGAATGAGTTATAAAAGGCAGAGACTTTGTCTTTTTAATTAGCTCAATTAAGTGCTGAATTAAAGAAAAAACCAGCACTTACTAAGATTGACCGAGTCTGATGATACTAACTAGCGTTTACTTAAAAGGTTAAGTTTAGTTATAAAAAAAAATGTATACCAAGCATGTAAATAAGGGAAGGGATTACTTAATTTGATCAACAGAAACACATTTGATGACACTTAGAATGGTAAATTTATCTTGATAAATACGATAGTGTAACTAAGCTTACTAGAAGATGAGGGATAGATGTGAGAATGGAAACTTAATTCTTTCACTTTCCTGGAACCAGGTTTATATAACACCTCAATTTTTAACACCCATCTGGTGTGGAATTCGGGCGCCGCAGGCTTACTCTTTTCAAGGAGAAAGATTGCGAGACTATACTCACATAAGTTGAGCAAGGAATTCGAGAGTAGGTAGAGAGCTCAGAATGCAAAAAAGGAAAGTCCAGATGGAAGACAACAAATAGAGATGACAGTTCATATAGAGTTAGCACGACAAAAGAGAGTCTAGAAGGCTTTCACTTTGTGGAACCCGGATTGATATATCACCTCATTTGTGCACCTCATCCAAAGTAGGACTCAACCACAGTTGGCCAACTTCTATTTTGATAAGTAAGATTGTGAGACTTAGCTACAAATTATATATCTAAAACTCGTTGCTTATGTCCACATCCATGTTTAGTAAAAACTAATCACTTTCAACATTTAACCAGGCGAAAGTTTGTTTTCTTTTTTCAACATTTAAGGAAATCAAGCGTCACAATTTTAGGACACAAATATAAGGTACCTATTTTCATTTCCATCAAATAGGCCCTTAAGATGTAAATGAAGTTGCACATGTTATTGATGTACCTATACACCGTTGGTGCAAGTACTGTGCAGCTAAGTTTCACATGCCATAATGCAAGTACAGAAACATAAATCCATAATCACCTAGCTGTACTTTGCCATACTGATAGTCTCCGAATGGAAGAAAATTATTACAAGAGCTGTTGCCATGACAGCCAAAGAAACCAAAGAAGACTCCGAACTAAAAGAGAAACCACAATACGAAGCTCTCGTTTTTTTTTTTTTTGCAGAGGATAATTTGACCACAGCCTACATTATAAGCGGCTAAGAAAATTGCCAACTCAACTTTAAAAACATTTTATCTGATTATACATCTAAGAAAATTTATCTGCTCGATGAAACCTTGGATTTGGGCCTTCTAGCCATCTTAATTCACAAACTTTGACCCACAAATATCGCAAAAGCAATAGTTTGAAAAGCTCATATTGACGAAAAGATAGCAGATGCTTCAAAACAAGATGTAATTACTTTAAGAGAAAACACATTTGATTAATATGGATCGACATGTTAGTTAGCAGTAGCTGCTCCATTGCTTTGAACACCCCCACCCCCCTCCAAAAAAATGAAAATCTTTCGAAGCATATGTAGTGAAGAAGCACTGTCATAATCCCTCTAGACATGTAAACTCATCAAGCATTGGAAGAGGTAATTATTCTGTTATTTCTGTTGTTTTTAAAAGGTGATAATTATGTCTTCCGATTCATGATGAGAAATGTGTGAAGTAGTGATGATAAAGTAACAATGTACAACCCTCTACATGCAAAAACGCACAAAGGGCTTTGCAAGACTGATTATTTTGTATCTCTTCTTCCCGACTTTCGTTATGCATCCAATTTTTGTGGCCTTCTGTAGAAGTTCAAGAAGGCATTTTGCTATAATCATGTATGTCCTGTCCACGAAAACATGAAAAGAAGAGATACTCATTTAAACTCAAAACCTTCTTGCCTCATTATGTCATTGCCCCGAACAATCGAATAGCCCTATCTCCTACCCTATGCACTGCCAAATCACTAACAAGGTCTCTCCACCGCTATCATTTCCGAAACTTAAGATAGTTCCCCACGACTTGATCAAGCAGTGAACTTGCACTTGCACAGGCGTCAGCGGACCCAGAAGATTAACCAGAATTATATATCACACAAATGAGAAATTCCGACGAGATAGCACGTCGTATCACGAATCAAGGGCAAGAATAAAGAACTGAGGCGAAACCCATTAAAAATGAAGGCCCCAATCAATCAGAAACCATCCAATTACAAGCTACATTGCACAGCTAGAAGAAGAAAAATGCTCACGAATTCAAGCCCGATTCCCCTGGAGGCGCCCTGCACCATGGAAACCCCACCATCCCATTTCACAGCATCAGGGGAAGAAGAAGAGGAGCGAATCGTCGCCGACAGCACCGGGCGAAGACAACGGGAAAATGCCATCGATGCGTGCTTGGCGAACGCAAGCGGTTTCATTCTCTACGGACTCCACTCCCTCCCTTTCTCTGTCCCGGAGGCTCATAGCAGTGCAGGCTCTGTCGTTGTTGAGGAAGGGTTGGGGGTTGTGAAACGAACGAGTTCAAGCAGGATGAAAGAAATGGCTCAGCTTCATCCACGTACTGTCCACGAAGAAACTCCCCTCGTTTGATTTCGAAAGCTTCCACCATTCATTCAAAGTTCTGTCTCACGTGTAAGGTGGATGCCCGTGCATTGAGCCAATGCACAAATAGTGAAAATTCATCGTGATGTCAATTTCAAAAGTCAGAGCTCGTGATAACGTTGTCTAACATTACCAATTTTCAGCAATTTCCATCTATCGTAAGATTTCAAATTGATGCTACCAAAAACCGTAAATCGGTATATGCCGGTTTACATCAAATTTTTCCATTTAGTAGCTAATATGAAATTACATGTGGCCTAATCAGATGACATGGAAATTTTTCCTTAAAGTTGGTGATATAGAATTACATGCAACCTACTCAGATGATGTGGACTACTCCAAGCTCACTCTCTCTCTCTCTCTCTTCTTCTGCTTCTTCCTTTTTCTTTCTCTTAAGTGCTGCTCATTCTTCAAAAACGATAAGAAAAATCCTAAATCTCCGATTATCTTCGTCGATCTTCCTCCAAATGTTTGGTAATCCTTGTCGATCTTCACTGGTAATCTTTACTTTCTCTTTCTCTTTCTCCCTATTGCTTTAGGTCAGTGCTGAAGCTCATTCTTCAGAAATGATTAGAAAATCACATATCGATCTTCTTCAATTTTCCTCATAAATCTCCAGTAATCTTCTCATTTTTTTTAAATTGTTTTTCATGAGTTTGTTTGTCAGACTCTTTATGCTTGATCTGACCGGTGAGGTTACGAACACTACAAAAAAATCGGGATTTTCCGACGAAAATTTCCAACGAAATAAATTTCGTTGGAAATTTGCGACGACATTTCCAACGCAAATTTAATTCGTCGGAAATTTGCGACGAAAAGTCTTTCGTTGGAAATTTCCGACTAAATTTCCGACAAAATTATTTCGTTGGAAATTTCATCAGAAATTTCCAACGAAAACCGTTTCGTGGCAAATTTCCGACGAAATTTTCCAACGAAACAGTTTTCGTCGCAAATTTCCGACGAAATGTTATCGTCGCAAATTTCCGACGACTTTTTGCAACAAAAAAGTTTTCGTCGCAAACTTCCGACAAATTTTCCGACGAAAATTTTTCGTTGGAAATTTCCGACGGAATTTTGCGACGAAAAATTTTTCGTTGGAAATTTCCGACGGAATTTTCCAACGAAAAATTTTTCGTCGCAAAATTCCGACGACTTTTCCGACGAAATTTTATCGTCACAAATTTCCGACGAATTTTTGCAACGAAAAAGTTTTCGTCGCTAATTTCCGACGAATTTTTCGACGAAAAAATTTTCGTCGCAAATTTCCAACGAATTTTATTCGTCGGAAATTTGCAACACGGAAAATGGAATTTTCTATATCCGTCGCCACCCCCAATTCCCCTCTGTCGACTTATTCCTCTTATCCCCTCGCTGTTCTCTCTTAGTCTCTCTCTTTCATTTCTCTGGAATTACTTATCGGTGTGCGGGCCAATAA
Source organism: Syzygium aqueum (assembly GCA_031216185.1). Classification (NCBI taxonomy): domain Eukaryota; kingdom Viridiplantae; phylum Streptophyta; class Magnoliopsida; order Myrtales; family Myrtaceae; genus Syzygium; species Syzygium aqueum. The sequence goes on from CM062234.1 coordinate 15,631,502, forward strand.
ATCTCGGTAAAGCTTTTTCGCCGGTAAGTTTCGTACTTAATTTCATGAATAATTGGCAACGAAAACGGTTCGTCGCAATATTATTGCTAGCTAGATTTGTTTTTGTTTGTGCTATTGAAATTTTTTTTTCCTTTTTTGCCGGTTTGACCGATCGCCGGCCATGGGCCGAGGTCTGGTGGCCTCGCCATGGCCGGCTCGAGCTCGCCGGCCATGGCGAGCTCGGCCCTCGCCGGTGCCGGCGAGGGCCGGCCAAGGCGTGGGCGAGCTCGAGCTCGCCGGCCATGGCGAGCTCGGCCCTCGCCGGTGCCGGCGAGGGCCGGCCAAGGCGTGGGCGAGCTCGAGCTCGCCGGTGCCGGCGAGGGCCAGCCAAGCCGTGGGCGAGCTCGGCTGATCTGGCCGGTGCTCGGTGACGCGCCGGCCATGGCGAGCTCGGCCCTCGCCGGTGCCGGCGAGGGCCAGCCAAGCCGTGGCCGAGCTCGAGCTCGCCCAGATCTGGCCGAGCTCGAGCTCGCCGGTGGCTTGGCTGGCCCTCGCCGGCACTGGCGAGGGCCGAGCTCGCCGGCGGCGAGGCTGGCCGGCCCTCGCTGCAGCTGGCGAGGGCCGACCTCGCCATGGCCGGCGAGCTGCAGCTCGCGCAGACGTCGGCGAGCTCGAGCTCGCCGGCAGTGGCGAGGGCCGAGCTTGCCGGCCATGGCGAGCTGCGCCCTCGCCGCCGGCGAGCTCCAGACTCGCGGCCGGCGAGCAGCAGCTCGCCGGTCGCCGGTCCAGTCAAGAAGAAATTTAAAAAAAAATGCAAAGAAAACGAAACAGAAAAAAATAAAACATAAATAAAAAATGAATTTTAAGGAATTTGTTTTTTTTTTAGATACGTGTCCATTTGAAGGTCTCGCAATCCAAGTGAACGTTGAAATTCTCATCAAATAGACAACTTTCTACCACAAAGGTTTCAGTCAAATACTCGGTAAGTTTTCATGACACGGTTATTTTTTCATTTTTTTCAAGTTGAAAGTAATTGTTTCGTAAAAAAGAAAATGACGGTCCTATTTCCACTTTCATTTTGGCTAAAACGCTTCTTTATTTAATTAAACGATAAAAAGACCCTCCTCTCTCCCTCTCTCTCTCTCTTCAATTGATTGTTTCTTTTTCGGCCTAGACTAACCGACAAAATTACATTTATTTCTGTCGTTTTTTTTTTAGTTTGACAATACAAAAACTCAATTATTCTCAAGAAGATATCATCTTATCTTGCATTTTACTATCACTTTGCCCAGAGAATTTTTTTAAATATTAATATATGATCTCATAATTTTAGTTAGAAAAGCTATATAGATTATTATAAATTTCCATTTATGACGGCTACAAGGCATATGAACACATAATTTATTGCCTATTTTTTATCAAATAATTTGAGCAACATTTTATTTCAAAGTTGGAAATTAAAATTCAATCTATATATCTAGCCAATCTTGACCTTGTAGGTGTTTTCTGTAATAAATTTGTGGAGTTTGAAAGTTAAACATTTTAATTTGTATTTCAAGATGGGGTTGAGAATCTTATTACGCATTCTTTACTTTTAAGCTAATTAACATCAGCTTATTATAAATTAAAGTTTTAAACATAAACACATTTTAAAATTTGTATCCACTTACTATTAGATTGAATTTACAATCGATATTACTTACTTTCCTCATGGTAGGAGTAGAGCAACAAGAAGTTCCCTGTTTTTTCCTTTTTGTGCTTAATTTTTTAATATTGACATATGATCTAAACATAAAAATATTTATCATTTGATTATTTTTCCATATTTTGATCAATTTTTATTTTCCGTTGTTGATCAAAATTAGCTAGATAATTAGATTGCATTTTAAGGTTAAACTTTGAAATATAGCCTTAAACTGTTTGATAAAAAAGAGGCAAATAATTGTGTGCTTATGAGCCGTCATATATGTAACCCACTTTTGTGATTAAAATTATAACACCAAAAAAAAATTTAATAACTTTCTCCTTGTAAAGGGAAAGAATGCATGATAAGATGATATTTTGTCGAGTATAATGGAGCATTTGTATTATGAAACTCAAAAGAGAAATGATATAAATTAAGGCAGTTTTTTTTATTAGCTTGATTAAAAAAGAAACAATAATTTGAAGAGAGAGGAGGATATTTCAGTTATTTTACTGAAAAAATGAGTGTCCTAGCCAAAATGGGAGTGGAAATAGCGCCGCCCAAAAGAAAATTGTGATTGTTAGCATTTTATGATTTTAATTAACAATATTAAACAATACATATGATGTTTTTAATATTGTACAAGAATATCTTGATTTTTATACAGACACAATGCAAAGAGACAGGGGTTGGATGTATAATAAGAACTTACCTGGACGTCAAGGATTGACCGATGAGTTTCGAATCGGGGTGGAACTATTTTTGGACTTTGCTAGTACTAAATATGAGTTCATGGATGGAAATAAGTTAAGGTGTCCATGTAGAAAGTGCAGTAATGGAAAATTTCAAGACATTGACATAGTTAGAGAACATCTTTGTAGATTTGGGTTTACTCCGAACTATTATAATTGGACTTACCATGGTGAAAATAACTGCATATTTAGCCTCCTATTTCGTGGAAAATATTAGAATTTCGCAACGAATTTCGAATTCGTTGGAAAATTTTCCCACGAAATCGGAATTCGTGAGAAATTTTTCCAACGAAATCGTAATTCGTTGGAATTTTCCGACGAATTCCTATTTCGTTGGAAAATTCCAACGAATTCCAAATTCGTTGGAAAAATTTTTCCAACGAAATCAAAATTCGTTGGAAAATTTTCCCACGAAACCGGAATTCGTTGGAAAATTTTCCAACGAATTATTACTTCGTCGGAAAATTCCAATGAATTATTACTTCGTTGGAAAATTCCAATAAATTCGTAATTCCTTGGAAAAAATTTTCCAACGAAATCAAAATTCCTTGGGAAAATTTTCCGACGAATTCATATTTCGTTGGAAAAATTTTCCCACGAATTCGGAATTCGTGGGAAAATTTTCCCACGAAATATGAATTCGTCGGAAAATTTCAACAAAGTTTATAATTTTTTTCCAACAAATATGAAATTCGTGGGAAATTTCCAACGAATTCAAAATTCGTTGGAAATTCACACCAAATTAAAATTAGTGGGAAATTTCGAAAAATTTGAAATTTTTTGAAAAATCGGAGGGAAATTTCCCCCCAAAGTTTCCAACGAATTCTTACTTCGTTGGAAAATTCCCACGAATTCGGAATTCGTTGGAAAATTTTCCCACGAATTCCAAATTCGTCGGAAACTTTTCCAACGAAATATGAATTCGTTGGAAAATTTCAACCAAGTTTATAAATTTTTTCCAACGAATTTTGAATTCGTTGGAAATTTCCAACGAATATGTAATTCGTGGGAAATTTCCAACGAATTCAAATTTCGTTGGAAATTCCCACCAAATTAAAATTAGTTACAAATTTCTGAAAGTTTGAAATTTTTGGGAAAATCGGTGGGAAATTTCCCCCCAAATTTTCCGACGAATTTGGAATTCGTGGGAAAATTTTCCAACGAATTACCAATTCGTGGGAATTTTCCAACGAAGTAAGAATTCGTTGGAAAATTTTCCGACGAATTCCGAATTCGTTGGAAACTTTGGGGGGAAATTTCCCTCCGATTTTTCAAAAAATTTCAAATTTTTCGAAATTTCCCACTAATTTTAATTTGGTGGGAATTTCCAACGAATTTGTGTATTCGTTGGAAATTTTCCACGAATTACATATTCGTTGGAAAATGTTCCGATGAATTTGGAATTCGTGGGAAAATTTTCCAACGAATTCCGAATTCGTGGGAATTTTCCAACAAAGTAAGAATTCGTTGGAAAATTTTCCCACGAATTCGGAATTCATCGGAAATATTTCCAACGAAATATGAATTCGTTGGAAAATATGTCGGAATTTCCACCGAAATTAAAAAATCGTGGGGATTTTCCAACGACATGTAAGTTCGTTGGAAATTTCCGACGAATGATAAGTTCATTGGAAATTTCTTACGATTTTCACAAAATTTTCCAACAAATTGGGTTTTTGTGGGAAATTTCCAACGAAGTATAAAGTCGTTGGAAATTCCCACTAATTTTCCAACGAAATTTTGCATTCGTTGGAAATGTTGCTTATAATCATGTTCGCCGACACTTAGGTTTTTTTGCAAAATTTCGTCGAGCTCGAGCGCCTCGCCGTCCTCCGTCCTTCGCCGTCGACGCCGGCATCCTCGCTGTCCACCTCGCCTTCGACTTCATCGTTCCCGGTAGGTATCCTACCCTTAACTATTCCATGGTGACGCGGCCGTGAGGGGGTGTGGCGAGGGTCGCCGCGGAGTTGGCCGCGGGGGTAGCGGCGGAGTTGGCTGGTGTGTGGATGGCGGCCGAGATGGTCGGAGGCCCTCGGTGGCAGCCGAGGTGGGCCGGAGGGGGGTCGCGGGTGGGCGGAGTCGCCGGCGAGGTTGTCGGGGGGTCGTCCGCGAGCTGGCCAGGGGGCTCGACTGGGCGGGGGTGGCGGCGCCGCCTTGGGTGGCCTGGGGGCGGTTGGCTTGGGGTGGGGGGGGCGGCTTGGCTGGCCGCCGGCGAGGGGGCTTGGTTGGCCCCGGGGGTGGGCGGGGCGCCGCCTTGGCTCGACTGGGCGGGGGGTGGGCGGGCGGGGGCGCCGCCTTGACTGGGCTGCGCCGGGGGGTGCGCTGGCCGCGGGGCGGGGGTTGCGGCCTTGGCTGGCCGACGGGGGGGTTTGCTGGCCGCCGGCGGGGGGGGGGCTTGCTGGCCGCCGGGGCGGGGGGGGGGTTGGTTGGCCGGGGGGGGGGGGGCAGGGGCGGGGTGCCGGCTTGGCTGTCCGGGGGGGGGGGTTGCGGGGGCGCCGCCTTGGCTGGCCGGGGGGGGAAGGGGGGCGGCTTGGCTGGCCGGGGGCTCGGAGAGATGATTTCGGCACGGTTGTCGTTTTTTAATATGTTTTATGTTAATATGCTTTCGTTCTTTACACGTAATATGCTTTAATTTATTTTTCGTGGAATCTGATGTGCAAATTTCAATAGGTTGGTTCGACGGGCCGAAATATTGCTATTTACCAGAGGCGATAGTCGGTTTGTATCATTTTGTCGAGTTTTTGTATTATGAGATTGAATATCGAATATCATTAGGTCAGACTTTGCAACTTATGCATTGTATAAATTAATATTGCTTTTTTACCAAAAAGAATTAATATTGCTACTAATTTGATTTAAAATCGAAATTGTCGCTAAACAAAATTAGTCGTAAACTTAGCGATGAATTTTGTGAAGAATAGATTTTGTTGCCAATTACCAACGAAAATTGAATATTTTTTATGCATATAATTCGATTTTCCTACGATTTTTTAAGCGAACAATTAACGCCAAATTTTGCAACGAATTTTCCCACAAATGTTGTTTTCGTTGGAAATCACCAACGAAAATTGAATTTTCTCGTCGAGAAAAAAATTGAATTGCAAACAATTTTTTCAATGAATAATTGTTACCAAATTTTGCAACAAATTTTCCAATGAAATTTGTTTTCGTTAAAAAGTTCCAACGAAAAATGTTTGTAGGAAAAATTCGGTATTTCCAACGAATTTATTTTTCGTTGGAAAATACCAACGAAAATAGTTTGTCGGAAAAATTTTCCATTTCCAACGATTTTTCATTTTCGTTGGAACATACCAACGATTTTTAATATTCGTTGGAAATTACCTACCAATTTATTTTTCGTTGGAAATTACCAACAAAAATATTTTGTCGGAAAAATTTTTACTTTCCAACGAATTTATTTTCGTTGGAAAATACCAACGATTTTTAATTTTCGTTGGAAAATACCAACCAATATATTTTTCGTTGCAAATTACCAACGAAATTTATTTGTCGGAAAATTTCAAAATTTCCAACGAATTTTTTTTCGTTGGAAAATACCAACGATTTTTTGTTTCATTGGAAAATACCAACGAATTTATTTTTCGTGGGAAATTACCGACGAAATTTATTTGTCGGAAAATTTCAAAATTTCCAACGAATTTTTTTTCGTCGGAAAAATTCCCGGATTTCCAACAACTTTTCCAACAAATAGTTTGCAACGATTTTTTCCAACGAAATATTAGCGACGATTTTTCCAACGAATTAATTTTCGTCGCAAATTACCAACGAAAAGTAAAAAAATTTTCGTCGCAAATTTCATTGGAAATTACCAACGAATTATGAATTTTCCAACGAATTTTTTTGCGTCGGAATTTACCAACGAGAAATTAAAACTTTTCGTTGCAAAAATTTCCAATGCCAAATTACCGACAAATTATTTTTCGTCGGAAATTCGTTTTCCACGAATATTTTCCAACGAATTTTGCCACGTTTTTTCCAACAAATAATTACCAACGAATTTTTCCGACGAATATTTCCGACGAATATTTCCAACGAATTTTTCCCACAAATTTTTCCCACGAATTTTTCCAACGAATTTTTCCAACGAAAACTTCCAACGAATTTTTCCAACGAAAAAATTTCGTTGGAAATTACCAACGAAAATTAAAATTTTTCGTCGGAAAAATTTGCGACGACGAATTACCAACGAATTTTTTTTCGTTGGTAATTTCGTTGGAAATTCGTTTTCCAACGAATTTTCCCGATTTTTTCGTTGGAAAAATCGTTGGAAAAGTCTTGTTTTTTTGTAGTGGAAATTCAAGGCAAAATACCATTATAGTGTGAAATGCCAAAGGAAAACACCATATTGGTCATGTCCTTTTGTGTTTTATGACTTTGTGTTTCAGATTTGCTAGTTGTTTGTGAGAGTCCAATTTTTTGTTTACGAATTGTGTGCTTTCTCTAACGATTCCTAATTTCCTACTCGTATGATTGTCTTTCATGTTTGCTAGCATGTGTATAGAAATACGTTTCTCTTGTAATGCAAGTTCGTGTGGGGCAAAATAGTGTTTTGAGGAGGGGAATATCTTTTGCTTTTCTATTCGTTTGATGGCGAAATAGTTAGAGCTCTCACACTTTATATCTCATCCAAATTACCAAATTAGGATTTTCCATGGCTTCAATTGAAAATGTTGTGAAGAGAAGCACATTCTCCTCCAACTCTATCAATGAAGTTCTTCCCCTATTATGCAAACATGGTCGGTACGTGAACCTCCACACTTCTTCGAGAACTAGAAATCACGGAAGGAGATTTTAATTGGTCGTTATGGGAGGTCATGGTTATGAGTTATTGCATTTGATTGGTTGTCTGCAGTAGATGAATTATTAATGAGTCAGCGCACTTGATTTGGTGCTTATTGTTTATCGATTCACTCTTCTGCTCCTATGTCTCGGGTAGCGATTTTCTTGTCGAACGCATCGTTGTTCACGGCTTTTCTGGTTCTTTGTACCAAGTAGCGTTGCTTGCGCTTCTTGTCTTATGGGTGTGCATGGCAAATGAGGAAACAAATAAAATGAATTTTGGACATCGAAACAATTCAAACTGTGCTAAATGTGTTTCGTGGAGTTGTCTGGACAGGCAATGACATGTTGAGGCATTTGCATTGGCAGTTGGTTTTTGCTATTTTCTGCGTCTTGTCTGCTAGTATCATTCAGATTTGGTTTTTTTTTTAAATTGTGACACCATGTCAATGTTTGCAGTGATCTGTGGCACCCTTTGAAGCTTTTTAGATGGTGGTGGCTATAAAGGCTTCATTGATCACTGGCCACATTTTCTTTCCATTCAAGGCTCGTAATGCAAATTGGTAGCAACTTTTATGAGTTTCTTTCTTGAAACAATCAGCTACGTAATTATTAATGTTACACTTCATGTAATTGATGCAAAAGATAGCATGGCTACTCGGTATCCCTGAAATATCCCATTGTTTGAAAGTACATGTAATCTCGCTCATATCAACCGCAAAAATGTCATCATTTACTTCAACCTCAAATGTGGAAGCAAAACCTAGACTTCATTTTTTTTTTCCTCCTCAATCTTCACTTTGATTCTTGGACAAATTTCATCTCTTGAATCCACCATCAATTAGCTTTTCTCGTACATTTTCACCATAAGTGATTTTCTTATGACCTCTAACATATCAACAATGGGACGTTCCCTTTCTTTGCATATATTTATTTATTTATTATGCATTGAACATGCTCAAATTGTTATCGATGCATCGCAATTGTCCAGATTTGGTAAATGTTATGCAATTGCTTCAGACATTGTCTCGTGAAGTCTTCACATGTATGAACAAACTCTTCCTTCATATCTTTTGGTGCCATGTTGAAATCGGCCTTATATGTCAAGTATGCAGCAATCCAGAAGCAACTCATAAGGTTTGTGCCTTATATAGTTTTTTTTCCAATTAGCATAAATGTGCTGAGCACTATTCCCATGCTCTGCTTGCGAAGAGAGTTTACAAACTGCATTAAGAGGGCCCTCCAACACTTAATTGACGTGCAAACTAGTCAGTCTATGAACAAGAAAGTACTTCTCTTAATAAAATTTATGCACGATCTTACTTTTTGTTGGTCGCTTTCAAGTCTTTCAATTGTAGCTTGAGAAACCAAGTCCTAGATAATTAATCTCAGCTTCAACGAGCAATTGGAAATATTTGGTTATTTCCATCCCTGCTCGGAGCACAAAGCAACAACCCTTTGATTATAGTCTTCGTGAAGCATCCATCCAATCCAATTACTCATCCATAGCTTGCTAGAAAACCCTTTTTCAATTCTTTGAAGTCCACATACAATCTTTCGTACCATTTCCAGTTCTCTCTTTCGATTCTTTGAGCATTAGATCGATCTTCTCTCTCTCTTTCAACTCCTAGGAAAGTAGTAGCCTATGAAACCTGATTTCTAGTTCTCTCTCTTTCAATTCTTTGAGCATTAGATCGATCTTCTCTCTCTTTCAGCTCCAAGGAAAGTAGTAGCTTGTAAAACCTGATTTCCAATTCTCTCTCTTTCAATTCTTTGAGCATTAGATCGATCTTCTCTCTCTTTCAGCTCCAAGGAAAGTAGTAGCTTGTAAAACCTGATTTCCAATTCTCTCTCTTTCAATTCTTTGAGCATTAGATCGATCTTCTCTCCCTCTTTCAGCTCCAAGGAAAGTAGTAGCCTGTAAAACCTGATTTCCAGTTCTCTCTTTCAGCTCTCTTTCAGCTCCAACAAGGTCAACAATTGTCATAATGGCAGCATCAGATCGATCTTCTCCACCATGTTTTGTAGACACAATACGAATCTTTATCAGGCATTGGGATTGGCTACAAACACGGAAGAACTTCTGTGTGTAACAAGTTCTGCTAACTATGACTCAAACTAAAGCAACATAAGCGCCATAACTAACAGGTGGAGTAGCATATATCCAAGTTCCAACTAGCAACTCTTTCATCATAAAAGAGGTGACAAAAATCAATGCCCCTAAAACGGCAGGTCCAAGTTCGATGAAATTAATATTGTTACAATAGTTGACAAATCTGAAAATAAGAGGAAAATAGCAGGGCACCATGTACCTGTAAGCCAAAGTCAAATCATCGAAGTTAAGACCTCCTACTTCATAGTGCGTGTTATCGCATGCTTGTTGATGCGGATTTTATTGGTGGTGCGTTTCTGGACCGATTGGACAAATAGAAGTCCAAACGGAAAGCGAAACGATGATACAATTAGATGGTTTTTTTTATTATTTTAGTATTTTTTTATGAGTTAATTTTAAGGGTCATTTTTTGTAATTTTTGCTATTTGATGCTTATTAACTTTCCTATTATGATACTTACCAAAAAAAAAACTTTCCTATTATGATTATAATTCCTATTATGATTAGGTTTTCAATTCATATTAGGTAACTTTCTTATTATTATTAGGTTTCCAATTCATATTAGGTAACTTTCCTATTATGATTAGATTTCCTATTGTAATTAGATTTGACTCCTATAAAATGGTGTTTAGGGTTTGTTTTGAAGACAGAACATTATCATCAATATTGAATTTCGAGATTTCTTTCTCTAAGCAAGGTTTTGCTTGAATTATTCGTTAAACGCTATGTCAGGTGGTATCAGAGCCTATGGCGACTGGCGGTGGTCTTCGTGACGATGCTCAGGAGACTGGAGCCCTAACCCTTGGGGACGACGCGCTACAACGTTTGGAGCAGCGTTTAATGGAACACTTGGATCAACGATTCGATCAAAGTCTTCGTCGTTTCGAAGAACGATTTGACGAGTTAACAGAATGATTCAAAAGTCTCGACGTTGATGTGAACCGGAATCTACAGAACGACAGAAGGTCGGGTGCAGATCTTGCTCGCGATAATCCTGTTGATAGGCCTGTTCTTGTCTGCAAGTTGCATAACCCTCTGTTTTTAGAGAGTTTGGAAGAAGAAGAAAACGATTATTTTGATGCGGAACGCGCTAATTATGGCGGCAGACATCGTCATGGAGGATTTTCAAAGAGGGTATGATCGGAGAGATGGAAGACAACGTTATGAAGATCGTGAAGGTAACGACTTTAAATTGAAAGTCGATATTCCTTATTTTAATGGAAGTCTGGGCATAGAAGAATTTTTGAATTGGATTGCTAATGTAGATAGATTTTTCGATTATATGAAAATCCCTGGTGAGAAAAGGGTGCAATTAGTAGCCTGTAGATTAAAGGGGGCTGCGTCTGCATGGTGGGAGAGATTACAGAATAAGAGGGAGGGAGAAAGGAAAGATAGAGTTCGAACTTGGACTAAAATGAGAAGGCTATTGAAGCAAGAATTCATTCCACCCGATTATGAACAGATTATGTTCCAGTAGTACCAACATTACCAGTAGGGCAATCGAACGGTGCATGAGTATATGACCGAATTTATGAGATTGGCAGGGCGAAATAATTTATCAGAGATGGAGGGACAGCAGGTGGCCACATATCTCGATGGTTTGAAACCCTTCATTTGAGATAAAATTGGAGTACAGTTCCTGTGAAATTTAACTGAAGCCAAGAATATGGCAATGAAGGAAGAATTGATATAGCAAGACAAGAGAAGAAAAGGCTACAAAAATTATCGAGGTAGCAGTTCGAGCAGTTCAGTAGAGAAAAGCAATTTTAACAATCTCTTTAACGCTGGGCGAAATCAGGAAGATAACGCGGTAGAAAAGCGCCCTATGAACAAGCCGGGGGATAAAGGAATGCAAGCACAGAAAACTGTTAACCCTTATGTTAAACCAGCTGCGATAAAGTGTTACAGGTGTAATCAGCCTGGGCACCGATCTAATGAATGCCCTCAAAGAAAGACCGTAAACGTAACAGTGAGAGAAGAGAAAGATGATGGATATTGTTGTGCGCCAGATGGTGAGGACGATGATTTTGAAGATGACGAAGAGGAGCAAGTAAACTATATGGTGCATAGAATGATGTTGGCCCCAAAATAGGAAGATAATTCGCAGCGCCATCAATTATTCCGAACCAGGTATACCATTCTGGGAAAGTTCTTTGCTGTGGTTATTGATAGTGGAAGTATGGAGAATATTATTAGGAAGGAGGCAATGAAGAAGTTGGGAATACTCGTGGAGAAGCATCCTAATCCCTATACGTTATGATGGATTAAATCTGGAGCGGAAAGCATTCATGTAACTGAGCGATGTAAAATTTCATTCTCTATTGGAAAATATCATGATGAGCTATATTGTGATGTAGTAGATATGTATGTATGTCATGTGTTATTTGGGGGCAGAAGGACACTATTGGTGCCATAACTTGTGTACGTCGATCACTTTGGTACCATAACTTTTTTTCGGATCACTTTGGTGCTAACTTTTTTGAAAAACGATCACTTTGGTGTCAGCGTTGACGTGGTTTGCCGGAAATTTTACGTGACGCTCACATGGCTCGCCGGAGAGCTCCATGGCTCGCCGGAGAGATCCAGTCGGTATTAAAAATAAAATTTAATGCTGACGTGTATTTTTTTAGAAAAATAAAAATTATATTATATTAAAATAATAAAAAAATAAAAAAGGAAAATAACACATAAATTTTTTTTTTATTTTTTTCCTTCTTCTCCGGCGAGGGCGGCCCTCGCTAGCGTCAGGCGAGGGCGGCCCTCGACGGATTTGGCGAGGGCGACCCTTGCCGGCGTCGGGCGGCCCTTGCCCGACGCCAGCGAGGGTCGCCCGATGCCAGCGAGGGTCGCCCGATGCCAGCGAGGGTCGCCCGACGCCGGCAAGGGCGGCCCTCACCAGATCCGGCGAGGGCAGTCTCGCCGGAGAAGAAAAAGAAATAAAAAAAGGAAAAAAATTCAAAAATTCAAAAAAAAGCCACATAATTTCCACGTGTACAAATTAAATTATTTTTTAAAAAAATATAAATGTCACATCAGTTTTTTTTCCGGAGTCACTAAAGTGATCTATTTTTTTCGATTTTAGCACCAAAAGTGATCCGAAAAAAAGTTATGGCACCAAAGTGATCGCCGTACACAAGTTATGACACCAATAGTGTCCTTCTGTCGTTATTTAGGAAATCGTGACAATTTGATGTAGATGTTCAGCATTTGGGAAAGAGTAATCTGTATAATCTCGTGAAGGATGGAGTGAAGTATACGTTGCCACTGAAGAACAAAGGAAAACAATATGCTGAAAAATAATTTCCTTACCCTTACGAGGAAATTTGAAGCTGAGGTTAAGGACACCCGACAGATTTATATACTAGTCGTGAAACAAGCAATTGAGACTGAGGCTGAATTACAAGTGAAGGAGCAACCTGAAGTAGTTAAGCCTTTATTAAAGGAATTTAACGAACTGATGCCTGAAGAGATTCCCGATGGGTTGCCACCTATGCGTGATATTCAGCACCATATAGACTTAATTCCTAGTGCTAGTCTGTCAAATTTACCGCAATATAGGATGAGTCCAAAAGAGAGCAAGATTCTAAAAGAGAAGGTGGAGGAGTTGTTGCAAAAGGGGCACATTTAGAATAGCATGAGCTCATGTGCTGTTCCGGTCTTATTGACTCCTAAGAAAGATGGGAGTTGGCAGATGTATGTAGATAGCAAGGCTATTAATAAGATAACCGTGGATTACAAGTTTCCAATTCCGAGATTGGATGATATGCTGGATAGGTTGTACGGTGCTAAGTAGTTTTCGAAACTAGATTTGAAGAATGGATATCATCAGATTCGAATTCGGCCGGGAGATGAATGGAAGATAGCTTTCAAAACAAAGGAAGGGTTGTACGAATGGTTAGTGATGCCTTTCGGACTTTCCAATGCTCCAAGCACTTTCATGAGGCTTATGAATCAGGTTCTGAAATCTTTTATTGGCAAATTTGTTGTAGTTTATTTTGATGATATCCTGATTTATAGTAAGACTGAGGAGGATCATTTGATGCACTTAAGGGAGGTATTGATAACTTTGCAGATTAATAAGCTGTATATTAATCTTAAGAAGTGCAATTTTTTAACTAATAAGCTGTTATTTTTGGGTTTTATTATTACTGCTGAAGGAATAGAGATAAATGAGGCGAAAGTAAGAGCAATCAGAGAGTGGCCGACACCTAAAACAGTTTATGACATTAGGATTTTTCATGGGTTGGTTACTTTTTATCGGCGATTTATTAAGAATTTCAGTACTATCGCAGCCCCGATTACTAAATGTATGAAGAAAGGCAAATTTCTATGGGGAGAGGAAGCAAAAAATAGTTTTGCTATTCTGAAGGAAAAGTTATGTACCGCACATGTTCTTGCCTTACCTGATTTTGATAAACTTTTTGAAGTGGACTGTGATGCTAGTGTAATTGGTATAAGAGTTGTTTTATCTCAAGAGCGTAGACCAATTTGCTATTTCAGTGAGAAGCTTAGCGAGGCAAGATAAAAGTGGAGCACTCATGAAAAAGAATTTTATTCTATCGTAAGGGTTTTGAAGACTTGGGAGCATTATCTAATTGGGAAATAATTCGTCCTTTATTCTGATCATGAAGCTTTGAATTATCTAAATAGTTAGAAGAGGATTAGCAAAGACGTGACATCCCGAATTTCGGCCCATTTTTGGGATTTATAAAACGTGTAATTTGTCAATGTGCTTATAGTAAAATCTTGCCCGGGAACTGATCACTCCCGGTTATCATTTTAAATTAGAGATTTCGCTAGAATCGCACTCGATCAAATTTAGCCGTAATTTAGACCTCGAACTTGGCAGTCAATTTTCGGGAGTTTTAGGACGAAATAAATCGGACGGTGTCAATATTATCGTAGCCAAGGTTGAGATTATTAGGAATAATGGAAAAAGGGGAGTTTTTGATCGAGTGCGAATTTGGACTAGTAGACCTCCCTCGTTATAATTTGGTTTAATTAATTTGGCCTTTATCCCTTTTTATATGCGAGGTTTATTTTGGACCGGTAGATCGTTTTCGATTTTGAATTTGGGTCATCGAATCGCATTTAATATTTGAATGAAGTTTTTTTTTATTATCTCTCTCTCCTTTCTCTTCTTTTCTCTTCTGACCGCACGCAACCCCCCCTCTTACACTCTCTCTCCTCTCTCTCTCTCTTCTCCTTCCTTCCTTCTTCTTCTCTTTCTTCTTCCTTTCTTTTTCTGTTTTGGTCTTCTTCCTCCCCGGATGAGCCGCGTCTGGACTCCACTCCGCCCGACGCTGCCCCGCTCGTCGCCACCCCGCACCGCCCGACCGTCGCCGCCAGCCGCCAGCCCGACGTCGCCTTCTCCTTCCTTCTGTGCGCGTAGTAGCGAGCTCGTCAATGCTGCCCTTCCAGCCCGGCCGCCGCTGTTCGCCGGTTCGTCGGCCGGCCACTCGTCGCCGTCACCGCCTCTGGTGCTGCCAGTCGCCGCCGTGTTCCACCACAAACAGTCGGCAAGCCCCCCTTTCCTCTCTCTCTCTCTCTCTCTCTCTCTCTCTCTCTCTCTCTCTCTCTCAGTTTGGCCGTCAGAGGCCTTGAGCCGGAGGAGCTCCGCCGCCGCCGTCACTGTTCCGGCGAGGGACCGCCACTGCCCAGCCCCTTTTCGTCGCGTGTTCAACCCATTTCAAGCTTAGGACACCTAGTGAGTTTGACCCTAAGCCCTAATTAGGACAATTTGCATTTCTAGATGGGTTTTAGGGGTTAATTAGGGTAATTAGGGGCTAAATGGTGGCTGCTGTTAGGGGCTGATTTTGTGGTGTTTTTGGTGACCAAGGATGATTATTTGGTCGAGGTTTAGTAGCTGGTATAGTGCTGTGATGTGGCGAAGCGTAGGTGTCGGGATTTGGACAAAATGGTGGACTTGGGAAATGAAATTTATAGACCGAGTGGTGGCTGTTTTTTGTGGTTGTTCTACGGGCTTAGTGCGATAAATTAATGGAGGTTTAGGGGTCTGAGAGGCGCTGTGCATTAGCTAGACAGAATTGGATCGGAATGGCCCAAGTTCGGGGTATGTTCAGGCCTTGAATGCGAATGCTAGTGCGCGCCTCATTGGTCCTTGTCGTGGCTGATTTAAAGAATGTTTTGGGGAGTTTAATGGAGCATTTTGGAGATAATTATTGGCCTAGAACTCGCGGTATAGTGGCTACCTGCGACGGGATTTAATTTGGGCAAGGCGTGATCAATTGAGGTTTAATTGTGCAATTACCGAGAATGATCGCATTGATCAATTGACTAGCTAAATGAGCCTTGTTGTGAATGATTTTAGGATGCCATGTTGTTTGTTTAGCGGGACTAGGATTGGAATGGCTTGGCGGGCCTTGATTGCGCAAGTTCTTGTTGACCCGGTTGTGTGAATTTTATGCATGAATTGCGTGTTAAGTTGAGGCTATGGTTGAATTGAATCGATTGTTTAATTGGGCATGTTGATTTATGGAATTGAATATGCGCGGTGCAAGTTGAACATGTTACATCGTGATTCGTGCATGTGAATGCCCAAATGTGAATGTATAACCATGAATGTGCATCTCACGCATTGGCACGCCATGTGCATATACGAGCGTGCCCGAATGACATGTGCATTGTGATCACCTAAAATGCCCTGATGCGTCTACGCGGGGTTCAGATAAAATCGGTGCCTGTGAATGTGTGATCACAATAAACCCTGATGCGTTTTACACGGGGTAGTGAACCCATCCTGAGGCATGTTACGCGGGACGATGCCTGGTTTACCGGAAGATGACCAACCTGATGCGTTTTACGCGGGTAATGTGTCATGAGCCTGATGCGTTTTACGCAGGCCAAAGATCGATCTCGAAGTGATAGACCTGATGCGTTTTACGCGGGTCGGACCTGATGCGTTTAAAGCGGGTCGGAGGAGAAATTGGTAAATGGCAGAGTGCTAGCTTGCGAGCGTGCGTTACTGCATTATTGAGGCATGACATGAGTGCGATCATGAGCACGTGCACTACATACATCGTGATTAAGTGATATGTGTATTTGTACCGCAATCTAAATGTTATGGTGCTGTTGTGATTAAGTTTATAGAGTGGCTAACATGCAGGGTCAAGTATGAATTAGATTTAGGCCCGAGGGCCTGAGTCAGTTTTGTTTTGATGTATGCATGGTTTAGTACTCGTCAGGAGGTGCACGTTAACCTAGTTTAGGTTTAGGGAATTACTCGCTGAGATTTATTCTTATTGTTGTTTAAAACCACATTTTCAGACCCCCAGCGTTAAGATGTCTGAGATTCCGGTTCGTTTTGGGATTCCGCTCCTGGTAGAGCGGACGAGGACGATATACCCCGTAGGGAACGGGGAATCGTATGTTAGGTATCATTCTATTGTTTGGGTAGAGGTGGGGGCGACGCATTACCAGACCCACGAGTACATAGCATGGTGCTTCAAAGACGGCTTCGAAGAGCATGGTCCTCTCCGGACTTTTGATGTTCCATTCACCGGGATGGGCACGAGATATCCCCGATGCCCCGATGGTGAGGTGACGGATCCTGGTCCCTCATATGAGGAGAGTATGAGTTCTGATGGAGTCCCAGTAGAGTGCGAGATGGATGAGTTCAAGCCGGTGGATATGGACGTGGATGACGGAGAGCCGGAGCCGATCGAGAAGGATCCTGTTCTGGAGGCCGAGCCGGATGATATGATCTTAGAGGAGGAGGCTGCTGAGGCCGAGTCAGAGTCGGACTCATCAGGGTCTGAGGAGGAGATGCTTGACAGCTCTTCATCTTCGGAGTCTTCTGATTCCGACCTAGATTGGGCGCCGTAGAGCTTAGTATTCGCCTTAGAATGGGTAGGGCCAGTACCTTTTTGACCAGCGCCCCACCTTTAGTAGTAGACTGACCCCTGAGCCATTTACCCCTTTTTGTCAGTAGTGGCCTTGACTCGCTTTTGCTTTTTGGTATTCGGGCTGTATATGGATATTTTATATGATTTCCAGTACTAGTACAAGTGTTGATTTTTGTGGTTACCCTTGGTTGTGTGTCTATCTTTGTACAGGTGTTGATTTGCTTCCGCATGTGCTTTAAGTCTTTGTGTTGGGAGTTGGGTCGGCGACGCGTCCTGAGACGTCACACACAAATCGACCATGGCAGGGATGCTCGTGCGTCGTAGGGTTCGGGGCGTGACAAAAGATATACATGCGCGATGGTGTCAATTTTTGCAAAAATTTCCTTTCATATTGCAGCACAAGTCAGGTGTACATAATATCGTAGCAAATGCATTGAGTAGGAGAGCTGACTTATTGATTACATTAAGCTAAGACATCTTGGGGTTCGAGTAGCTAAAAGATTGTTATGCAGATAATGATGACTTTAGGCAAATTTGGAAGTCATGTGCTTCTGGTCAATCTGTGCAAGAATTTTATGTGCGGGATGGCTATTTGATGCGTAGCAACCAACTTTGGCTTCCTCGAACATCATTATGAGAGAAGGTAATTCGTGATTTACATGATGGAGGATTAGCTGCACACTTGGGTCGTGATAAAACTATTGCTGCAGTTCGGGAGCAATTTTACTGGCTCCAGTTGCGTAGAGATGTCAGCAGGTACGTACAAAAGTGTTATGTTTGCCAGACTGCTGAGGGGAAATCTAATAATACAGGTTTATATATGCCATTAGCTGTTCCTGATAATATATGGGAAGATCTGTCCATGGATTTTGTGCTTGGTTTACCACGGACAGAAAGAGAAGTGGATTCTGTTTTCATTGTGGTTGATAGATTTTCCAAGATGGCACACTTCATTCTTTGTAAAAAAAACTTCTGATACAGTAAGTGTGGCCAGATTATTCTTTAAGGAAGTGGTTCGTTTGCATGGTGTGCCCAAATCTATTACCTCATATAGGGATAGTAAATTTCTAGGGCATTTTTGGCGGACTTTATGGAAAATGTTTGATTCATCTTTGAATTTCAGTAGCACAGCTCACTCGCAGACTGATGGGCAAACAGAGATGGTTAATAAAATTCTGGGAAACTTGATTCAAAGCATTTGTGGAGATAAGCCGAAACAATGGGATGTTGTTTTATCACAAGCAGAGTTTGCTTATAATAATACAGTTCATAGTTCCATTAGCAGATCACCTTTTTCTGTTGTTTATACAAAGACGCCTCAGCATACTCTGGATTTGGTACAGTTACCTAAGCAAGTGGATAAAAGTATAACAACAGATCGTATGGCTAAACAGATTATGGAGGTGTATCATGAAGTCAAACAGAAGCTGGAGGAAGCTAATCAGAAGTATAAAACTGAAGCAGATAAGCACAGGCGGAAGCAAGTGTTTGCGGTAGATGATCAAGTCATGGTTTTTCTTCGTAAAGAGCGATTACCAGCTGGATCTTACAATAAATTGCAGCCAAAAAAGTATGAACCTTATGCTGTCGGCAAGAAGATTAACGATAATGCTTATGTTATAGACCTTCCACATAGCATGAGCATATCCAACACTTTTAATGTTGCTGATTTGTCACCGTTTCATGAGTCCACAAAGCCGTTTATATCCAGATTCTGATTTTAACTCGACGACGAGTTCTTTTCAAGTGGAGGAGAATGATGCGGATTTTATTAGTGGTGCGTTTCTGGACCGATTGAACAAACAGAAGTTCAAACGGAAAGCGAAACGGTGATGCGATTAGATGGTTTTTTTCTATTATTTTAGTATTTTTTTATGAGTTAACTTTAAGGGTCGTTTGTGTAATTTTGCTATTTGATACTTATTAACTTTCCTATTATGATTATAATTTCTATTATGATTAGGTTTCCAATTCAGATTAGGTAACTTTCTTATTATAATTATGTTTCCAATTCAGATTAGGTAATTTTCCTATTATGATTAGGTTTCCTATTATAATTAGATTTAACTCATGTAAAAGGGTATTTAGGGTTTGTTTTGAAAACAGAACATTATCATCAATATTGAATTTCGAGATTTCTTTCTCTAAGTAAGATTTTGCTTAAATTATTCGCTGAACGCTGCGTCACTTGTGCACATCTACAAATGCTTATTATTTACTATCTTATGTTTCCTCACAGAAACTGATTAGTTAAACTTATTTGCCCATAAAAAGCATAAGATGAGTCAAAAAGAAAATTAGTAAGTTGAGCCACGATCCTTAGGTAGAAATGCATTCAACGCCGAGGGCGCACTCATAAGTATATGGAACACCTTCAAGAGAAACCACGGCAACATCACACTTCGCATTAATCTCGACGGGATCAAAACTTGAAGAGTCTATTTGTTGGTATGAACTACATTTTAGTCATGAATGATGTGTCATGAGCCACAATCATCATGGCAGTGGCACGCTTCCACAGGCTATTAAGGATTATGCCTGTTCCAAGTCAGTAACGATGACATGCTTCAATTGATAAATTTAAGTCATCATATCTTATCAAAAACACCTGCAAATTAAGCAGAAAAGAAGAAATGCCAATTTACTGAAAGCATATATAACTATCAACAATCACCACCTGTCAATGTCCACTGATGCATAGAAAACTCAGAGCCATTAGACAAATTAAACGGCTTTTCCCTTTTGCCTTGTCTCGAGCATATCTCAAACATTGAAAGTAAGAATGATCTGGAAAGATCTTGCGTTAGCTAGAATGAACAATCAGGACAACCAAAACCAAACTTTTTAGAAGATTATTTTCGAAGCCACTTTATCACATTCCATAAGAAATATTTCAGATTTTACCTCGGACTTAATGATTCCTCTCCTAGACCGATCAAAAATCTGTCTCAGCATACCATGCCCGGGTCTTTGGAAGTCCTGATAACTATATGAGTCTTGCCAGAGCCACTACACCCTAGGGTAGCTAGTTTTTCACTTATACCCCTCAAAAGATTATTCGCAAGGCCTTCAACATGTTTTGATACACTTCATCCTACTGCAAGTCAAGAGATATTCCACAAGAGATTAAACAGCAAAAAAAAATTGAAATGAAACCCAAAATATGATGTATAATTGTCACAAGTTAAAATTCCCACATTCCAATATCATCCAAGAAACTATTGAGTTTGCCCCAGTGACCACTTTTCCCACTTGGAAAAGGAGGGGTGAAGAGTTCGATTCCCCACCTTCTCAGGAGGCTAGAAGTGGGAATATTTAGTTTCAGATGTAAGTTTTGACTCCCACGCTCTGTAATGAGACATGACAAAAGTTTGAGAGTGAATTAAGAGTTAGAGTAGAACAGACAAAAAAAAAATCATCCAAGATAGCAATGTAATGATATGCTCTGCCATGTTTGCTTCGAACTCCATTTTCCTTGTACTACATGAGTCATTGCCAAGAGCAGGTTTGGTATCGTGAATTTAACTACCTACGTCTATTGAAGTGAAGATAAATTCATATGTCCTTCTTGATTCTATCAAACAATCAAAATGAGAGCAAAACCTATGAGGAATTGGGTCGATCCTCTTAGATCCCCTGCAAAGCTACCAGAAAGCGTCAAGGTCACTGACATGGCAACGTTCGCAGCGAAACACATCTTGCTGCTCAACTGCTGCTTCCTCCTCCTGCTAAGAGGTAAAATTCGGAGGTACACATTCAGATTCTACAAGATGTCCGATCGAGGTTTTTTCCGAAATGTCAAAGCGAGCGGTTGTTGCCAACGGCGTGGGCCTCGCTCAGCGGTGAGGGCATCGTAACCCTCACCAGTAGTGGCTCTTGACTTGGCTATTTCCATTTCACCAGTGAGCAGGTGGCGACAGCGTTTAGAGTGAAATGGCGGACAACAGCGATTGGAGGAGCAAAGTTGGATGTTTTGTCGGTCAAAGTAGTCGAGTATGATGTTTTGAGTGGTGACCGCGGCAAGACGCACTAGCATTAAAAAGGTCGATTGTAATTTGGGCCGACAATTCGGTTCGAACAGACAAAATGGGCCGACAATGAAGAAATTGCAACGAGGTCCATTTCATGGCCCATTATTAGAAGAAATACTGACTCAACGAGCCTATTGGGCCTGAATATATTGGCCCATGTGCATTATTTTTTTCCTTGCCCGTGTTTGAGAGACCAGGGATGAATCCATTTTCTGGAATTGCTCATCGCGACGACGTAAGGATCTAGAAGAAAAGCATCGAAAGTGTTATGGGCACCGGCTGAATGAGCCGAATGGAGCCCCACTCCCTCGCACCAAGTTTCTGACCTTGCCGTTGAGAATACTTGCCCTCGAGCCATTGTGAGTGTTTGGCCAGTACATTCAATCAATTTCGTCGGATGCTGTATCAATGCCCGAAACAACATACACGCGATTCTGAAAAAATGTGGGCAACTCATTGTCGGAGTCATGCCCGGTGCTCTCATTACAGATTTCTGATTTGAGCCCGCGGAGTTTGCATTTTGTTCAAGCACAATAAGATGCATGCACACAATTGTGAAAGGCATGAACATAAGTGATATTCTTGATTCAGTGATCATAATAGTAGAAATCTGTTAAGAACAAGCCAGCAGGAAATTTCAATTTGTTGGGGGCCGGTCGCTTTGATTCGGGAATTCCGGCATTCATTGATGTTTGCCCCCTTATTGTAAATTCGAAATGCGCTAACCGACCAACCAAGGAGTGCCGAACCGGATCGACGAGTTTCTAGTAGCCAATTTTTCAGTTGACTTTCTGTACGTTGAACAACCACAGAAGGAAGATACATTCAGGACCACTTGCACAGACAACCTAATTACAAGAAAATTGAACATTCACCCATACATAGCCTGGCCAAGGTCATTTGCAAAGCCCTGTCAGCTTTATTTTACTGAGAAAATAGCGGAGTCCCTACAGATTGATGAGATCTGGAGTGGCGGCAATGGTGGCGGACGGAGGGTTCATCAGCGTGTGGATGACTTCTCTCATGGTGGCCTCTAGGAGCTCTCGGTCCTCGACACACCGGAGCGCAATCTTGAAGAGGTGGATCACGCTCACCATCGGGTACCCACCACTTAGCTTGCGGTTGATCACGACGAGCACTGAAGCCAGATTCGATGGCGGCTAAGGGAGGTCTGATGAAGCCCATTAATGATATTAATAAGCTTGAGTGCTTATTCGTGCATTTTACTTGACTGATGAAGCTCTTCTCTTTTCAATCAAATATCTCCCTTTAGCTACTCACATTAAGCCACTTATAGCTTTTGGATTGGAACACTTTTCTCTTTCTTTACGCCTAGTGTTTATAAGCCAAGGTCATCATTATTTTAACCATGTTCTTATCTCATAGTAACTTATAAAATATCTTCATCAAGCAAACCAGATGTGGCCATGTGTGCAATACTAGAAACATCACTTGTTCTCCACGGAAGACCCCAAATAGATCACACTTCACTCTTGAAAGTGAGAGGTCTTTACATTCACCTTGATTGACTGTTTGTGTTCGTCACGACAGTGGCAATTAAGGACTCTGCCTGATCAAAGTCAGTAATGATGACCTGCTTCATTGATAATATTAAGTCATCATATATTATCGACAATACATACAAATTAAGCAGAAAAGAAGAAATGCCAATTTACTAAAAGTATAAATAACTATCAGCAATCACCTCCTGAAAATCTTTGAGAGTCAGTTGTCGCATAAAACGCTTAGAGCATTAGTCAAATCAGACGCCTTTCCCCCTTTTCCTCCAAAGCATCTTTGCTAACCAATGTTGAAATGATTGACTCGACTAGCTTCTTGTCCAGAGCGGTGCTCTCCGAAGTCTCCTCATCCTTTAAAGAAACAAAAAAATTAGTAATCCTCTGCAACTTATGAAGAGCAAAAACCTTGTGGTACATAAATGTGAAGTTGCAATGTCCTGACCCATAGAAGATTGCGCACCAAGAAGCACGAGGAAAAGAAAAGGAATTAGTTTCACCTAACAAAATTTACTTGCATTTAAAATTAGTAAAGCAAAAGAAAAAGATCTAACTAAGAAAAATCTGTTCAGATGAAAGGTTCCCATCGAGAAATGAATGAATTTGAGGACTCACTCTTTTGCCTGGGTTGTAAAGCATAGTTATGTCATATCTACCACCAGTCCATGATTTGTTTAAAGAATCAAAGACAGTCTCTCCTAACAATTTGCATAAGCTCGTTACAGGAGATACTATGTTTGCCAGAACAGTTGATGATATTATATAAAGCGGGGAGTTCAGACTACTTTTGCACGGCGCCACGATATCCATGAAAACTTTATCCGTGCAAACTGAGCTATTTTACCTTTCATGTGTTGTCCATTCTATCTTTTACACAAGTAAAAATATGGTTCCACCGGATAACCCTTTTTCTGCCTAAACAATGTTCCCATAGCAAGATACTTGTACATTGTAACATAGTATGATCCAAATTGTGACTAATCCAAGCCACAGCTTGCTTAATAAAGTGATCTATCTCAAAAAATAAGTAAATTTGGTGAATCTGGAGTTTCATTGTATTCTGATGCTCTAGCAAGGATTAAGCAACTCGTCAGTACACTTTTTCAAGTAAAATCAATGTAAAAAACCTGGTTCTCAACGAAGGGAATATGGGACTTTTATATAGATTAAGTAAACTTTAGCTACATGAACTCACAAAAACTTCTGGATGCAATATACACTAAAGCATACTCACATCTTCATGAAGGAAGAGGGACCACCTAGAGCCCTTCCCACGAGACAGCAGTACAGTGTTAGGAAAAACAACCAAACTTTTGATATTACAGCAATATGCAAACAAGCAATTAATCAATTCTTCACTAAATTGCACTAGCAAAATAAGTAAACGTAGTGGAACTAGAGGAAAGAGAAATCACAAGAATGCCTCGCGAGCATCGTCCATGAGCTTAACATGCCGCAACTCATCCGACAAGCACTGCACCTCCTCCTGCAGCTCCGGAACCCTACCCTCTGCCTCCCGGCCCTCTCATCTGCCTTGTCCCCAAAGTCCATAAAATCCTCTCGATCATTCACATACAGGGAACACTCCGTCTCAAAGTACTGACAATGAGCCGGCAATTTCTAGTTCTCCTCCACCAACTTCTTCAATCCCGTGCATTCATGGACGCTTCGGCCTGCGCATTCCCATTGGCAGAACAAACCCATCCACACCCATAAGCATCATCCCGGAAAAAAAAAAAGAAACCAAATCCAACGCACGCGCAAAATAGTCTAGGAGGGGAACACATCAAAACACATGTCCTCCTTTGTCACCAATGCTTGCGAAATTCAGACTACTTGCTCTCTTTCTTTTCTTAATGAGCCCAGCCGCACTCTAGATTGAATCTGTCTTGGCACTATTGGGCTTGATGCGAAGATGGATCGGAAGCTATCTCCCAGAAGGTAACACACCGGCCAGAAGACATTCGCTAGCTAAGTATAGGATTCAGATACCTCCTCAAACAGCTCGTTCTTTCTCTGTGATCTAATATTCAATGCAGTCCATCCAAACAAACATATAATTATCTTACCCTAGCGCGCTCAATGAGGCCATCTTTCTCGTTCAATCTGGAGTATAAGAGTGAGCACTCCTCGCGAAGCCATTTCTGAACTGCATTTGCATCGACACAGAGAGGCCTAAGGTGTGATCGATAGTATCTTTGATGTAATCATCGATTTGTGGGGGAAGATCCATTTCTTCATGGCCTCCGGAAGCCCTATATCCCTGAAGCTGGTCGATGCAGGGGGGAAGGGAATTCTTTTGCTCGTGCATTGGATTTGGTTTGTTTGTTTCCGGGATGATGCTTATGGGTGTCGATGAGCTTGTTTTGCCTATGGGAATGCGCAAGCCAAAGCGTGCATGAATGCACAGGCATTGCAAAGGTTTTAGAGGAGAACCAGAAATTGCTGGCTTTCTGTCCATACTTGGAAACCGAGTGCTCCCAGTATTATTATTAACGGGACGAGTTTATAGACTTCAGGATGGGGCAGGTTCTTGTTGGATCGGCAAGACCATGCTCTTATTCGCCTTCTCGGTCTCTGTTGGATTGTTCTTCTTTCGCACAGGAATGGAATGGCAGCTCATCTAATTGTAAGTGTTTTGTTAGAAGCTCTTTTTATTGTACTATATAAGTACGATCTATTATGAACTCCGCGCACGCTGGTTGATTAAATGTGTTCCTATAAGGAGAGTGCATAGCAAAGTTAGTGAGAAAACGATGGAAACGTTTAACCATGAGGACTTCTGAACCTGTAAATTGTCAATTTTTAACGACTTACTACGTTTAACAACGAAGACTCGACCATGTTCACCTGATAACTTCTTCGCCTTCACTTTTCCCTCTAGGAGTCCTGTCCATGGTAGAACCTCCTTTCTGATCATTAGCGCCCCCATGTGGATCCCTCAGCTTGGCTAGATTCGAAGATGCAGCCGTCTTCTCCTTAACTCCGAATATTCTCAATCATCACGGTGCTAGCTGCGACTGCTGGGAGATCATCGCAGATCATCGCCACCACCTGTTTCATAAGAAGGTACCAGTAAGGTGCGACGAACAGGTAAGGAATCACTAGTTGATGCTCAATGGGGAGCCCTCGGACTGAAAGACCCTGAAAGAGGAGATGATGTTACTTCAGACTGGAAATAAAAATATCAAAATATGAGAGAGAGACAGAGAGAGTTAAAGCATACGGGATCTAATACAAGGGTCCGTTGTACAAATCATTACCAGTAACATTGCTCAGTCGAACATATCACAAAGGTGAACACCATTGCCAAAAAGACAAGTAGAGTGATAACTGCAAGATTACATGTGCTGAACTGGCTAAAAGAACCATAAATCTTTGTACAAAGAACAACTATATACCTTCTACGACACTCAGGTCAGTGAAAAGACAAATTTGGCTCATTCGGAATCTATTATAGAGATGACAGCCCATCAATCAAGAGCTACAGAACGAAGGTCCCAATAGAAAACAGCACACCCTGGTGTTCAGAAAGCAAACTGGAGATTGGGACATCTTACCTGTCCAAGAAGCAAATCGCGCATGTACACACCATTGTGGTCATTCGCCCATTTGATCCTAGAGAAATTCCCGAAAACAATCTCGAGTCAACAGTATGTGCTTATATCAAAAGCATAAATTCAACATAATCATCCAGAAAATAATTCTTCCTAGTGAAAACCAGAAGCCATTACAGTTCCTAAGAACAAAAGGCAGTGATGATATAGCTTTAGTTCTAACAATAGAAAATCAGAGAACTACATTCAGAATAGCATCCTCAGACTACATATTAGTCTTCTTTTCGAAAAAGTTATTACATATGAAACAGCAATGGGGAAAAAACTACCGAACTCACATGCGTCAGAGCAAGTGCAAGAGAGAATTTGAGCAAGGGGACTTTAGATTTCAAAAATGTAGTCGCCTCATATTATATTTCTCAGTTCCAGAATGGATCCATCAATGTTTGGGCATCCATACCCAGCCACACCCAAACCAATGCTCAGCTAGCTGCTTTGTGATGACTGTATCAGACATTTCAAAACCGAAAGTACTTACCAAGTAATGAACCAAGCGAAATAAAAGTGCAACACAGATCATTGATCCTCCGAAGGAAAGAGATCGCGCAGAGATAAGAAAAGGCACAGGTCTTAGCTCTAGATAAAGCAAAAATAAATTGAGAGACTCCTCTCATCAGATGCCCCAGTAAAGACTACACTAAAGAGTGTTGGAGTTGGCGAATACTTCGGGAATCCTTGTTTCTCACGCCGGGTATGCCCACGTGAGCTTAGGAAAACTGAAGTGTTGTCCGACGACATGTGACCCATGCGTGCGGAATGCGGGGGTTCGGGGGCAGCGCCCCCGACACGGGTGCCCCGCTGCCCGGTCAGCGGGCGGGGGTTCAGGGGCAGCACCCCCGACGGGGGTTCCGCTAACCTGCTCACCGGTGAGCGGGGGCTCGGGGGCAGCGCCCCCGAAACCTCAACGGGTTTGGGCTGGTCCGTATGGTGCGAGATTAAAAGATTTCATATAGGTTTAGGGCATATATATATATATATATATTACTCGTTTTTTCTGATCATTGTAACGAGTTGAGTGGCTGTAAACCTAAAATCATAGTGAAATCTCTTTGCAGGACGTAGCCCTATTCGAGGGTGAACCTGGGTAAATTCGTGTATCGTCTATTTTCTCTATTTTCTGCATGATCGTTCTGTTTCGGTTCTCGATACATCCCTTCAAAGAGAAGGTAAAAGATAACAAGAACAATTTAAAGAAACACAAAAGTACTGGGATATCCAAAACTTACACGTGCATGGATGTAAAATAGTAAATTCAAAAGGTAGCTCATAATATACTCTCTTCATATTTTTGTTTCGAGGCTTTCTAAGCACTCACAAAACCTCCGTTCCTCTGGTTCACCTATGTTGCAACATGTGACCATCATAACAGCGTTCCCGAAAACATTCTCGGGAAATAGATAGTCAAAAATAAACTTAAAAATAGAGAAAGTCATATTTTTTGGTTACAGGCAGATCTGGTTGGTG
This sequence comes from Syzygium aqueum, assembly GCA_031216185.1. Lineage (NCBI taxonomy): Eukaryota > Viridiplantae > Streptophyta > Magnoliopsida > Myrtales > Myrtaceae > Syzygium > Syzygium aqueum. The sequence goes on from CM062234.1 coordinate 15,659,324, forward strand.
CTCAACAACATGATAACATTTAGGGTTCACCAAAGATAAGGAAGGATGTAAGCAATGAACTATCAGAGCCAGTGTGTCTGCTTTCAGACCACAGCGCAGAGCCACATGCTGTAGTATCAAATTCATCCCAACAGAACCAAAAGCACCTCAAGCTGTTTTAGCATAAAGCTATGACATATTTTAATAACACTCTTTCCAATGGTTAAGAATGACAGAAGTTGCCCATGTCTTCATTCTGCATTCAATGAACATAACATCCCAACACGAGGAAGTGCTTCAGCATACTGTACAACACATCCATAATGGCAAGGCAAAGTTGCAGGTACCTCTTCATCTTTAACGTATGGCTCACACCAACTCCATAAGGTCTTAGGATCCGCAGCATATCTCAAGTACGGATATATATGATCTACAAAGCTTTAGGAAATGTAAGCACCAAGCGCTACATTATTTCATGGCCACGCCACAATGCATTGGTTAGGAATCATTTCATGGATGTAGTAAATTACTCTGCAAACTGAAAGTTTACAAAATCAAATCTACTACTCAAATTTGTCACCATCTTAATAGGAATCATAATTTCATGGACTCTTTTTCTTTTTCTCCCATCCTGTTTCATTTCTTTATTTAATAGCACAAACAAAATCTGAACAACAATATTCGGAAGTTAGCCATGAATCTTGTTAGATTGTTATCCAACGAAGTAACTAGAAGAAGAAATTATACACATGGTTCCTCAATTTTGGCTTAATATGCGATGTCATCCCTGAACTTTTAATATGTTCAATGTGGTCGCAAAACTTTAGCGCTATTTGCAATGTTGTATCTAAAGTTTTAATTTGGTTAATGTGGTTTATAAACTTTGGCTCAATGTGCTAAGTCGTCCCTGAACTTTTAATTTGTCCAAAGCAGTTCCTGAATTTTTTGTACATGTTCAGTTTAGTCCCTACATGATATGAAAATATTCAGTGTTGCCCTTCTATTTATCAAGTTAATAGAATTTGCTGATTTGGCTTCCAATCCAGTTTGAATGGTGGACCAAAAAAAGTTACACGTGGATTATTCACATAAAATATTAAGCTCAAATTAGAATATAATAATTCTTATAATTTTTTAAATTTATTCAATTTGAAAAAAAAACGATTATCCATGTTATTTAATGACGTGAATTATTATAAATTAATTTGATTAGAAAATTTTACATGGATAATCCACGCTAACGTTATTTTCTTGTAAAGCTTCCACCATTTTGTAAAGTCCGGTCTTGCTTTGAAGTTTTGCCTTTAGCTAACCTACAAATCTTTGAATGCCCGTGCATTGAGTAATGCATATGCAGTGAAATTTTATCATGTTGTCAATTTCAAATATCAAAGCTCGTGTTATTGTCATCTAACCATTTTACATAAATTTCCAGGTATCATAATATTTTAGAGACGACATATGACACTGAAAAGTTATTATTGTCCTCGTCTTTTACATACTAATCAATATAATACTTGTTCAACGTGTGAGATTGCAGAGATAATCGGCTCATCATGTTTAATATTGTCAATCTAGTCTAATAATCTTACAAAATATAGTCCTAAGCGTACGTGATTATATTAATGCCGGCCATTTGATCTTATTGGATCGAACATGTCTATCCCGTATATAAAAAGAGGCTAAAATTCACGTGATTACCGACTTCACTCGTCTCTTCTCTTTTCATTATTATTATTAGTTTTTTACTATAGGTTTTTATTAGGGCGTGCATGGAATCCATTCTGGAATAGAAATTTTGTTCCAGAACGGATTATGAAATAGAAATGCGTTTGTTAAAAAATTTCCGGAATGCATTCTGGAGCAATTTTCACATTTTGGAATAAAAATGCGTTTGTTAAAAATACTTGATTTCAGAATGTATTCTTGATTCTAAAATGCATTTTTTTATTCCAGAATGAGTTTTGGGCAAGAAAAAGAGAAGCTACTTTTTATAGCTTCTCTCTTCCAGAATGTATTCCTTATTTTCTTTCTTTTTCTCACTATTTTTTTTTTCAGAAAATGCATAAAAATTGAAAAATTCCAGAAAAATTTGGTTTAGAATACATTTGGCCACCCACTTTGAGTGAAATTTAATTTTTTTGATGTGTCCAAAAAAATATAAAAAAATAAAAAATATCAAAACTTCACAAAATAGCTTCGAATATCTTTGGGCACCCACTTTAAGTGAAATATAATTTTTTTTACGTGCCCAAAAATTAAAAAAATCAAAAATTTCAAAAATTCACAAAATGGATTAGAATATCTTTGGGCACCTATTTTGAGTGAAATTTAATTTTTTTGAGGTACCCAAAAAAATCAAGAAATCAAAAATTTCAAAACTTCACAAAATGGCTTAGAATACTTTTGGGCATCCACTTTGAGTGAAATTTATTTTTTTTGAGATGCCAAAAAAAATAAATAAAATAAAAATAGATTTCTGTTCCAGAAATCAATTTCTGGAGCAGAATTAGTCATGTTTTACCAAACAGATTTCTCCTCTAGAAATCAATTTCTGGCAAGAATTCTAAAAATCAATTTTTGACAAGAATTTGATTTTTGGAGCAAAATGGTTACCATTCGCACCCTTAGTTGAAAGATTGCATTCATTGAGCCCGGAGGCCATGTCGAGCCTTGTTATTTTCGGGTACAATTATTTAATTATTCTCAAATAAAGTTATGTAAATTTTTAGGAAAAAATAAAACAACATGTCAAAATAATCTCTTTTATCTAAGACATAAGAAACACATGACAATTTGATTATACTTGACTTTTATTAGAAAAATGACCGATCGAGATAAATTTAAGGTGAAAAAGAAACTTTAAGCTGATAATGGATACACAATTAATTGAGAGAGAAAAAAGAATATGATTTCTTTAGGGAAAATTTCAATTTGGTACCCAAAATGGGGTCATTTTCTCAAAAAGGAGTCCAAAGTGGACAAAATGTCAAATAAGGGCCTGAAGTGTCCAATCAGTCTCAAATAGGGGCTCGAAATGCCAATTAGTCTCAAGTAAGGGCCTGGGTTCGCCGGCCGATCAAATGCTCACCGCCCGGCAAGCACATCACTGTTCCGATGACCGAAACAGGGGCAATTTCGTCTTTTACTCTTTTTTCTCTTTTCCTTTTTCTTTTCGTTTTCTTCTTTTTTTTTCTTTTTTCCCTCTGTCGGCTCGGGCGGCCTCCGCCTGAGGCCGACAATCTCCGCCAACCCCCTCTATGGTCGGTGGAGAGAAAAGAGAAAAAAAAAAAAGTAAAAGACGAAATTGCCCTTGTTCCAATCGCCAAAACAGTGACGTGCTTGTCAGCCGATAAGCATTTGACCGGCCGATAAACTTAGGCCCTTACTTGAGACTAATTGGACACTTTGGGCCCATATTTGAGACTGATTGGGTAATTCAGACGCTTATTTGACAGTTTATCCACTTTGAACTCATTTTTTATATCAAATTGAAATTTTCCCAATTTCTTTACGATGAAGAGATGGCTCAAGAAATAAACCAAATAAAAGTGGAAGCTTTTCAATAAAATATATGGAAATTAAAAGTATGAAAAGATAAAAATATATATAATTAAGAAAAAAGGGAGAGAAATTACAAAAAGTATATTGGGTGGGGGAGCCAAGAATCGAACCTAACCGACAGCACCATGAATGAGTGCTTTATTGCAGGGCAAGGCATTATTTACTTTATGATATTGACAGGCAATGTATATAATATAATATATAGACAAAGGTAAGACTGAGCAACAAATCATTAACTGACACGCGGAAAATCCTAGAAGTTGCATTGTACCGCACTATAATATATTTAAAGATATTCCTTTTCATGATTAACTATTTCATGGCCACCCCACGATGCATTTGTGCACGGATGTACTTAATTATTTTGCGAGATGAAAGTTTGCAAAATCAAATTTACTATCCAACTGCATCACCATAACTAATATTAATAGGAATCATTTATCATATTGGCAATGGGCATAACAAAAAGTATTTTTCTCTTATATCGATAATAAATTTAGGATAAAGACAGTAGAAATTCGAAAAATATGGTACGGAGTATGCTTTAGCACTACATTTTTTTTCAAATGATCACTTAAATTTCAAAACCATTTAGGATGACTCAATAAAGCGCCTTTGACGATTTATTTCGCTTTAAAATTCTATATGGCTGTCGGAAAAATCTTCCTAAAAAATTGAACACATCGGAACCACATTAGTTCAATTCGGTCTTTCCCCAAATTGAGAAATCTATTTGCAGATTATTTATAAGCCCACAAGTCAAAGTGATTATCGGCATTTTCAATGATTTTCTTGTGTAATTCAGTATATGCTTTTGCTTCCATGTTTGGTTTCAAGGGTTCCGATTACCCAATTCACCTTATTTCGATTTAATGATCATTTATCATTTTTATCGAAATTAGATACATTATATTTCAATATATTATAATTTTCTTATCGTGTATTTTGACATATACAAATGACTTATTCAGCTTGGATGGATTTTTCTAGCTTAAAATTGAGATGAAATGTCTATTTAGGGTTTTCCAGCGGATATCCATTATAAACGGTTTTACATGTAATTTTAGTTGTTCCCTCAATCAATGCATGAAATCAAGTTACACACTTCTAGCTCTGCAAAACCCATTGAACTTGTCTTGATTTTGGTGGATCCAACCAAAGTCGGGTCAAATTAGACCCAAATAAAGATTGAAGACAAACTCCAACCCAACACGTGGTGGACGACAGTGCCATTTTATTTTTTTGTTGAGAAATGACAGTGCCAATTCGGATTTCGTAAGCTTAACAAAATTCCAACAAGGACAACGTTGGCGTTAGGGTTAGGACATGCCACCTACGATAGAGGCAATCGGTTTTAGAGGGTAGGCTCTAGACCAAAAAATCAAAACCTACTCCAGCGGAGCTGGTTCCCAGTTTCACCAATTGATCCTGGAACTAGTCTGAAACCGAATCGATCAGTCCGTTCCAGGGTTGACTCTGGAATCGGCCTCTTTTTCCTTTCCTTTTTCCTCTTCCTATCTCATTTCTTTAGTTAATGGTGCAGACAAGATCTGAACGACAATAGTCAGAAGTTAGCCGTGTATATTGTAGACTGTTATCCAATGAAGTAATTAGAATGTTGGTATAGACTACACAGAGACTCGAGTTAACTAGACACCATCAGGGAAGGACTGCACTAATTATTGAAAAACAAAACGACAAACTGTGCATGAAACAAGTTGGAAGTTGTGAAAGATGTTCAGGAGATAAATCTAGCTGCGGTTATATGACTTGGAAAAGAGGAGGAAACACTGGAAGCAGAAATGCCCCTCATTATACTGATACAACATATATGCCTTTAGAGTAATACATAAGGAGTAACAATTGAGGCTACGGATTGCCGGAATTAATAAGGAAATTTCCTCTGCTTAGTTTGTTAATATTAACTGTGATGATTTCTGGTGTAAACCCAACTGTAGGAGCAGATCCTGTAGAAAGATCGGAAACTAGAGTAAATAGGCTATTACACAAACAGCTCTACGCAGAGCACGACTGGCAAGGCCTGTTCAATACCCTAAGGCCCTGGTTTCCGAGTAGAATGGATAGGTTCAACGTACAGAATTGAGAAACGAACCAGTCAAGGCCTGTTCCCAATTGGTTCGAGTCGGTTTCCGAATTGAACCGGATTGAGTGCTCACTCATAATTTCTAAGATCTTCCTATGAGATAGGTTACTAGAAGTATTTAATTAAGCGATATTAAAATATCTTGGCACTTACGAATTATTCAAGAGTTGCGGTGCTAAAATGTACTTTAGATAATAGTTTTGAAATTTCTGATGTCTTTATTTGATAATTAAGTAAAACATTCCTAATATCAATTTTTAAGTAATTTATGTTTTATTTTGAAAAACTTACACCAAATATTTTATATGCGAGCACTAATAAGAATTACTTTAGTCGCTTGTAATTAGTATGAATATTTTCAAAATTTCAGTATTGTATAGGGCTTTATGTTTATTCTCACTAATATTTGATATAAAAATTTGCAAGGGCAAAATTGTTACTCACGATAATTTTTTTCCTTTCATCTAATTTCTTATTCTTTTCAAATAAAGCAAACTCTTCTCCTCCACCTTCACTCTTTATTCATCCAAACAAAATAAAAAAAAAGTTATATTTTCCTCTATCTTCAATTAAAAGAAATTTCCTCAAAATCATATGTTCCATTAGTGAGTTACAAAATCATTACCATCGTTTAAATACGAATTTCCCGTGATATTCATTTTTGTAATTCGTCAATCGCACTATATTGATCGGAAGAAAAATTGAGAAAATTATGGCTATTGAAATATCGTTTTTCTTTGGAATGTAATTGGCTATCTAAGCCACCCCCAACGACTTTGGAATGTATTATGCCTTGACTCTTGTTTTCAAAACTTGTGTGTACCACTTTGAATGAATGAATGAATAAATTGGCACCTCGTTGGACCAAAAAAAAATATCATTTTTCTTTCACTTCTTTTCGTCGTTTTTTAATTTTCATGTTTTTATTTTCTAACAACGACCCCATAAAATTTTTCAAACAAGTGTCAGCGACTTGTCCAAAGTTGATTTGATTGGGAGTGTCGTGTCATGGGACCAAATCGTCTTCTCTCCACACAAAAGTCATTCCTCCGTTGGTGTTACCGTCGAAGACGTCCATAGATGTGATGGCTGAGGCAGCACAAACCACAAAGACAACATGAAAGCAGCATTATTTCCTGAAACGACAACATATTTAGTTAATTTTAGGATTAATACTACCAAAAACTCTAAATTAATATATATATGATAATTTTACTTCAAATTTTTATTTTATCATCAAAAACCCTAAATCGATGCACCTGTAATAATTTTACCCCAAACTTTTTTTTACCACTAAAAACCCTCAAACTAATATACTTACGACAATTTTACTCCAAACTAGTAAACCAGAGATAAATTTAATCTAAACTATTTTTTTGACCACGAAAAACCTCAAACTGGTACATCTGTGACAATTTTACCCCGAACTAATAATTTTTTAATATTATTTTTTATTTTTTCGAATTTTTTTATTTTTTATTTTCTTTTATTTTTTTTTATTTTCTTCATCTTCAATCTTTGGCCAGTCGCCGCACCGGCGACCGGCTAGAGGCGGAAGCCGGCAAGGTCGGCCCCGCCAGTCGCTGGCGAGGCTCGACCTTGCCGGCACAGGCGAGGGCGGCCCTTGCCCGAGTCAAGCAAAGACAACCTTCACCCGACAAGGGTAGCCCTCGCCCGACACAGGCGAGGGTCGCCCTCGTCAGATCCGGCGAGGGCAGCCCTTGCCCGACTCAGGCGAGGGTCGCCCAACGCCGGCGAGGGCGGCCTTCGCCAGCAGTCGGCGGGGCTGACCTCGTCGGCTTCCGCCTCTGGCTGGTTGCCAGTTCGACGACCGGCCAAAGGTTGAAGTATGAAGAAAAAAATTAATAAAAATTCGAAAAAATAAAAAATAATATTAAAATTTTAGTTCAGGGTAAAATGGTCACATGTATACCGGTTTTTGGTGATAAAAAAAAAGTTCGAGGTAAAATTATCACATGTATACCAGTTTGAGATTTTTTATGATATTAGCCCTTAACTTTATTAATTGAACAAGATAAATTTAATATTATAATATCACATCAAATGATAAATATATGACAATTGGGCTCACCTAGACACGCGAAGATGAAAGCAGCATAGTTACACGAAACATCTCATGCACAAGTGAAGTTGAAATCATGAAGGAGAGAGGCTGAGTACAGTTTTTTTCGTACAACAACGAATAGATCAATATTAAATAGATAGATAACCGAGTTCAAAATTTATGTCGTTAACTTTATGGATTAAATAAGATAATTCCAATATGATAAACATTTCATCAAATGACTTCAATCTAGACATACTTAAGTTTCCTTTTCTTGCAAGTCTAGATGAGACGGCGGGTGTTACTAAAGAAGGTGGTAAAAAAAAGAGCTTGTTTCCACAAAAAAGAGAAGCTAATTAAAAAAAAACACTAATTTCATCTTCAGTGATAATTCTAGCCCGAATATAATTTTAGTCCGAATTTTTTTTGTCTCAATAAAAAGTATCAACTTTCACTCGAGTCTCAAATCTGATCACGTGATGTAGAATTTTCATATTGTTTGGGTCAAATTTGAGACTTAAGTAAAAGTTAATAAATCTTTATAAGAAAAAAAAGTTTGGGCTAAAATTATTATTCAAAAAAATTTTGTATTTTTTTTAATTAAATTAAAAAAAGAAAAAAAAATGGCATGGGAACCCGAGGTTAGGCAGGAAAAAGCAATGGAGGCGACGTTTGATAAAATGAAGCGACATCTGAACTATCACTTCAGGACGTGACGTGAGTGTCGTCCAGTTTAATGCGTAGGTCCCTCCTTTGTCTCCCTCTTCCACCTTCACACGTATCTACTGGCTGATCTTCGTCCTTGCACCACATATTGTCTTCTTGCACCACATATTAGTTAACTTCTGATGAAATTTCATCGTGTACGTTCGATAAAAGCAAATCAATTCGTTCGATAGGGATGAAGATCTAAGTGTCTGTCGCCAATCATTTTCTACTATCATCTCCTTCGCCAAATTCGAACACACGTCCTCTCTGATCCAATCCTTATTGCGTTAGATCGTCTTACCACGGGCTTCAACAGCTAATCCAACACTCCCCATGGACGAAGAACTTGTGTCCACCATGGCGTTAGGGAGCAATGTACGCCTTTTGGGTAAAGGAACCGCACTCCTATCCCCTTCCATTTTCTTGTTCTCTCTACCCAACCATCATACGTGATTGTTGTTGTCACCACGCTTATGGCTGTCGTAGCCAATGATGCTAGCATTGAGCTCATTGCTTATAATGAAGCTCGGCACAGAGCTCCGAGCTCCAACTCATCGCCACAAACAAGCCTCTAAATTCAGAGGCAAGGAGCCTCCAGATCTAGAGGCTCGACATCGCCTATGTGGTCATATAGGTCTCCAAGGTAACATTGAGCTGACAAAAGCTAATGGCACCGGTCAAGTTTAGGCGTTGGTGACGGACGACAAGGCATTCAGAAGAGAGAGAGAGAGAGAGAGTCCACAAACATAGGTGATAGTGGATGAGAAGTAATCACCATAGCCAACATACATTAAAAGTACAATATCGCGAGACATACATATTTAAATTTTTTAGGACAAGTGCATTGGAAGTCCTAAAACTCATCACAAAAATGTAAATGAGTCATAAAACTTATTATAAAAGTATAATTAAGTCATAAAATTTTTAAATCCTAAAACTTGTCAAATTGATCAAATCAAATCCTTCTATTGATTGCGCTTATAGGAAGTTTTAGAATTCGATTACACTTTCATAACAAATTTTAAGATTTAATTGCACTTTTTGAAAACTTTAGGACTTGATTGTACTTTCATGACAAGATTTATAACTTAATTATACTTTTTAAAAGTTTTATGACTCTATTGCACTTTCGTGACAAGTTTTATAACTTAATTATACTTTTTGAAAGTTTTATGACTCTATTGTACTTTCGTAACAAGTTTTAAGATTTCCAATGCATTTATCTCGAAATGTTGAGTTTTTATTTAACTAATAAATACATCTTACTCACAAGACATAAAGTCCGCATAATATAAGACAGAAATTATAGATCTCTCTCTCCTCACCTAGTTGATATCTGTTATTTTTTATTTTTTTTTTGGTAAAGGTAGGTTATTTTTTCTTTCATCCCTAGTTAAAAAAAAATCACTAGTTAATAGGTTACAAATATAAATATCACTAACATGAAAACTTAATTAAAAATTATATGCTATTTATGTTTTTAGCTCATCATTGAAATATAAACCTATCAAAATGGGTCATAAACTAATTTTTTTTAACCTATATATGATAGGGTGAGTTGTTGTATAGGTAAGTCATACTTAGTAAATGGGTTTAAACATAACATCGGTAATAAATAGGTCATAAATATATCATAAATGAGTTATATATGGATTTACAACTTATGGCTGTCTTCATTCGATCTCGCACTCACTCACTTAGCACTCTCACCTCAATTTGGATATGGATAGGGATCGGATATGAATTGAAAATTTTGTAACATGGATAAATAAGTTAAAAACAGATTAATCAATTAATTCGGATAGGATCAGAATGACCTGTTCCAAACTCGACTTGAAACATCCGTCTGATAGGTCTCATGAAAAGAATGGAGAATGACAAGTTGCTGGAGCAAGCTCACGCAGCAACGTCACAGGTCAATCGAAAGGTTCACGTATTTTGGGCGATCCACGTCTCTCTCTGTCTAGCTTAAGGACGAGATCTATGCTAAGATTTTTTCTCCATCCCACGACCTCCACCCTCACATCTTCGCCTCTTATTTATATCCCTCACTCGTTCCTCTACCTTTCCACACACACGCACCCACCTCTCTCTCTCTCTTCCATGTACTCCTTTCCTTCCACTAACTATTGTCTCCACTCAGCGGAGCAGTCGAGATCAGAAAAGGAATCCCCTTCTCTATCCATTTGAAGCAAAAACTCCATGAATTCATCATATCTGATCTTGTAATCATCTCCTGTGATGCCAACTCTTGCTTCTCAGAATCCTTAAGTACACACAGAAAGAGAGACGGAGGGACAGAGAGAGATCGTACTCATATTGATATTATCTCAACATGTCAGCCGCCGTAGCCGCCGCAGCAGCCGCGGCGTTGAGAAGCCAGCGCAACTCCATCGGCACGACCTCCGCCCCTGCCGCCGCAAGATCCGATCTCCATCAGTCGTTCATGTATCCTCCGCCGATGATGCTGCTGCCGCCCGCCGTGAACCGCTACGAGTCGCAGAAGCGGCGGGACTGGAGCGCGTTCCAGCAGTACCTGCGCGACCACCGACCGCCGCTGGTGCTGTCGCGGTGCAGCGGGGCGCACGTGCTCGAGTTCCTCAAGTACCTGGACCAGTTCGGGAAGACCAAGGTCCACGCCGAGGGCTGCCCCTTGTTCGGGTGCCCGCAGCCGTCGCCGGCCTGCCGGTGCCCGCTGCGGCAGGCCTGGGGCAGCCTCGACGCGCTCGTGGGGCGGCTCCGGGCCGCCTTCGAGGAGAGCGGCGGGGACCCGGAGACGAACCCGTTCGGCACGCGGGCGGTGAGGCTGTACCTGAGGGAGGTGAGGGATGCGCAGGCCAAGGCCAGAGGGATCGTTTACGAGAAGAAGAAGCGGAAGAAGCAATACGGAGAGCCGAGGCCGGACGCAATGATGTTTCAGCACTAACGATTACAAGAATAATCAATTTGAGTGCTTTGACTGATTGATGCTAGGGAGAATTTTCAAGAGTGGTCAACTTGATGTGGCCTTTCTTTGCTGGTTTTGTGTAGCTATTACTAGATGGATCGCGCACAATACATCGTTTGGTATCTCGATGAATTTCGACCATTGATTTTTGTCATCGAGGTATAGAGCAAGCACCGTCGGAGATAGAGGATTGTCGTCCGAATTTGCCCGCCGGAGATTGATGTGCAACATCTAGAATGTGTGTATGGTTAGGCAAATGGAGTAATTTAATGTGTTTAGCACTCTATATGTCTATGCAGCTGGATTTTGCAACTTTAAATTAAATTATCATAGCGGACTCCATTCTCTACCGCACCAATCATGCTTTTCTTAGCTAATATGATGGTTTTCTGGCCCCACTTGGGTAATCTGAAAGGCAGAGGAAAAAGAGCTAAATTTACATTGGAAAATCTTGCGAAGGTTTAATTACCGAGGGAAATGATAGGTTTTAAGTTATGTGATGAAGAAATTTGATTTTGGACATGAGCAAATCCTTTAAAGACTCCATCTTAGTCCAATCCAGACCTCGAGATCTCTGCAGTTCAAAATTTTAAGAGGGTACTTCCTCTTTTCAAGAAAAAAAAAATACAAGGGGAGTTGACGCAACATGTGATCTGAATTGCAATATTACTTAATAATTACGTTCTAGAAAGAATTTATTAGTACATATGACATTGCTACATTACATATGGCGCTTGAACTTTGAATTAAGTGAGTTCATAAATAAAATGCTTGTATTTGTTCATAGTTGAATTATCTTGAATTTTAGTTATTAATTAAGTGAATTTCGAGAGAGTCAAATAATAACTACATGAAATGCAATTTTCGTGGCAATAGGTCTCATCTTTGGCAAAGACAATAATTCTCATGGTAGAAAATTAGACATGTTGCCACGAAAAAATAGTCGTGGTCGGATGGTTAGCCACAAATTATTTTGTTTCGCGACGAAAGATATAAACTTAGATTGACTTTAGAGCCCGGGGAAATAATTTCATGGTTAATATTTCGTGCTGGTATATCTTATATTGAGCCACGAAGATATTGTTGGTGAGTATGGTTAACAATTTTAGCCACCCATTTTCGTGGCTAACAAGCGTGGCGAAAGTACTTTTCATGGCAACGGAATACATTTCTGGGCACGAAATAATGCTGGTGGCAAATTTTTTGGTACACTTTGTCCCATATTTTAAACTAGGATTAATACCATGAAAAACCCCAAACTAATATATTTGTGACAAATTTACTCCAAACTAATTTCTTAACCACCAAAAACCTCAAACTGATACACTTATAACAAATTTACCCTCTGTTTATTTCCGTTAAATTTTACAGTCAAATTGCTAAGCTAAATGACACATGACAGTTGACGAATATGCCATTTTGGGATTTTACCTCTCCGTTTGTCACAGGTTTACATATTTGTGATTTTTCGTGGTATAAATCTAATTTAACAGTGAGCAAATTTATCACAAATATACCAGTTTCGGGTTTTTAGGGGTTAAAAAAATAATTTGGGGTAAATTTATCACGAGTGTACCAGTTTGGGATTTTTGATAGTCAAAAAATTAGTTCGAGCTAAATCTGTCACAAGTGTACCAATTTTGAACTTTTAATGGTATTAACCCTTTTAACTATGAAAATACTTTTCAGTGGCTAAAAATGAAATTGCTTCCGTGGCTATAAGTATGATACGTAGCTATAAGTTTCATTCGATGGTCAAATTGTCGGGGCCATTGGTAATTCGTGTTCTTTTGTGACAAGAAACAAAACTTATGGCACTGAAAATGTCTCTATCATTGTCGAATTTTTTCACTGCCAAGAAATACTAATTGTGTAACACCAGTATGAAATTGATCACATTTCATGTCTATTGATCATAAATAATTAACAATAGCGAATTATCAAAGGAGGAAGGTTAATTAGTTTTGAATTTATATTATTCGAACGAATATAGTAAACACCGCGGTACAAAACAAGTGAGTCGTCAAGCAAATTAGCCACATTAATTAGGACATGTTTGTTTTGCAAAAAAAAATGAATGGCTTGAAATATATCTTCTTAAAAATAATCACTTGTATCGCTTACGAAAATGAACGATCGAAAAAAAAATTCTACCATTCACGAAAATGTTTAGACATAAGTTGTCATCAATAATGAAATGTTTTCAAGTAACTGATTATTTCGATTGATATTAGCAATCATTTTAAAAAATATATTTTTTTAATTTATTTATTTTTTTCGAAATAAATGGAGCCATTGTTCAAACTACGATGGAACGGTTGCTAATTTAGCACAACCAAAGCATCGGATAGCTGACGTGGGGGAAACGCTAAACGTTAAAAACTATCCTTTTATTGACTAGATAGATTAATGATAGTCGTTATAAGTTAATGTTCAATCGTATGTTTCGTCATATTTTTTTCAACGTATTGATTGCTGATACAAACTGTTAACAGTCATTGCAAGATAATGTTATAATTTAATTACAATTTTATCAATAAACATAATAATAATTAAATAATCTTGTTGATAATTACAATCATTATATATAATTTATGAAATATAATAAATCGATTTTGCACGATGATAGAATATATGTTACTTGGAGTATACGTTGAAAAGCATGAACAACTACATGTTATATATAACAATTACACCCATTTCATGTAAATAAGTATATAATGTTTAGTAAGTAGTAATAACTTAAATTTGTGAGTAAGTTATTAATTTTGAATAGTAAGTTAAAACTAATTTTAAATGATTTATAACTGTTACAATTTTAGTTAGTGTAGTTTTTAATTCTATAGTTCTTTTATAGTATATCTAATGATACTAGTTTTAATTTCGGATAATATAATAGTGCTAAATTCTAATTTTAAATTTTAAACTTTTTCTTTGAATATTTGCGACGTAAACAAAAAAAAATTTCTTCGCAAAAAACCTGGGCTTGATCCTGCCCATTTTGGCAACGTAATTCAAAACTTTCGTTGCCAAAAAGCTTTTGTTGCCTATTCAATAGGCAACAGAAGAAAACCGTCGCCATATCTCGCTATAAATTAGCAAGAATTACGTAAGGTTCTCGATATTATTGTAATTTAAAATCAAGAAATAGGGTTACTTTAACCATAAATCTTAAATGTCTTGCATTGATGTATTTTCAACTTTGTAAATCATTAATGTTATCACCAATAGGTATGATAAAGGGACTGGAGAGTGGAGAGTACTAAGTTTGGGGTTCAATTCCCTTAAGGTCACACACAGTTATGTACATAAAAAAAAGGGTTAATACCACGAAAAACTTCAAACCGGTACATCTGTGGCAATTTTATCCCAAACTATTTTTTTGATCATAAAAAATCCTAAACCGGTACACCTGTGACAATTTTACCCCGCACTATTTTCTTGACCATCAAAAACCCCCACACTGGTATACTTATGACAATTTTACTCCCGAACTAATTTTTTGGCCACCAAAAATCCCAAACTGGTACACTTGTGACAAATTTACCCTCCGTTAGGTTTTGTTAAATTTCACTGTCAAATTGCTAAGTTTAATGACATGTGGTAATTGACATGTGTACTGGTTTTGGGTTTCACCTCTCTGTTTGTCACAAGTTTACGAATTTGTGATTTTTTGTTATATTAATATAATTTAACGAACACTAACATAGGGTAAATTTATCACAAATGTACCAGTTTGGGGTTTTTAATGTTCAAAAAATTAGTTCATGGATAAAATTATCACAGGTATACCAATTTAGGGTTTTTTATAGTTAAAAAAATAGTTTGGGGTAAAATTATCACATATGTACCAGTTTGGGGTTTTTGGTGATCAAAAAAATAGTTCGGGGTTAATTTGTCACATGTGTACCAGTTTGAGGTTTTTTGTGGTCAAAAAAATAGTTTGGGGTAAAATTGTCACAGATGTACCAGTTTAGGGTTTTTTGTGGTATTAACCCTAAAAAAAAGAGTGAGACCAAAAAAATCATTAATGTTTTTATATTCTTAAATTAAATATATCTATTATCTGCTGAATTTCTTTTTCACAACAGGTGATGAGTTTGGTTGAATGAAATATGCTTTGAAGTATACATAATTTATCATATTTTTCATTTTTTATAATATAGGGGTACAAACGTAGAGGATCGACTACCTAGACACCCTCAGAACACTTTGCAAATGATGTATATGAACAAGTGACCTCAAGTTCCTAAGTTAAAAACTCTTGACGCCTAGTTAACTGTTCCAACCAATTGGGTTAATTTCGATTTTAGTTTAATGTATGTTATTTCTTATCACAAATTGCTCATGGCGATCACACAAGCAAAATTAATGAGTTTTTTTTTTATAAATCCACGGGATGTCCGAAACTCTTTGATGACACGTCTAAACCATATCAGCTATGGCAGTCCCTCCGTCCCACACACACCGAGTAATTATTTGAGACATATAGTCTGCGCTCTCAAGGCAGCCCTAAGAGAATATTCAGGTGTAGTGATTCGAAACCCAAGCCATGAGCGAGAAAAATAAACACACTCACCAATTGAACAACCCCTTAATATATGAGTTATTAGGAGGCAAATTGCGCGCTATGCTCCAAATACAAAAAAATTATCGATAAATAGAAAAAGTTGATGTACACTATCATTAATAATGAAAGTTTCATAAGTAATTATTATCCATGAGTTTCATATTGTTATAATATCTACGATACTGTTTTTTTTATAGAACAAACGAGGAAACATTGCCCGAGAAAGGCAAGAGAGGAGAAATAGAATCGCCAATGAAAGAGCAACGTCTAGATAGGCATGCTACCAAATCATCAAGATTAAGCTTGATAAGTAAACGCTAGGGATACAGATGGAGTTCATCATTTGGACATTGAGTGGGGTTTCTGCAGCAATCGGCTGATTTCAGTTCTTTGTTTCATTTGCCATTCTTTGTGGTGGTGGATGATGCCAACAAATTATTTTCTTATTCTGCTCTTTCAATGGTGGATAAACCTCAGCTAGTCATGTAGATATATGGTGAAAGGAGGGTTCCAAGATCCTCCTTGGGGAGAGTATAGTGCAGTCTCTCATACCACTATCTGTTTTCTCTCTCTTTCTTTTGTCTTTCTCCTGTGGCCATGCAATATCATTTACTATTTCCTTGTGGGGAAGATGGTTATACCGCAGCAACAAACGACAGAGAGAGTTTTAATTACTATTCAAAGTAGCGATCTTCACATTTCACTTCTACTTGATCTATGCCCAGCTCTCAATAAGATAGAATTCCAAAGTGCAGGGTCTGCCCCATGCTTACATTTTACTGTGGCTACATCCGGATGACGAGTGCCCGACTCCTGCTGCTCGTGCATTTGTTTCACTACGCATGATGCACGGTCCACGCGGAGCAGCGGCTTCTCGAGCACCACGTATGAGCAAGGCGACACCCCCCTTCGGACGAGTGCTGGCAAGAAGGATGGCTATGAATAATCGCTGGAGACAGTCGCTCTTCTTTGCATCGTCGAGCTCAACCTGGAGATGAGCGCAGCGACCGCGAACATCGTCCAATGTCTTCTTGTCTAGGTCCCGTTTGTGAAGGATGACACTTAAACGGGTCTGAAAATCGCTGACATTGTGCCACCGACACTAACGTGGACAATCTTTATGGATTTATTATTATTATTATTATCATTATTTCCTTTTTTTTCCTGTTTTTCTTTGTGGCAAGCTATCGAGGTCGGCCTTGCCAGATCTAGCAAGATCGTGCGTCACCCAACCCCTTAGCAGCCCTCGCCAGAGGCCGACCTCGCCTAACTACGGCGAGGTCCAGCCTCGTCAGCCACAATGAAAAAAAGACAAAAATTAATTCATAATAAAAAATTCATAAAAATTGTTCACGTCAGCGATTCCCGCCAAAGTTGACCGGATGGACTAAATTAGCACAAATGCAAAAGGTGTAAGACTCATTTGGCAAATAAAAAATATTCAGGCCTAAATTGACACAATTACAATAGGTTTAGGACTTTTTTGGTAAATTCCCCAATACTGTTGTATAGGGCATACAAGAGGACGAAATTGGATCAACCTAAACAAAAGTGGGTTTAGGAAATAGGGTTTTGAAAATATAAAAGTTTATAAAGTTATATATATCTGTCCAATCCAAATAAGCGATTTTGCACTTTGAATCGGAAACTAGACTGGTACACGTGAAACTTGTCGGTTTAGTCCAGTTCGAGTGATTCCTAGTCCAATCCGATTCTTTTTCACACCCCTTGCCTCCTAGGCAGCATGTTGTATCACCTTTTCCTGCCGAGAACAAACTCCACTTGAAATTCATTCTTTTGGAGGGGCCGTCCATGGAACTACCATCCGAAAGCCAAGCAGCCAATGGCACAAACAAAGGGTGGTTTAACCACGTGTCATGTCATGACTGACTTCATTTGTCAAGACATGCGATCACATGCCATTTGTCATGACTATACAACGCACCTGTTGACCAATTACCGACGGCCTAAATCTTCACCTACAAATAGTGACTCGACAGCTCGAGTACGCTTCTTCTCCCTCGCTCTCTGCACATAATACACATTCCTATCCTGATAACTTCTGTATCGGAGTGCGACCAAAGGAAAAATACTTCAGTATCGGAAGATCAATCCGGATCATAAACCCAGGTGCCCTAACCCAAAATTGTTGGTGTAGAATCATCACAAGGCGGAGCTTTGACAAATACCTCAAAACCAGATCGCACATCAACATCAACTTGGCAAGATATTGAACAATAGCAACTTTTCATGCGCCACGTATTATGACATTGTACTATAGTCATGTTTCTAGTGATAACTTCCAACCCGACATGCTTGAACCTGATATAGAGCTGGTAACTCCGAGGTTGATCGTGTAAGTATAAAAAGGGACACCAGAAATTTGACTTTTATAGGTACTGCACAGATTTTCTCAACAATAGGAAAGCACTAAGGTTTCCGTATAGCAATAATGCAATCGACAGATCGGCGGCTCATCTTGGGAGAAGAAAGCCAACTCAGAGGGGCAAGTTCACTTGCACAACACATATGAGAGAAAAATACTTTTCATTTGTTTTATAAACAGCATCCTTACAAAGATGAGAAACAACAGAACCCGGCAAATCTCCGAATGTTAAAACTTCCATCGACCAATTTTCTCCTTTTCTTTTCTTTTTTTACAAAAGTCCGTAATACCAAAGCGGACAAACAAATATACAACACGAATCCTGACACTTCTGACTCGCACTAACCCATCTATCTCAAGTTAGATGAACTTCCTAATCCTCTTGAAATTGATAGCATACATCCTCACAGACAGCAAAGAATGGTAGTTGGTACAGAATTGCGTTCAGCTGGTAATTGATTGCGGAACAGAATTGCGTTCAACTAGTAATTGATTGAGGAACCCAGAGCCAGGCTACAGATGGGTCTACGGTCGTGGAGATATACATACAGCTGCACTTGACCCAAGATCTGCATAGGAATGCACCATGAGGTTTCATCATCTTATTCAGAATATTATCAGATAGTAACAACTCAGATCAGCATCTCAGAAAAATAGTAAACACTATAAACTTTTTCCCCGTTTCAGCACAATACCCTTTGAAAAAGTGCCCCAAAAGAAGAAACTTCAGTCCTGAGCCAAACAAGAGACCTGGTGCCACTTCCAAACTGGGATAGAAACTTTTTTTATTTTGGCAAGAAAATATCCCAGTTTTCTTAATAACGTTATTGAGAACACATTTTACATTGTTCTAAAACCATATTCAATTATTGTTACTTCTTCAAAGGACACACGAGCTACATGTTTCCATGGGGCAAGCACTCAAAATATCCAAAGGAGATCAACATTCATTTTCACATAATATGTGCATCACTACTCCATTTTTGGGCTATTCATAGAAGCCAGCTGCTTTTTTTAGTACAAAAGCAGATTACACACAATATAGGCTATGCCAATCTGAAACTTTTGTTGCAACCTCAACACCACCAGACACATAAGTATCACCAAATACCCTATCACGATAATAAAATAATGATGACAAATAATTGGGAATTCAATATGCAGAACTACAGAAACTTAAAAAACTAACCTTCAAGGTTAAGCTGTAAATATCACAAACATATTGCAGTTGCTGGTTACTAACATTCCAAAGCATAAGTCTGCACCTGTAAAAGAAAACAATGAGGTTAGCTGATAAAGCAACCTAAACATGCAAAATACACTGATTCTCCTGCAAAGCGTAATTAACTTCTTTCAGCTCCAGCTACCAACTTACTCAAGTACATACTGAAATGCTGGTATCATTATCAGCTTGATAAAGTAACCCAAGAGAAACGGATAAAAAATGGTGGGAATACCATGTGAAAACTAACAAGAGAACCAAGTTGATATATAATGAGGACACATTTTATTACAGAGACATTTAAAGCAAGAGTGAAAGCTAATTTCAGCTCCAACAATGTTGGACCAAAAGAAAAGAAAATATCCAAGAACTAACACCTTCAAAATAATATATACACAGTCTTGATGATTAAATGTGACAACAACATTTGAAAAAGAGACGGATCAAAATTATTTGTGTGCCTTGATTGGAGGTTTTTCCCTCATTAAGTTGGGAGTCTTTTTTAAGAGTTTGGAGTGCATTAGATTTCATTAAGTTTCCTTTTCCTATTTGGAATTAAATAGTACATATTGAGTTTTTATTGAATTAGGATATTAGGATGTTAAATTAACAATTTAAGAGCTTCCATTTTAAATTGAAGTAGGGTTTAGTAGTCTTTAAATACCACGCACTTGCTATGGATTGTTTGTAGTCCATTTAACTAATAAAGTTAGATTTTCAGCAACTATTTGATATTGGATCATCTGACGCATTTCTTCTCTTAAGTATGAAGCTTTCAAAAAAATGTAGGTGTGAAGCTTAGGAAGGTGATATTCTTCCAAAATCCTTTTACTTTCCAATAAAACCTTTTCCAACAGGAAACGTCATCAGTTACTCCATATAACCATCATAATTCAGCTTAAACCCTAACTTTACAGTTCACAGCCCAGAAACAGTTTTTCTAGACCTGATTATCAGCAACGACCTGGGAGAACAACCAGGAGCTCAGAACCAGAAGTGATACAAATTCTAGAAAAGAAATCCCTTCTAGTGCCATGGACGAATATTACTGTACAATTAACAGGATCAAACTACTATTACCCTCCTCTAGTTCTGTCCCAATCGCCACATACAAAAAAACTCCAATTAAGAACATACTAAAGGAGTTTTACTAAAAATAAAAGCTCGACAACAAACAAAACGACCGGCCTTGTTTTGTGAATGACTGTATACGCATAAGCAAACACAAATTAAGAAGAGATCTTTGTTCACCTCTGGCATGTTCTCGTCAAGAAAACCAGATGAATTTAGATTCAAGGCATGAGAGCTATCATAATGGAGAATCCTCAACTTGCCTTCCTGAATTTTAGAGAAAGATATGTAAGTATAAAAGGAAAGCTTGTAAGCCTAGTCACATGATCATTCAGTCATCCTGGATCACATGCACTCACCTTCGTTCCATAAATGAGGCCACCTCCAACTGAAGGGTGAAAGCATGCAACATTGACTTCATCCTCCGCACTTGGAAGAACTCTCACAAGTTCCATGTCAGAAACTCTGTAGACCTGTGTAATGTAAATGAGTTAGAGAGAGAAATGTATAAAATCATGGCCGTACATAATGGCACTTCACATAAGGTACACTTCTTTTAGAGTAACTTCCAGGTATATCCTGCCCTATACGAGCTAATGGATAACAAATTTATGATGGGGACGATACGAACAAAAC
The DNA here is from genome assembly GCA_031216185.1 of Syzygium aqueum. Lineage (NCBI taxonomy): Eukaryota > Viridiplantae > Streptophyta > Magnoliopsida > Myrtales > Myrtaceae > Syzygium > Syzygium aqueum. The sequence goes on from CM062234.1 coordinate 15,680,576, forward strand.
AATCAAGATGGATAATAACCTGTGTGGAATGTACATAAAGATGATTGTGAAAAGCTGCTAATCAAGCAACACTCAACAGGTCATGTCATTAATTTTTAAGGAAATACAAGGCTAGTCCAACATTACATGCAACTAATACCAATAATATCAGTGCCACTGAGATTAGGTGATTTTTCAATTATACTTGGCTGAGTGGCAATAGCCACCATCCATTTCTCAGAAGATAAATGGAGATTAAGAGTAAACACTTGTATATACGACCCCATTTCTCATGGCTCTATGGATTATTTTATCATCTTCGTCATCAACCAAACGAGGGCTTACTTCATAGATATGGATAAGTTTACGCCAGATTTACCACATACAAAATTAAACAAACACATCACTCCCATTTTGTATGAAATAAACTGTGTTGCAAGCAATCAAAGTTACTGAGCAGATATGTTTTCGATAATAAATGGCAACGCCAGGTAAAGCATATAAAATATAAAAAGATACTGGAAGCACAACTGGGGACATCATCCCTAGTGACATTACACTTCTTACTCCATATCTTTTTCCAGAAAAAAAAATTCTTGTTTCATCAGTTTCAATCATCCGTAGCTTTCCTTCAAAGTGTAATACAATTGCCTCTCATTCTTCAAGAACAACATATGATGTTCCATAATTCTATACAATGCAATGATAATTACTGAAGATATCACAAAGCACGTAGAGCAGACACTGTTATTTGGCATAGTGCCAAGTGGAAGGATGGCATATCCCATTAGAAATGACAGTGACTGACATGATTAAGCTGCAAAAGAAGACGCAGAAGTTGCAGGAAAGAGGCGAAAGAGTCTCCAAAGATGTATCTGAACCATCTTATTCAGGCTATGCATGCAAACAAGATATCTATCTTGACTTTGTTGAAAATTAGGAATGAAATCTTAGATTTTGGACTCTGGAATTTAATTACTCCAAAAAGAAACAGAAGTTTTGTTACCTTAGGTTGAATTGACAGTAAAAATCAAATTGAGAGGCAAAAAATCATGGGATATATGCTGACTGCATGAGATATTGACTTTGATTGGCCAAAACTGTAGCTCATGTGATTTGTTAACAATAAAAGATGTTTATCTATAATCTATGACGGGGGAAGCAAAGTAACATCTTTACAAGCTGACACCACTAACACTGAGAGAGTGCATTTTTCAAGACAATTGCAAACAACGTAAATCACAGATGATACTCATGTATTGCCAACCCCCCGCCCCCAACTATATTCCTGTTTCAAAGATGACGAAACCGTAGAACATTTCAAATTATAGAGCAATCTAACTGGGACAAATCTGGTTGCTGCTCTGAGTTTCCTCATCATGTCCTCATGCCAAATAACTACCAGATGAGAATTTCATTCTCGTATTTGTCCCATCAACATTAATCAAATTGGAATGATCACCCGCTTGAGGACTCATATGAAAGAAGAGATAATTTTGTTACAGGGACAAGGATGCAGCATCTCTCCCGCATTTTGTTTCACAGATTCCTCCTTGCACACGTTTTATCATTTAGTTAGTTTCCGTTTATGATCCTATCTGGCAGTTGGGAGTCGAGCATTATTTCTTCTAGCATGCTCATGTAATTCAAAAAATGAATTAAAGAGGCGGAGAGGGCCCAAAGCAGATACATCAACTGGGTAGAATGGGGCCTAATAGATTTAATATACAAAGCAATCTTATGTTATATAGTTGCACATTCAATCTGATAAGATGATAGCAGGACAGAGTTCAGAGATAACAACTATAGGGAAAAAATAGGAATTTAGCTGCAACGGGATCAAATAGGCATGACCCAAATATATATCAATGGCTGAAAATTAATCAATAGCTGAAAATTAATTCAAGCCACAGAAAAAAAAATAATGGCATATTAAATCCTACAACAAAAATCGACAATTAAGGGATGAACTGAATCCAGAAAGACACCAGAAGCTCAAAACTGAATATGGAACAACAATAAACTTATACCTCCAAAATGGTGTAAATAGGCACCGTATTCTCTCCATTGATGACAATGCTCTTAAGAAGTGAACTATGGCGACGGCCATAGGCAAGTAACAAGTGTTCAGATGTCGGAGAGAACTGCACAATCATGAATTAACTTGAGTCAATAGGTATTGAAAAGATTTTGCAAACTTTCCATACATTACTTGTTTAAAATGCTAGTGAAGAAGTGTGCCTAGAAAACAAAGAATCTGCCGATGAAAGAAACATATCCAAGCCTTTCCTATTCCTATGAAGACAGCGGATTAGAAGCCCCAAAGTTACTGTTTAGGTTGTCAGTAATTACATGACAAATGAATAGGAACAATGTTTCTGCACGAGCACATTGACAGAAAACTAACAAACCTTCGAAGTCAAAAATTAAAACAAATGGCAAGAGTGATGTGAAAATACTTAACCTTAGATATTCAGGAAACTCGGATAGAATTTGAAGGGGATGGCATAAAATATTTTAGGAATAATCACAACAGTAATCAGACAATCTTGTGAAACTCAAAAAAGAGAAGATACTAACCTGAATGGAGGTTAAACAATGCGCAGCTCTTACTGGTCGTGACGCAAGCACCATTCCAAATCTGGACAAGTGAAAAGCATATCAAATCCCATATCACTGGATAACAAAAAGAATATGAAAAGGTACAAACATGTGCCACTGGTAACAGAATAAAGGCGAAAGATGAGAGCATTACGTTGCCTCCTCTAAGGAATAAATCCTAAGCTCATACATAATTTGATGAGCAGAAATTGGGTGTCTTGTTGGTGAGGTTGCCACTCCTGTGACATCCTGATTGACTTGGCTGTGTAATCCGGGATCAGATTCCAAATGAGGCAGCACACATGCCACACAGGCAGCTAAAAATCTCCCACATGGAGAAAAATGGGCTCCCATTTCACTACAACAAATGAAAAAGGAACTTAGCCAGCTGTAAAGGCAAGTGTACAGAGTACACAGGACACTTTAAAATGCTTTAATTCTCAGGAACAAAAGATCCGCCTAGTAATAAGTGGTCATTAAAAAGACCCAAGAGGTTTTAAGTTTACTTCCCACTTCCTACCTTCCAAATCCCTCCATTTGCCTCCAGACACCCCCTCCTCCTCCCCCTCCCCCCCCCCCCAAAAAAAAAAAAAAAAGAGGGAAGAGCACAAAAGTTAGCTCATTGCCTACACTTGCTCTAACTGAAACCTAATGGCACTGTCTAGATCTGACTTATATGATATACCTGCAGAGAACTGCATGTGGAATAGTTAAGCGGCAACTTTCTATATCAAGCTGTGCACAAGGATCTTTCACGTCATGTGGCCATATTCTAAGCTTCACAGTGCAGGGCAACTCTGTAGATGCTGCTGCAGCCAGTGACATTGCAAGTTCAGACCTGAGTTTACTAACAACAGATTGAGGATCGTTTTCATCTCGTGGTCCATCATTATTAAGTCCAGTCACGTGCACCCCCCGGGACCCAGGAGAGCGATATCTAGACCCAGATCTTCCACCAAACCGTGATGGATCCCTGCCATTCGGCATTGCTCCAGATGTGATTTGTGAAACACTTGCAACCTCACCAGAAGCAGATTGAGTTTCAATATCTCCAGGACTTGATTGACGTACAGTTCGTGGACCAGCTTGGGTCTGACCAACTAACCATCCGTGCAATAAAGGCAGCTCCCAAAATCTCGGGTCGCTGAAAGAGAAAAGTTGAGTATTCCTCTCTTCAGGCTGCACTTCCATATCCTCCACAGTATCCGTTGCAGACTGACTTACTTCTGCTTCCATTGCACTTGAGAAAGCGTTATTTCCTGTCTCTTCAGGCAAGGAAGGAGAGTTGCCACTTTCGACTGGAGACAGAAGGAGTTCATACTGCCCTGATGGGGTTGAATATGGCAAAAGGCGCACTGAAGAAGATGAATCTACCCTATGCTGTCCATTAAGACCAACATCCCCATCTATGCGCTGCAAAGGTACTCTTCCATCATCTCTAGCGAAGGAAGGCCACATCAATAATGGTAAAGGCATGAGAGGCAGTTCTTCTGCCAACCTAGATCTTTCATGAGAATGAGCATCTGCAAAATATACAGTAGGAGGAGGGTAGTGCAAATAACCAGGAGAAGTTGCAAGAGTCATGGCTGAATCTGCTGAGTCAAGGTCATTGACCTGCAGATAAATAAAATGCTAACATCAGCAGAAGCTATAGTTGAAGGAAAAAAGTGCTAACGATATAGACTTCACCTCAGCTGTTAAAAGAAATGGAGCTGCATGTGGGTGGAAATGCACGGCTCTAAGAGATCGCAGTGTCCTCAGAACGATAGTTGGTGATGACGTCTCTCCTCTCCTATTGTAGTGCCATATGTACAACTAATAGAGAAATACAATGTCAAAGCCTCCAAAACTAATCCAAATTTAGCAATCCACAAGAATTCAAAGCAAAATCCCCACCTTGTGACCAGATGCAACAGCAAGAAGCTCTCCCCGAGCATGGAATGCAATTGATGCAATAGGACGGTCTGTAGAAAAGACAGCACAGAAAAAATATTCTTGACAAGTCCCAAAATCCACATAGTTTCTTAAGATATGTCAGGGAAGGGAAATCAGAACGACAATTACAAAAATTGCGCGATCCTATGCACTCTGCAGTATTTGCATCCCACAGGCGAACTTCATGATCCAGACTGCCACTTGCAAGGATCTCCGGATACAGGGGATGGAATCTTACCTGCAAATTTGAGAAACTAATGAGATAAAGCTAAAATAGAGCACTAAATCATACTAAGCATATTCAAGGAGCCCTATAACAGAGACTCACCACCCACGGTGTCCTCCGATGACCCCTTAAAACCTTCAAGCAACTTCCTGTCTGAGAATCAATGAGTTTCACCGTATGATCTCCACTGCGATATAGAAAATAAAATCCAACTTGATAAATGGCATATGCCCAGCTCTAAGTCAAAATAAGACTCAACATTAACAGTGACCATCATTATGCAAACATATAAGGATCTTCAACTCACTGTGTAGAAGCAAGTAGTTTTCCATCAGGACTAAAGGCAGCTGCAATTGTTGATCTTGGAGGAGGCACAAGTGGACAATATTTGGCAGACAAATGCCGCAGTGACGCTGCCTCCACCCTGCCAAAATAATCATGCTCAAAACAGTCAATAAAACATTGGCAAAAAGGCAGTATGCCACAGATTCTCATTCATCATTAGAAAAAATTATCCCAGAACCCATGTTTCAAATAGAATCACATTATAAGTCCAAGAAAATACCATGATATGAGACCTTGTCTCACATCTCTCACTGCTTCACAACTTTGCAGGAATGGATAGGGCTGGCACTTTGAAGTTTCTCTCCACAATTTCTTCGATGAATGTTTTGATCGTGGAGAGACCTCTCTTTGCACTAGGAGTTTAAAGACATTGCTACCACTGGAAAATAAGAAATACGTATAAGGAGATATGTGCAGCAATATAGCACGGAAAAGAAAAGAATGACTTGGTATAATCATAAGGATAGAGTTAGAAAATTAAGGCATAAAATGTACTTAATTACTCAGTAAGAAAAGCTTCCATGTCCATGATCACCGAAGCCTGATCTATTATACTTGGGTAATTTCATTTGCTTAGTTGCCTGTCACAGGATTGGCTATAATGCTTTGCAGTCTTTTAGCAACTTACTCAGTTATTCCAAACACAAAAAACAGAGGGATACTTGGCGAGAGTGATTATCTCTAACAATTTCCATTGATGAAATCATTATTTGATGTGAAAGAAAGGTTCATCTACAAACTAAGAGACATGTCAATACATCATTGCTAAGGACAATTATCATAGTTAAACCACTGGGCCTTGACCATAAAATCTAGAAATTCTGTAACAATAATAGATGTACTTTTCTTCCTGACATAAATAAGGGTTTATTGCATTTGGAACCATCAAGTTTAGATTGATTGCCCTTTCTTCTTAAAATAAATGCTAAGAAACAATGAGAGACGAACTGATTCAAAGATTTAATTAAAATGCTTTCCATCATTTTCACCCAAACATGTACAAAGGAAAATACCTCTAACTTATCACCCAGAGTCGTAGAAGCACTTAAATTTGAAGCATGATGAGCAAATTACTTGCTAAAAATCACTCCTTTGTTTGAATGATCCACAAAATATAACTTTCAATCAAAATGCTTTCATCATTTTAACACAAACATGAATAATGAAAAATACCAAATTAATCACCCAGAGTTGTGGAAGCACTTAAATTCGAAGCATGATGAGCAAATTACTTGTTTATAATCACTAATCTGTTCGGATGATAAACAAAATCTATGTATCTATAATTATTACAAACTTGACACCTAGAATTAGTAAGGATCAATAAATCATATTGTGTCTATTAATTATTACTTCTACTAGTAAAGGTCATTTATTAAATTGTACCAATTAATTTAACACTCACTATTTATTGTATTTTCAAATTTAACAAGATTCATTAGCAAGGGGATCACTCTAAAATACTAATAACAGAAAGACATATCGCATCAAGCAAAACGTTAGAAAAAATTAATAAGTGAATAATATTAGCTCTATCCTCGTAGACTGAAATGGAAGACGAGAACCAACAAGAATTCCCTTTTTATTCACATGGAATGTGTCTTGAGGAGGAATGCCAACTCTCAATAACATCCAAAACCAAGGTCAAATCTTGGCAAAGGGCTGGTGGCCCTGTAAGAGGTAGCGGAAACTACTGACCATTTATTGCTACAATGTGGTTGGTCAAGAATGCTTTGGAATTTGGCTTGGTAGATCATGGGCAATCAATAGGTCAATGCAAAGACCATGCAAGCAGAGCTGAGAGCTTGGTAAGATATATGCATAGACAGAGAAAAGAGAGAGAAGATCAGATGATCCCTTTGGAGACTTCTGGCTGATTTGGAGGGAGAGAATCAAGATAATTTTTCTTAATTCGGAGAGTGATTTTGCAAAAGTAAAGGACTCTTGGCATTTTACTTAGGATATTTGGTATGAACACAGAGTGAGTCCTGATGTATATGCCATTCGAGACCAACTAGAATCCTCTACGATACTGCAATTTGAAAATGGTTTGGCATCCCCTTGGTGTCTTTTAAATAAATTAATTACTTTAAAAAAATACTAGTTATATAAAAAAAAAATCAACAGATTACGAACCCCAAACAAGAGAGCTTCAAAAGGGAATCCAGCCATGCACAAAAATAAAGGTCATTATCCTAATCTGTAATAATTAATCTAGGTTATAAGAAATGCTGATGAGCAACCACATACTTCCAAAATACATGCAAGCACGGTTGTAGAAATCCTAAGCTACAAGATACATACCATACAGGAGTCAATTGTTCTGCTAATTAGATGTCCACCGAATTGAAAAAGGTGAAAATGGGCTAGAATGCGTGATTCAATAGAATGGCAAGATTGTTTCAATGATCAGATTACCATATCCAACTAAGAAACACAAACCTATGGACTCAAGACTGACTTTGCAGAATTACAACCAAAAAAATCAGCGATAATGTCCCAAAAACTCAAAAGACACAAATCTTCTGAAGAATTCGGATCAATTGAGAAGAGCCCTTCCGGCTCAACCCAGAAAATTTGGTAATGAAACCAAGCTACGGACCAAATCACACACGCAGATCCAATTCCTCACGCTCGTATCCTAACGGGTAGATTAAAGTTCACCCAGATCATACAAAGCCCACCAATCACTCAGGAGCTCAACACGCACCGCATTTGAACAGTCGCCCATAGCCTCAACGGGCATCATCAAAATTCCAAAGCAGAAAACACACGCACGCCGCGAATTAAAACAAACTGGGCTCAATTTTCACCTCGGATGGCTCGCGGCGTGCCCAGAGACAGCCCGGGGCGCATGCGCCTGCTGCTGCTGCTGCTGATTGCGCTGCGAAGAGCTCGAGGTGGAAGGATTATTGCCGTCTTCGGGCCGCCAGACACCCCTCATCATACCCCCCGAGCAGCCTCATGCATCCGAAATTCTCCCGCTTGGAATTCCCCACCAAAATCAAGCTCCCTCGCCGACGCCGCGTCCGATCCTCTCCCGGGCGGCGATCAGCAAGCTCCCCATTTCCGGGCCGCCTCGCTCCGGCTCGGCCGGTTTCCTCCCTCCGACACGATGCGACGCCGCCGCCGGCGGGATCTGCGCGGGATTCGGCGAGATTGCGGGGACGAAGCTCTTGCCCTCTGCGGCTGCGGGCAACGGAGCCGATCGACGCAGAAGCGTAGAGGAAGGGGAAGGGGAAGAGGAAGAAGACGAAGGGATAGGGAAGGGAAGGGAAGGGAAGGAAACCCTAGAATCGGGAAAGAGAGAACTTCCTCAGGTCGTCAGTTTTCTTTCTCGAGTAACAGAACAAACATCGTTTCGGGAAAAAAAATGAAAAAATAAAAAAGAAGAGGAAGAAAAGAAGAATATTGGCTCGTGCCAAAAGAACAAAGGGTGTTGGAAGTGACGAAAACGCCCTCTTCCAAATTAATACTCGATTGAAATATAATAAAATAATATTCCGGCCAAAAGAAAAAGGGAAAATGACACAAACAGTTCTCGAATTTTGGCCCAGTATGTAATATGGTCCATGAACTTTTAATATGTTCGATATAATCCATGAAATTTTAATTTGTTCAATGTCGCCTCTGAATTTTTGGTAATTATGCAATTCAGTCCCGGAACTATATGAAAATGTTCAATATAATCTTTCAATTAATTCAGGGACTGAATTGAATATGTACAAAAATTCTAGGTATCACATTGAACAAATTAGAAATTTAGGAACCACACTGAACATTAAGGGGGCATTTGGCAAAATTGCCAAATAGTGAAAATTTTTGTTCTTTTATTCTCAAAATCAGTTTGGAAACAGAAATCAATTTGTTAAAATTTTTGTGCCCAGGCACAAATTTGCAAAAAATTGTTCTTAGAATCAGTTTTGAAACAGAATCAAGAAGCAAAAAAAAAGTAGCGTCTTGATTATAGAACAACTTTTTTCATTTTTGATTTTTTTTTGTTTTCTTCTTCCTTTTTAGTTTGTTGTTCTTTTTCTTCCCGGTCTGCCGCCAGCCACCGACCAAGGCCGGCTAGGGCAGCCCTCACCACCCCCAACGACGGCAAGGGCCGCGATGCCCTCGCTAGCGACCGGCCATAGCCAAGGAAGGGAAGGAAAAAAAAGAAAAAAAAAAGAAATATTAAAAAATTAAAAATATTATTAAAATATTATTAATAAAAAGAAATTTTGTGTAGTTACCAAACGCATTTCTGTTCTTTTTCTATTCTAAGAATAGAAATTTTGGTAGTCACTAAACGCCTTTAAATGCTTAGAAATTATTGTCGGGCACAGAATCAAAAGGAATCATTTCTAAACAGAATCAGTTCCCGGGCACATAATTGTCATCCACACCCTAAGCTAAAGTTTAGGGACTATATTGAACATATAAAAAAATAATATAAGAATCACATTATACATTGAGCAAAAGTTTAGGGACTATTTATATCATTATCCCAAAAAAAGAACTAATAAATAGCATGAACTCTTTTTATTTGATCGGAGAATAGCATGATCTGTTCGTTTCGCGAAAAATATGGCATTTCTGGAAAATGTTTTTCAAGAAATTATTTTCCAAGAAAATGACAATATTTTTCAGTGTTTAACTTAAATCTAAAAATGAGCTAGAAAAGATTTTCCACTATTTGGCATGAAAATTTTGTTTTGATTTTTAAGGGAAAAATATAAAAAAATTCGAATTTTTAATTATTTTATTTTTTTCTTTTCTTTTCTTCTTTTCTCTTTTATTTTTTTTCCTTTTATCTCTACCAGCCGATGACCAACCACATGCGAGTTGGAGCCTCGGGCGAGGCTCGAGCTCGCCTGATTCCAACAAGGTCGAGCTCGCTTGATTCCGACGAGCTTAAGACTCGGGCAAGGCTCCACCTCACCAAATTTGGCGAGGTCGAGCTCGCCCAAATCTGGTGAGCTTGAGCCTTGCCGACCTTAGGTGAGCTTGAGATTTGCCTGTGGTCGATCGCTAGTCGTCTTCATGGCTAGCAATCGACCGAAGAAGAAGAAAAAGAAAGAAAAGAAAAAATAATTAAAAGCTCGATTTTTTAAATAAAATATAATTAAAATTTTGATTTTTAAAAAATAGTTAAAAATTCAATTTTTTATAAAATAGAAATTAATTTTATTTTTGTATGTTTAAAAAATATTTTTATAAGAACGAATGCTTCATTAATCAAGTACCTAAACCCCAGCGCCAAAGACTCACACATAGCCTTTGTAGACCTAGGCTTGAGTGCTGGGAACTAGATCTTAGGCATCGGGACCCGAGCCTAGCCTTTATGGACGCAAGCTTGGGTGTTCGAGCCTGGTCTCAATGGACTCAAGCATGGGCATCGAGGGCCTAGACTTGGGGCATTAGGGTCCCCGAGCCCCTCCTCAATTGACCCTAGTTCAATCTAGTGGATTCGTGCCCATGCATTAGGGACTTGGTCCCGGCCTTGATGGACCCAACCCCGACGTTGGGTATTCAAGAAACAACATTAGGGTTCTCATGTTCAAATATAGAGTTTCGGGTCCAAGAGTCAATATCAAGTCATATTTTGAAAAAAAATTTCCAACCTTTTCAAAGAGAATTATTTTCCTTAATTTAAGCTTAGGTTCTCCATTGACCAGTCCTAAGCGAAACCGAATATTGAAAAACGAGGAAAATGATTTTCACGATAGGAACGAAGCCTAAAATTCACTTACTTTGCATTCAAAACTAAAAGTGGAAGTAAATCGAAAGTTGTAGAGTCATTGACCTTTATAAATTCCGAATAAAAAAGTGCGATTCCATAAGACAACTGAAATTTTCAATTAAAACAAAAGTCCGATTTATTATCAATCATTTTCATGATTGACTTGTCTATTGACCTTACAAATGAGACAGTATGATTGTAATTTTATTCTCGACTTCTCTATTCCAATTAGACTCTCAATTGCTCCATTTTATTTTGTTTTCTCTCTCAACTTTTTTCTTTCAGTTTTATTTAGCCTTCTTAAACTGCATATTGTTAGATATCCCAAACATCTATGACATTAAACTTCGGTGTGCTAATTCATGACACAAAATTAATGAAATTCACCGTTGCTGATCAAGCTCGTGTGAAAAGCCATGCAAGCCCGATTGAAAGAATTTAAAAATGAATACTTGGTCAGGTTATTATATCACTTATAATTTTGATTTTCTAAGAATTTGTTGAACTCCATCTCTAAGCTGAACTCAGAGGCAGCTTGCTTGTTTTCTTAGTGTAAAGCTATACCCAACCAGTATTAGTTTTAAAAAAGAGATAATCCGGCGGCATCTTCTAACGTGACTCTACATTGTCACGACTTCACTCCAATCACTAGTTCTGTCTTCAGCATCCCCCCATATAACGACTTCCGGCGCGGCCAACCCCTATAGTGTGATGGCCGATGTGTACAGCCTGTAAAGTAAAACCGAGGACTAGGGTTATCAAAAACTAAACCGAAACCAAAACCCAAACAAACCGAAAATTTTGGGTCATTTCGATTTGGGTCTCATTCGGTTCGGGTAATAGATAAAGGATTTTGGGTAGTTCGCCGGTTTTGTTCGGTTTTTTTATTTTATTTTATCTCAAAACAACGCAGATCAAAACTAAACCAACTGGGGTCATTCGAAAACCCTAGAATACCTTTAGAAAACATGAAATAGTTTGTGTCTCGACCATCAAATATATGTTGAATTCAAGTCATTCTATTCATGATTATGCAGTACGCTCGAATGGGGAAAAACTGCAGTCATTGATGCTCAAGGCCACGGGCTATTCATGCTCTCATTCTGCCTTATGAACAAATTTATGCTACGTTTTATAATTTAACTATACTCATATTTGACAAAATTGATGATACTTACGTTATTTCCATTTTAGACATGAAAAGCTCAGTGAAGAAACGTTATGTTCATTCACGAGATAATTCATAATTTATGCTTCATCTCTAGTTCGTATTTTGTTTTACAGAATGTCCAAGTAAAATGGTTTGCATTAAACCAGCAATTGCATGGTATTGGCAAGATTTTGGGCATGTTTATCACTTGTCAAGTTGAAAAATATTGTTAATTGGAGAATTACTCCTATAATATATGATAGAAGGCCAATAAAATAATGAACTCACGATTGCTTTACTAAACTTTACCTTTTGAGAAGAAAAAAAATCGAAAACCCAAACTGAACTGAATTTTTGGTTTGGGTCACAATTTGATTCGGTTCAAGCACTCATCCTAAAGGCTCGAAACCCGAACCAGACTGAACCATTGACATCCCTATCAAGGATGGGTTTTTAGAGGTAGCTCGCCCACAAAAAATCGCGACTCTTTGTCTTGGACACCCCTACCAAGGATGGTTCGACATTTGGGAAAAGCCTTTGGCCAAATGCAAAGGCATTTAGCACAAAAGGCTTTAGGGAAATGTAAAACTATTTAGCAAACTGTAATTGAAAAGTGTTTTGGGGAAATGCAAGCTGTTTGGTAAATATATATTTGAAAAATCCTTTGGTTTGACCAATTTAAGTTTTTCTAATTTTAATTGTTTAAAATGAAAGTAAAAAAACAAATGACAGTAACTTTTATATTTTCGAATCGAAAATAATGTAATAGAAATATATTAACAAATTAAAAAAAAGAGTCATTTCATTATAATACACATAATCACATGTCCCTAAGAATGAAATACATTACCTTTAAATATTACAAACATCCTTACCGACTTTATAAACTCATGGCTATTTCATTATGTAAACGTACCATGTCAGAAGATACATTATCATTTGAATTCCTCATCCCCTCATTTGCATCATCATGATCAACTAAATATCCATAATCGGAATCTAATTCTGCACTTTCAAAATCCGTATCGATCACGGTATTTCTTCATATATAATTGTGTAAAGCCATTGTCGCTGTGACAATTTGCACTTGCTTTTCATACGGATAACCTGGCATATTTGTCAGAATCTTCCACTTATTTTTTAATACACCAAAGGCTCACTCAATTACTGAGCGCAGAGAGAAATTAGCACGATTGAACACTTCTCAATACCCCGTTAGTGTAGGACCTTGTCGAAACTATGGCAAATGATATCTAACATCTTTATATGGCTCCTAATAACTTGTGAGATTTGGATATCTAGCATCTACTAAATAATATTTACCTCCACAAATATAATGAAAATTTAATCAACATATGCCACATAAATACATATGGATGCACCTAAACAATTAATTAACGAACCTGGACGAGAATGAGGAAATTGTGCATCGTGTCTTCCAGTGGTTTCATAGAAGATACGGGCATCATGAGCTTGTTCCTCCCAACTGGCGCAAGCATAGATAAACTCCATGTTAAAATTACATACGGCTAACACATTTTGAGTCATTGTTCCTTTTCGAACAATGAAACAAATTTGATCGTATGTGGGTACCATCATTAGGATATGCATACCATCCATAGCTTCAATTCAATCCTAAAAACAAAGAACGAAATATTACATGATTTACATTTAGTTTTTCCTTTATATTATACAATTATAACTTACCTTAAAATATAGATAAAATCGTCGGTCTTTCTTAATCTTCTCTGGAACTTCCTTAAATTGTTGATTAGTTGGTTTGATCGAATATTTTTCCATATCACATACTTTATCTAAAACTAAGCTAAAGTGCCTACTTATGGTTTTCCCAAAGCATTGAAAGCGCTCTTGTGCTAACCTATTACATATATCATGTCTCAAAATATAAAGAAACATATTTCTACAACATCAGTATTCTTAGATCCTTGAAGACCATAGCGTGTTATCAAGTCATGTGTTAAATTATTAAATACATCCCTGTGCATTCTAAACATATGATAGCACCTTATCGTATGAACTTCTTCGCCAATCAACTCTCTTAACCATGCATAACCTGTATACGATGAGGTCATGTAAGGTTATTTGCAAAAGTACATTGCTTGATAACCAATTGAAGTTGCTACGACTGAGACAAGATCCCAATATTCATTTTCCTCTTTTTCACGATTTTCCCTTTCAAGAGAACCATCCATAACTGCTTAAAGTAACAAATATATAGAGGGGAAAATACCACCAAAAACCTCAAACTATGTCACTTGTAACAAATTTACCCTTAATTTTTTTTTGTGACACGAAAAGTCCCAAACTATGTCACTTGTGATAAATTTACCCTGAACTTTGTTTGTGACACGAAAAAATCCCAAATTATGTCACTTGTGACACATTCACCCCACAATACATTTGTCCAAGGGCATTTTCATCTTTCTCTTTTTCTGTTTTTTTTTTCCTTTTTTTTCTTTTCTTCTTCGGCGAGGGCAGCCTCGCCCGAGGCCTGCGAGGGTTGCCCTCGCCGGAGAAGAAAAGAAAAAAAAAAGGAAAAAAATATAAAAAGAAAAAAGACAAAAATGCCCATGAGCCAAAGTATTATGGGGTAAATGTGTCACAAATAGCATAGTTTGAGATTTTCCGTGTCACAAAAAAAAGTTCAGGCTAAATTTATCACAAGTGACATGGTTTGGGATTTTTCATATCGCAGAAAAAAGTTCAAGGTAAATTTATCACAAGTGACATAATTTGAGATTTTTCGTATCACAAAACAAAGTTCAAAGTAAATTTATCACAAGTGACATAATTTAAAATTTTTGATGGTATTTTCCCTATATAAAGGTATTAGAGTATAAGAGAAATAATGAATAATCTTGATCATCCATCAACAGAAACAATATCAACCATCATATATATGCAAATTAAACCACATAAAGAGAACACCAACAGAAAACATTACTCAAATAAAAACATAAATAGAAATTAGGTTCGCACGTAATGCAAATAGAAGTCTCACATGAAAACAAAGTAGCATACCAAAGAATTAAAATAAGATGCAAACATCTTAGCTATGACTCTCTTCAAACTCATACTTGAGATACTTGACTTTTAGTGCATCACTCTTTAAGCTCGTGAAAACCTGCCTATTGTCTTTCTTTTCCTTAAAATGAGAGATTACAAAAAAAGTATTAACTTTTCATCTTGCATAATTTCAAGTATGGTATCCAGCATATCTATGAGGTTCTTGTAAGGACCGTATCCCTCATTTGCTTGAGATGATGCAGCAGCAATGCTCCTTTGTTCAACAGCTGAACAAAGCCTATTAATTTGCGTTCCAAGCTACTGTGTCTTGGTCAATATCTTTTCTTTCTTTCCTCGAGCTTGCCTCATTGAAGTATGAGCAGCTCTTTTATGGCTCTGAGTTCCAATTGGTTCAACGGTTTCAATAAAATGAGACTCCAAATTTTCATTGGTAGATCCTACACCATCACCGATACTAGGTTGTGTGACCTCAACAACATCATCATCAATACATAAACCTTGCACAGGATTCCATGTGATTCCTCCATTAGTAACTGTATCTCTGAATATCTTATCTCACAAAGCTTCAAGATCAGGATGTATGCATTTTGTCCTAAAAATCTTAAGCTAAGGATTGGCTTGTTATAATATAGCATTTGCGTAAGTTGTATCATTTAAAATGAACTAAACACAAAAGTAAAAGAGAAAGAGATAAAAACTTGAATTTTTTCTCCCACCATTCATCACTCGCATCAATGGTTTTCTTCCTTGAATCCCATCCTAGTCCCGTTTCATTATACACCAATGTCCTCCATCTTTTCCATTCTTCTTTAAGATTATCCCACTAACTCTTCATTTGATTTTCATCATATTTTTTACCCGTTAACTCCTCAAACTTGCTAATAATGACTGTCCATCTATCCCTTTGTTGTTTGCAGGACAATTGCCTTTTTTCAATTTGTTCAACGCACAACTTACAAAAGGTTTCTACATCTTCCGAGCTCCAAAATGCCTTAGTTGCCATCTACTAGTAAAGTGACATGAACAAAATTGAGAGGCACAAACAAACAAGATTAACCATGAAGAGATTTGAATGAACACGTGCATTTCTTAAACACACAAATAGCTGATTTTCCCAGGGCTATAGATGGCAAACCCCACCATCATGCAACCGTAGGATGCCAATGCATTTTTATGGATCCTCTTAAAAGCATTTTTATAGATAACTAGTTTCGACCGCGTAAAAGTCATCCATGCATTCTATAAAAATTAGGAATTGTATTCGTCAATAATGAGTTATTGACGAATTCGTTCAACTTTATGCCAACCGGAAAATCGCCCAGTCTCATCCAAGTAAGGCACTCACACAATCACGTCCCATCCATTCCTTTTCTCAACATTTAGTGCATAACAACAACACAATACCCAAATAAAAAGGTTTGGTCAATATTCACAATACGTCAACACAATATCTAATTAAAAACCCTTAGTTTCATAATTTCCTTCACAACATTCAGTGCATCATCACTTGCGTAGCTTGACTTTTGCGCTAAAAAATAGAGCCGTTCTCTCCATTATCAGAGCTTAAAGCTTGTGGGGACACAGAGTTGCAAAGGCGACAGCTGAGAAGACGACAACGAAGGACAAAAACCTAAAAAAACAGGGTTTTATGGTGGATTGGGAGGGAAATGAGGTGATCTTGGAAAATCATTGTTGAACTATTGTAGGGAAATCAAGCTACGCAACAATTTCAGTTATTCGGCAACATTTCTTAAACACACTAAAGCAGGTAATCAAAGAAACATGAATTCAAAGAAACAAGAATGAGAGACCAGAGCGTAGCAAAATAGATCCACCAGGAACCTATGGAGAGATGTTAGCGAGCATACGAAACAGAGCAATCGCGCGAGGCAAACAAGCTGGCGACACTAGGCGGCGAGCGAGGTCGGCAAGCAAGACGCAACGAGTTGAGTGAGGGAGGTCGACGAGCAAGCAACGGCATAGAGAGATCAAGGTTAAAGTGTAAGGGACGGTTGAGCAAATGTACAGAGTGAGATGGGGAAAAAGAAATACTAGGGTTTCTATTTTTTAAAGGGGGGCAAAAGTGGGTTTTTAGTAGAATTTTGAGGGCAAAAAAGGCAACTGGCATACTTTCATTAATCGGTGGACTAGTATTCACAAGGGCAACATTTGGCCAAAGAGGTGGGAAAATAATTAGCCAAACACTCAAAAATTTTCCCAAGGGGCTTTGGGCCTCTTCCCAAAGTTGAACCAAACACTCTTATTATCCTCAACTTCCTTCAACTTATCATTGTCAATCTGTTCAGGGCTCCAAATTTAATGATGGCAACTAAGCACGTAGACCGCACCCGTTGCAAGACTTTACCCAATATCTAACCACATGAGTTGACAATATCCATTCACCACTTGTGTTCGCATTCCCAAAGGTTGGCCCTCTTTTAAGAGGATTCACGGCATGTCAAACCCTAATTTTTTTTATTTTGAAAATTGCTTTTCTAAATATATCCAGTTTGGGAAAATTTCATGTATCATTGTTTGTTATTACTGCCAATTTTATTTAGGGTTAATACTACGAAATTTCTCATATTTAATATTAGTGCCAATTTTATTTAGTGGTACACTTGTAACAAATTTATCCCAAATTAATTTATCACAAAAACTTCAAACTGATACATTTTTGACAAATTCACTTCAAACTAATTTTTTAACCACTAAAAATCCTAAATTGATACACATGTAACAAATTTACTCTCCATGATTCCATTAAATTTGATTAATATCACGAGAAATCCCTATGACAAACGAAAGGTAAAACCCCAAACCGATGCACCTACCAATTGTCACTTGTCATCAAACTCAACAAATTGACCGTAAAAGAAAACTAACAAAAGGTAAATTTGTTACAAGTATATTGGTTTAGAGTTTTTGTGGTCAAAAAATTAGTTTGAAATAAATTTATCATAAACGTATCAGTTTGGAATTTTTTATTGTATTAGCCCTTTTATTTAATAAGCAAATTAATATTCTAGCAGGGTAAATATATTAAATCATATCAATATAGTATTTGTATGTATCATATCAAGCCGGATGATATCTCCTTTTATACTATATTTCGTGTTATTCTTTGTGTCCCGCTCAATTGATTTTACAGCGTCGCCTCAAGTAATTTCCAGCCTAGCTCCAATGCAATTGCTTTTCCATTTTCATCGTTGAATATGTGTACGTTGAGTTCATGTCCCTTTGGTGTCAATGGCTCACAACCTAAATGCTTTGCCATTCCATCAATGAATATGGTCTACAATCACACAGAAAGCAACTCTTTTCGACCTCACACCAAACCTTTTCAGACATTATTCCATCTGAACACAAGCAAACTCGGACCAAAATCCCACTTCTCTCACAAAAATCTTGCAGAATCTAAGTATTAACTTGGGCAATGTGTGCCTTTGCAGGCTTACTGAGAAGGTAAGCCCATGTATATAGTCCTTCGCATATTGCAATCGGGTGCGTAATGTGCCCTCATCATCCACCCCTTTTCACTTCTTGTTCAGTAAGTTGGCAAGGTTGCGAAGCTCCTCGAACGCTTGCATTGTCTCTGAATCAAATCCGCCTGCAAACTGCATAAGGACAGAAATGAAACAGACGTCATTCTTCTACATCCAATGACTAGTTACTTATGGACAGATGTGATAACAGACGACTGGGGAGTTAGTTTTTGCTCAACTTTTCAACAAGGAATTAGTTTTTGCTCAACTTTTCAACTGAAACAGGTAAATTCCTAACTGTTTATAAACATGATAAATCATAATGTAAAAAGCTTGTTATTGGGAGAAAACATGCAAAGGATTTAAGTGATATAAAGCTTATACTTCAGTCAGCACAAAACCATATTAACATACTAGTAAGACATACAAACACAAGCATCTGGGACTAAAGCTCCCAATCCATGTATGGGCGCAATCTATAGACACTGATCTCAGAGTTTGGTGGTAAGCTACACCCAAAATAGCCCCTCGTCGGTATCACCCAATGTAGTCTAGCACACATGGACTTTCTTTTTCACCACATAATACAGCCACGAGACATTGTCATTAGAAACCAACTTTATGTTGAGAGAACCCAATAATTTGTCAAGATCGCACCATATTCAAATCTAGGGGAATTCACACACAAAAAGAATATATTCTAAGAAACAAGGTGTCTGCTTTTCACAGTTTATGTTCTTACCAACAATAACAATTGATTAAGGTTACCCACTAAATGGAACCGGTTACATGAATTCTACTATATCATTACACCTGTTCAGCCATTGTGATTGAATTCTCAAGTGTCATGAGTCGCAGCAACAAAGCAAGTAAATTTGGGCAGGAAGCAATAAAAATACGAACAGATGTACTGCAAATTGAAATGTAGATGGGGCAAGAGAACTCGTTAATTTGTTAAACCTGATGAATTCTGAAAGCAAATCTCACTCCTTGGAGTAGCATGTAGTCCATTGCAGGATCTTTATCAGCTATAGCCCTAAGCTGAAGTTCCATGGCCACTCTCTTCATGTACTTCTGAGCCAACTTGACCGAGCCAATCTTTATCTACAACATAAAATGGATGGCTCATTCTCATTTAATCATGATACTGTTTGCATTTGCTGGATGAATAAGGATCAGAGATGTGTAGAAATGGAAGTGTAGTAAGTTGATCATGTCTTAAAGTTACTGTTGCATTGCATCCTCTCATGGGAGGATGCAGATTGCACATGTTTTATGAGCACGACTCACAACCAATAACGAAGACCAATGTGGCTTTTGTTGCACCATATCAATTCTCAGCACTATATTCATCTCCAATATCAGAAAGACATTTATGAGATTCATCATCCATGTATCTCAATTTTTTTCTGCGAGTATAAATTAAAATCACCAGATCAATAAAGAGAGTGGGGAAAGTTTAAAGGCTATCCAATTGATATGTGCTCTACTGACTAAACAGTCTCTGACTTCCACATATAGCACTAGATTTTGATTGTGGAGCAAAAATAATACGAAAATGAAGCAACTGAAAATTTGAAGGAGAGTCTCGTGTAATATTTCTCAATAAACTCATCTTCCTACAGAAAACCGGAAACAAGCATGTTAAAGACACAAGTTTTACCTTGGTTATGATTCCATTGTCCAGCATCCAGTTAACCGGAATTTGATAATCCTTGCAATTACGCATCAAAGACTCTCGTGTCCGGAGAAGGTTGTAAATAGTACGCTCCATTCTGGCAGTGGCAAAGCATATATGAAAGCATGACTACGTAGGACAACAGTAGGTTCTCGAGAAAAAAATTATTCAAATGCATGTGTTCATACTTTTCAGACAAATTGACCATTTTCTTCAATGCAACATCACATGGGATCCGCAAGTCATCTATGTAATAACACACTTCTGACTCCAGCTTCTTGAGATCTCTGTAGCTAAAGGCTGCTTCTCTTAGTGTATCGGCTTTCTTCTCGGGCCAATCAAAGTGCTTTAGAACAGCCCTCTCATCAACCTTATATGAGTATACAGCAAGAACTATCAGAAACCACTTTACTCATAGCCTCATCAGAGTTTATGTTCTTAACTTCTTGAGCACTTTATATGCTTAATGTGTGCATTATTTACTTTGTGTATTTGAAATTTTTTATTATATATAAAATTCATCAAATCCAACTACATTTTGGGGAGACATTATCTCAAAAGACTTACTCAAAAATGCCAGCAAATGTGTCAATGAATCTGACCTAACAGAAAAATATAATAACGGATTATTTTGGTCAACATATCTCGAGTACAATCAACTTACAAGAAAGCAAAGCTCATCATCAAGCCACTTCACAAAGGCCACAACATCTTCGATGTTCTCATAAACTGCATTATTCACCTCTCTTATCAAAGAATTGACAAATTCTCCTTGGGTCTCCACATCTGCTTTTATCTGAATATAAGAAGACAGCTATTAATTATGCCTGGTATGAACCAAATAATTTCATATATAAGCAATGCTAAACAAAATAAGGCATGATTATGTTTTGGTTAGATTCTTTATATCAAAAAAGACTCGTATGCTGGAAGCATCTGCGATGAAAATAGGGTTCTTTGCTCTTCTATGTCACTTTGACAAAACTGAATAGGAATTGTTGTTCAAAAGCTACTTACAGCAAGCAAATGTGAGGAACGGTTTTCAATTTCTCCAATCATGCTGCTGCGGACATTTGCAACATCTGAAGCATCACAGGCTCCTCCACTCAAAGAATCCTTTCTAGAATCTCTCTTCATAAGTGAATGGTAAAACTCAACTACTTGAGGAGCCCGCTTCACTACTCCACCAGTTCCTTTCCCAAATAACTTGGACAGCGGTGGCGGAGGCGGAGGCGGTGGAGGTGCTGGAATTGGGACGGCGCAATCTTTCTTAGATTCAGTAGGAAATGTACATGACGGCCTTGGTGGGGGATTCGGAATACGCAAAGTCCTTTTCTCAACTTCAAAAGGAACCACTAATCTACTAGTTTCTTGACAATTTGTATACAACTGTGGTCTTTGTGAGAGACCCCATTCACATATTGTCGGCATAAGTGGCTCCATGCCCTTTTCATTTTCTTTTGGGCACATGAACCCATCAGATTGCCTCCTCTTGTTCAGCACAATATCTTCTGCAGTGCATTTCAGCCCACTTATGGAATGCCTTCTGGGGCTTCTTTCTTCTTCCAAGGGGAACCAATTTTCTTGTAAATTGTTATCAGGGCACTCCCGATTCGACAAGTCCTCACTGGTAAGAGGCCATTTCTTCAACTTTCTTATTAGACTAGCCCTTCTGGCATTACTGTACTCTATAGACTCACTGCTTTGACATGATAATGAGCTAATAGAATCGTTATCTGTTTCACCAGAGTCCGGGCTTGATGCTCTATCAGAATTAATCTCTGTCCCAGTGTTCCGCAGCTCATTTCGTAAACAGGAATTTACCCATCTTAAGTAGGCTAATTCCTCGACTTCATTTAACCGACTCATTTGTAAACCTTCCACTTGTTTACACAGGTCTTCGTTCGTATGTCTAAGTAAAGAAGCCTCTGCCTTAATCTTTGCCACTATGTCGTTCTAAATAAATCAACAAGAGAATGATAAGCACATCAGAGGAGTCAAGTAAAAAGAAGGGAAGCTCTGTACTTGTAAGAGCAGATAAATAGGGCATACACAAGCAAAACTGGTAATATTAAAGATTCTTTTCCTATTTAGAAACTGCACTCTCCTGCATTTATCCCAACATTCAACCGCGTTAGAATATATATAGCGGCCAGAGAAACGGCACATGTTCAGCATAAGAACTGGGTTCACTTTAGAAGTTTGTCTTGTGATTCTATTGCTTACTTCCACTCTATAACCAGGAAAAATTGCGTAATCTGGGAACATTGTTATTCAGGGGCACTCAAGTATTAGAATAAATCAGCACTTGCGACATCCATTCATGAAAAACAGAACACATTCTCACCAATGTCGAATCAAGAAACAAAAAACGTTCAATCCACGATAATTACCTCGGAACCCTTAGGAAGAGTAGCCAGCTGAGATTCCACAGTGGAAAGCCTACAAGCAAGACTCCTCTTCTGAAGCTGCAATTCCTTATTCAACCGTCTCAGTTCCAAAACTTCCATTCCCAGTTCACGCGAACATGACGAAATCGCCGAATTCTCGCTGTTCTCTTGCCTCAAAGCCTCTTCCGCAGGCACCGACAGTTGCCCCGTTAAGCTTCCTTTCTCACACTCCAACAACTCAACTCTCCTCCTAAGCTCGTCAATTTCGCTCTTCTTCCCATCTACTTCTCTTTCAAGGTCCAACACCCTTGGGTTCCTCTTGCACTCTGTCAACTCTGCCTGAAGCTTGGACTCCCTTTCCTTGGACTCTTGAAGCAAGCCCCTCAGGTGGTCCAATTCAACGAACAGGTCGCGCGAGCCTTGCCTGCGGTGAGTCTGCTGCAGCTGCGGATAGACCTGAGCCGAATTCGCCGAGCAGGACAAGTCGCCGATCAGAGACCGTTTGACCCGAGAATGTGAGACCGCGCTCTGATTCTTCTGGTTGGAGACGTCGGAGCCCGAGAGAGGCACCTTCTTCATATGAACAGTGGTGGTCAAGACCTTGGTTTTCTTGTCAGCAGTGAGACCCTTCACTATGTGCGAACCCCACGAAGAGGCGGACCGAAGTCTCGAAGAATGGCCATTCCCCTTGGCGTTTTGAGGCCTCGGCGCCTGATTCTGATCGGCAAATCGCAGGACCCTCGCGGGGTTCTCCAACGGGTTCTCCTCTCTCATCGTGTCACGTTGTGATCCAAGAAAGCTCTAACGCTTGGATGAAGTCCAAACTAAAGCAACGAAACAGAGTTGCCACTCGATATCCCGGAAACGTTAAAAGCCATCCAGAACGAGCTCCAGCACAAAGATTGAGATGGGTATTCAAATCAAGAACGACCACCCATGAACCGGCTTCAATGGAGTCACCATCAGCTGATGAAAAATCCCGAGCTCGGCGAGAGAAGCGGGGCCTTATCGATGTCCAACGAGCGGGCCGAAAACGGGCAGTTCAGCGAGTTTGGGAGCGGAGATGGGCTGCTGGCCGTCGCCGCGGATTCGTCCTGGAAAAGGGAGGAAAGGATTTTTACAGAGGCGGAAGCTGCGATTTCAAGAGGGGGCAAATGAGCGAGAAAGGTGGCGACTTTTCCTTTATTGCAGGTTGCAGAGCAGTGCGTCTGGTCTTTTTTGAATTTTCGAATTTGAATGGGGGGCGGAAGCAACGGTCGATTTCCGTGCCCGCGGGGGGCCCACACTGGCGTGCGCGTGCGGGTGTGCGTGGGTTTTTTGCGGTTCGAAAAAGAGGGGGGCGTCTTAAAATTTACTCTTTAGTTTTTATATTTTGAGTTTTTTTTTTGGTAAGGTAGTTTTTATATTTAGAGTTTGTTTGTTCAGAATTAAATTTAATTAGAAGAAAATTTGCTTTCCCATCAAAATCTAAAAATATCGAGGGAAAATGTTAAATAATGGCCCGAATTACTATCATTTTCCCAAATAATAGCTCGAAATGAATTTTATTTCAAATAAAGGTCCGAAATAGACATTTAATCTCAAAAAAGGGTTTGACTCTGATATTACTTGGGGTCAAGAACATTTACATCTTTTTAATTTTTTTAATTTTTGTTCCTTTTTTCCTTTTTTTTTCTTTCCATAAAAAACTCAAAAAAAGGCTAAAAGTTAAAAAAAGAAGAAGAAAACACACACACTTCTCCAGTGGCTGTCGCCCCATCACAACAGGGTCGTTGCCGCCTCAGCGAGGGACCGCGATTCTCACCAACCAAAGGCGAGAGCTTGCTGGCCCTCGCCAGAACCGGGAGGGGGCTGCAACAACCCTTAGTCAGATCTGGGCAAGGGATGGCGGGCGGGGATCATCTCCTAGATTTGGGTGCCCTCTCCCGGATATGTCTCTCCCCTCTAGTCGACAACCTCATTGGCTGTTACTGCCGCCCCAGCGATGATGGGGTAGCAGCCACAGTCGGGAGTGCACTCCCGCTTGTATTTTTTTTCTTTTTTAAAAGAAGAAACTTTGTTTTTTTAATTTTAATCTAATTTAACTAAAATTTATGTAAAATTAATATTTAGACAAAAATGCCATTAACCGACCAGCAAGGTTAAGCCCTTATTTGAAATTATTATAACTACTTCAGGCCTTTATTTGAAATAAGTTCCACTATGCCCTTATTTGAGAAAATAGTAGGCACTTTCAAATCATTATTTGGAATTTTCTCAAGAATTAATCAACATATGAAAAAATTATGAAAACTACAATATGTGAATCTACGTGTTAAATTTTGTATATTTTGAAAGTTTCAAATTTTTTAGATTAAAAAAAAATCAAATGCGTATATTGTGAGATTTACTTTAAGTAAAAATCCAAAAAACAATGAATATTGCAAAGAACTCATGTTAAATTTTTTTTAATAATGAAATTCATACGAATGTCGGGGTTAATATCACAAAAACCCTAAACCAATACACTTGTGATAAATTTACCATAAACTAATGTTTTGACCACCAAAATCGATAATCTATGACAAATTTACTCTTTTTTAGTTTTATTTAAATTTTACTATCTAATTACTATGCCAGATGGCATGTGACAGTTAACAAGCGTACCAATTTGGGGTTTTACCCTCCCTTTATCACATGTGTATCAGTTTTGTAATTTTTCATATTATTAATCCAATTTAACGGAAATTAAGGATAAATTTATCATAAATGCACCAATTTAGGAGTTTTGGTGGTCAAATATTAGTTTGGAATAAATTTATTACCGCTATACCAATTTGGGATTTTTCATGGTATTAACCGTAAATGTTGACAACCAAATATTCTTATGATGTTTTCTTTTTTCTTTTTTTTTGAAATGTAGATATTATTATAAAATTTGGTGAAAAACACATTTTTTGCTTTATTTATGTCTATATGATCATAGTGGTAAAGGGGGTCTCTTACTTTATGGATATTAATAATTTTTTTCCTCAAATATCCTCTTTTCACTTATTTTACAAGTATTTTATCCATAGACATATGCATAATAATATAATTTTATATTATCTCTCACATATTTTAATTTTTATAATTTTGTACTTTCTATATTACACAACCTTCCAAAAAAATCAAATCTTAAAATGATTTTCTCTTAATATATATATGTGTGTGTGCGCGCGCGCATGCACACTCTACTTTTCATTGTGTATTTCTATTAATTTCTTGATTCTAATATTTCTCAATAGGATAATTTTACTTTATTTTTAAGATGTCACTTTCTTAGATGCACACAACGCATGTGCACCTCTACTAATACATCTTAAACACTAAAAATAACGCATGTCCCTTTCTATAATTTTATTTATTTTGGATCTTCGAATTTATATGACTCTTGCCGATGCTTCGCATGGATTTTTTCTTTAAGAGTAATTAAAATAATTTATTCGAGAAATTAATTTTCAATTTTCTGAATTCAATTTGTATGAAATGATGACTTATTCAAACAGAAAAGTATTACATATTTATGTTACTATTGATTTTTCCTTTCTTTTATTTGGAATGGAAAAAATATGCTTGTGACCACAAACACAATTAATCATCTAAAATGATGATGACCAAAGTAGAGGTGCCAAAAAGATTCTCGAAGTAAAAATGGCACAACAAATTCATATTGTCGAATCTAATTTTTCGTTTCAAAAGAAGAATGATCAAAACTAAATGAAATGAATTATCTCTAGACATTCTAGGGGAACTTGACATTCCTGCATGGGAAATATTATTCGATTTAATAGTGCGGAGACATTACACTAATTTTTTTATGCAATCGTTGGGAATATGTTTGGAATATATTCTTGAATTGTAGAACTTAACTCATCTCGCCAGTGAATGTACCTTTCAGATTCTCAACTTGGTGCATATAAGAAGAAAGGGGATTCGAATGGTCAATATGCATTGTTACTTAGTAAAGAGATAAACATCAGATGCTGAGTATTTAACTTTCATGGCACAAAACAAATGTGAAACGGACCCTAAGAAGAAGATAGATCAGTCAAACACTAATTAATGAAGTCATCAATTGCAAAAACCCACTTTTGTAGAAGATAATAATAGTGATACTAATAACAGCAGCAGCAGCAGCAGGAGTAATAATAATTATAATAATCATAATAATAATAACATGTCAGACTTATATAGTTCATGAAAAAGAAACTTTCAATTATGTGCGCATACGTAATGAATAAAACCCTCTCATATGATGATGATGATGATAGAAACAACAAAAACAACGTAATTATTATATGAAAAAACTTTTATGATAAAAACCAATTAGAAAGCCTTCCACCTCGTTAATGTACAAATCCCAAGTTTATGTGTAACTATAAGATGCAACCGAGGCTTTGATAGATTGACTATATTGATAAGTTATTGCATCATTGATGTCGGAAAAATTACCCAAAAAGTCATAAATCTATTGCACTTATACCGATTTAGTCCTAACCATTTTCATTTAATCAATTGAGTCATAAACCTATTGACAATTTGCTAGTGTAGTTCATTAGCCAATTTTGGCTAGAAATCACTAACGTTGATAATTTTTATGTATTTTATTTTATTTCTTTCTTTGTTTTCCTTATTCCTCCGACAGTTGCCGGCCATCACCGAGGCCCGTTAATTGGTGGAGGAAGAAGGAAAAAATAAGAAAGCAAATAAAATAAAAATATAATAATAATAATAATAATAATAATAATAATGAAAAATTGCAAAAAACTGTCAACATTAGCGTCGGTTGCGCTACATAGGATGGCCGGTGCCCACGTTAACAATTTCTAGCCAAAATTGGCCGAATGGACTAAATTAGCAAATTGTCAAAAAGTTTAGGACTAAATTGGCCAAATTGAAAAGTTTATGACTGAATTGGCGTAAGTGCAATAAGTTTAGGATTTTTTTGGTAATTCTCCTCACTTATGTCTGTTGTTTACGATATACTAATAGGATATGTTGATGTGCAGTATCCTTAAGATAGAGAAAATCAAGTTGAAAGATTGTACGAAATTTTATTATTTGGAACTCGAATATCTAAAAATTGAAAAATGGCCAAAGTTAGGCGTATCATGTTACTTAGAACATATTTACATGATTGGTACGTTAAAAAAAGGAAAACTAAGGGCGTGTTTGGTAAAACTGAAAATATGTGGTGGATATATTGTTTTTTTTGTCTTCACAGTGTTAATAATCTTAACTGTGGAAAATAAAAAAAGTTAATTTATGATAGATGAGAATGGGGAGAATTACCAAAAAAGTCATAAACATATTGTACTTGTACCAATTTAGAACCTTTCTTTTGGCCAATTCATTCCCAAAACTTTTGCGTTTATGCTTCCATTTAGCCAATGTTGGCCAGCCAGTGCAGACGTGGGCTTTTTAAATAATTTTTTGAATTTTTTATAATTTTTTTCTTTTTTTCTTTTCTTTTCTATTGTTTTTTTCCCTCCACTTGCTAGCCACAGGCAAGGGCTGAGACACCCTCGCCAGCAATGAGTGATGGCATTGCGGCCCTTGCCTCTATGATGCCCTCGCTAGAGCTAGTCAAGCAAGGTCGATGACGCCCTAGCCAACCCTAAGTAGAGGGAAAAAAATAAATAAAAGGAAAGAAAAAAGAAAATAGAATTATTAAAATTTATTTTAAAAAATTCCACATTAACTCTTGATAGTGCCACGTCAGTGCCGACCAACCATAATTGATCAAATGACAAAATTGGCACAAATGCTAATAATTTAGGATTGAATTGACACAGTTACAATAAATTTAAAACTTTGTTTGGTAATAATCTTGCTAAGAATGGGTCATTGTGTAATATTATTTTTTTACCAACTAAGGAATTGGAGTTTTTTTTTTTGGTAAGGTTGGAATTGGAGTTAGTATCTATAGATTTTAAAAATATGTTGACAAGATTCTTATTAATTTTTTCTACTTTTATTGTGTATTTCTATTAATTTCTTTTATTCAAATATTTCTCAATAGGATAGTTTTACTTTATTTTAAGATGTCACTTTCTTAGATGCACACAACGCATGTGCACCTCTACTAATACATCTTAAACACTAAAAATAAGGTAAGAAACTTTCCCTTTATATAATTTTATTTATTTTGGATCTTCCAATTTATATGACTCTTGCCAATGCTTCGCATGGATTTTTTCTTTAAGAGTAATTAAAATAATTTATTCGAGAAATTAATTTTCAATTTTCTAAATTCAATTTGTATGAAATGATGATTTATTCGAAACAGAAAAGTATTACATATTTATGTTACTCATGCTTTTTCCTTTCTTTGAATTGGAATGGAAAAATTATGCTTGTGACATGAAGACCACAAACACAATTAATCATCTAAACTGATGATGACCAAAGTAGAGGTGCCGAAAAGATTCTCGAAATAAAACTTGCACAAAATATTCATATTGTCCAATCTAATTTTTCATTTCAAAAGACAAATGATCAAAACTAAATAAAATAAATTGTTTCCAGGCATTCTAGGTGAACTTGACTGTCGTGCATGGAAAATATATATTCAATTTAATAGTGCAGAGACATTACACTAATTGTTTTGATGCAATCGTCGGGAATATATTTGGAATTTAATCTGAATTGTAGAACTTAGCTCGTCTCGCCAGCGAATGTACCTTTTAGATTCCCAACTTGGTGTATATAAGAAGAAAGGATGGATTCGAATGGTAAATATGCATTATTTGTAATGAGATAAACATTAGATGCTGAGCATTTAATTCTTTTAACCCCATTCATGGTACAAAACATATGGGAAACGGACTCCAAGAAGAAGATAGATCAGTCAAACACTTATTAATGAAGTCACCAATTGCAAACACCCACTTTTGTAGAAGATAATAATAATGATACTAGTAATAGCAGCAGCAGCAATAATAACTATAATAATCATAATAATAATAATAACATGTCAGACTTATATAGTTCATGAAAAAGAAACTTTCAATTCTGTGCACATAAGTAATGAATAAAACCCTCTCATAATAATAATAATAATAACAACAACAACATCAACAACAACAACATCAACAACAACAACAATAATAATAATAATAAGAAACTTTTATGATAAATGCTAAGGGCTAATTTTTAAAAAAAAAACATCAACTTTACTTTGAGTGACAATCATAACATGAACATTTTTTTGTCTCAATTAAAAGCACCAACTTTTACTTCAGTCCCAAATATGACCTCGAGATGTGAATTTTCCAAATTGTTCTGGTCAGATTTGGGATTTAAGTGAAAGTTGGTGATTTTTTATTAAACAAATAAAAGTTCGGGCCAGAATTGTCACTCAAGGTAAAATTGGTATTTTTTTAAAATTAAATACTAATTACAAAACCTCCCACCTTATTAATGTACAAATCCCAAGTTTACGTGTGTATGTGTATCCATATAAGATGCAACCAAGGCTTTGACAGATTGGCTATATTGATAAGTTCTTGCATCACTGATGTCGGAGAAATTCTCAAAAAAGTTTTAAATCTATTGTACTTGTATCAATTCATTGCTAAACCTTTCAATTTGATTAATGAAGTCCTAAACTTTTTGACAATTTGTCAATTTAGTTCATCTGGCCAATTTTGGTATGAAATCACTGATGTGGATGTCGACTGTCCTTCATGTCACCACCAATGCGTGGACAATTTTTATAATTTTTTAGTATATTGTTTTCTTTTTCTTCCTTGTTTTTCCTTAGAAAAAAATTAATAAAAATTTAAAAATAATAATATAATTGAAAAAATTATCCACACCAGCGTTGCCCGTGCCATGTGGAATAGCCGGTGTTCACGTCAACGATTTCAAGTCAAAATTGGTCAGATAGACAAAATTGGTAAATTATTAAAAAAATTTAGGACTAAATTAGCCAGATTAAAAGTTTACGACTAAAATGGTATAAATGTAAAAGGTTTAAGACTTTTTTGGTAATTTTTCCCACCGATGTCTAATGTCCGATGTGTTATCATTAAGATAGAGAAAGTCAAGTTGAAAGATCGGTGCAAAATTTTATTATTTGGAATTCGAATATCTAATAATTGAAAAATGGTGAAAGTTAGGCGTATCACTTGCGTATAACATAATTAAATGATCGGTACTTTTGAAAAAGGAAAACTAAGGGCCTATTGGATAAAACTAAAAATATGCGTTGAAAATTTAAGCGCTGAATTTTACGATGTTAACAATCTTGAGTGCAGAAAATAAAAAATATTAATTTATGATAGCTGAAAATGGGTCGTTGAGTAATATTTTTTTTACCAACTACGGAAGTGGAGTTAGTATTTATGTATTTTAAAAATATATTGACAAGATTCTTATTACCATTAATTACTTTTACAGTGAACGAATTACATAACCCCCCTCTTATATGAATCTCTGAAGTCATTGCTACTACGGTTATTAGACAAGTTTAATCTCATTAAGTATTAACTTATTGAGTTTAAGCATTTATTTTGGATTATAAAGCAGGACCTAGATGTCTATTCCATAAAACTAAACATTAAGTACTTAAGTGCAAAATAGATTAGGTGACTCGCACTTTCAACTTTTAGTCATTCTCAAGATATACAATTTCGAAAATTAAAGTACAATTCTTTAAGTTTATACATAGAGAGTGATTTGTAATAATTATTTTAGCTTTTTTTTTCATTTTTAAAATTTTGGAGTAAAAGTCATAAGAAGAAGTAATAAGTACATCGTTTTATGTTACGAACAAGCTCAAATATAAATGCGAGAGTGCACAAATTCAATATGTTTGATATTGTATGGAAAAAATGCTTTTGATATTGTCTAAATTTCAAATGATGGTTGATTTGAACCAATTGACAATGATTATAGGTCCTGAAGAATCATGGTATTTATGCCACTAGCCATTGTACTGAAATTATATTTAAACTAATATAGTTTTAAGGCATGTTTGTTTTTTTCATTCTACGAAGCAAAAGGTATTATTTTTCTTTTTTTAAAAAATTTGGAATATAATTATAAATAGTATGTGAATCTATGTATCAATGTTGATTTGTTGTGAAAACTTCAAGCATTTCTGGTGAGAAGAAATATTTTTTTTCAAAAAAGAAAAAATCATTCAAGACACCGCTAAGTCTTTGAAATATTATTCAAATTAAAAAAATTGAAAATATTACATATGTGAATGCAGTGTTAACATATATGTGCTATCATAGTTTCAAGATTTTGGGTTAACAAAATCAAAGTACATAAGCAATAAGATTATGAAAAGATAAAATAAAAAACAAAGAAATGCACTCTATAATTAGAGAAGACAAATAATTGCATTGGTTAAAACTGCATTATGAATGTCTTTTAAAAAAAAAGGTTAACACTACGAAAAATCCCAAACTGGTACATCCGTGACAAATTTACCCCAAACTAAGTTTTTGACTATCAAAAATCCAAAATTGGTACACCTGTAATAAATTTATCTAAAACTAATTTTTTGACCATTAAAAACTTCAAACCGGTATATTTGTGATAAATTTACCCTCTGTTAAATTTGATTAATACACAAAAAAATAAATTAGTACACCTATGACAAATTAAGAGTAAAACCCTAAACTGGTACATCCGCAAACTGTCACATATCATTTAATTAAGCAATTTAATAGTATAATTTAACATAAACTAACGGAGGATAAATTTGTCATATGTTTACCTATTTGGGATTTTTGGTGGTCAAAAATTTAATTTGGGATAAATTTGTTATAGGTGTATCAGTTTGGGGTTTTTCGTGATATTAACCCAAAAGAAAAAAGAAAAAGAAAAAGAAAAAGATAGACAAATGAAGAAGTTGAAAGAGAAAATAAAAGTAAAACTATCGTAATATTTACAAAGACAAAAAAGGTAATAAGAATATAGCATTTTGTTTTTGTTGCTTGAGAAAATAGATTGAAATGAAAATATAATCTAAAATCTAGGCTCTAGTTTCATTATGAAAATTTGTGAATAATATTGAAGGATTGCTTTGACTTTATTATGCAAAGTTGAGGGATTATATCGAACAAACTAAAAGTTGATAAACTAGATCGCCCATTTCACAATGCTAAAGGACTAGATTGCACATTTGACAACAATTTAGGAACTAAGGGTGTGTTTGGCAATCATTCTATTCTCGGAAACTGATTATGCTCATAAATAATTCTTTTTGATTCCGTGCCCGGGAATAATTTCTTAGCATTTAAAATAGAAAAAAAAACAGAAATGAGTTTGGTAACTACACAAAATTTCTTTTTATTAATAATATTTTAAATATTTTAATATTTATTTCCCTTCCCCTTCCTTGGCCATGGCTAGGTCGCTGACATCGGCCACAGGCCAGGGCCGATGAGGGCTTTGTGGCCCTCACCAGCCACAGGCGAGGGCCACCCTCACCCAAGCCACGAGCTACCCTTGTTGGATTCGGCAAGAGCGGTCCTCGCCCAAGTGACTAGGGTCTAGACCTCGCGCAACCTTAACCTATGGCCGATCGCCGATTAGAAAAAGAAGAAGGAGAGGAGAAGAAGGAGAAGTAGCTGAAGGAGAAGGAGGAGGAGAAGAAGTAGAAGGAGAAGAAGGAGAAGCAACGGAAGGAGAAGGAGAAGGAGCAGTAAGAGAAGAAGGAGGAGAAAGAGAAGAAATTTTTTTCCATTCATAATTCTTGTTTTCAAAATAAAAAAGTAACTATTTTTTACTTGTTGATTATATTCTAAAACTGATTTTGAGAATAAATTTATGTACAGGAACACAACATTTGCCAAACGAACTTTTATTCCAAAACTGATTATAAGAATAAAATAATAAATTTTTTTATTATTTGGCAACTTACCAAACGCGCCCTAATAGTGACTTTCTCTTTTATTTGATCAAGCAAAAAGACTACAATGAACATTTAGGAACAGTTTAAGAATCACATTGAATACATTAAAAATTTACTAATGACATTATACATTGAATTGAAATCAAGGGACTTAGTGTCATTTCCTTTCTTCTCTTAAACTTGGTTTGAATCATGTGGCGGAAAGCAAAGTGTGCTTTGATGGACTCGGTGACGTAGGAATGAAGGTCGAGAGCCCAACCATATTTCTCTGCCTATAGTCCATCAAATGGAGAAATTTAATGGGTTAAATTTCTAAAAAAAGCCCAATTATTAATTAGCAGGCCTTAACAGAAATTGCAAAAAAACAAAAAATGATTTTCATAGGGCCAAACACAAGAAAAACTTTTTCACAGACCCACCAGAGGGCTGCAAATGAGTCATGGAATGATGTTAACCTGACCTTTTGAGTTTTGCCTTAAAGTTGAGGCTTTTGGTTTTCTTAGTAATTGTAGAGAAGATTGAGAGTTCATTTGTTTTGTAAAAAATAAATAATTTAAAATATATCTTCCGAAAAATAATCGCTTGTATTGCTTACAAAAATGAACGAACGAAAATGTTTTCCTCGTCCGTGCAAATGTTTAGACATAAATTGTTATCGGTAATGAAATATTTTTTATTGACTAATTAATTCAAGTGATATAAGCAATCATTTTTAGGTAAATATTTTTTAAATCATTTATTTTTCGCGAAACAAACAAGGAAGCCTATCAAATTCACTTTTAGTAGGCCATAGCCGCATTGCATTTCAAGCAATTGAATTCATCCGTGACTCAGAACTTTAGTGAGATTCATATTCATCTACTTCATACATGAGTGTCCTTTGAATTCGATAGATCCATGCCGTGTGCACTTGACTTCTTCAATGGTTATCCCATCATGCAAGTGGAGGATCACTTTGTTTTTCAAAGAAGACCACACGTCTCTTGATAAGGCTTCTCAAGTTATTAGACCCGTCAAACAAATGGTTGGGTCAAATTTGGGTCGACTAAAAAATTGTTCGACCCAAATTAACTAATTAATCCCGTTCATGACCCATTTATTCGTGATGCAAATCTAGGACCCATACTGACCTGACACATATTCGACCCGATCCAAATTACTAAAATACTTTTATATTTAATCTAATGTAGGAAAATTCATACCCAATCTAAAGTGAAAGTGCATGATGAGTGAGCATGAGGGGTGAGAGATAATAAAAAGAGAGTTATAAAAGTGAGTTGGATCTAAGCAAGTCGTAAATCTATTTACAACCTATTTACGATTCATTTATGATCCATTTAACATTCACATTAAATTTAAACTCATTTAAAATTAATTTAGTAAATATAATTAATATATAGGTTCATAAATGGGTTTATACTCACCTTGAAAATCTAGGAATTACGTATCGGCAAAGCACTGCTATCTTCGACCAAAAAAAGAAAAAGCACTGCGATGTGACAGGTGCTTTTTGCAGACAGCTACAGCTCCCTGGAGCACAGGGAAGAGCACGTAACATCACAAAAAAAGGGGGCAGAGTCGCTCGCTGCCACACTACTCAGCCTGCGTGAATGCAATCCCCGAGCTCAAGCCTCTACACTTCTACACTTGTTTTGGTCGGCAAATAAGGATATTGACTGCGAAGCTGAAAGGCCATGTAGTTCCGCATTTGCCAATAGGACTCCTTTGGACACAAGGAAGGGAGACACGGTACCAAATGCAAGACGAGCTTGATTAATTTGACGCGAATTAATGCAAAAAGTAAGGGTAGCGCTACTGTTACTCCGCTTTTAAATGCTCTGGATAGTGATCGCGCACCCTCTTCTCTATATTTGGCTCGCAAGTTTGATCATTCTGGGACATACACAATGTTGTACCAGTCAGTTCGTATCGACAAGCCACAAGTCAAGAGATTTGCAGGCGAATTTGCACCAAGCAAACTTGTGCTGATTCAATTGCTAGAGACGATTGCAGAGGAAGAGATTGATGATCTGGAAGATACTACTGCTCTGCTTTCGACGATGCGTCTTCCTCCTCATAATGCTGATTATCAGACCATGACGAGGGACTCGCACGCAAGAGGGGACTTGTGGCTTCGGTTTCGTTGATGCGCTCCACAGTAATGAGGGACTTGCGCATGGCCTCACCATTGTGGACCAGGAAGGGGATTTTCTTGTGGAACGGTTCATCCGGAGGAGGACCTCGCAATTGTTCCACAAGCCCTCATCCTCGTCCTCGAGCTCGGCCCCTTTCTTGGCCAGCGCTATTCGGTACCTCATCCCGAACATGCTCAGCCGGAAGTCCAGGAGGGTCACTTCATCGGCCATTTCCTTCAAAGCCGTGTGCGTGACTCCTGAGAATCGAAGCAGAGCAGTATCGAAGTGGCGGGGAGTGAATAATAGCGACTGTTGAGCCAGCACTCAGAAACTAGAGCTGAGTAATATCTGTAGACAAAACAAGAACGTTTCGTCAAAACTCAAAAGACTCTACGTATGTTCACAGTTCAGATCTACTCATCGATTCCGAATCTTGGATAATGCTTAGTTACTTTTACCAGTTATGAGTGTTTGTGTTGACTCCACGTCGCATCCACCTACCGAACTGCAAAACACCCACGACAGCCTACTTTACATAATCGATTCTATCCTCTCATCACATCACTGCCATGTTAATTACCATTTCACAATCATAAGAACCCAGTGCTAAGTTGGGGCGTAATCTTTAAATTCACGAATGCAAAAGATATCAAGCGAGAAGGCTGCTCGCTCAGGCGCTTGATATGGCATTACAAGAAAAGTTGAGTAGTCCTTAGATAAGGTGTACTGAGTTTTGTGGAGCTTCATGTGGTTTGAAAGTTCCTCAAGAGATTATCTTTGGGCGCGCGCTTATTCATTAGTGCTGCGTTAATTAAAACGGTTGGGAAAAGTACATCCATTACACATGATAAGTCAAATTCTCACTCAAGTTTTCACTGAAAATTCGGTGTATCCATCACATTATTCATTAGCGGGTGGGTACAATGCATTTCTGAAAGCATGAGCGTGCAGTGAAAACTTGCTTGCTATGATAATTTTATATTTGCATAGATGACACCTTGTGAAAGATGGGCATGCTCAAGTTCTCAAAACCCCAGATTCAACGATTGCCAAATCTTATTCTAATGAGCTGACCATGCTGCACCGGATCTGACCCTAAGTAAACCACGAATTAAGGGAGGCTAGTTGAGGGTAAGATCTTACAAAACTCGAAGAAGAAAACTCATTGGGTGTTTGAGATGGGGTGTTGCAGAGGTTCGTGTCAGAAATCTTTGATAAATCATTGCATCCACCTTTTTAGCTTTCATAATGGTTTGGCCAACGGAAGAATCAATAAATTTCAAAAGTTGGGTGCCCATCTCGCAGGTCCAATGGGCGCCCACCTCTAATTTTGCTTTCTAAGATTTGAATCGGAAACCTAGAATTTGACACATACTTAATAAATCTTAGATATGTCTTAGGAAGGTAATAAACACATTTGAACTCATCGGAATCACGTTTGGTTGCAGTGAATTCGATTCCAATCGATACTTGGAAACGGAATTTTTAGACATTGAAATTGAGGAATTTAGAAATGCACATGATATTTGAAATTCATAAAGGAGTTTAGGAATTCGGGTTTTGGCATTCCAATTCATTCCGATGGCCTGGCGGAAAAGCGAAAAGTGATATTCCGATTTCAAATTCGCATCTATTGATGGGATCATATACTAAGTAATTAATATTTCAAATTGTAATTAAGAAAATACTAGATATTATACTATTCCGTATTAAATCATGATTAGTAATTTTAATTAGTATGCTTAAATTCAAATTGAAATAATATTTAGGAGTCAATTATAAATGAAAAAGATTAATTTGTATTATAGTTATTAACCATAGGATTTATATTGAGTAACATGTAAAACTTAAAAGTATCTATTAACTTTATTCGATTATAATAAAATTTGTTATTTTTATAAGTATGTTTTAATAAAATAAAATTATAATTAATGCAAGTATAGTGTAAATTGAGGCTGAGTAACTAGGCCTAGCTGGTTCAACCTAGATATTGAATTGAGCCGAATTGTACAAGCCAATTCACATGGGGACTGATTTGACCCTCGGGTTAAAAAATTAGGAGTCGACCTTAACTAGTTTGGTTCTCAGTTCCGACCGTAAACTAGTTTCAAAGCCGATTCTATTCGAGAACGGGCTTTGATCACAAAGTTGTATGGCAAAATATTGGTGGACAACTGACAAATTGAGAATAATGAATTTGTGTATACTTTTTGTGGGTTAAATAAAGCCTGGAGGATGGAGGATTGATAGTATCCCTGTGATTATACTTTTTTTATCTGTTCAACTCTAACTCTCCTCTCCTCTCTCTTGAACTTTCAGTCTATTAGTTGAATCCCACACATCAAACTAAACGTCTCTATCCCGCTCTATTCCCTTATCATCGGGTGATTATGATTGTACTTGTATCATATGAGCTTCGAACTTATTTTTCTCAGTTGAAATTCATTCTTTTAGAGTGTGCATGGTAACAATTTTGTGTCCGGGAACTAATTTTGCTAAAAATTGATTCTTTTGATTCCATGCTTGGGAACAATTTTTAAGCATTTGAAGACATTTGGTAATTGTCCAAAATTTCTATTCTTAGAATAGAAAAAGAACAGAAATGTATTTAGTAACCAAAAATTTCTTTTTATTAAGGGAAAAAGCCACCAAAAACCCTAAACTTTGCCCACTGTGACACATTTACCCTGAATTTTTTTTTTTGTGATACCAAAAACTCCAAACTTTGCTTTTTGTGACACATTTACCCCAATGTATTTAGTCTATGGGCATTTTCGTCTTTTTTGCTTTTTCTTTTTTTTTTTCCTTTTCGGCGAGGGAGGCCCTCGTCGGCGTCGAGCGAGGGCGGCCCTCGCCCGATCTGGCGAGGGCTACCCTTGCCGGCATCGGGCGAGGGTCGCCCTCGCCTGGGCGAGCGAGGGCCGCCCTCGCTCGACACCGGCGAGGGCGGCCCTCGCTCGACGCCGGCGAGGGCCCCCCTCGCCGGAAAAGGAAAAAAAAAGAAAAAGCAAAAAAGACGAAAATGCCCATGGACTAAATACATTGAGGTAAATGTGTCACAAAAAGCAAAGTTTGGGGTTTTTGATGTCACAAAAAAAGTTCGGGATTTTTGATGGCTTTTTCCCTTTTATTAATAATATTTTGAATTTTTTAAATATTTCTTCTTTTTTTCTTTCTTTCCCTTCCCTTCCTTGGCCATGGCCTGTCGCCGGCACCGGCGACCAACCATAGGCCAAGGCCGACGAGGGTGTTGTGGCCCTCGCCTTCGGCCTCGTCGGTCACGACAGCGAGGTCTGCCTCGCCATGGCTAGGTGAGGCCTCGTCGTCACGGCCGTGAGCCGCCCTCGCCAGCCGGGAAGAAGAAAAACAACAAACCAAGAAAGAAGAAAAAAATTAAGAAAAATTAGAAATGGAAAAATTGTTTTAGAATCAAGAAGCTATTTTTTTCTTGATTCTATTCCAAAACTAATTCTGGGAACAATATTTTGTAAATTTGTATCCGGACACAAAAAATTTAATAATCGAATTTCTGTTCCCAAACTGATTTTGAAAAAAAATATAAATTTTCATTATTTAGTAATTTGCCAAACGGACCCTTAGTGAATCCCTTGTCATCAAGACATGAAACAATTGGTCGTGCCATTGGTCCAGGGGACCAATCAAAAAGAGGGAACAGGGAGAGAGAGATCGCCATATCATTGGATGGTAACGAAGGATAAAATCAAATCTTTGTTGCTCTAGCTAGTTGCATATTAAGGGTTGACACAAGCAATGGAAAAATAAAACAAAAAGCCGCTCCCCGAATCAATCCTGAACCGGTTTGGGATTGGCCGATTTCAAGGTCGATGAATCCGGAAATTGAAAATCGGCTAAAATGGGTAAATTATATTACCGAAGCCTATGACTCCTAGTTTAATATTAAAATATTGACATAATGACCTAAATAATCCTCGAATTTTGATTTGATGGGTAATGTGATACTTAAACTTTTAATTTATTCAATATATTATTGAACTTTAGTTCAATATGTAATGTGATCCCTAAATTTTTAATTGATCAATGTGTCACCGATCTTTTGATAGATGTTCAACTTAATTCTCGAATTAAATAAAAATGTTCAATGTTGGGACAATATTGAATATTTTCATATAATTTATGGACTAAACTGAACATACAGTAAAAATCTAGAGATCATATTATATATTTAATTATAATTTAAAAATTACATTGAATAAATTAAAAATTGAGAGAATTACACGGTAGACAAAAAATCAGGAACTATTTATTTCATTTTTCCTGTATATTCTCGTTCAATTAAGTTCTTCTAACATCACTAAGCAAACAACATCGGATGGCTAAAACCCTGTCTCGTCGTCACCGATTCTTCTACAGTCATCTGTTTTGCTTCTGCCGTTGAGCTTTCGTCACTTCTTCTTGTTCTTCTTCTTCTGTCTTCTTCTTCAGCGAAAGCTGCAAGTAGTTTTGCGCGGGGATGCCATTGCTCTCTGGGTTTCTCTCCGAAGCCGAAGGCGTTATCCGCTGAAAGATGTGTGGCGTGATTCTGGCGAATGAGCAAATTTGCATCTCTTTCGTCGAGAGGCATGCGGTTTCCCACCGTCCGGCTCGAACCCAGAAAGGGTTTTGCCCGTGCGGGTTTCTCGAGTCTCGTCGCTCGATGCCTCGCGTCTTGGGCTGGACCAAGGCTCGTTGCAGAAGAATCAATGCCCTGTTGAAAGAAGAGTCTCCGAGCAAACCAAACGGAGGCAGCTTGCTCGAGGGAGAGTTCGAGTTTAAGCCCTCCTTCGACGAGTACTTGAAGGCTATGGAGTCTGTCAAGTCTGTTAGGGAGAGAAGGCGGGCGCACAATTCGAATGAATTGGACGATAGTTCGGGTGGAAAAGCTGAAGCAGATCGGCGGGATGCGAAAAGGGAGAAACTTGATGGCGATTCGGGCCGGAAAATGGCTTCGAGTGCAGGTAAAGATGGATCGAGCCGAGATGGTATGAGGGAGAGGAGGCGCAAATTGGAGAGCACAGGGGGTCGCGCGAATGGCAAGGGGAAGAGTGAGGTTCAAGGAGAGATGGCCATTACGAAGAAGCAAACTTTGAATAAGGATTCGAAGGCTCGACGTTCGAAAGCTAGCATTGTAGTATTGGGCAGTCGCGATATCACTAATGATTATAAAGGCATTGATTTAAGATGGAAAGGTGGTTTTAAAAACACTGAAATACCCGGTAAATTGTGGAGGAAAGATGAACGAGTTGAGAAAAGTATGGATGATAAAATTAATCGGCAAAGTGCCTCGCCAATGAAAACCAGGAGGGCTTCGAACTATAAGAAGGATGATGAGCATTTCGATGAAGAAAGAGCTGCATTCAGGACCTTGAATGAGTTCAGTGATGTTGTCGATAAGCCAAAAGCTTCGCGGATGGAAATGGAGGATAGAGTCCAGAAGCTAGCAAAATGGTCAGTATTCTACTTCCTCTTCGGCTCTCCTACTAAATCCCCATATATTAGTATTCGCCGTTTTTGTTGCTACACCTGCCTTTATGCTGACTGTGGAGAAAGGCGGAGCTTTCATGTTGTAAATTTATGTAGTCTTGACAAAGCATTAGCTAGTCCTAAGGGGGACGGAAAGAGAAATGATGGTCTGTTCGTCTGCCTTTCTTGCCTTTGATAGGTTACCATTGCCCTAAGGTTGATTCATATGGACATCCAAGGAAACCGGCTAAAAAAGGAAAAAATGGACATCTAAGGAGCAGTCGATGTGAAAACATGATCACTTGCACATGTATTAGTGGACATGCTAAAACTTTAGCTGGTGTTGGATCTGTACTGATAGTCCTGGGGACTCCTCTGAGATATTCTCATTTATAGGAGGCGGCAGTAACTTTGTCACAATCCTCTGTGTACTTCACTTCATCTAAATCAATGGAATAACAAAGATTTGGTTGGTAAAACCTTGGACGGTAACTTCTTCTTTGTACTCTTTCAATGGAATTACGCTAACGCTAGGAGTGCCCATGATTTTGTTTTTGTTCACTTTGACCAGCATGGTGGTTTGAATTGGAAATCTGAGATCCAAGCTGAAAATTTTTGCCTTAGTTTAGTGCTTTCATATACTCTAAAAATTAATATCTTACATAATGCAAGAACTGAACTTCTCAAACGTTTCCTTACCAAAAAAAAAAACTTATCATGTGCTTTATGTTTGTGGAAGAGTAATAGTAGATGCTAGATAAGTTCTGCAAGTTCCCTCCTGTATTAAAGTAGAACAAATCTGAATGAACAGATTTGACTTGATCTTGTTTTCCATTTGAACTTATTAGAAAGTTTAACTCCAAACTTAAGCTATCAAATGGAGGAAGGCTACATGCACATTAGGCCATGATGTATCCTGTAATCAAGTGATGTGGGATAACACTTTAACACTTCACATGCAACCCGGACTGAAGCAGTATAAAGAATGCATGCCGAACTGAAGAACAGAAAATCACACGAGAAACAAACTTAAATGGTAAATGGCGGTTTGGAACTTGGCTCTGATACCATGATAGCAAATCCAACCCAAAAGTCTAAGCTTTTTGGTAGGAGGAGATTACATACAATGGCCATGGTAAAATCCCGTAAACAAGTAACATGGGATAATACTTGATAGAACCATATAATGTACATGCATCGAGTACTTGAATTTATCACTTGGTTAAAAAGATCTCTGAGAAAATCTTCCCTGAAGTTTATTAGCAAGATAAGGAAATTCTTGTATGTTTGCATTCGGCTTTGGGTACTGTTGGAGAGTCAATTTCTTCTTTGTTTTATTTGCCTCATCCTCTGTTGTTTGTTGCATGTCCATGGTTATTATGCTTTATAAGCTCATAAATGATGTCCCCATCCTGTGATGCCATGGATTATAACTGGAGTGGCATGTTTGCTGTATCTTTTCAGCTTATCTGTCATATCTCTTTACTAGTTGTTAGCAGTCATCTTTATTGAGTTGTTCTTTTTTTGTTGTCAAACTTAGTTTAGATATTTTAATTTTACAGGTTGAATGGTGCAGACATTGACGTGCCAGAGTGGATGTTCTCTAAATTTATGCGGAGTGCAAAAATTAAATTTTGTGATTATTCTGTATTGAGGGTTATCCAGATACTTGGGAAACTAGGAAACTGGAGGCGAGTACTACAAGTCATAGAGTGGCTTCAAATACGCGAGCGCTTCAAGTCAAACAAGCTCAGGTGCTGGCTTCGCCTTTGACACTGTTGCAAAATTGTGCTACCATTCTCTTTTTTTGATTAGTAATCATAACAATTTAGGCCTTTGTTTGTTGCAGCCTGGCAAAAAAAAAAAACAACATTTCTGAAATGATAAATATCATTTGTACTTGTTTTCTCTTTTATCCCCAAAATCCTGCTAGTTACTGCTATGGTATTTTTGAGATAAAAGTAGATGCTGCAAAAAGATGAGATAATCTTCAGATTAGTAACTCATAAGAAAGCAAAATTTCTCAAGTTGTCCAGTCAGCGCATAGCTGTGTGGTGGAGATAATAGCAGTAATGTGGTGTTGGTTGTAAAGGAGTGGGATGAATGGAAATAACTAGTTCGATGGTGGTGATTGACTTGATTCTATCTCCTCCTATGGCGGCGTTGTTGCCTTGATGGCCACAAATTTGACCTTTGGTGTCTTGCTAACTTTATTTTAAGTTCTATGAAGAGGTATCTCTGCTAAAATCCCTTTCAGGGTTTAATATGCTGCTCTCATAGTCAAATATGGATTTCATGGCTCCTTATATAGCCGTGCAACAAAACTATCTTGAGCAATTGTTCGGAACTTTTCAACACAGTAGCAGTGGAACTAGTTCATGTAATTGATCATTTCCAGTAGGTGGCCTCCATAGGAATGATGCATAATATTAGGCAGTTCCAAATCTTGATTTGAAAGAATTGACGTCATGTGGCACCTTTGGGATGGTTCCTCATTTTCATTCGCCTTGTCTTTTTCTCTCTTAATGCTCTTCTACTTCTTTGGAAA
This sequence comes from Syzygium aqueum, assembly GCA_031216185.1. Lineage (NCBI taxonomy): Eukaryota > Viridiplantae > Streptophyta > Magnoliopsida > Myrtales > Myrtaceae > Syzygium > Syzygium aqueum. Next base: position 15,724,199 of record CM062234.1, read on the forward strand.
GAATTTTTAGCACACGGGTGTTTTGAAGTTTAGTTAAGATATATTTTGTTGATGAATGATCAGTGAATTTTAAATGATGTAGAAACTTCTCAATGAGGCAGGGTCTGCAGCCTGGAACACAAAAAGCTGGTCCTGTTCATACTTAAGGCTAAAAGGGAACATTAAGTCAATGTTTCTTGATTGTTGAGGAACATGAATGTTGTAATTGTACAGATCTACTAATTTCTTGGAGTTGGACGAATGAAACATGGTCATTTTTTTTTTCACAAAAAAAAGTAGAATACATAGTAGAAGTGGATAGCAAGGTGAAAATTTAGAATGAGGGATGACTAGTGATATTATTTTAGTGGTGATATTATTTTAGTTATGCCTATTGAAGATTTTGCTGTTTCTGGAATTGAGTGGTTTTTAGGACTTATCCTGGGTTAATTAAATCAATAAGTATTTTGTCATGCTCCTGGGATGCGATTTTCTTAAAATTTCTTGAACGTGATTCCCACTTTATCTGCAAGCAAAGGATCCTGGTACATAAAAGTTGTCTTACACTCCAAAAGCCTTCTTTCTCTCAACTACTGCATATCTGAGAAAATTGTCAGACTAATCACTCCATCATCTTCAGGCACATTTACACTGCTGCACTGGATGTACTTGGGAAGGCAAGGAGGCCTGTTGAAGCGCTAAACTTGTTTCATTTGATGCAAGTAATGTGCTTAAACTTTTATTTTGGGTTGTCTTCTTCTTCTTCTTCTTCTTCTTTTGAGGGGTTAGAGTAGTCCTTGATAAATATTTGCACTTGCTCTATGTAAACGTTGGGGTGCAGGCCTTGACTGAATCTCTCTCTCTCTCTCTCTCTCTCTCTCTCACCCTGTCCAGAATCAGATGTCCACTTATCCTGATTTAGTGGCCTATCGCTCCATTGCTGTGACTCTTGGACAAGCAGGGCACATGAAGGAACTTTTTGATGTCATCGACACTATGCGATCTCCTCCAAAGAAAAAGCTTAAAACAACGACCTTGGTGAAGTGGGACCCACGATTGGAACCAGATATTATTGTCTACAATGCTGTGAGTTATATATACTATTGATCCAGTTTAGGTGGTTGTCCCGTATATGCAGCTTCAATCTGATGTATTTTCACTAATTATCTTCCAACTTTGTCGTATGTAGTGTTAATCCTGTTATATGTCTGACTTTCGCAATGGTGAAACTTTCATGTATAAGGGTGATGATTAATAAGCTGTTGTTGCAATTATGAAATGATCTAAATACTATGCCTAAAAACTTACGAGTAATGCCTTGTCGAAGATTACTGTGCCATGGCAGATGAAAGTATTCTAATATGGTAAGTCATGCTAATTATACTTCTGGATAGCATCAATAGATATGAAGCTCAATTACGAAGGGAAACAATGCAATTTTGGAGGTTTTCATTTAACACTTTTAAACATGAGGCCTGTGGAGTATAGAAGACATGGTGAGAATTGGAGACACATACTACAGAAGTAGCAATTCCGGTAGCTTGGATAGAGGTTGCAAAAGTATGAGTAATGAATTGAGATGTTACCCATTGGATACAAGCAGGATGGATAGGTTGAAGTGCCATGGCTATTATTTTCTGCAATTACTAGATCTTGTTTGGGTTTAAGAGTCATTCCATGAAATCAAAATAAGATTTGAGATTGTTTATGCATGAAAGTCTAGTCAATGAAGCATCGATATGTGCATATAATGAAGTAGTAGAGACGGGAGTTCTTTCCGGATGTGCTAGGAAAAGCAAGGATGATAATGAATATATAATTGGTTTGGGTTCAATTGAGAATCAGATGAGAGAAGCTCATTTGATGTTATTTGGACTCATAAACAGCTTTAGAGAGCTCCAGTGAGAACATGGGACGCCATGATGGGGACGCTGGTTAGAGTGGATGAAGGAAATTGTAAAAAGAAGTAGAGGGAAACCTCAACAAAAGATCTTGAGTATTATCTCTCTTTGATAACCGGATACAAGACAAAGTGTAGTGACATAGGAGGAGTCATGTAGCATGTCCAACTTAGTGGGAAAAGAAGGAATCATTGAGAAAATGGTCAGCAGAATAACTTACTGAGACTATTATAGGATTTTCTGTGGATGTTACCTGTCTTGGAGGAAAATTGTCCCAAAGTGTTCAATGTGAAACCGTTGATAACATGTGATACTGGTGATCCACTATGCTGTTTTTTGACTGCTCTGTTCTGTTCCGAGACTGACTTGCTGATGTAGCAATTATAACTCTGAATTGCTCAAGGATAAGCCTTTGACTTTGGTTGCATAATATGTATTACGTACCATCAGAGACTAAACTGAGGGGTTCTTCACTCCTATTTAGAGAAATTGCTTGTTCACAACCTTAGTGACATCTGTAAAACTGGAAATAGCCAAGCACTTCTGTACTTCGTCTCACCTATGTATACGGTTCATTTAAGACCAAGAGTTCCTTCTTCTTTTAAGAAAGTATTACCCCTTTGTCATCTTATTTGTGTCTATGAATCTGCAAATGTGAAAGTTGTCAGTCCTAAATATGGTTGATGCATGTAGGTGCTTAATGCATGCGTCAAACGAAAACAATGGGAAGGGGCATTCTGGGTTTTACAACAGTTAAAGCAGCATGGCCAGCACCCATCTTCTATAACATATGGACTTGTCATGGAGGTAACTTTTTTCTGGTTTTTGTTTATTTTTTGTTGGAAGTAATATATTTATTTTTAAATGAAGGGTAGGATTTCAAAGTACTTCTACTATTGGCTGGAAATTTAGTGCGATGCGCTGGGCTAATTTACCCTTGCTAAATTTTAGGCCTGAGAACTAACTGGGAATATGGAAAATGTCCATGAAGTGTTCATGTTGTAAAAGTGAATAGAAAATTTTACAAAGATCAACATTGAAGTGAGTGAGAAAAGATTTTGCTTTCCATGCTCTTTTAGCTTATATTGGATATATTGTTGTGTTGACGTTAGATGTCACATAGGATGCTTATGAGTTTCTTTACTTTAACATGTCATCTTTGTCACCATTGATAAGAGTTGGATAATTTCTGAAGATATAACTACCCATATCAATGCTAACGGAAGGGTTATAAAAAAAAAGTTACACATTTGTGGACTAAAAATTATCCCGTATTCTATGACGTTAATACTTTGTAATTGTTTATGAAAAAGGGATGTTCTAGAATATATACGTGCCATTTGTTAGACTACTTTGTGGAAATCATTTCTTAAGAATTCATTCACCACTGCCACCGCAGGCCAGTGGTCTTTTTTTCCAAGTATGGACAAGAGGAAAGATGGGACTGGACTCTGTTGGATCATGGATGGAGTTGACCACTACTAGGCCAAACCCTTATGTGTCCATGAATCTACCATATCTTGAGAACCTTCACCTTGAAAACGATACAAGAAAATGAATAATTCTTAGAAATATATCTAAGCCTAACCTTATAGGGAAATTATTTTTCTCGACTAGCTTGCTTGACTATAGGGAACCAAGAAAATATTTTACTAGAGCTACTTTGAAATAGACTCACAGCTTGACCACCCTTTGGCTTTATATACTTCCAAGTTGCTACCAACTGCAGAAGGTTGACTGTTCCGTTTCATATGTCCATGGCATGTCTTATTTATATCTCAGATGTAAACCACCACATTTGCTTGATTTGTTGCTCATGTTTTTTGCTTAAAATGTGATGTAATTGTCAGGTTAGTGTCTTATAATATATTATTGTGAAGTATATTTCAGATTGCTTTTTAATTCCTTATATCTTTATTAGGATTGGAGACTGAGTGGGGTTTATTCTTTAGACTGACTTATATCATTTTCGATAATTATTTCTTGGCAGGTGATGTTTGCATGTGAGAAGTACAATTTGGTTCATGAATTCTTCAGGAAGATCCAGCGCTCGTGCATTCCAAATGCCTTGACATACAAAGGTACTCTTCCGAGTAATTCTTTCATCCTACTTGTGGGCTCACATCATCTTAAATATAGTGATCTGAAGGTTGACTACTTTCATCAGACAATGACAAGTGAAAATCTCATGAAAGGTCAAGAGCAAAAATTTATCCAATCATCTAGTGCAAGAAGCCAAAAAAAAGGCAACAAAAGATTAGAGGCTATCTTCTGATCTTTCATTTGAAAATGAAGTACTCAAAAATTGATAAAGAATTATTTCATATTTCCAATTTGAAAATTATATCAGAACTCAAGAGAATACATGACTAAAAACTAAATGATTGTAATTAAAGTTCATCTCGCAATTGGAGTCTCAAATTGTCATCCACCATTACACAAATAAAAGCTCACAACAGAATTAATAGTGAATTGAAATGGCAGCTAAAGTGGTAAAACTCCCTATTGATTTCATAGTTGTTTATTTGACTGATAAGATAAAACCATTGTCAAGTTTGCAGTAGCACTTACATTCTTTAGACAAACTTGCCACATGTATATCTTATGGCCAATGAAAATTGCTGAAAAATAGTATGTACATGCCAAAATGAGAAATGAAAAGAAAAATATTATGTGATTCCAAGCCACAAGAACAATTATATTCTACAATGAGTTAAATTTTGCTTGGGAGGAATTTGTTTAATTTCAAGAGTTATGTATTATTAAGTTTTAGACCAAAATGCTTATAATCAAACAAACTTAAAATGGAGAGTTCAATTAACATGCACCTTTGGACAACTTATATTAAAATTGAAATGTTGTTAATACTCAATAGTTGTTGGTAATATTTATTTTATTGAAGGATAAAGATAATATAGAGCCTGTTTGTTTAAACTTAAGCAAAAACGAAAAGTATTTTTTCTCTTTTCTGCCAAAATTTGGAATATTATTCAAATTTTAGAAAATTATGAAAAGATTATATGTGAATTTACATGTCAACTTTTGAATATTATGAAGGTTTCGAGACTATCGGATTTAAACAAAGTAATAGTGCATTAGTTTTAAAATAAAATTTGAGGTAAAAGCCACAAAAAAAAAAAAACGAATAATAAGCAACGAATCATGTAAAGAGGGCATTAGGCTTCTGTATGAAATAGGTACTCAATCGAATAGTCAAGCTACAATTGTACGTGAAGCTAATTTGTTGCACATGAAGCAAATTTGTTGCCCTATGTTCAACCAATTTTTATACTAGAAAGTTACTGTCATAATTGATATGAAAAGGACTGAAGATTTGTCATATCCAGGGCATGTATTGTAAGATTAAGCAAGTTCCCTTTTTTTCTGTTTTTTTGCTGAGATGAGATTGATCAATTAATGTATAATAAACCTTCAGATTATAGACCTCATTTGACCAACAGACTTGTATATTTGTTATGTTCTGTTTATTGGTCATTATGAAGTTTTCTCATGTCAAAATATGCCATAAACTTAATCTCGTGGATGGCGTGGGTCTTGATACTGGCTTGATCTTGAACTTCGGTGGTTTACAGTTCTTGTGAATACACTCTGGAGAGAAGGCAAAACAGATGAGGCTGTGTTAGCTGTTCAGGAAATGGAGAAACGAGGAATAGTAGGTTCTGCTGCTCTCTATTATGATCTTGCTCGCTGTCTTTGCAGTGCTGGAAGGTGCCAGGAATCATTGAGGCTGGTAATTCTTTGATGCTTGATCTACCTTTTTTATACTTCAATATTATGAGATGTGCAAATTACTCCAATACCTCACATTTTAGCAAAATTGTATGGATACCTGCTTTGTTTTTCTACTACATATTCCTTTTCTTTTATTTAATTCTATTGATGCAGATTCGTGCAGTTTGAGACATTGACTTTCTTTCATACAAAAGGAAAATGGTCAAGAGTTTGAGACATTCATGTTAATGTAGTTATTTTGATGGTTGGCTTGGTTAATTTTCTTGCTGCCTTTCCTCCTAGCTGATTGGAAGGAGTAAGAGCATGCCATTTAGTGTGATAAGACTTTAAAGTGTTATATCTTTTCTTGATTTTTACTTGTGGTGTAAAACGGTGGTGTGTCCATTTTATCAATGTTAAATTCCACTGTCCCGGATGGATGAGATCAGGAAATTTGAACTTAAACTGAATTGATTGTTACCACTTGGAAATTTTTTATTTTGGCAGATGATGTTGTGGGGTTGATGGACTGCAGGTGATAAAGGAGTCAAATAAAATGTTAAAGAAGGGAGGCACAATAAGTTGACGTCTCTGTTGTAGCAGTCTAGAGAAAATATCCAAAAAAATTAGATGTAAGTTAAGAAATCTGGAATGATGTTCATTTTGATGTGCGATAGAAGTAACCTCAAACATATAGCCAAAGCTATGTTAGCCCGGACATGACATTGGGCTCATTTTTAGTTATGATATCAATGATGAAGAGGGAATAAGTCCTTAAAATTGTTTGTGAGTTGCTTGTTGCTTCAGTTTTTAGACACATAACATACCCACGTCGTGAATACTCCACACCAGAGTCAATGGGGGATGATGCATAATAATGCAACAACCAGTCATCTCAAGAAATTTTCGGTCTCAAACCCCGACTTTCGCATTTTCATAGCATGAATAAAAAATGTTGTCCAATGCCGCATGTCTCGTCTGACACATCTTTCACTCTTGTTTGAGATTGCACTTACCATATGCATGATCGCAATTGAATGTAATTCCACGTTTGGTGCACTTACATCTAGTTTTTGCATTAAGAAATTTTCTCTGGCAAGAGGCCATTGACCTGCCACACTCAACTTCCTCTTGCATTTCCCTTCACTAACATTTGTTCTTCTCTATTTTCTTTTCGTCTCTTTCAACTCCGCAAACTTGTCTTCTTCTTCACCTGTCTGTATTAAGATAAAAACCAACTTCTACTATTGAAGCTAAGTTTTTCTGAGTTCATTGATCTCATCCATATGTTGTTATAAACAATTGACCTTATCAATAGAATAAGGATAAAGCAGAATCCAACCATATTACAATCCGAGCAGCAATCTCCTAAATTTGACAAAGTTTGAAAATGTAATTTCTGGATGTGGTGAGATCTCACTGAAGTATGCCTGGCCTAGGTTTTGAACGTTGCATCTAATACATATCACTGTCTTACCGTAGCATAGATAATGGTGGTTAACTCTAAAACATCATGACAACCAGAGAAAATTTCTTGCTGACGACCTAGATTTTTTATTTATAGACCGGTTATGGTGGATCTCCAACGAAAGCACCTCCAAGGAGATCAATAGTGAGCTTGGGGGCTTTTTGGCAATTCTTTTCCTGTCAGAATTTTCCTGGAGACTGTTTAGTAAAGTCTTCATTGGGGATAGGAAATGGACGCACTATGCTTATATCTGTATGTTTCGCGAAATACACATCGGTGGCTTGACATTTTGCTCGCATGACAGGTTGAGAAGATATGCAAGGTGGCTAATAAGCCTCTAGTGGTGACATACACTGGCTTAATTCAAGCATGTTTGGAAGCCAGGGACATTGCAAGTGGGAGTTTCATCTTTAAGCAGATGGAGGAATACTGCTCCCCAAATCTTGTTACTTGCAACATTATGTTAAAAGGTTACCTCGACCATGGGATGTTTGAAGAAGCAAAACAGCTCTTAAACAGGATGCTGGAAGATGCCAATCATATTAACAGCAAATCTGATTACAAGTTCCGGGTAATACCAGATACCTATACATTCAATACTATACTGGACGCATGTTTTGAAGATAGGAGGTGGGATGATTTACAATATGTCTACCAAAAGATGTTGCACCATGGGCACCACTTCAATGAGAAACGCCATCTTCGGATAGTATTGGATTCTTCAAGAGCCGGACAGGTACTTAAAATCTTACTCCTCTTGAATAAGATCATTGCTCTTTGCATTTGGTAATTGGATAACTTTTCAGAGCAATTGAATGCCGCTTCGAATTTCCCGTAAGTGCCAAGTTTATGTGTATTTGGGTATTCATCAAGTAGATAACTGTTTCTCATGCTAGCTCTATGCATAATACTGCCTAAATGTTCGTTCGATGTCACGATAATAAGAGAGGGAAAGAAAATTGAAGGAATGAAATCGGAGACAGATATAACAATGAGAATTCCAGAGACTTGGTTTGAAGACTTAATTCATTTTGAATTTGGAATCAAGGAACAGGTAATGAATATAATTTTTTTCTTTCTTAAATCTGGAGTCTAATAAGTTTCATTTGTCTATTTTAAGTAGGATATTACGGTTTTTGTTTACAAGTGTCCTATTTCAGTCATGATTCTTGTTTAGAGACTTCTTTTTTCAATTTGGTTTCCTCTTTAGGTTTCCTCTATGAAATTGGAGTAGATTATTTGGAAAAGTCTTCATAACGAGAGTAGTTCTTTCTATTCCTAGTGCACAGAGATGATTGAATTTCAATGTCTTTGCTTTTGAATTCCAAGATGCAGTTCTTTTCTCAAGTTTAATGCTTAGCAAGCTTTAAGTATGATGCTTGGAGGAATTTACTAGTTTTGAGTATTGTGATCTCTCTTCAAGTTCTCATCAAAGCAGGCTCAAATTTTTCTGAGCATCACAACAAGGATTTCTTAAGCATCAAACTTTAAGAGGAGGATTGCATGTCACAATTCAAAACAAAAAAATTTGCTGAAATTCAATAAGCTTTATTCAAACGAAATAAGAAGACTTGTGATCACTTCTAAGATTATACTACAAGTTGAAATAAGGACATAATTGGAGAACATTAGTGAACCGAAAAGCCATTGGATAATAAACATAATTGATGATACTTCTACTGGTCCTCGTGCCTCTCAACCAAGCTAATTGCCGCTGATTTTTTGATGCTTGATGGCAGTTTGGACTACTGGAAACAACTTGGAATCACTTGGTTCAGGCGGATCGGTCGCTGCCTCTTCCTCTCATAAAAGAGCGCTTCTGCATGATGTTGGAGAAAGATGACTATCCCGCTGCTCTTTCTTGCCTCATCAACCATACACCTAGTGAATCGCAAGGATTCTCCAGGATTTCATGGTTAAAGCAGTTCAAGCACAATGCTCACAGGATTAGAAGTGAAAGTCTCGAGGGATTGATGCATGATGCTGCACTTCATCTGGCCTCAGGGGACTCGCCAAGCGCAGGCTTGCAGACTCTAGTGGTGTCTTGTAAAGAATTTTTGAAGATGAAATGATGGAAAAAGAAATGCTTCATAGTCCATAGTGATTGATATATGCAGTGTGATTCATTAGAAGTAAATAGCAATGTGAATTTTGAAGGTGGGTACTCTCAGTGGTAACCTTAGAAATCGGTCGAGTAGATCTCCAGTGCAAGCTGGCTACATCCTAGCGCATCGTGTGCGATCAATGATTGTAATTCGTCGCTGAGATCTTGTGGATGTTTAATAAGACATTGATTTCTGGACCGCTGAGAGCTGGGTCTCTTCTTGTTTCAGATATTCTGCATTGGTTTCGTACTCTCAGTCGACACGCATTTCTCTTGCAAAGATCCTGGGATTGCGTTTCTCTGACTCCAAATGTGAACGAATTTCGTTTTTCTGCGGAGGACACTGTCTGGTCGACCTATTTCTGTTTCATCATTTGACACAGGAGTCCATGTTGTGGGGATTGAAGGGATCATCTCTTGATCTCTTCATGATGAGCGGGCCTCTCAGGCCCATCGGGCTGCCCGCTTGATCACCTCTGCTGTGTATACATGCATGCCATAAGGAAGTCTGTCATGGCCTATCTGTGGGAGCAAAATGTCAATGGTCCAACTACAGTAACTTTATTGAGTGTTTTGATGCAGATCTTGAGAGAATCACTCTCCAAGAATTAGCTATATTTTATGCGAACCTGGAGGGAATCCCGCTCCAAAAGCTAACTATCAAGAATGGAGAGTCCAAGTCATAGAGAAAAAAACCAAACAACCAGAAGTATGCTACCTTCGATGTGGGAGACTTGACTTTATTCCAAGATATTCCCGAACGTAATCATTTTGACCCAATAATTCTCATGAGCTGATACCTATTTAAATTGACTGGCCAACCAATGAAGATGTGCACGTTTCACCCCCGTTTTTTAGGGCATTTTAGTTCGAACAAATATATTTCTCCCACGTCGCCCATGCGCACATAAAAACTAACTGGTACACCTATGAGAAATTTATCGCAAACTAATATTTTAACCACCAAAAACCTAAAACCGATATATTTGTGACAAATTTACTCTTCGTTGGTTTCTGTTAAGTTGGATTAATACTACAAAAAATGACAAACTAGTACACATGTGACAAACGGAGTGTAAACCCATAATTGGTACACCTTTCAACTGCCACCTATCATCCGACTCAACAATTGAATGATAAAATTTAACGGAAATTAACAAAAAGTAAATTTGTTACGGGTGTGTATCAGTTTGAGATTTTTGATGATCAAAAAATTAATTTGAGATAAATTCATCAAAAGTGTACCAGTTTACGATTTTTCGTGATATTAATCCTTAAAAATAGTAAAAGACCTCCGATTTGCTCCAATTTAGAAATGGAGAATCATTGAAGTCATGGGAGAAGAGCTGTAATGAGATAGTCGTGGAATGAAGAACCCAACAAGATGCTTTCTTCCGTACAAGAAGTACGCAACAAAGCCGATCAAAGTTTTTTAAGCCGCAATGCCCTTGGGACAAGCCCAAAATGTCGACACATAAAGAGCACATATTTGTCGTTCGGTGACACAGCGATGAGCCCAAGGGAGTTGTTGAATCAAAGTGATCAAGTTCATGAGGTAATTTTATATGAAAGTGGGAAATTTGGAGAAGGTATGCCGCCTTAAAAGTTATTGAGTTAAAATGATCAAATTTAAAGGTAGTTTGGAATCAAGTTAAGTTTGAAAGAATTTTAGAAAACGGGTGTCGGCCAGAAGGTTTTTTTGGAATTTTTCATTGAAAAATAGACAAGAAGGAAAGAGAATATTAGAGCCTCGATCGGTCCATGTTGGGATGGCAACAACTTTAGAAACACATTAAAGCGATATGTAGTAATTCAAGACCAAAAGACTTATGATGTTGTTCCACATGTTGATCATTGAGTCCTTCTAGGTTAGGTGTTGCCCGCGTGACTAGCTATTAGATAAACACGAGGGGAAACAATCATTGATCGATCTTGGTGGGGACAAGGCGTTCAGAAAACCTCTCGTTGTGATGGCTCTTCGACATTGGGCGGAACAACCTTGGACTGGGACTGATAGAAGAAGACACTGAAAATTATCGTCCACCGACTTTGGTAGTTGCAAAGGTCAATCAAGCCTTCTCTCCATGGCGTTTTGCTTCGCCAACTCACCCTCAATTTTGTTGCAATTTTCATTGCGTTTTGTCGCTCGGTACCCCCAAACCAACTACGCCAACTCTAGAAGGTTTAGGATTCATATGAAACACCACCCACGATGAGTACCGGAAAGCATTAGACCAGCATGATTCATGCACTTCCGGAGATGGAAAATTACTATGCAGTTCCAACCTATATCAACTCATTTTACATGAATCGCTGGATCAGATGAGGCCTATGCAGGACTCACATGATGCAACGTAAATTTCATTCGATTTGACGTCTTATTTGAAGTGGGTAAAGATAAACCAAAAGTACCCAAAAGAAGCTGGGTTTTGCAAGATGCAAACTTGGCTTGGAGCTGAAAAGGAAATGCAATTTTGTTCACTCACCCATATGATGCTGAAGTGGGGTGGTGATGAGTGATGACTTTTTTTTAAAAGAACGATATTGGGTTTGTACGGTGAGGCATTGAAGTAGCTTCCTGCGTGATGGGGCATGTTATGTTAGGCGGGCAAGGAGACATTTCGTGGATCGTGCGGTCTTGGTGTACCTCAATCGTTAAATCATGCGGACCACGTATGGGATTCAAAAATTAAAGATCGAGGAGCATTGAGCTCACCGACATTTGGAACACTTAAAAGAAAAAATTGGGGGTGGGTAAGAAGATCTTGCTAGGGCCGTCCATTTACGACAAAGCCGAGGAACTTCCTATTTACATGTACACGTGTAAACCAGATCTTTCCAAGGGTAAACTTTTAGGCCGTGATTGAAGTCAGGTGTTTCCCCCAAAAAAAAAATTTGAAAACGAAATTAAATTGGTAGACCGCCGTTGATGGAGCGGCTAATTGGAGTATTGAGGAATTTTCAATTCGGAAATTGGAGGTCAGCAATCAAAATTAGTTGTGTGCAAGTTGTTTTGGGTTAGGATTACTTTTACAGGTTAAAGGTTTGAATTTGGTCGGTTTATGCGTCTGGCAGGTATATCATAAGCTTCTAGATAATCAAGTTTTCATGTCCGTGCATCTGGATTCTCAAAATAACAAAAAACTTATTTAATATGTATGAAAAGAGAAAATTTTTGTAGACTAAATGAATTTTCAATGAGGAAGATTTAAAGGCTTTTTAATAATGGTTTTCAAAAGGGAAATGAGAATTGACTCAAATCAATGATCCTGTCCATATTGTGGTAAACTATAACTATAGCTAATTTGTAAATAAACTCTTTCTCTTATGATAATTCCGAGGAAAGCTTAAAGCTGAAAGAATTCATTGAATTTGTTCTACGTGGAGTGAAAGACCATGAATTCTTACAAATCTTTCCATAATATATGAGATGTTCTCTTTTCAAACAAAACAAAACCATAATGAATACTCACTAAAAGGTCACTGACCACATGTCACTATATATTTTTTGGAGATTAGTTTAAAACTAAATGACGACAAATATATCAACAAACATCAAATTTATAAAGGGAAAAATATAAAAAAAAATCGTAAACCTATTGCATTAGTACCAATTCAGATCTAAATCTTTTAATTGAATCAATTTAGTTTTAAACCTTTTTCATATTGATACCAATTAAGTCTTTTCGGTCAATTTAGGCAAGAAATTACTGACATGAACTCCAATTGTTCTATGTGACATGATCGACACTGACGTAAATATTTTTAAATAATTGTTATATAATTTTTGTTCTTTTCTTTTTTTATTCTTTCTTTATTTTTGTTTTTCATTCACTTTGGCCATTAAGGTTTGTCGATGCCACTGGGCGAGGGCCAGCAAGACCTCGCCAGCCTCTGGCGAGGGCTGCTCGCCTAAAGCTACTGTGAAGGTCTTAGGAGAGGCGAGGCCCTCGTGGCCTCCCGGCCAAAGTGAAGGAACAAAAAAGAAAGAAAAAAGGAAAAATAATAAGAAAAGAAAAAATAATAATAAATTCAAAAGATTACTAAAATATTTTTAAAAATTCGCTAGTGTCGATTGTGCAATGTATGACGGCCAGCATCCATGTTAATGATTTTCCGGCTTAAATTGCCAGATGGGGGTGAATTTATATTAATGTAAAAGTGTTTAAGACTAAATTGATCAAATTGAAAAGTTTATGACTGAACTGGTATTAATATAATAAGTTTAGAATTTTTTTGGTACTTTTCCTAATTGAAAAACTTATTCTTGCTCTCTATTTTGAGCTTACCACTTCTTCGACTGATTTAGTCAGCACTCTCATGAAATAAAAAAAAATATAGTACGTAAAGTTTATCTTGACGAAATGGGTGGAATGGCTATCCACCTTCCAAATATATTCATGGTGTACATTATCTTGTCAATGGCTTCCCTTGCATTACCGGATTTTCTTGCAAAATCGATAGTATTTTTTGGAATAATTACCCACCGACAATATCTTTTAATGCCAAAAATGTTAACTACTCTTGTTATTGCCTCAATATTCAATTTTAACATGAACTCGTTCTTCACTACTATGAACCATTATCATTTAGGGCTTGTTTGGTAATGTCTCAGTTTTTTTGTTTTATGTTCCTTTGTTTTTTGGAATAGAAAAAGAACAGCAAAAGGACGCTACAAGTGCCATAAATTATGTATAGAGGATACTTTAGTGCCATAACTTTTTTTCGGATCACTTTGGTGTCAAGTCGGAGGAAAAGAGATTACTTAAGTGCCAATTTGGTAGGAAATCCGACGTGGCATTTTTTATTATTATTAATTTCTGATGCCGACGTGGCTCGCCAGAGGATGAGTCAACGTGTACAGTCAGCATTTTTTTATTTTAAATAATTTTTTCCTGTTTTTCCTCTTCTTTCCTTTTTCTTTTCTTTTTTTTTGTTTCTTTTCTCCCCTTGCCGGTGGCCGGGCCGGCCACCGGTGAAGCTCGGGAAGGGCTGGGAGAGGGCGGCCTTGCCCATGGCCGACGAGGGGCGGCCTCGCCCATGGCTGACGAGGGGCGGCCTCGCTAGATCTGGGTGAGGTGACCTTGCCAGCGACAGGCGAGGCTGCCCGTTGCCGGCCATGGGAAGGGGGTGGCCTCGCCCATGGCCGGCGATGGGCGGCCTCGCTAGATCTGGGTGAGGCGACCCTCATCGGCGACTGACGGGGGCGGCCTTGCCAGATTTGGGCGAGGCGACCCTTGCCGGTGATTGGCTAGGCGACCCTCACCCATGGCTAGCAAGAGGCGGCCTTGCTAGTCGCTAGCGAGGGTCGCCTCGCCCAGATCTGGCGAGGCCGCCCCTTGCCCATGGCCGACGAGGGGCGGCCTCGCCTGTCGCCGGCGAGGGTCGCCTTGCCCAGATCTGACGAGGCCACCCCTCGTCGGCCATGGGTGAGGCTGCCTCTCGCCAGATCTGGAGAGCGGCGGCCTCGCTTGTCACCGGGGGGGGGGGCACCTCGCCCAGATCTGGCGGGCCGCCCCTCGCCGGCCATGGGTAAGGCTGCCCTCGCCCAGCCTTTCCCGGGCTTTGTCGGTGGCTGGGTCAGCCACCGGCAACCGGCAGACGAGGAGAGAAAAGAAAAAAAAAGAAAAGAAAGGAAAAAGGAAAGAAGAAGAAAAAAAAGGAAAAAAATATTTAAAATAAAAAATGCTGACTGTACACGCTGATTCATCCTCTAGCGAGCCACGTCGGCGTTAGAAATTAATAAAAAAATGCCACATCGGATTTTCGGCCAAATTGACACTTAAGTGATCTTTTTTCCTCCGACTTGACATCAAAGTTATCCGAAAAAAAGTCATGGCACAAAAATGTCCTCCGTACACGACTTATGACACTTGTAGTGTCATTTTACTTGAAAAAAAAAACAGAAATCCATTTAGTAACGTCAATTAATTTTTCTATTCCCCAGAATAGAGAAGTGGCCAGGGAATTTATTTGGAACAAAAATAAGAAGTGAAAAAAATCTATTTTTCTGATTCCAAGAATAAAAAGAAAAACAACAGAGAAATGAGATCAGCTCTTTCGATCTCTCTTTTTCATAAGATATTTCGATATTAAACCCTAAAACCCTAAACACCAAAACCAAAACCGCAAACCCAAATCCCTAAAACCCTTTTCACCTAAACTTTAAAACCCTAAAACCCAAAACACTAAACCCCAAACTCTACATCTGAAACCCGAAATCCGAAACCCCTAAAACCTAAACACTAATACCATAAACCACAAAACCCAAACCCAAAACCTAAAATCCAAAAACCTAAAATCCGATACCCTTATACCCAAAACCTGAATCCCTAAAACCCTAAACTCCAAAACCCAAACCCTAACACCCTAATCGAAAACTGAAAACATTAAACCCCAACAAATAAATCCTAAGTTGCAATTTCCTTGATCACCATCCGGTATTTATTTTATCTATAAGGAATAATTTTCTTTATGATTATATCAAGGTCATCCAATTATAGATCATAATATATTCCGATTCTATTTTTGGTCTATTTTTATCTAAACAATGAATTGTTAAGTCTCCAATGACATTTTTATAATCAAATGAAAAAATTGGGAATGAAAAATTTTAGGATCGTACCAAACGCATTTATGTTCTTTTTCTATTTCGGGAATAGAAATTTTGTGCAGTTACCAAACACATTTTTCTGCTTAGAAACTCGTGCATGGAATAAAAATAGAAAAAACTATTTCTTGACAAAAATTATTTTTGAGAACAAAAACGTTACCAAACAAACCCATCAAGTCTTAAAGATCACTACTTTAATACTCCTTTTATGAATTTCGGTCCATACGACGACTTGGACCGGGTCATTATACGATTCCGCTATCGCTTAAGATCCTTTTGACTTGCATAATGCCACATGCAAAGCCTAACTAAATATCCCATTGGGATCTAAAGTACCAAGTCCACCCTCTCACATTGTATTGTCATATGAAGAATGACGTCCGCAAAAGATTGCACAACGAAATTGACAAACGAAGGGCAAGTAGTACACGGGAGAAAACAACAATATTCAAGGGTGTTATCAGGGTTAGGCATTTTTTCACTGAATTGGCACTTAATCATGATTATTGGTCCTAAGCAAGACCCTAAACCGCTTCATCTAGAGCCTCGTCTGGATCTCGGAATCTCTTAGATGTAACATAATTAGAGAGTATTCCCTTCTCCCGAGTAAGATAAAGATATGGGAAAAAGTGGGGATGGGAGGTATGCTGGTCCCGACACGTTAAATTAAGGTATGCATATGTGAAGTTTGTTACCTTTCGTAGAAGTGGAGGCCTTCGTAGAGAAGCTTGCTTTCCCTCTTTTTGATGAGGAACTTAGAAACAAATCCAAGAGAAAAAAAATTCGAGTGTGTTATCTAAGTTAGGCATTTTTTCAACTGGATTAGGACTTAATCATGATTGTGGGTTGGCTTTGGAGAAGTCAAAGCATGTGGAGGGTGCTGACCGAGGCAGGCAAGGAGAGAAGAAGCCGGACAGGTTGGGCGGCCCTAGTTTGGAGTCAACGATAAGTTAGGCAATAAGCATGGAAAAAAAGATTGAAAAAAATTCAAAGGCCTGCGAAGGCTAGAGGCCCTCTGTTTTCGGCATTCAAATCCAAATTTTGTCAGCATCGAGGGAGGACTAATAATGGAAGCTTTGATTTATGTGATTGGGTAGGACCTCATGATGTGGTAATGTTCGTTTTCGCGCACCAGATTAAGTCCAATAGGAAGAACATTCTTTTGGAATTGGAACTACTATATAGACGGAGAGTTATATACAAATGATTTCACAAATTTTCATGAAGAAATTAGGGAGATGAAGGATAAAATCGAGTGGAAAAAAAATATCCAATTTTCTATTCATTTGACAGTCCACGTGAAGTGTTAAAACCATTGTTCCGTCCCCACCCTAGAAACGCCATCCATGGATTGATTTTAATGGAATGAACTCATTAATTAATTAGGTATAGATGTGACTTTAGCTAAGTCCTTTTAGATTCTTATCTTTTTTGTGACATTAGTGATGTTAGACGAATCTTGACATCCTTAAAGCTGTTGGCCTACAAAGACCCACCTTTTAATTTCATCGATGTACGAAGATAAGGCGACTCGAGCACATTTTATACTACACATGTGAGTTGGGATTTTTCCCGATAAGATAAAGAGATTGTCTTGCATTCTCTATATCGATACCAAACTCGTGCTTGTCATGGAATCGACTAGCCGAGAAATTCCATACTTGACATCCAGCTATAAATTACTTCGAATAAACATTTTCAATTAATCAAGTGCATCATGGAGGGCATTGATTAAACTAGGTGCTCATACATGAGCGCTGTTATTGAAATTTGATGCACATGTTTGGTTGATTGGCACGTTAACCGGGTGCCACACTTTGCACCTAAATGCATGAGTTGTCCCCCTAACAATGGGGCAGGTTTGCAATGAGGGCAACTCATCTTTCTAGGAATCAATAAAAAGCAGAATAAAAATAAAAAAATATATTCTTTTATCAAAATTAACAAAAAAAGAATTTCGAATTGGGAAGTTCATGTGAAGTTCGTGGGCCCTACCCTTCTCTTGAAAGCAACCCATTTGACTTTTCCCCACTGGAACATGCAAGGGCAGGCCCCTTTAAACAATTTGTGAATATTCTAGTACGTTTTATTTCTCAATCATCAAGCTCATAAAGCTACAAAAAAATAAAAATAAAAAATTAAATAAAGAAGGGTGCAATCATAATGCATTGCTCCAAGGTGGAGGATAATATATCAAATTATTGCTTAACCATGGCGTATTATATTAAAAAAGGAAAATGACATAAACAGTTTCTGAATTTTGACTTAATGTACAATTTAGTCCTTGAACTTTTAATTTGTTCAATGTAATCCATGAACTTTAATCCAATATTCAATGTGATCCCTGAACTTTTGGTACATGTTCAATATAATCTCTGAACTTTATAAAAATATTCAATGTAATCCTTCAATTAATTCAAGTTTAGATACTATATTGTATATTTTTATATAGTTCAGGGATTAAATTGAAGATGTACCAAAAGTTTAGGGGCTATATTGAACAAATTAAAAGTTTAGGGACCATATTGAATATTGGACTATATTGAACAAATTAAAAGTTTAAAAAAAATTATACATTAAGTCAAAGTTCAGGGACTATTTGTGTCATTATCCTTATTAGAAACAAAAAGTTAGTAGGTTAGGTATAGTACTATATGGTCAATAAAAGGATCATGCGGAAAAGAGTGTACTTAGGGCATATGCTTTGCCAGTTGTTACTAATTGTTAAAGAAACAAAGCAATAATAAAATAAAAAATCCAACCTTCATTGAATCGAAAAGAATAATAAGAAAAAAAATGGAATTACTGATATATACTCCTCAAGTATGTAAACGGCTTATTTGATTGCACAAAATAAAAGGCAATAACCTACTTTTTGCTCTATACTCTACCCAAATCTTGCAATTCTACGATAAAATCCTTAAACCTTTCAAAAATATATAATCGATGATTTGTAAATTCAATACATGCAAATATATATATTTTTCATAACTTTAAATATAAATCAAGATACACTGAGGGCATATTAATGCATTAGGTGGAGGATAATATCAAATTATCGCTTACTGATGACGTGTCAAATCAGAAATAAAGAGTTAGTAGGTTGGACAATTATATGAAAGGATCGTGTGGAAAAAGAGTGCATTTATTATATTGATCGCTAGACCAAAAGTTTCGCAAATTATAGTGAATCAAAAATTATTCTCGACTGTTCACACAAAGTAGGAAGTTTTCTCATTTTCTATTTCTATTTCTCTTTCTACTCTAATTTTAAATGGGGCTTGCTCTATTTATATTTTTCAAGATCTTCCTCAATTTAGGTTTCCTTGCAAAAGTGAATAAACGAAAGACATTTTCATCGTTTATAAAATATATTCAAATGTAATTTATTATCCATAACGGATGCATTGGCTATTGATTAATTATCAAGTAATTATTTTTAAGAAAATATTTTTAAAAAATCGACCAATCTGAGAGAGCAGGAGAAAGTGCATCACCAACAGCGATCCCCAGCGGCTGCAGGTGCGAACTGCGGAAATGCAGGCGACCACGTCAACGTTTCCGCCAGCGACGTGGGGCCCACGAAAGCCTTTTTGCAGGGTCCACGCCAAGGGACAGCCCGGGCTCTATACGCGTGATTCGTTGTCAGCTTGTGGCACCAAGGGGGGCAGTTGCCATCAAATGTCTTGCCCTAAGGCAAAGAAACGTGATGAGGCTACGTTTTGTTTCGCGAAAAATATAACAATTTTTTACGAAGATGATAATATTTTTTGATATTTAGCTAATATTTTTATGAAGAATGAAATTTAAAACTGAAAAGTAGAATCATATTTTAAGGCTCATATTTAAAAAAAGAAAATTGTCAACTTATTTCGTAAATATCTTACTTTCAAAATCGATTGTAAATCTCTCTCATGTTGCACCAATTTCAATTTCTTTCTAATTGTAATTTTTAGGGTTAATACCACGAAAAACCCCAAATTGGTACACCTATGATCAATTTATCTCAAACTATTTTTTTTTATCACAAAAAATCTTAAATTAGTATACCTGTGACAATTTTACCTCGAACTAATTTTTTGACCATAAAAACCCCAAACCGGTACGCCTATGACAAATTTATCCTCTGTTAATTTTCATTAAATTTGACCATCAAATTGCTAAGTTTGATGATACGTGATAGTTGACGGGTGTACCAATTTGGGGTTTTACCCCTCTGTTTGTAACAAGTTTATCAGTTTGTGATTTTTCATGATATTAATCTAATTTAATGGACGGTAAATTTGTCACAAGTATACCAGTTTAGGAAGTTCAGAGTAAAATTGTCACAAGTGTACCAGTTTGGGGTTTTTTGTGATAAAAAAATTAGTTTGGGGTAAAATTATCATATGTGTACCAATTTGGGTTTTTTGTTATATTAACCCTAAATTTTATTGTTAAATTTTACCTCTCTACAAAATTTTTATTTTTTTTCCACATGCATATGCTTGTGTCACAGACCGGCAGTTCTTTGGTTGTGGAATAGCTCATGCAGTGCTTGGTGGGTTGTTCATACCAAGCCAACCTTTTTTTGTGGAATAGCCCATGTGGCGTCTGATGGGTCGTTCATACTAGGCCAGCCTTTGTTCAATAGTTGTTTCAAAGAACAATACAACAAATAGTTTCCTTGTATCAGATTGTAGAATGCCCAGCTAAGTTTGCGTCTAGTCCTTCGAGCAATGCACACATAATACTTTAGTTGTTTTGGCCTACCATGACCTCATCAGGAGAGTGGTATCAATTCCCGACCAGTTTGTGCACGGGGAAAACAACCCTGCCTTCAGAGCTCCTAAAGGTATATTCATTCTATCCTAGAACTTCTAATAGCAAACGTCCTGACACTACTCTCACGATCCAGTTGTTTTCATCATTTCTACATCACTCACTCTTCAACTGATAACCCAAGCTCCACTCACAAGAGTGCAGGAGTACGAGAGAATCACGGTTCGTGACACTTGTATGTGTGTGGAAAGTAGAAGTATTAAACGCATATTGAAATATAAATGTTTAGAGAAAAAAAATGAAAGATCATAAAAGAGGGATTTGCGTTAAATTTTGAAAAGTAAGATAATTAGACTTTTAAGTCAATTGTTTGTGTTGATTCATTTTCTATTTATGTTGTGTTAGAATTTTGTCCATTTTGTTGCTCCTGTTATAATATTATATGTCCCTCCTTGGGTTTGGATACGGGCTTTTTCATCCAATGAGGCAGGTTTCAACCCCGATTTTTTTTTCTAAAATATTCCAATAAATACCCTTGTAAATGCAAGTTGTTAGAATGAATTTTTATTGTCCATCACAAAATCGTGGATCTTAATAGTTAACAAGATAATCAAAATGCAATTCCTAAAGTCTTTCACACATTTCAAAATTGGATATTTTAAATTTTTTTTCAGATCAAATCGATCAAATTATCAAATTTTATCTCTTTCTTTTATATCGTTAAAAATTGATTTTACTCATGGGGGTCTTTTGCCAGTCATATAAAGAGATTGTCATTTTGAGTTGATCATGGCCAGACGGACTATCAAGCATTTTGTAAGCCTGTATAGACCCGTAGATGGGTGATAGGATGATCTTGGGAAGGGTTGTTTATGAGGAAAACTCTCCTCATTTCGAAATTGAATTGTTGCATTTTTCAATTTAATCGCCTTATTAATAATTGCGTATCATTAAACTTCCATATTTTTTTTTGCCAGGATCAATACATTCAGATCACTTCCCGTCCAAATTTTGGACAGAAAGTTAGCACGGCTCCATATATGTCACTTTTCGGATGCTTCAACAAACATGTGAGCCGATGAGATGCCTTGACAATGATAATGTGTCGTTTCATATTTGGTTAGAGATGTAGGATAATATGTTCATTTTTTTGTTAGAAATGGGGAAGTTCTATCAATTAGGCGATTGAGATCAAGACTTCGTTACTAAACCGGAAAATGCAACAAAGTTCAGAATCCTCTAGTGAATTAAATTTCGATAAAAAAGGGGAAAAAAAGCAGCACCTACCTTATTTTCCTTTTGAGCTAATACCACAAAAAACTCCCAAACCAATACATCTGTGACAAGTTTACCCCAAAATTAATTTTTTGACATCTAAAAACCCTAAACTAATATATCCGCGATAAATTTACTCTTCATTAGTTTCCGCTAAATTTACCGTCAATTGCTGGGTTGGTTGACACGTGGCAGTTGACGGATGTACCGATTTAGGATTTTAACGTTCGATTTGTTATAGATTTATCAGTATGCGGTTTTTCGTGGTATTAATCTAATTCAACAGATGACGAATTTGTCACAAGTATATCAGTTTGATGATTTTGGTAGTCAAAAAATTAGTCAGGGACAAATTAGTCAGAATTGCATCAATTTGAAATTTTTCGTGGTATTAACCTTTTCATTTTTCTTCTATTTTTGGCCTCTTTTTTTATGCCAAAATTTATTAAAAGACAACAAAAATAAGTACAAAATTTAAATATATTCTGTACCCTTCCCCATCCTTGGCCACCTCTTCGCACTCAACAATAACATGAGCGCAGAGAAATCTCCGCCTATTACAACTCTGCCTCTGTCTCTCTCTCTCTCTCTCTCTCTCTGTCTCTGTTCATCGATTCAAATGCGCCCACGGGACCAGTCTACGTCCACTCTCTCTCTCTCTCTCTTCCCCTTGTCGTCGAACGCATTGTTTTACCCATTCCTTCTCTTTCTGTCTCTCACGTTACAGCCTTTGACCTTCCTTCCCTGCATCTCCTCCTCCTGCTTCCTCCGTCGTGCTCTGTACTCAAAGCTCGTGCGGTTCCAAAGCTTTTTAAGCCTCGCCTCGCCTCGCCCCGCCCCGCCGACACCCTCTTCGCTCCGTGCCCGGAAGCTCCCGTTCCTCGACTGTCGGATCGATCCCCTCGCGGAAAACGGTGAGGCGCCCCCCCCCTTTCGTCTTCCCTCCTTTGTCCTGTTTGTTTCCCTTCGTTGCGTGTCTTGTTTTTTGGGCGGCGACCGTGAAGCATTTATTGCGCCTTCCCCTTTTTTCGGGTACCCAGATGATAATTTGCGGTGACTGTGCCGCGGGCTTGCCCTTCCCGTGTTTCTGATGTTTTCCTTGTTTGTGCCGTGCTCTCGTCCTGGGATTTTTTTGTCCTCTGATTTCGTCGAGGATACGAGGTGATCGCCGTTGTGTGAGCGGGAAAAAAATTCTGGGTTTTCTCCTTTTGCTGTAATTCGCGTGGTTTGAGATCGTTTCTGGGTGGGATCTTGCGAATTCGAGATGCTTGATGCTCGTCGTGTCTTGTCCTGGATCTCGATGTGCTTCGGTTTTGGAGAATTTTCTTCCTAAATGGTTTGATTTTTGGAATCTTTGAAAGTGAAGTGCTTCGGGAATCGATCACATGCTTTCGAAACGGTTTGATCTTTGGTAACTTTCAGCATCTTTTAGGGATGAGCTTGTTCTCTGTTGCGTCGCTGGATTGCGACATTCCGACTTTGACCTCTTCTTCTGCTTGTCAGCGAGCACATGTTCCCACGGGACAAGTTGTGAATTATCAGATGGGGCTATGAAATTTTGGGTTTTCAGATTGATGCTATCCTTCTGATAATAATTTCAGAAATTCTAAAGTTTTGTCTCCCTTTGAACTTGATGGAGCTTTAGCCCAAAAAGAAAAAAAAACTTGATGGGGCCTGCTAGATTCTGCGATTAATGATTTTGTTTTCTATGGCTTTTCAGTTGGAACATTATTGTTTTGCAAAATGACTGATATTATTTGGTGTTTTGCTACAACAGTTTGCAAGGGGAGCATATCGAGGAGGTTTAATTCTTGCTTATTTCTGCTGAGAGACTGAATCATCGTGTCCGTTATACATAGACGGCTAATTGATTAAGACGGTCGCATTCAAATGCTAAGCATTGGCAGAAATAGAAATCAGGGCAGGTCTAACCGATCTCTGTCATTGGGAATGGGAAGTAAGTTTTCATGCAGTACCCTGGTCAAGTCAATTTGAACAGTCATTTGAATGGATGAAATTCAGTTTGCATTCTAGTGTGAAACAATCTGATGTTTTTTACTGCTTTGGAATGAACCTCTATATTTTTGTGCTCTGATGTTTTGAACTTGAAATCTATTCTTTCCTTTTTGCCTGGGCTTTGAAAGTTCAGAATTAGGGAAGAGAGGCACAAACATATTTGTGTTTTGATATAGTGATGTAAAGTACGTATGTACTTTGTTCAGATGAATTATTCTTTCGAGAATGTCAACATATTTAGTAAACTTACAATTGAATCTTTTACGGGGATCGCAGTTTTGTCCGTTACTGCTTCTTGGATGCAGAAAGATCCTGGGCAAGAAATTACTCTAATATCCTTGAAAATGGAAAAGAAATTTCTTTTCAGTAATATAACATGGGAATATGTACCAACTTACATTGCAGAGAGGTACCCCAAAGGTACCTTTCCTCATTGAGAAGTTGGTGCACACCAATTATTTCAGCCACTTCCCTTATATTCTTGCCATTTTATGATTTAAGGTAACCTTGATAGAAGGAATTGGGTGGAAATGGAGTTGGCAATGTCAACTACCGTTTTGCTTCTTGCGATTATGGGAGTTTGTGATTTTATCTGCAGACGCTAGATTGGTAGGGAGGTCTGCTCATTCCGTTGCCAGACGAGACAATGCAGTTTTACTTCCTAGTCATCTTCCTTCTCTTTCATACTTCTTTCATGGGACACATTGGACATCTTGACCCGTCTTCATTTGATTTCCTACGGTTCATTCATTTTCCAAATCCATTCTTTTGTCCATTTGTTTTCTACTTGATTCTATATCTTTTTGACAAAGCTTTCGCCAATTGTGGGTTAAAGATATGGCATTTGGTCATAATTCTTTTGTTTTGCATTAATTACATATTATTTGTTGCTTATCGATGAGAAATAACTTCCTTTACATGGGTATGTTGATTTGATACAGGCATGGAGTATACAGATCCAAAAAAGAAGACCAATTTTGTAGGGAAAATTATTTTGGCTGCTACCCTTACTGCATTATGCATTATAATGCTGAAGCAATCTCCAAATTTCAGTACACCAAGCCGGGTAATTACTTACAACATGTTAAGAACAGTACTTGTTGACCTCTATGATTTTAATGACTTATAAATTCTCCTGCATGCCTGCCCTTCCTAACACCCTTTACCATTCCGACAAATTGACAAAAGAATAGTACATTGTTAATCTCCTGTTATTGTAATGGCTTCTTAATTCATCCTGCATACCTGCCCTCTCTAACACATTACCCCATGTGGACTCAGACGGAAAAAAAATGTAAGTTACCCAATGGGGTGATAAAGAAACACCCACAAGCATAGTTGTGGATGTGATGCAATAAAATAACTGTTCATGTGGCTGACTTATTGCCTCACACTTTCCTCTATGTCTAATTATGCAAGCAGCAAGCTTTTCCTCACCAAGAGTGTTATTTTGCTAGGATTAAAAGTATCAAACTTGATGTCTAACTTCTATTATCTGTTTTTATCTTCTCCCTTGTAGTTCTCCATTCATGAGCAGGGAGTGACCCATGTCTTAGTGACTGGAGGGGCGGGTTATATCGGTTCTCATGCAGCATTGCGGCTTTTAAAGGAATCGTATCGTGTGACCATAGTGGTATGTAACTTCCTAGTATCTGTATCTCTAGTTTGGTTCATTTGGTCTTTTCTCCTTTTGTGTACTGAGCATCAAGAAACATTGTCTTCTCACAGGATAATCTCTCTCGGGGAAATCTTGCTGCCGTAAAGATTTTGCAGGAACTGTTTCCAGAGCCTGGAAGGCTGCAATTTATCTATGCAGATCTGGGGGATGCAAAAAGTGTATCCTTAATGCACAATAATCTATGCTATTTGTTGATTCTTTTGTTGGGATACTTCAAGGGGTTGGGGTGGCTTGAGGCTTTTGGGCTTTGCCTATGGCTTCTACATTTGATATTAGTTCTACCAAGAAAAAATGTTTAGCGTTTGACTCTTAACTAATGAACAACTTTGTTTTACTGTGAATAACATTGAGCTACTCAATCTCAAATTTTGAACGAAACGTATATATTTGCAATTATAATGACTAAGATTATTTGTATATAAAATCTTTTGTATTTACACTGTTTTATGAAAATAAACCCTCAAATTAAAAGTCTGAAGCTGGGTTTCCAGTTTCATGTGTTTGGCTTCAGCTGAAGCCCATACCTAACTTATCTGCCAAACCAAATATTTGCCAGGAGAAGCCATTAGTTGGATGCAAAATCCCCTCCCAAATAAGCAACATTGTTATTTGAAAATTTGCTTTGGATTGTTTTCTTTGATTTGCCATTAGGTCAACAAAATATTTTCAGAAAATGCATTTGATGCCGTGATGCATTTTGCTGCTGTAGCATATGTTGGAGAAAGCACACTAGAGCCTCTGCGGTATGTTTCTTTTCTGGTATATATTGGGCCTTTAAACATATCACTTAAAATTGGTGCCTAAATTTATTGTGAGTCCGCATATAGGTCTTTCTGTGTAAGTAGTATGACAGATCCGCCCTTTGCTTTGCTGATGTGAACTGAATAGTAAATGGTTTAACGCAAAATGGTAAGAACAAGGACACTAATTGAGTACAAATATGTTCTGTCTACATTGGATTAGACCAGGCTTCAAATATTAAGGATTAGGAATTACACAGGCAAGAACCATGTTTAGTTTGTTATTACATCTACATGCAATACATTGCGATTTTTTTGCCTTTTAGTTTGAGACTGTATAGGCTTCTGTGTGGAAAGGTCATAGTAGTGCGCTTATCTATTCTGTTCCGTTCCGCATTCTGCTGCTCTTAGGTATTCAGCCAGCATGGTTTGGCTTTGCATTCTGCTGCTCTTAGGTATTTAGCCAGCATGGTTTGGCTTTGGCATTTAACTCTAACTGATTGATAGATACTTATTCTTCTCACATGTCTGTTCAACAAGATGAAAAGTTTGATTGGGAGTTACTTATTCTTCTGACACGTCTGTTTGACAAGATGAAAGTTTTGATAGTTTGCTTGTTATTATGGTTAGAAGTACTCTGCAGTCTCATTCGTCTGAGGCTTTAATATACTCTAATCGTCATGATTGTCATTTTATATCGCCACTTTTATTTTTTACATGGGATGCCAAATTCACAGGATTTCCTCAGATGTAAATCGTAGTTTCATGTCTGACCCGCCATGTCAAAAATTCCTCTTTGTATAGCGATGTGTCGTTCCTTTCTAGTGGAATTCTATACCAAGCAAAACACTATTGCAGTTGCTGGAGCAGTGGATTTTCCAGCAACATTGCAGTATTTCTCGAAGCTTATCTCGCTAATTTGTTACCCACCATGAATGGCAAACTTTTAGTTATCTAAAACCTTCCTCAATAACTGGCCTGATTATGCTGGGTATGAGTATGACGACTGGTTCTTCACAATCTTCCTACTCTTTGCTCTACTTGAACTTTCTTACACTTGTGGAAGAAAGATACGTTGATTGGTTGGCAACGACCTATGTCTAGTTATTAAAACTTGGATGCATGTTATTGTACATAAGGTGGTCTTTTCATGGGACATGTAGTATACCAGCTTAGGTGCATGATGCCATAAGTATTTTTGATGGATCCCATACCTCTCTTGTCTAATCATTGTGTATCAAAAAATTAAGTCACATAGTTGCACTGAAAATTTGTCCTTTACCATTTTGAAATGAGAGATGGGCTGTCCATCATCCATGGTGTTCTGAAGATGTTCCGACATACTTCATCCATCTTAGTGTTCAACATTTGGATGGTGTGCTCTATGTCATTGAAAATGAAGGATGATTGAGCATGTCTTTTATTATCCCTCTTAAAATTTTAAAGATAGTATACTCAAGTAGGACTTTGGAGTACGTAACATATTTGGAGTTGCATTCATCCAGCTGGCATTGGGTGCATATGAGTTTTTAATTGATGAATGTGAATAAAAGGTTGATTGTTTGACCCTCTTTAGTCAATTGATGATGTGCTCCCTACCTTGCCAATTGCGACTGATTCTCTAAGTTACTGAATTTGGAATCAGCACCAAATTATTAATATCACTTTCTAAAGGTTTGTGACTTTTTAATTTTGATTTAAAAAATTAAAAGTATCCTTCAAGTATGCTTGTAAGTTCAACTGTGAACAAGGGTTCTATTTGATATTGGGGCCCTGGCTGTTTGTTGTAAATTTCCTCCTGTGCATAGTTGTGAAGGTCTAAGTAGGTTTCGGCCAGCTTGTGGGTAAAGAAGTGAGATACTTTTAAAAGTTGATTTAAAGTTTAAATTTTTGTGAATTATTACACTTATTTCATAAAATTAAAAATGTTAGGATGAGAAACTTTCTGATACCTTTAACACTAACATGCTACTTCTTAATATGTCTATGTACGTGAAATGCTAGAATCTGTTAGCGTTAGATTTGACTCTGCAATTGTTTTATCTAAAACCTTAAGCTATTGGAGAAAGTGCGTATATGTCTTACATCTTAAGACTTTTTTACAGGAAAATTGACAGGATGATGAGGGCCTTAAAGCATTTAAACCTGATAAGTGTTGGTGAAAGAATATGTAGAAAATCAAGATGTATAAAAAAGGGAGACCCATATATTTATAAGCTATCAAACTAAAGTGGATCGCGTAATTGTCTCTATAAAAAGTTTAGGCTGTTAGAGCATAGTGTTGTGAATATATATTTTTTTAAGTTAGACCTTGACAGTTTGCAAGGGTGATTCAATCAGCAGTTATTGAAGTCTGCGTGATTTGCGGTTAGTTACTTAACTTAGTGCGATTTGCAATTAGTTACTTAACTTTGATTTCAATCACTTGGAGTCCATGTCAGCACCATGAGCGTCCATGTCAATACTTGGAAAATTGGTTCACTCGTATTAAGCTGCATCATTTGCAAAGAAATGGAAGTTTAGTACCATTTGTTGATTGGAGTCGAAGTTTAGTTTTTGGATTGCTAAGTGTACTATAGTTCAGTGATCATAATTTATATTTACCCGAAATTGCATATTTCTATCTTGGCCGTTTTAAACTAAGTGCTCATTCCTTGTTTTTCATTTGTTCTGATGAGCTGAAATTGCTTTTGTGGCTTGAAATCATCATTTAATGATCTTGGCAGGTATTACCATAACATAACATCAAATACATTGGTAGTATTAGAAGCTATGGCTGCGCATGGTGTCAAGACCTTGATATATTCTAGCACATGTGCAACTTATGGAGAGCCTAAGACGATGCCTATTACCGAGAACACTCCGCAGGTGAAAGTTGTCACTTATTGCAACTCTTTACCTGAATATATGTCTTTCCATGCTTCTTGATATGTTCTTTTTCTACTGGGGCTGACTGCATTGTATTTGTGGTGTAAGTTCAGGTACCAATTAATCCTTATGGAAAAGCCAAAAAGATGGCAGAAGATATCATTCTTGATTTTTCTAAAAATTCTGGCATGGCTATCATGATACTAAGGTATGTCTTGTACATGCAACACACATTTGGTTGAATAAAATTAAGACAGTAATCATGATCATGTTTTTCCATTTGGTAGGTTAATTTTTTTTTTATCAATTTGGTTGCTTTGAATTTAGATGACCTTATCTAAGTCGTTTTGTTGCTCTTATATATTTTTCTCTTACCGAGACTAATTTTAATTTGTCGAAATCAAACACTTATGTTTAGTTACAACGTTTTTATTATGGAAATGGTATTCTCATACTCAATAGTCAATACTTATTTTGTGATATATCTCTTTATGGAATATGCCAGTCAGTTTTCTGTAAAGTTGTCACAGTATTGTAGATTATGATTGCCATCTATGTTGTACACATGCAATTCTTGGTGGGGAAGTCCCCATTTTGAAAAGTGTTGCTTGTTGATTGATCTATGATTTTCATGTTGCAGCATTGGCTGACCTGAAAATATTTTTAACAGTGTGATACTGTTTGCTCAATTCATTGTGGGATTATCTCTGCTAGAGTAATACGGATATAGAATCATCAGTACATGATAGTATTGTGTTTTCATAGTTCTGCCAAATTTTTTTTTCTAAATGTTTACTGGGTGAATACTTCCCAGGTACTTCAATGTGATTGGGTCAGACCCTGACGGAAGACTGGGAGAAGCACCACGACCTGAATTACGTGAGCATGGACGAATATCAGGTGCCTGTTTTGATGCTGCCCGCAGGATCATTCCTGGGTTGAAGGTACGATGATTTTGGGGTTTTATTGTTTATGTTCAATTTTGCACTATTCTTTACTGGTATTAACTATTAAGCTTGGCAGTAAGGCTCTTTTGTTTTTATTTTCTTTTCTGAGTGGTTAGGAGATAGGACACAGCGTTTGCCAATCTGAAGTTTTTGGTTTTCGCAGGTTAAAGGAACGGACTATAGCACACCGGATGGTACTTGTGTCAGGGACTATATTGATGTCACTGATCTAGTTGATGCTCACGTGAAAGCTCTTGAAAAAGCAAGTCCCAAGAATGTAGGAATATACAATGTCGGCACTGGCAAAGGTATGGGGAAATGAATTTGATTCTTTTGATAAGAGGCAACTTTCCATTTTCTTGTTTTAGTATTTGTCGAAAATTTAGAGAGCTGATTTTGCTTTGGTGGCATCCCTTGGGAAGCGAACTCTGGGAAAGTAGAAAATTTGTTTTTGTTCTTTCAAACTGCTTTATTTCGACAAATAAAATTTTATGAGTACCTTTTATCAGTGATAAAAACCTTCATGCAATGAGAAATATTATTGATAAAATAGGATATATGTGGATTGACAGAATTTCAAGTCACTTTCTTGAGAAGGTAGAAGATAAAAACACATGTAACTGTTTGTGAGAATGAACAGATGAAGAACTTAGATATGCCAGAAATTCATCTGTCTATGCTTTGTGAGAAGGAACATATGTATCCGCTTATGCTTTCACATATCATAGATATGTTGGAATTTATGTAAACAGGTAGATCAGTGAAGGAATTTGTGGATGCTTGCAAGAAGGCAACTGGAGTGGACATCAAAGTTGATTACCTGCCACGAAGGCCTGGTGATTATGCAGAAGTGTATAGTGACCCCACCAAGATCAAGGTCGAGCTAAATTGGACGGCGAAATACACCGATCTTCAAGAGAGCTTGGGTATTGCATGGAGATGGCAAAAGTCGCACCGCAACGGGTATGGAACTTCTAGAATGGCTGCTTGAAGCATCATATACGAGAGTCGATATTAGTAAACTAACACAACCCCTGCCATGAAGTGCTGACTCCACTTGATATTCGATTTGCACCATCACAGAAGTTAGAAGGAAGGGGTTGGGAAGTGAGGGTAGATTTGATACCCTTCGTTTTCTATATATTGGGTTAATTACAGGAAGAAGCAGCTCATTCTTTGCGTGTATTGTAAACAGAGTTTAAATAAGGAAGCAGGCCCTCCTTACAGTCTACAAGTATTGTCCTACCCTCTCTCTCTCTGTCTCTGTCTCTGTCTCTCTCTCTCTGTCTCTCTCTCTCTCTCTCTCTCTCTCTCACACACACACACACACACACACACACACACACACACACACGGAGCTAAGCTATCATCAAGAATGCTCCTTATTTATATCAAAGAATGATACGATCCATAAAAAAGGTGAGGAGAGGTGACCCCTGTAGCTACCTCTATAAGCATTATCATGAGGGTTATATGTTTGGTATGAATTTTTTTTAAGCTATAATTAATTGCTTGTACGTGTATGAGCCGGTCATAGTTCTACTGGTTTCTCTGAAGTCGGGAAATCTTCTACTGGTTTCTCTGAAGTCGGGAAATCTCTCCACACGAGATAGCAAATGCTCAAGGCACAATTTGTTTAGAGTTTTGCTCATGACATAGCTCGAATATGCTCGCTTGAACATGCATTCAAAGCAAGTTCAAAATGCACATAATTTCTAAAAGCGTTTTGACTTTATAATGACGTATTTTGTACATATCGGTTAGATTGAATTCATTCTATGTTGTTTGAATGTCATATGAATGCGTAATTGAAATTGATTGGATGCATCGATTGAACTTGCTTTGAATGCATGTTCGAGCCATGTCATGAGCAAACACCTCATACCAAATTGTGCCTTGAGCATTTGCTATCTCATGTGGAGAGATTGCCTCACTCCAAGGAAGTGAGTAGGACTATAACCGGCTCATACATGTACATGGGACTAATTATAGCTTAAAAAAATATTTCATACCAGATATATAGCCCTCATGATAATGCCCAGAGACCGATTATCACACTTAAAAGGTGGATTTAACCTCCGAGGTCTTAAAAATTGAATTAGACTGTGAAGTCCCAAAGGTTGCACTAAGCTCTCTGGCTTGAAAGCTGAACTAGACTCTTTTAAGTTTTTGAAGGTGGAACTTGACTCTGAGGTCTTAAAGATAAAGATTAGACTCTGAGGTCTTAAAGATGGAACTAGATTCCAAGGTAGAAAAGGTTGGACTAGACTGTGAGGTCTTAAAGATCGAATTAGACACCGAGGTCTAAAAGATTGAACTAGAGTGTGATGTTTTAAATGTCTTGAGGTCGAAAAACTCGAGCTAAACTAGGAGATTTTAAAGGTTGAACTAGACTCTTAAGGTGTTAAAGGTTGAATTAGACTTTGAGGTCTAGATGGTGGAATTAGACTTTATAGCTTACGTTTGGTAGTCAAGATACAAGTTAGAATAAGATAACATTTAACCTATTCTGTGTTTGATTCATGCCCAAGTTAGGATCAAGTGGGTTATAAAGGAATATTGCCTGGATATGGAAAATGTGAGATAAAATTGGATATGATTTCTTATATTCGTGTTATAAAAGCTATTTTTCTTGAATGGTAAATTTCTTAAATAATAAAACATTTGAATTCTAATATTAAAAACAAAATTCAAACTAACAAAAAAAATCATTTTCATTTTTATTTATTGCTATTTTTATTTATATTTTTTTATTTCTTTATACTCTATAATATATATTTTTTGTGTGTATACATTTAGTATCTATATTATTAAATATTTTAGGTATAATATTTTGGTTTATTATTTGATAAAATTAAGGAAAGATGGAAGGGAATAGAGATAGAAAATAATAAAAATACAAGTAAATAGAAATGAAGTAGAAGAACCTAGATTTTAAATGAACAAATCCAAACTTGAAAAAGATCTTTCTAATTCTCGAGGAATGAGGGGCAATGAAATTGATGAAAAAGCCATACCCTCCTCGTCTCCTTCTCCTCAATATATTTGGTTCACATTGAAATTTCACGAATCCTCTGTAGTTTTTTAGTTTACATCAAAGCTCCACGGAAATGGTGAGAGAGGCGAAGCTTCTTCTTCGTAGCTCTCGTATTCATGTCAAAAGTCCACGAAAGCAACAAGAGAGTCGAAACTCCTTTTTCTTGCGAGGTTCATGTTTAAGTTTCACAAAAGTAGCGAGAGAGTCAAAGCACTATAGTTTTCATAATCGCAAAAGTGAATGATCATATTTTCTCTCTCTTATTAGATTTGGCAGTGAATTACGAGATTTTTACAATCTCTGTGTGTGCATTTTTTGGTTCATTTACACTAATATATTATAAATACCAAATAATGGACATAATAATATATGAAAATATCCGACTTTATTATTGCAATTTACCAAACTGTGGATAGGAGATAGTAAAATCCATAAATTTCATATCCTATCTTATCCAATGCTATTTTGATTAAAAATTAGATGATCAAATGCAGCCTTAGGTCTAAAAGGTCGAGCTAGGTTTTAAAGGTTGAACTAGACTCTAAGGTATGAAAGATTAAACTTGAAAGCCTAAACTCTTAAGCTAGGTCTTAAATATCGAACTAGACTCGGAAGTCTAACAGAGATCGAACTAGACTGTATGTGTTAGCACTTAAAAATTGTTAGGATTGGCTTTCTCCTCTGTAAAATATAGAGCAATTTGGGTTCTGTGTGACTGCATGTCAGCCCCAGGTGTAATTCATGACCCTGCATCGACTTTAACTTGAATGAATGTAGATTGCACGACTATGCGTCAACATTGAATACTATATCATTTTGTGACAGCTTTAAGCTGCATGACCGTGTGTCGATCAGGGCATCTTTGGTCTTTGGAGTGGTTTCCCACTCTACAAACTAGGACCGGAGAGAATCGTCCTAGACTTTGTTTTTCCTTATAGAATCGTGATCTTTTTAGGCTTCATGAGGAGTGAATTCCCCATTTGTGAATGGCTTCCCCCTTAGTAATGAGTTGGAATCCGCCCAATGTGATTATTCTCACAAGATTGGATTCGTCTTGTCTGCTTTGTATGTTGTCAAACTTGTCATTCTCTTTTGTAGCATCATCATCTTTCCCCTTCATTAGTAAAAAAAAGGGGCTCCCGCCAAAAATTAGGTGTCAATTGTTGTCTTTGTACTGGTATTCTCGGATTCAAACGCCAACACAAAGAATGGCAGTGGTAGATACCTAACTTTGACCAAGGTTTTGACCACATTTTGCACAAAAGTCGTGAACCTCATTGGGACTGATTGAAGGGTACAATTGGACCGTGCTGAGAGGGACAATGCCAAATTTGCCCAAGTCGTACGACCGGATGGTTGGATATTGCGACTTTTAACCATGACTTCGGATCACAACAAGATCAGCAAAATTACAATTTTTGTAGATCAAGTGATGAAATCATGTAGATCCGCTCGTAAACTTTCCAATGCTTTGAGAATCATCCCGAACAAAGTTTTGTTGGGGGAGGTATCGTGACGTTTGACCAGGCATTGTGCCGGCGCCCAGTTGGCATCGAGCCATCGCCTGGTCGTGCCCGCAAGTTGTCGGGCCAAGCGTGGCCCATCATAGGCCGAAGCCGAGGCACTCACCGTGCGATCGCTTGTTGGGCCATAGTCGAGCGAGCATATATGCCCGGCCTCATACTTTTCGAGTTGTCGCCTAGTAGCATGGAGGCCTAGCCCAGCATTACAGTTTTTCAAGGTATTTCTAGCACATTTAAAGAGTGTTTCTAGCAATTCCCAGCATCTTTAGTGGCCTTGGGAAGGATTGCCCTTTCGCTTTCAGTTCAGACCCACTTGAAAGTTCTCTTCATTTGCGGCGGATCTCTTGCAGGTGTCCACGCTCCGTCATGCGAGGTAAGCATTCCGATCTTCCGTTCTTAAATAACTAATAAAACTGCACGTTATAGGCGAAGCTCTCTTAAGATTAAATCTCGTTTTAGAAATAGTGGTCGATAATGTTGCTGAAAAATATGCATTTTGATTAGAAGCCCTATCAAATTACTGGCGAAGTCCTGTCCATGAACCGAGGGGATCGGTCCGACAAACTCGAGGGGTGGCGACCTCGAGGACTGTCAATCTATGAACCGAGGTCCAATGTATGTTA
Organism: Syzygium aqueum; assembly: GCA_031216185.1. Lineage (NCBI taxonomy): Eukaryota > Viridiplantae > Streptophyta > Magnoliopsida > Myrtales > Myrtaceae > Syzygium > Syzygium aqueum. The sequence continues at coordinate 15,759,464 of CM062234.1, forward strand.
ATTCTTTCATTATGTGTTTTTAGAATAAAAAATGTTCAAAATTTTGATTCTGATCAAACCGGCTTCATTATTTGGAAAAAAATTACATTCATGAATATTTCTTGCAATGAAGTAAAAAAGTGTATAATCGCATATCTTGAATGTCTTGTATGTTGGATGCTCAGCACGCTGATTGTTGGCCCGTTTTCCATGCTATGGGGGAGGTATGCAATTTCTTAATTTTAGATATACAACGTGAAATTAGCGGTCATTAGCATTTCAACTCTATAAAAGTTAATCAATATGGAAAATTAAATACATGGTCCGCCCTCTGTGCTAGCATATGTTCGTATAACAAAATGTATATCAAATTATATTACTTTTAGTAAATGGAGTACAATCTCTTATTACAATATCAAGTCATCCTTTCTTCTCTCGGATACGATTCTAGGGCATTGATGACTTAATCTCAAGCTAAACATCGCGACTTTGGGATCCTCGGAGCTTTTTGCTCATGAAAAAGCTTTAATCCGCAAAAAAAAAGAAGCAACAGCATCAATTCCACATACTATCATTATGTCTCCATGTCTCAAGCGTGTTGAAATAAATTGAGGAGCATCTTATCTATTGAGAGGAGGAGAGGAGCCATTGACCTTCGTTTTGGAATTTGATTGGTTGATTTAAGCACTTTCATCATAGCTTTAGATTTAAACAGATATCCAATTTGGATATATGTCAATTTTATTTCTAATTTAACTACTTGTTGAATAGCAAACTAACAAATTAGATGTCATGAACCCATTTCTCATCTATTTTTTTTCCCTAAAAGCATCACAATTTCACATTAAGTAGACTTTGAACAAAATTATTTTAGTTTTCAGTGTTTGCTAAACAAATTTGCTTCGAATGACATAAACTCAATTTGAAATAAGTGAAGACCTAAAATAAATTGATTTAAAAGTAAAAACAGAATGAATTGTGAACATGCATCAAATAAGTTGCAATCTTTGTCCTTTTATTGTGATAATTAGATTTTGTCAATATTACGCGAATTTTATACATGTAATAAAACAATTTATCGTAGAAATTATTTTAGTTAAATTTCCAGTGTTAACAACGTACTTATTCAAGTAATTAACACAAGTTATACTTCACATTATGAGTATTGCTCATGTAATAATATATATTTACTTTTTATTTAATTTCAAATTAAATGGATACGTAATATATAAAGATAATTTATCTTTATTTGTCATTTTTCAACTTCAAAATCAATGAGATAAGTTGAAAGAGATAAATTTATGAGAAGGATAATAAAAATTAACATCAAGATATATTAGCTTTATCTATTATTATGTTTGCCGAATCTATTCGAAGTTGGTATCATTTTTAAATTACAATTAAATATGTGTGATGGTAGTTGAGGATAATAAATCGGCTAAACTAATGCAAATTGGTCTAATATGGTTCACGCGGCTTGCTACGTGGCAATCACAAAGATGAAGTTTACTGTCACATGGTGACCACAGAAGCGAACATTCTCTTTAACTCTTAACTTCAACTATATATAATAGATTCTGAAATTTAATCTTCCACTCTCTCTCATTATAAGTTATTCTCTCATCTTTGAGCTCTCACTACTTAACATGTGAACTAAAGGTGAGTTCTCTCCCCTAGCAGGCATGTTAGGATTATCGTGTTTATTTAAGTTCTTATGATTACGATTAATCGTTGTAATGACGAATTCAAAACTTAGATTTGCCCAAGTTAAATCATACTCAATATCGTTTGATTTTCCTAGTTGGTCGTAATGCTTGATTTTCATCGAATAAATCCCATCAAGCTTAGTCATCATAATATATTTCTCGTTATATTGAGTTATCACTATATTTTATGATTGCATTAGTCAAACCCCCTTATTTTGTTGGCCAATACCCTATGACACGAGACTAAGAAGATCGCGTTATAAAGTCATATGACGTCCTAACGATGTCGTAGTCCAATGGCCAAGGACCACAATATTTGATTTGAACATGTGAACTAAGGTCCCATACATGCGACTATATCTCTCATTGATTCTAAAAAAAACCGATTTTCAGAAGTCATTTTCCTCTCCGAAACGGCAGAAAGAAATTAAAATGGGGCATTTCCGTAAAAGTTATTATGCTCGGCTAAAGCCGACACATAGGAAACGGCTTCTCGCAAGGTTCAAACACATGCATTCATATTTCATTTTGCCATGTCATCAGGTACGTATATATCTATGCCATTATGCCACGTAGTCATGAATGTCCACTCCACAAATCATACACGCTCACATCATCATTCTGCCACGTCATCATGCATGTTTGTGCCACATCACTGGTAATCATTAAATGGGCACGAACCCTTAGGTCGGGATTAATTATGAAAAAATTATACAAATAATCCTTGAACTTTTATTCAATATATAATATAGTATTTGAACTTTACCCAAATATGTAATGTGATCCCCGAACTTTTAAAATGTTCAATCTAGTTCTTGAACTTTTGATACATGTTCAATTTAATTTTCGAACTATATGAATATGTTTAATGTTATCTCTGAAATTGATACAAGATGATGCATGCCCCATCATCTTGGATGTCTCACGTTGCCACATCATGAGGCTTATCTTAGCCGCGTTATCAATGCAAGTATGCATCATCATCATATTCTACGTCATATTGCCATGTCTCCCGACGCCACATCATCATGCGTGTCGCATCGTTATGCATATGCTCATGTCACCACATTGCTTTGCCATCGTGCATATACAAGCGACGTATGTATGCTCCCATCACCATTTCCCCACGTCAACATCTTATCACTTTGTCGCGTCATCTATGCCATATGACCATATATGACACACCATCACGTACGCCATGTCATCGTGTTCATTCCACCTCATCATCAGCATGCCGCGACATCGTGTATGCCACATCATCATCCAATGTCACGTCAGATGTCACTCATGCATGCTATGTCATCACCATGACATTGTGCATGTTTATGTATTGTCTCGCCATATCATTTTGCATGTTATTGCTTCATTATTATCATGTCATTACACATGTTCTCATGTCACCAACATGTTACTCCATCACGCTAAGTAAACGATTTTCCTTTATTTTGATTAGTGGAATCCAACAGCAAAAAATCATAATAAACAGTTCTACCGTATGATAGGGGAAAAAAAAGACGGCGACAAGTACAATCGATTGACACAGAAATCGTTTTGATCATTTATATGATAAAATCCTCATTCCACTGTAAATAAAATGCCAGTAAAATACAAAGATATGGCTTATCCAAGATCACCACCCTCAGCCAAAACCAAATGCTCTCTATCGAATGGAGCTTGACCAAATGAGTTAAAAGGGGAAAAAGAACTAGTAAACCATCAACTACTTACTGAAAGCATGAGAGGCCTCAAGCAACCGACTGTACTGCTCTGTCAAAACTCTCTTCCGCAGCCGATACCCGTTTAACAAGTATATGGTCTGGATGGGAGAGTTTCAACTGGCTGCAGGTAAAGGTAACCCGAAGAAGTTATAGCCAAAATACCACAGATTTAGCATGGTCAAACAACAATAAGTTCTGGAATGGACGAATTTAAATCAGTCAACTAATCTAGAATCTTAAAAAACGCAGAGGAGGCAGAACATCTGAAGAAAAAAAAAACGTTACTTTTGTTCCATTGGTAAAAGCAATTGGAAGGATAAATTCAAATAAAATCCCCAACCAGCTAAATGCAATATCGTGCACATCCATAGAAATCCCGTACCCTGAGCAGACTGACAATGCATGATATGGCAGAATTTATGAAGGTATGCTTTGCGAGCACAACAAAGTTCCCGAATGCCAAAACTGAAATAGCAGCTAATGTGTACCAACAACCTCCTCTCAATAATTTGGAAAGAAATAATACAAATGGCAGGCAGTGCCGAGCGTGAGCTGAAATAAGATCTCACTATCCATTAGTTACTGTTCATCGACAAGGGGACTTTCATGTGACACTTCATCAGTCAGTTCCCTCAAATCCATAACTCGAAAATCCGTCAACATCTCTTATTTGGCCAACACTATAGTCATTAATTACCCTGCCATTACTTCCACATAAAAGACAAAAAGGCCACCAGCACTATCAGAGATTTTCATTTATGGGGCCGCATGAAGTATAATGGTTTGAGTTAAGACCCTAAATCCTAATGCCACTCTTCAATCAAGTATATCCAGAACGAAACTACCATAAGTGCAGCACCCAGTCCAAGACCCGCACTAAAACACATCCAACCAGGATCAGCAAGAGTAAACTGATGCTTAAAAAATTTCTGTCAAATGCTGCTCCTCAACCACAGTTACACAGACTGAAGGTCTTCCTTTGCCATGCTTTTGACCAATTACACCGTATCAAGAAGAATTAAAGGTAATAAAGTATCCAATTTTGATTAGTAAGAGATGCATCACAACCAACTTCCAAATCCTAATAGTCTGGTTCCAGATGAATAAAGAAAAGGAAGACTCAAACTATAAGTGCACACTCATTCAGAAAAGAGGCAATTCCTCCAGACCCTCCATCTAGAAAAGGGTGAGACAGGCAGTCAATCACCCACTTAAACGATGCTCAAATCAGAAGAAGCAGTTTATTCAGCAAGTACAAAAAGAACTCACGCAAAGAAATGAAGATGGCATAGACAGATTATCATCTGCTTCACATTCGTTTTGAGAAACTATTTCCTTTGAGAATCTTTAACTTATTTAACTTCAATTTTGTGAAGTTTAACATTATCTTATAGACAGTCACCTTACTGTCTTTCTATAAGTCCAGTTTCATCAGACAAGCAGAGTACAAAAAAGCAAAAATTTATATCATCATAACCCAGTAAGAGGTTAAGTCACTTTGCTTGGATCTATAAGTAACTTGAGAGCATAATTTAGGAAGATGATAGCTGAGATGCTGTCCTCACAGGCTTAAATGAGCGGATTTATATACACCCCAACAGCGTGGAAAATGAAAATTCTGGATTTGTATCTTAAGTTTCTATAAAAGATAATGTAATATTACCTGAGATAACGGGAAGCAGGTTTACCAACGTGAAGACTGCAGACAACCAGATTCGCCAAAGTCTCTGGATCCTTTGCATCCTATATCACAACAAACGGCTAGCCCTTCTTATTCACTTTTTAAATAAAGCATCATTGCATATTATCCAATGAAATAGGGAACAGAAGTTCCACATTTGGTAAGATAATGAGATTTGCCTTCGAATATGACCAAACAGATTAACCCACAGTTGTTCTCAATGATGTAGTTTTACCAATCCACCTGTAAAGATTTTCAGGTTGCAGGCCTATGAACCTTTGACCTTGCATTCCCATCCCCAACCCCTTTGCCACCAGGCTTAGTGCCTAATAACCGTTTTTGCTCCCTAACTTAATAATGCACAACCCTGCCCTAAAGTGGAAAGAAGTTAGTTGATGTTTGTTTATTTTAAATGGCATAGTGTTTCAGATGCTTCTGTCGGTAGTTAGAAATAACCTTTACTATTTCCTTTGAGTGAAAATGGAAGTACATGGTCTATCAATATGAGTATAAATTGTCGAGTTATCAATTTAAAAGATAAACATATGTTTTCCATCTACTTAACAAAATAGAAAGTAGATCCTCAGGAGCTATATAACTTACCTTATTCAAAGCTTCAAGCAACAAGGTCTCAGCTTCCTCAAAATTTCCCATGTGCATGCAGCAAACAGCCTTCCCATTCAATATCAACCCTGTCATCTGATACTTCTCAGAGAAATCTTGGAAAATGAGATATGCTTCCTGTATCTTGGCACCGCCCTAATTTTGTGGAGAAGTGTCATCACCAACAATTCAAGTGTTTCATTAACCAAAAATGAAAAGGAAAGGAAAAACTAAATACCACAGCCATGTCTAGCCAAGCATTTGCAAGTTGAGTTAGTGAGTGATCCTCATCAATCTGTTGCATGATCCTTAGCTGTTTCTCAGCATAATCAGACCTGTACATCTTAAGAAAGATTTGGACATTCAACGCATGCCTGCAAAAGGACAAGAAGAATTTATGAGCTCGTAAATGCAATTCCAGGAAACTATGTCTTCGCCTCCAACACTAATGGTCATGTGAACCAGCTTGCATGTAAAAGGAATTCTAGACACACAAATCTGGTGTGCAGGTTTTGATGTATCTAGATCAACCCTCCATCAAGTTCAAGTACTGGTAGATATACTTATCACAAGATTAAAGAGAGAATATAGAGAATATCATATGCAAAGTTGGCAGCATCAACTAATAAACGTCCCCAATGATTATCAAATCACACTAGGAAATTCAAATGATGTTAAAGGACATATAAAATCATTCATTTCAGAAAGCAAAAAACACTCAAAATGATGTCAATCAGTCTATTAACATGAGCACATAACCTGATATACTATATCAGAATAGAAGTATGAATTTGTGCTTTCTACCATCTGGTTCTAAGGCGCAAAGCAACCTCCTAAGGCATGTATCCCGCATATCTACTGATGAGAAGATTCAACAGAAACTCCCATTGAGGGCTTAATTTAATCTAGCAGCTTTAGAACAATCTGTGCATAACAGATATAAACACGGATAAAGTAGCAATGAGGCTCGAACTTAATAGAATGCTTATCAACTTCTCCTCTTTGATGGGAAGAATATGCAGTAGAGGACTTCATTAAAGAGATGTCTCAGAGAAATCAAACCCTGAAATAATTCAGAAGATCCTAATATGAGAGTTTTCTAAAAAAGCCGGCCATGTTAACATTGTAGATCAGACAAAGTGGAAGAATTAAAGTCCATTAAACAATGGCATTTTGGACCATATGCAATGTGTGGAACTTGGGATCAATGACAGGTCAGATTTTGGTCTAGACTTCAAAAGCAATTTCAATTGCATCAGATGCTTCCTCCTCAAACTTCAGCGGTAACAGTGTATATTAGAAGCATAATCCAATGATAAGTAGCTGACTGTTCCTTGGGCAATCTTTTAGTTGCTCAAAGTCGTAAAAGAAACCATTCCAAATACTGACAATGTGTCCAAGTGGAGATCTCTGAATCTAATTACTCTAGTAGAGAGGACAACATATAAGACAAACACATAAGCCCCTTGCATACTTTTACTCCTTTTGAAGCATAAAATGCCGCACTCAGTGCGACAAGACTTCATTTGTTATTGTCATGGAACATGAGCTAAAGTTCATATGTAGGACAATAAAAATGTTGAACTTTGCAAACAGGCCTCAATGTGTTCTTTGACATTCCTTTATTAATATCAGGACATCCATCTAAAATACCTAATTGCAGACCAAAATGCTAGGCCAAATACGCTGCCCTTATAATTTGCAGCAAATCTATAAATGTTACGTTCCAAGAATAAAGTGCCTCGGTGGAAACATAGTACCAGATATAAACAGGTTGATAAAACAGAAGGCATGAGATCTCTCGGCCATTTACTATGTGCAAACCAAAAAAATGACTCACACTTTCCCTCCCCGACCCCCTTTTTCCTACTCTCAATATGAAACCTATAACCTTTCTGTTTTCTTTAAGATGGTTTTCCTGTACAAGTTAATTTTGTATTGACTAAACAACATAAATAATTCAAAAGTACAGCGTGTGTCAGCTTTTACAATTCAAACACTAACTCTATGGTGTACACTAGTACAAAATGTCATTTCCCAAGAACTGGTATGTCCAATCAATCAGCAAGTCCATCCAATGAAGTTCATGAAGCACAAATTTCAGATACATTTACTGGATAATATATAGCCCCTGGACAACTCTTCAATTTATACATGGACCAAAGTGTTCTAGCTAAATAAGGGATGCTTCCCACTGAAAACACAAAACCACTGATGCAGTCTTTCTCTTTCTCTTTACCCCTGCTTGAATACAATGACATGTTTGCATCTGACAAACATCTTTAAGATCCTCGAGTGAGATTTCAATGTTATAATCCAGTCATGTTCACTATATGTAATGTGGATCGTTAGTTAATGACAGTACCCCTACAACAAATGCAAATTCGGCCTCTCAACTGTCTAGACGACTGGGATTGCCTTCTCAAGAAAATCCCTCACAAACTTGGCAGGCCAATTTACATGAAAGAGAAGACCGACAGGTCTTAACATTCACGGACAGAGCATGTTGAATCACACAAAAAGGAGTAACCTACTTCATATTTTTGATCCGTTTCCTCACAAAAATTAGTAGTAACAGAGCAAACTTAACTTTAGTAAATGTAAGCATCTTGAGTGATAATTTAAGTCTTCAGAGTATAATAAAACTTACAAATCCATGGTTCCCCCAGTATTTGTGTGCTTAAGGGCTTCATTGTAGTCTTGTTCATGCATGAATATTGTCCCAGCAATCAATCGCAAAGTGGGATTGTTTCCGATAGCAGGATCTGCCAACCAATCTTTTAAACTTGAGATCACCGACTCCTGTTCAATTCATGAAACATAATTTAATGGCCGAATCAGACCTTGATAAATGAAGATCCCATAATTCAAAGAAGAATGCGATATTTCGCAAGTATGAAGAATCCTTTCACCGATAAAACTGAAACAAGAAATTACCACTAGCCCCGGTCATAAACTCATCGAACCTCTACGAATGTCTAAACAAGTCTGCGGATTCCCATACACCACGCACGAGTTTCACACAAAAGTCAGATCCCATGCCCGCGTAGGGAGTTCTAATTGGGGAAACCAAATCAGATCTCGAACTATCGACACGATTGAATTCGCACTTCAGCTCATAGCCCCATCCCAATCCAGCAAAAATCCCAGATCTCCCACAGAACCAACGGAAACCGAGGCAGAGAGAATGCACCTTGTTATCGGGAGAGGAGAGATAGAGCGCGAGCAACTTCACGGCCTGAAGAGGCGTGGCGGCCGACGCATCGATCTCATTGATCACGAGCTGTATCCAAACGCCACACCAAAACCGCCGAACCAAACGGAACGACATCAGAATCTCCAAATCACGGAACGAAAACGAAAACAAAATCAACCGATCTCAAAGGATCGTGCCTGGAAGCTGCCGAGGGCGACGTAAGATCGGAAGACGAGGCAGTCGCGCTCGAGGGACTCGTCGGGGGAGAGAGGCGGGAGCGAGTCGCTGCAGTTGATCGCGGCCTGGTAGGCTCCCAGGTAGAAGTTGTTCCTCATGATGAACAGGTGATCCGGGGTCGTCGCCGCCGCCGCCGCTACCGCCGACGCCATTTCCCGCAAGCTTTCTCGGTGGAGATGCTCGGTGACGCGATGCAGTCGGATCTGCTGCTGCTGCTTCGAGCGCTTCTTGAAGCTCTTCTTGGTCTCGTCAATGGGCGTTCGTAAATCGCTGGGCGTAACTCTCTCTCGGTTGTCGCAACGCCTCGTTTTGAAAGATAAAAGGGACGGGAGGAAGTGGAAGAAGAAGAAGAAGAAGATGAAGATGGGCCATGGGGGATGTGGTTGTTGGGCCAATGGTAGTTGGGCCTGTGGCCCAGTCCAACTAAGGTAAGTAAATTGATTTCTTTTTCCTACTTTAGCAGTCTTTCACTTTGGTGCTCTTCTACCGCACCTGATAAATGAGTGGATTTGGATCGGGTAGGAGCAGGTAAAAACATTAGACCGACCCAAATTGATTTATTTAACTCATACATATCATTTTCATGTAGTGCAATCTTGGCGACCTGTTTGCGACTTGACCTGCACGCAACTCATACCCAACCTAACTCAGGTTATCTGCATTTTTCCTTTTGAGATAATTTTGGTCATATTGATAAAATAGAGTAGCCCATCTGACTTTTTTTGGGCTTTAAAATGGGGCTTGAGGTAACTTGGAACTTCAAATGACTATCTCTCTCTCCCAGTTGGATCGAAGGTCATGGCGACCTTAGATTTGACGCCGCTGTTCACTATGGTCATGGCCTTTTGACCACTCGGAGACCCTTGGCCTTCGTTGATTGAGGGCACGACAAGGATTGTTGACACGGTTGAGGCTCGATGTTTCACCGGTGACGGATGACGGTAGAATTAGCTTCCTTGTTGGTGGACTTGGTGGAGGACGAAGACGAAGAAGAGACGGCATGAAATTTTTGAACCACCTTCGTATTCATATGGGTCAAAATGGGTTCTTTAGAAACCCATTAAGACCGTTGTGATCGAATTTTCACTTGACCCTTTTAATCTTCAAATACCCATATACAACTTAGTCCCTAGAATATGAGTGAAAAAATAGATCCATAATCTTTTAGTATGAGAAAATTCCAAATAAGGACATGAAGTGCCCTCATTTTATCAAATAAGGGTTTAAAGCGAAACTTGTTTCAAACAATGGTCTAAAATGTCCTCATTTTCTTAAATGATGACATGAAGTGGATTTTGTCTCAAACAATGACATGAAATGGTCATAGCAATCTAAAAAAAGGATTTGACTTAGCTGGCTAAAGGGCATTTTCGTTATTTATTTTTTGAATTCTTTTTCATTTTCCTTCCTTTTTTTGTTTTTCTCTTTTCCTTTTCTTTTTCTTTTTCTTTTTTCTTTTTCCTTTTCCCTTCGCCAGCCATTGCTTGGCCTCGTCGATGGCCGGTGGAGGTCACTGAACTCAAGCGAGATGTCGGCGAGGGTTGCCCTAGCTTGTGTTGGGTGGGCAAGGGCGACCTTCGCTAGATTTGGCGAGGGCAACCCTCACCCTTACTAGCCCATGCCGCCTGCATTGGGCGAGGCCTTGCCCAGGTCGTTGGCATTGGGCAGGGCCTCGCTCAGGCTAGGGCAAGAGCCTGTGACCCTCACCTAGACTTAGGAGAAAAAAATTATCATGTCAGTATTGGCCGGCTGGTCGGCTAGCGTCCATGTTAGCGTTGGCCGGAAAAATTAGCCGGATAGATTGAATTGACATAAATACAAAAGGTTTAAGATTTAATTGGCACAAAAAAAAGGTTTAGAACTGTTTTGGTGTTTTCTCCTATTTCATTGGGTTATTATACCTTAGAGTGGCGGCGGGTCACCAGATACTGATGCATGTCAATAATTCCAAGATCAAGAAGACTAATGTAAGTAAATCGATGTCATTTTCCTCCTTTAGCAGTCTTTCACTTTGGTGTTCTTCTACCGCACCCGTTAAATGGGTGGATTGGATTGGGTTTGAGTGGGTCAAAATTAGGTCCGCCACAAATTGACTTATTTAAGCCATACAGATAATTTTCATGTAATTACAATCTTAGCAACCTATTTGCGACTCGATCCGCACGTCACTCGTACCCAACCTAACCAGGGTTAGCCGCATTTTTCTTTTTGAGATTATTTTGGTCATATTCATAAAATAGAGTAGTCCACGTGGCTTTTCTTTGGGCTTTAAAATGGGGCTCGGGACAACTTGGAACTTCAAATGACTATCTCCTCTCTCTCTCCTCGTTGGATCTAAGGTCGTGACCCCAGATTTGACGCGGCTGTTCACCGTGGGTCATGGTCTTGTGACCACTCGGAGCTCCTTTGTCTTCGTCGACAGAGGGCACGATAAGGATTGTCGCCACAATCGAGGCTCGAAGTTTCACCGGTGACGGACGACAAAAAATATCAACTGTATACATATAGTTATTGACAAAGGGTCCAAATGGAAAATCTGTACTTTAATTGATAAAAAATTCAGAGCCCAAACGTACCAGCAATTTAAGAATGGCTAAACCTGAACCATGAAATCAGGAGTACAAGTCAACAACCTTGATATTTGATCTTGAAAAAGGAATATTTTTTTCTTCAGAACACAATAAAACAACAAATGAGCTAGTAGCTGATCGATGAAGCCGACACCAAATCCGAGCAAGCTATGCCCGAGGATGAGCATGGCTATGTTGGCAGCTCCACCGTTAACGGCGGCCCCTGCAAGGATGGTGCAGCCACCAAGAACCATTACGTTTCTCGGACCAAATGCGGCAGTGAGGCGGCTCGCCGAGAGGGACGAGGCCAACCGCGCGACGTAGAGTGAGGACACGAACGACGTCAGGACTTGGCCCTTGTAAACACAGTATACATTGGTCTTGGCCTCGGCAGCCTTCCTCAGTACCGAGGGGAAGAACTTTTTCGAGAACGGATAACCCCTCAACAAATTAATGGCAAATTTGAACCATGTATCTGTTAGTACACTAAGATGTATATCGTTTGTTGCTGAATCTTCATTCCCTTAACGATTGCAGTGAATCTCATAAAAAGAAACAGTCAGAGAAATATTGGCAAACTGCACTTCCTGTGTATATTTATCCACTAACCAGATGTATGTCCCAAAATTGATGTCAAGCCTCGTGCACATGAGTAACTGGTCGGCATAATTATGAATAAATTTACTTGTGCGTTGAACACTAAGGTAAGTTGACTAGTTGGCATTACCTGAATAAATTGAAGAGTTTTAGGGGTGTGCAAACCGGACCGCCCAAATTGTAAACCGCCCAAATCGGATCGGACCAGACCAATCGGTTTGGTCCGGTTTCCGGGAGTGTTGGTCCGATTCCCGGTCCCTAAAAGTGGAACATGTGTTTGGGCGATCCAGTTCCCGGTTCTAAGGGGGAACCGGATCGGACCGGACCGACTATATATACTTTTTTTTTTTTTATTTCTTCAAAAAAAAATAGTAAAATATGAACTAAACCCACGTACAACGCTTTCCCCTTATCTTCACACCATATTTGTTCTTCACTCATCGTCGCTTCTGTCAATATGTTAAGATTTACCACTCTCTCTCGTTGTGATGGGAAAAAAAATAAAAAAGTGATCGGTTCCATTGGATCAGACCTGACCCGAACCGGTCCGGTTCCCAGTTCTCAAATTGGGAACCGGACCGGACCAAGAACCGATCACCCCTACAGAATTTATAACACCTTAGTTTAGAAAAAAAAATGCGAGAAAGCACTTCTCAAACGGGTGAAGTAAGGAAATGTCGAACAATATTCTAGGATGGGCTTAGCCATAACCAATGCGGTGAGGCGGTTGGGAAGACAGAGAGAATCGAAAGAAAAACAGAAAATTTCTTTGTCGGTGCTTCCCGATGATTTCTTCTCTGAGGAGTCCTACTTCTTGTCTCCATACAGACACCGATCAAGTCTATTTTGCATAGGTTGGGAATCTTCAGCTAAGAACTTTGCGTGGCTTTCGGACTCCGGTATGAGTTCGAATCCGTGCTCATCTGCTTCTCACTAGTGTCTGCTGGTTGACTGTGCATGCGCTTGAAATTTTCATTCTCCGTTGCTAATTGTTCTAGGGTCTGGACTAGTCTCAATTTGTATGGATGATTTTGTTTCCGTTCTCATCTACTTCTTCTCACTAGATTGCATGCCGTCTACTGGTCGACTGTGCGCTCGCTTGAGATTTTCATTCTTCGTTGCTAATTGTTCTGCTGGTGTCGCGGAATTTGGGAGTAACAATCTTTCTGTGTATGGTCTGGACAAGTCTCAGTTTGTACAGATAATTTCGTTTCCGTGTTCGTCTGCTTCTTCTCACTAGATTGCATGCCGTGTACTAGTCGACTGTGCACGTGCTTGAAATTTTCATTCCCTATTGCTAATTGTTATGCCAGTGTTGCGGAATTTGGGAGTAACATTCTTTCTATTCTAGGGTCTAGACCAGTCTCAATTTGTATGGATGATGTCGTTTCTATGCTCATATGCTTCTCACTAGATTGCATGCCATCTACTAATCGATTGTGCGCGCACTTGAGATTGTCATTCTCCGTTGCTAATTGTTCTAGGGTTTGGACCAGTCTCAGTTTGAATGGATGATGTCGTTTCCATGCTCGTCTGCTTCTCACTAGATTGCATACCCTCTGCTAGTCGACTGCACGCGCTCTTGAGATTTTCATTCTCCGTTGCTAATTGTTTTGCCAGTGTCGCGAAATTTGTGTGTAACATTCTTTCTGTTCTAGGGTCTGGACCAGTCTCAGTTTGTATGGATGATTTTATTTCTGTGCTCATCTGCTTCTTCTCACTAGATTGCATGCCGTCTGCTAGTTGACTGCGCGCGCTCTTGAGATTTTCATTCCCCGTTGCTAATTGTTCTGCCAGTGTTGTGGAATTTGTGTGTAACATTCTTTCTGTTCTAGGATCTGGACCAATCTCAGTTTGTATAGATGATTTTGTTTCCGTGCTCGTCTGCTTCTTCTCACTAGATTGCATGTCATCTGCTGGTCGGCTGTGCGCGCGTTTGAGATTTGTATTCTCCGTTACTAATTGTTCTGCCAGTGTTGCGGAATTTGGGAGTAACATTCTTTCTATTCTAGGGTCTAGACTAGTCTCAATTTGTATGGATGATGTCGTTTCTGTGCTCGTATGCTTCTCACTAGATTGCATGCTGTCTTCTAGTCGATTGTTCGTGCGCTTGAGATTTTCATTCTCTATTGCTAATTGTTTTGCCAGTGTCACGTAATTTGGGAGTAGCATTCTTTTTGTTCTAGGGTCTGGACCAGTCTCAGTTTGTATAAATGATGTCGTTTTGGTGCTCGTATGCTTCTCACTAGATTGCATGTTGTCTGCTGGTCAACTGTACGCGCTTGAGATTTTCATTCTCCGTTGTTGTTGTAGGGTCTGGACCAGTCTCAGTGTGTATTAATAATTGTGAGGCTAGGCCGGTTTCAAACAGGTTGGCTAACGAGATGGATTCATCTCAGTACGTGAGAGTGGCTGTCAACTTCAGACCTCTGATTAGCTCGGAGCTCCTCATCGGCTGCACTGATTGCATCACTGTTGTTCCAGGAGAGCCTCAGGTGCTGCGCTTGTCCTCATTTATATACATCCAGTTGCGAGGTTCATTAGCGGGGGACATGATTTCTTGGTCCGGATGTGCTTGGTTTCTAATTACTAAAGTGGCATACTTTACATTGATGCAATTAGCGAGTGAAGATCGAGTTATTTTTGGAGTGGCAAGCTTGCTAAACTTCTGCCTTTGCCTGATTATCTGCCAGGTGCAAATTGGGTCACATTCATTCACTTATGACCATGTATATGCGAGTACGGGATCGCCTTCTTCAGCCATCTTCAATGACTGCGTTGCTCCGCTTGTTGATGCACTCTTCAGAGGCTACACTGCCACCGTCCTCGTACATGGCCAGGTTTTTCCTTCTAGATTCGTGTTGTCTCCTTGTGGATACGTATTCAATGTGAATACTGAAATTGAAGTGATGTTATTCTGAAGAGTGGTTCCGGCAAAACATTGTTTTGGTTATGGTATTTCCTAGAATCAACTAGTGACTATGTGCCTATCAACAATGATGTCTCTTGGTTATTTTCTTTCTTGGTCACAACGTGAATATAAATTTTGCCGTGGCAGATTTTCAAAGAAGAAGTTTTTGATCTTCTCGATCAAAACTCGTTTACTCTTCGTAAAGGTGGAAGGGTGCGTGCAGCAGAGGCAGTGGGACCTGCAAGAGTTCCATTACAAATTAAAGAAACAGTGCATGGTGGGATAATCCTTCCTGGATTGACTGAAGCAGAAGTTAAGACGAACGAAGAGATTGCGTTTTATCTATCTCGGAGTTGCTTGTCTCGTGCTACTGGGAGTACCAACATGAATAGTCGGTCTAGGTAATATGTTTATATTCTTAATACTTTTATTGATTTCTTGGAACTTACCATACATGAGTTCGTGTATATGAAACATATCTCTTCCTTAAGCTCTAGTAGTATAATATGGTCGAAGCTCAAGGGAAGAACAACAGAAGTGTCAAAAATTATGTACGGAGCTCACTTTAATGCCAAAAGTTCCATTTGGATTATGGGTGATCGGTTCCCGGTCCGGTCCGGTCCAATCCAAGAACCGGGAACCGGACCGAAAGGACCGGTTCCCAATTTTTGGGACCGTGGACCGGACTGACTAGTCTTGGAACCGAGGACCGGACCGGACCGACCGGTCCGGTCCGGTCTGGTTCAAATGAATCAAATACTTGTAAAAAAAAATATATGTCCCATGTGGGCTTTCAAAAATATACATCCCCTAATTTAAACACGTGTTATTAGAGAGGCAAAAAAAAGAGTAGAACCCCATATCAACAAAAGTTCAATACACACTTCTGCCATTGTTCAATACTATCCATTGGAAGTCAAAAATTACATTTATTTAAGTGTTGAAGTTCAACACTCAATCTGGCCATAGATGAAGTGCCGCGGTAAATTATAGTTTCCGGAACAAACTTTACCTGTAGGTGGCAACCTATGTCATCCTTAATTGCCATGAAATTCCCGTCCAAGATAGATAATGGCTTCCTTGCATCATAAATGCCATTAATTTATCAAGCCTCCCCTGCACCATCTAATGGTAGTGCACTGCACACCAAGCAAGAACCATACGTTGAAGGTGCAAAAACAACCATTTCAATGACTTAAGCTCATGTTCTAGTAGATTGCCCTACCTTCCTCCAACCTCTTTGTGGAAGCAGCAGCTTGTGTCGGATGCTTCTTCGAGGTTTTCTTCACTTTCATGTTCTAGTGAGTCCATTATTGGATTCATAGCATCATTGGATTGATCCACTTCCATTGACATGTAAATAGATCGCCTAAATCAAGCAAAACATAGAAATGAGCCATCACACTAGAACAACCATCAAATTCAGCCACCAAATTCAGCAAATTGAGTGAGAAAAACTTACTGATTATAGGAAATCGGGAAAGAGCTGTTCGTTTGAGATTGAGGGTCAAGTGAGGTAATGATGAATCTCGTGAAATATACAAGATTTGTGCCTCGCTTTGTGATTGACAGACAATCTAAGAAGCTTGATATTTTGTTAGCCTACTTGAACAAACTCATCCAAAAAGAATTTCCCTGAAAATCGCATGTGGTTCAGACTCTTGAACGCATTAAAAGAGATGACCAAACTATGCATAAATCATCAGGAGCCCCCCACTGCACAAATTAATTCCACGACAAATCAAGTCAGCTAGAAAGAAAGGTACAACACTAGAGAGAGAGAGAGAGAGAGAGAGAGAGAGCTCACCGACGTAATCTTCTAGGTTTAACGTCAAGTAAAAGCCCTTGAAGGCCTTCAAAAATCCATCATCTTCCATCGTAGTCTCTTCACCTCCAACTTGTTCTCCATCAAGTAATCTGCCAAAAAGCACAACAATTTGAAGACGATCATTTATACTTTGGAGGGACATAGAAATAACAAAAATGGAAGCTCACGTGTGACTACATCATCATAGTGAATTTGGCGGAACTTTGAGGCGAGGCTGCGAGGTGTGAGGAGAGGCCGTGAGGTGTGAGGCGAGGCCGCGAGGCATGAGGCGAGGCCGCGAGGCGGAAAGGGAGACCTAAGGCGAGGCCGTGAGAGGACGTCGAGCAAGGCGAGAGGCGAGGCTGCAAGAGGAAAAGGCAATCGACGTCGAGCGACTCGCTCAGAGCAAGGTGTGAGGTAAGGCCGCGAGGCGTGAGGCGAGGCCGCGAGAGGACGTTGAGCGAGGCGAGAGGCGAGGCTACAAGAGGGAAAGGCGTTCGACGTCGAGCGACTCGCTCAGAGCAAGGCGCGAGGCGAGGCGGCAAAAGGGAAACTGGGAAGGCTTGGACACGGGAAGGCTTGGCTTTGCTCAAGTTACTGTGGTTAGGGTTATCGAGAGGAAGAATTGGGAAAGTAAGTAGAAGGCAGAAAATTGGGAAAGTAAATTAACTGTTTAGAAATTTAAAAAAAATAAAAAAGTCAACCCATTCGCAGCAGCTTGATGGCTCACAAAATTGACAAGTCAGTAATAACAAATAAATTCCTTGAAAAGATAAAAAAATAACTAGCTAATTTTTAAAAAATATGCATAAATGATCGGTCTGGTCTTATCGGTCCGGTCGGTCCGGTTCTCACCATGGAATCGGGAACCGGACCGACCGTCCACCGGTTCCAAAAATGGGAACCGGGGACCGGACCAACACCCCCTAGGCCCGCCCAGAACCGACCGGTCCGGTCCGGTCCGGTCCCGGTCCGGGTGCTTCCCGTTGCACACTCCTAATTTGGATCATTTAAATGCCAAATCGGAAGAAAAATGATCACTTTGGTACCAATGGCAAGAGATTTCGGCCAAATTAATACGTGGCATTTATAATTAAATTTTTAATCTTAGTTGGATTTTTTTTTAAAAATTAATCTACGTGGCATTTCCACATATATATTTTGATTTCTTAAGTACTTTTCTGAATTCTTTTCTTATTTTTCTTCTTGTCTTTTTTTCTTTTCTTTCTTCTCCCTTTAGTCACCGCCAGTGACCAGAGGCCGGCCTCCGGCCGCCTGGCCTCGCCCGGACGAGGCTGCAGCCGCCCGCCATAGGCGAGGCCCGACTGTCCCTCGCCTGGGCGACGGCGGGCAAGCCCCGGCGACGTCGGCCTCGCCTCACATGGGCGAGAGCGAGCCTCGACGAGGGCTCCCCTTGCCAGATCCGGCAAGGCCGGCCGTCGCCTAGGCTACGGTGGCCTCGCAAGACGTCGCCCATGCGAGGTGACGTCGACCTCGCCGGGGCTTGCCCGCCGTCGCCCAGGTGAGGGTCGGCTAGGCGTCGCCTGTGGCGGGCGGCAGCGGCCTCGTCGGGACTAGGCTAGGCAGCTGGTGGCGGCCTCTGGTCACCGGCGGTGACCAAAGGGAGAAGAAAGAAAAGAAAAAAAGAAAAGAAGGAAAAAAGAAAGAAAAGAAAAAAAAAGGAAAAAAGAAAGAAAAGAAAAAAAAGGAAAAAAGAAAAAAAATTATTTAAAATAAAAAATACTAACTATACGTGCTGACTGTATCTCCGGCGAGCCACATCGGCTTCAGAAATTAATAAAAAAATGTCACGTCGGATTTCCGATCAAACTGACCAGAGTTGGCACTTAAGTGATCGTTTTTAAAAATTTTTAGCACTTAAATGATCCAAATGGAACTTTTGGCACTAAAGTGAGCTCCGTACATAATTTTTGGCACTTCTGCTGTTCTTCCCCTGTCGAAGCTCACTATATTTCGAATTGAGATGGACGTAATTGTTTCAGGCCTTGCCTTATAATTGTCATTCCTGCTTTCATCTATGTTTGCAATGTTGTAAATTTTAAAGCTGAAAACATGTCATTTAAAAATATTTCAGTTGATCACATGCTATCTTCACAATCATGATTGAGCAAAAGAAGATGGCTCATTTTCCCGATGACTTCGGTGATGATATTTTGTATGCAAAAACTTCATTTAGTTGACCTTACCGGATGAGAAAGAGCAAAACGAATATTACTCAAATGTCTTCAAACATAGATTCGTGTAATGAATTTGTTCCCAGGAAGAAGTTGTTCCTCATGTTGAATAGGTGATCCGTGGTCGTTGCCGCTGCTACTGTCGACGCCATTTCCCAAAAGCTTTCTCAGGGGAGATCACGGGGACGCGAAGCATTTGGATTTGGTGTGGCTGCTGATGCTTCAAGTGCTTCTTGAAGCTCTTCTTGCTCTCGTCAATGGTTGCTCGCAAATCGCAGGGGGTTCCCCTCTCTCGTTTGTTATTGCAAGGCGTGATTTTGGAGGATAAAAGGGACAGGAGGAAGAGGAAGAGAAGGAAGAAGAAGATGGGGGATGTGGCAGTTGGGCCTATTGGTAGTTGGGCCTGTGGCCCAGTCCAACTTAGATGGGCTTAAGATCATGCGTCACGCATGTTGGTCATACACTATTTCGTTGGGTTATTATACCTTAGAGTGGTGGCGCGTCACAGGAAACCGATACATGGATGCCGGAAAAGCAAATGGTATTAACATGGCGCCCAAGTGACTTAATTGAAATAAAAACGTCATTGATTTGGTTGAGAAATCATCTAAAGGAACCTTGACGGAAAGTAAATGTGTCGCATATATATAACTTTGGGGATTTTTTTATGTAAATATGTCATAGTGGATATAGTTTGGGGTTTTTGATATTATAAACAAATATTTAGGATAAATGTGTTACAGTAAGTAAAATTTGAGATTTTTTGTAGCTTTTTTCCAACAAATAAAGATCAAGAGTCTTTTTAGATCCGTTCATATTTTATTAATTAAGACTAACCAATTAATCAATCCTAGGAATTTCAGTCTTTTTTTAGATCCATTCGTATTCTATTAATAAACCATAACCAATTAATCATTCCTAGGAATTTTAGAATAATCAAAGACTAGAAAGTCTTCTTTTTTTTTTTATCAATTTATCTCAAACTTAGATCTGGTTGCGTGAAGCCTCGGCCAGCGTCGCCCAACACTTGCTGACACCGCAAACCCTCGGCTATTGTTGCTTGACCCTTGGCCGGCATCGTTAGACCTCCTCTGCGAATTCCCAGCGGACGATTTCAAAGTTAAAATAAAACACTAACCAATATGTCGATCCTAGGAATTTAGCAATATTCAAAGACCAAAAGGTCTTTTTTTTCATATCCATTCATATTCTATTAATAAACAATAACCAATTAATCAATCCTAGGAATTTTAGAATCATCAAAGACCAGAAAGTCTTTTTTCATATCAATTCATATTCGAAGTCATTGTGATGCATGCTCCATGAGTAAGCATGTGAAAGGTTCGTTTATTTCTAAGAATTTTGTATCAAGTAATTTTATTTTTTTTTGGTCCGTCGTATCAAGTAACTGTCCTTTGTAAACGTTGCAAGCATACTTTAGGAGGACACAGTCTTTGTGGTAAAAGATACGGTCGTTGTTGATATGGATGATTATTCTCGATTCACTTGAGTGTTATTTTTATCTTATGAGAACGGCAATGGAAATGCAAAAAGAAGGTGTCGAAACCAGATCATCTGTAAATCGATGATGAACCGGCATGCTTTTTCATATCTCAATATAAACCAGAAGCGTTGATGATGCTCTTCTTGCCGATGCTGACTGGTTCATAGCAATGCAAGAATCGGTCGAGGTTGACCAAAAGCAGACAATTGCACCTGCTGGGATGGACATCACAAGCAACGGGGGTTCTTGAAAAGCATAGTGAGATCATATATTCAAGAGAGGATTTTCAACCCTTTTGTTTTTCTACACGATCAAGCGGCCGCAATTATAGGGATCAAAAGGAAATCACCAAGACCGGGTGTTATGGGGGCATTTGTTGGCCCTCAAAATTAAATTATATATGGGGTTAATACCACGAAAAACTCAAAACTACTCGTACATATGTGACAAATTTATCATAAATTAATTTTTTTATCATAAAATCCCAAACTGGTACACCTGCGACGAATTTACCCCAAACTAATTTTTTGATCACAAAAAACCCCAAATTGATACATTTATGACAAATTTACCCTCTGTTAGTTTCTGTTAAATTGGAATACCACGAAAAATCATAAACTGATATACTTGTAAATTGTCACGTGTTATCCGACTCAACAAGTTAACGGTAAATTTGATAGAAATTAATGAATGATGAATTTGTCACAGGTATATCAGTTTAGGGTTTTTAATGCTTAAAAAATTAATTTTGAGTAAATTTATCATAAACGTATCAGTTTAGGATTTTTTGCGATATTAACCATTATATCTATCTCCTCGACCTAAAGAAGAGGCTGCATTTCTAGTTGAGTCAACAGGGATAGAAGGAGACCGATGATTACCAAGGATGACAGCGAGCCACGAGCATACAAAGGGGCACCATACATTGCATACACGTACATACATATTGAGCTCGACGCGGACACATAGAATTAGTTTTCTATTACGTTAGGTAATCATGTATTTAGTTTCGATGACGTAGATAGCGTCCTATCTAGTTGCCGCTAGGCCGTTTGAAAGAGTAGATCTGTGGCTGCTTCGAGAATAAGAAGCGAAACACATGCGACAAACGTACTTGCGAACTCGAACGGCTTAATTTCGGAGTCGAAAACACATGTATCGTTTGTTGTTGCTGTTGCTATTGGGGGTATTGAATTGTTGGTGTGAATTGGTCCCACATGGTTTAAGACAAGGAGAGATTTGAACCTTTGGAGGGGAGGTCGGTGAGCAAAGCGACTCTTTAAGACGCAACATGGGAGTTCATAAATGGGAAAGTGATTTCTCATGACAGCGAAACCACAAGCAAAGAAAACGGCATATGAATGGCCTCGCCATAATAAATATTGAACATTCCGAAATCATGCTTGGACCCTATTATTTAAAATTCTTTTTACGTATCCATCCATATATCTTGGTCCCACCAGAATATTTTTTTTTAAATTTCTTTACGTCCTAAAGTTTGAGGAAGTGTTATCAGGAGCTGTGGGCATTAAAGTCTTCCGAATTTAAGAGTTATGTCTTACGACCGATCGTGCTTCTAAATGCGAAATATGAGGAATGGGGAGTAATTATTTACAAATTTGAGAAGTAATGTTCGGCATAGATAGAATTTACGATGAGGTTCGTCTCTATTTTGGTAACATTGACTATCCATTGAGAACTCACATATTGTGAGAGATTCTTTAAAAAAAAAAATTGAGAGCTATTGTCCTATTTAAAAGGTTATTAAATTGGTCATACTTTGTGGCACGTTTAAAGGGAAAATTGTTAAAAATGTTCTAAACTCATTGCAATTTTGCCAATTCAGCCATAAACCATTTAATTTTACTAATTGAGTCTTAAACCTTTCTATGATTTGCCAGTTGAATTCATCAAGTCAATTTTAGTCGGTAATCGCTAACGAGAATGCTGGTCGTCCTACGTGGCGCGATCGGCGCTGATGTGGATAATTTTTAATAATATTTTAATATTTTTTTCAACTTTTTATTTTTCTTTTTTCTTTTCTTTCTCTTTTTTTTTTCCTTTCTCCTTTAGCCAGTCGTTGAGGCCCAGCAATTAGCTAGAGGTGAGGGCTGGCGAGGTCGTCAGCCTTTGGTGAAGCTTAGTGGCGAGGTTGACCTTGCCAGTCATTGGCCATCGCCAACGTTTGACGACTGGCTAGAGGAGGAAGAACGGAAGGAAAAAAAAGAAAGAAAAGAAAAAAAGGAAAAATAAAATAGTAAAAAAATTCAAAAAAATTATTAAAAATTGTTTACGTCAACGTTGGCTATTCTGCGTGGCACGACCCATGTCAGCGATTTTTTACCAAAATTCGCCGAATGGACTCAATGGCAAAATATGAAATGTTTATGACTCAATTGGTAAATTTGAAAGGCTTATGACTGAATTGGCAAACGTGCGATAGGTTTAGAATGTTTTAAACAATTTTCCCCATATTTAAAACCAAGAACCGTGGCAAAAGAATTTGTTGGACATTGGACTGAGTTGGGTCCGCTACCGATGGGCCGACCTGACCCGATCTGACCCGGTTCATGTAATTCAAATAGTTCCCGTGCAGGGAACGACCATTGGAAGAAAAAACTTCTTTAAAAGTAGCACACGATCTGGATGTGTTCAACTAGAAAGAATGAGATGAAGGTTTTTCTTCTTCTCCTCCGTGCATGGACATAAGAGGGCCGCTAGTGCGAGATAGACATTCACACGTGAAACATCCTCAACAAGATGCCAAAGCAAGTCTCATCAAGTTGGGAAAAGTACCAAAAAAGTTCTAAATCTGTTGCATTTGTACAAATTCGGTCCAAAACTTTTCAATTGGACTAATTTAGTTATAAACATTTCACATTGATACAAATTTAGACCATTCGGTCAATTTAGGTCAGAAATTGCTGATGTGGACGTCGTGGCATGGCCGGTAATGATTTGGATAATTTTTTATAATTTGTTAATAAAATTTTGAATTTTTTATTGATTTTTGCAAATTTTTTTTTCCCTTTTTCCTTTTTTTTCCTTTTCTTCCTTTGGCCCGTGGCCAATACTCGGCTATGGCCGGCGATGGCCACTGGCAAGGGCTCGACCCTTGTCGGCCGTCGCTGTCGCGGCCCTCGCCTATGGTCGGTCACCGGTCATGGCCAAGCACCAACCATAGGCCAAAGAAAAAGAAAAGGAAAGAAAAGGAAAGAAAAAAAAAGAAAGGAAAAAAAAAGAAAAAAGAGAAAAGAGAAACTATTAATGAAAAATTCGAAAATTTATTAAAAAATTATAAAAAAATTATCCACGTTTGCGCCGACTATGCTATGTAGGATGATCGGCGTTCACGTTAGCAATTCCGGTCTAAATTGGCATGATGAACTAAATTGATACCAATTTGAAAAGGTTTAGGACTGAACTAAGCAAATTAGAAGTTTAGGATTGAATTTGGCAATATTCAAAGACCAAAAAGTCTTATGTTTAGATCCATTCATGTTCTATTAATAAACTAATGACCAATTAATCAATTCTAGGAATTTTAGAAGCATCAGAGACCATAAGTTTTTTTTTCAGATCAATTCATATTCGAAGTCATTGTGATGCATGCTCTATGGGTAAGCATGCGAAAGGTTCGTATATTTCTAAGAATTTTGTATCAAGAAATTGTCCTTTGAAAAAGTTGCATGCAAACTTTAGGACATAGAGTCCTTGTGGTAAAAGACACGGTCTTGTTGATATGGATGGTTGTTCTTGATTCACATAGGTGTTATTTTTATCTTACGAGAACATCAATGGAAATGCAAAAAGAAGGTGTCGAAACCAGATCATCTGTAAATCGGTGACGAACCAGTATGCTTTTTCATTTCTCAAAAAACCAAAAGCGTTGATGATGCTCTTCTTGCCAATGCTGAGCGGTTCATAGCAATGCAAGAATCGGTCGAGGTTGACCAAAAGTAGAGATGCACCTGCTGGGATGGACATCACAAGCAACGAGGGTTCTTGAAAAGCATAGTGAGATCATACATTCAAGCCGGTAATTATAGGGATCAAAAGGAAATCACCAAGACCGGGTGTTATGGGGGCATTTGTTGGCCCTCGAAATTCAATTATATTTAGGGTTAATGCCGTGAAAAACTCCAAACAAGTACATCTGTGACAAATTTACTATAAACTAATTTTTTGATCACCAAAAACCCCAAACTGATACACCTGTGATAAATTTACCCCAAACTAATTTTTTGACCACAAAAAATCTCAAATTAATACATTTGTGATAAATTTACTCTCCTTTAGTTCCAGTTAAATTAGATTAATACCACGAAAAATCATAAGCTGGTATACCCGCAAGCTACCACTTGCCATCCAACTCAATAAGTTGACGGTAAAATTTAATAGAAACTAATGGTGATAAATTTGTTACAGGTATATCAATTTAGGATTTTTTATTGTTAAAAAATTAATTTGGGATAATTTGTTACAGATGTATCAGTTTAGGGTTTTTCATTATATTAACCCTTATGTCTATTATCTCGACCTAAAGAAGAGGCTTCATTTCAAGCTAAGTCAATAGGGATAGAAGGAGACCGATGATTGCCAAGGATGACATTGAGCCACAAGCACACAAAGGGGTACCGTACATTGCATACATGTATGCACAAATCGAGCTTTGACACGGACACGCAGAATCAGTTTTCTATTATGTTAGATAATCATGTATTCAGTTTCGGCAACGTAGATAGTGTCCTATCCAGCTACCGTTAGGCCCTTCGAAAGAGAAGTTCCATGGCTGCTTTGAGAATAAGAAGCAAAACACGTGCGACAAACATATGTACGAACTCGAACGGCATGATTTTCGGAGTCGAAAACACATGTATCGTTTGCTATTGCTGTTGCTGTTGGCAGTGTGGGTGTGAAGGGTACGAACGGAGAGGTCCACACTAAGACAAGGAGAGATTTGAACCTTTGGGGGGGAGGTCGCAAGCAAAGTGACTCTTCATACACAACTCGTTATTGGAATTATGGGATAAATTGATGGGTGAATGAATGAGAAGTTGATACTTAAAGAACACCCTTGAGTTGAAAGTGAGAAGTGAAAAAACACTAGTCCCACATTGGAAAGGAAAGAAGGCTATGGAGTGCTTTATATACAGTTACACTCTTTTGAAGTGGTAACTATCATAGCACAAATACTATGCCTCGCGCACAGGCGCAGGGGGGTTCAAATCCGACGTTCGACGAGCTGAAACTTGAGCGCGAGTGCACGTCCTGTGTACACGATTGTAGGACCGAACAATGGGCCTTGCAACGAGCCCACAAACTGTTACAAATTTGTAACGTATGATTAATAGGGCTTTAAACTGTGCTGTTACGGAATTAATTTTATAATGGCAGATTTAATCAGCCGTTATGCGTTGATTTTGTAACGATAGATTTAATCGGCCGTTATGCGTATTGATTTTGTAACGATGCGTATTGATTTTGTAACGACAGATTTAATCGGCCGTTATTCTCGACGCGTACTGATTTTGTAAGCCGTTATTATTCCTGAAATACTCTCCCCTCTGTTCTATTTATCGAAATCACTCTTCCTCTGTTTTAAGATATTCTCTGCGTTTGCATTATTTTTGATAGTGTTCGTTCCCGAAATTTGCTCAAGTTCGCCGGAAGCTTTGAAGAACTGATTACTTCTTAGCCGTCCGCCGTTGTATCCTGGGAGACAGGCGTTCACGAAACCTCAGACTCGTGCTAGAGGGAACGAATCTATTTTAAGGAAACTGTGTCAAACACAGGCCTCTGTATTCATTTGTATTGATTCCACCTTTATTATTGTAATTTCGTTTTCTTTACAATTATGTATTGTTTGTAATTTTTATACTGATGCCAATTTGAATTGTATACTCAACACTCTTAAAACAGATTCGACCTTTTATACATTCAAATGGCCACTGGAAAAGAAGTTGTGGATGTTGATGCTGGAAACGATGGTGTCGATGTGGCTGCTAACAACATCACCAAAAACTCTGCCTATGCTTCAGCTGTCCAACTGCCTAGCTCATCCTCTGTCCATCCTACGGTTTCTGTCCACCATGGTGAGAAACCTGAAAAGTTCGACGGATTGAACTTTAAAAAGTGGTAGCAAAAGATGCTGTTTTATTTAACAACTTTGAATCTTGAGAGATTCTTGACTGAGGAAGCTCCTAAGTTATCTGAGGGAGAAACAGATAAGTAAGCCTTCAACGTTGTTGAAGCCTGGAAGCACTCTGACTTCCTGTGCAGGAACTATGTCATGAATGGTTTATATGACTCGTTGTACAATGTCTATTGTGCAAAAAGAACGGCAAAGGAGTTATAGGAAGCCTTGGACCGAAAATATAAAACAGAGGATGCCAGAGCAAAGAAATTTGTTGTCGGTCGATTCCTTGATTATAAAATGGTGGATTTTAAGACTGTGATCAGTCAAGTGCAAGAAATTCAAGTGATCTTGCATGAAATCCAAGCTGAAGGAATGAACTTGAGTGAAACCTTCCAAGTGGCTGCTATTATTGAAAAGCTACCTCCTGGGTGGAAGGATTTCAAGAACTATCTCAAGCACAAGCGAAAGAAAATGAACCTGGAAGAGCTGATTGTTAGACTTCGAATCGAAGAAGACAATAGAAGATCTGAACGCAAGGGGTTCAATCCTACTACGGCTAAGGCAAATGTTGTCGAGCTTAGACAAGGCCAAAAGAACAAGAAGATTACAAAGCCAAAGTTGGGACCAAAATGAGGAGTTTCCAAGAATAAGTTTCAAGGAAAATGCTTCAACTGTGGCAAGATGGGCCATAGATCTGTGGATTGCAGACTTCCGAAGAAGAAGAATTATGAGACAAATATGGTGAATGGCATCGCTCAAGACGTGTCAAACATAAACCTTTCTGCAATGGTTTCTGAAGTAAACCTAGTTGGGTCCAATCCGAAGGAATGGTGGATTGACACTAGTGCCACTAGGCACATATGCTCTAACAAGGACCTGTTCACAAATCTTGAACCAATTAATGAGGAAAAGGTTTTTATGGAAAACTTTGTCTCTTCTGCTGTCGAAGGCCAAGGGAAGGTATTGCTGAAGATGACTTCTGGAAAAGAGCTGACTCTAAACAATGTCCTATATGTGCCAGAAATTCGAAAGAACCTGGTTTCTGGGTCTCTGTTGAACAAACATGGATTTCGTATGGTGTTTGAGTAAGATAAAGTTATTTTGTCTAAATCCGGAATGTATGTGGGGAAGGGATATGTAACTGATGGGCTTTTTAAGCTCAATGTAATGACAATTATCAATAAAGATAATAAGTCTTCCGTTTATTTTCTTGAGTCTTCCAATTTATGGCATGGAGACTAGGACATGTTAATTATGATACATTGCGTAGATTAATTAACTTGGAACATATACCTTCATTCCAAATTGATTCAAAACATAAATGTGAAATTTGTGTCGAGGCAAAATTAACGAGATCATCATTTCAAACAATTGAAAGAAACACCGAACCCCTTGAATTAATTCATAGTGATGTCTGCGATTTGAAATTCATTCAAACGAGAGGTGGTAATAAATATTTTATTACTTTTATCGATGATAACACCAAATATTATTATATGTATTTGCTTAAAAGCAAAGATGAAGCCTTAGAGAAATTTGTTCTCTATAAGAATGAAGTTGAAAATCAACTCAATAAGAAAATTAAAAGATTAAGAAGTGATAGAGGTGGCGAGTATGAAGTACCAATTGGTGAATTCTGTGCACAACACGGAGTTATACATGAAGTAACTGCGCCTTACTCTCCTCAATCAAATGGTGTTGTAGAACGTAAAAATCGCACATTGAAAGAAATGATGAACGCGATATTACTAAATTTAGGTTTGCCTCAAAATATGTGGGGAGAAGCTATTTTATCAAGCAATTACCTTTTAAATAAGACACCTCGAAAGAAGGAGGATAAAACCCCTTATGAGTTATGGAAAAGTAGGAGACCATCCTACAAACACTTACGAGTGTGGGGTTGTCTTGCAAAAGTGGCGGTTCCAACACCCAAGAAGACAAAGATAGGTCCTAAAACGGTGGACTGTATCTTTATAGGCTATGCACATAACAGTGATGCATATCGATTTCTTGTACATGAATATAAAATTCCAGATATACACAAGAATACGATCATGGAATCTAGGAATGCATCATTCTTTGAAAATGTATTTCCTTATAAATCCAATGATGGATCAAGTTCATCTAAACGAAAGAATGAAACTATGAATGAAGAAAGTCATGATTCGACTCATGAAATTCATGATTCAGATCATGAATTAGAACCGAGACATAACAAAAGGGCAAGAGTGGAAAAATCCTTTGGAAATGATTTTCTAACTTATTTGTTAGAAAAGGAACCATTAAATTATGCAGAAACTATAAATTCTTCTGAGGGACCTCTATGGAAAGAAGCAATAAAAAGTGAAGTTGATTCTATTTTGCAGAATCATACTTGGGAGCTAATGAATCTTCCTCATGGTTGTAAGCCTTTAAAGTCCAAATGGGTTTTTAATAGGAAAATGAAAGCAGATGGCTCCATTGATAAGTATAAAGCCAAACTTGTGATCAAAGGATACAAACAACAAGAAGGCTTAGATTACTTTGATACTTATTCTCCTGTGACGAGAATAACCTCTATTAGGATGATAATTGCAATTGCAGCATTGCGAAATCTAGAAGTACATCAAATGGATGTAAAAACAGCTTTCCTAAATGGTAATTTGGATGAAGAAATCTACATGGAACAACCTGAGGGTTTATGGTTCCAAAATAAGAAAAGAAAGTCTGTAAATTGGTGAAATCATTGTATGGCCTAAAACAAGCATCAAAGCAGTGGCATGAAAAGTTTGATAATGCAATGATTATCAATGGTTATAAGATCAATGAATGTGATAAATGTGTCTACATTAAAGAGACAACAAATGGCTATGTCATTTTGTGTCTTTACGTAGATGACATACTAATTGTCGGTAGTGATGATAAAATGATCAAATCTATCAAGTCTATGTTGAATTCAAGATTTGACATGAAAGATATGAGACCTACTGATATGATTTTAGGAATTAAAATCACAAGAACGTTAGAAGGTCTTATTTTAAACCAGTCACACTATGTGGACAAGATTCTTAAAAAATTCAACATGAATGATTCTGGTATTGCTAGAACACCATTAGACAATAGTCTTTATCTATCCAAGAATAGAGGAGAGGGTATTTCTCAAGTAGAGTACTCTAGAGTTGTTGGAAGTCTAATGTACTTAATGAGTTGTACTGACCAGACATTGCCCATACGGTTAGTAAATTGAGTAGACATACGAGTAATCCGAGTTCTGACCATTGGAAAGCAATAGTGAGAGTATTCAGGTACTTACGATATATTCGGAATTATGACCTACATTATACCAGATACCCAGCTATTCTAGAAAGATATAGTGATGCGAATTGGATATCTGATATAAAAGACTCAAAATCTACTAGTGGATATGTATTCACACTAGCAGGAGCAGCCGTATCTTGGAAATCCCGTAAACAAACTGTTATAGCCAGATCCACAATGAAATCTGAATTTATAGCTTTAGATAAATATGGTGAAGAGGCTGAATGGCTACGCCATTTCTTAGAGGATATTCCAAAATGGCAAAAACCTGTGCCACCAATAAGTATACATTGTGATAGTCAATCTGCGATTAGAAGAGCACAGAGTAATATGTATAATGGTAAGTCTAGACATATACGTCGTAGACATAATACCATTAGACAACTACTCTCAATAGGAATTATCTCTATTGACTACGTAAAGTCAAGGGATAATATTGCGGATCCGCTAACCAAAGGATTAAACAGAGAGTTAATTGAGAAATCGACAAGAGGAATGGGACTGAAGCCCATGAAAGAATAAGTTGGTATAAAGGAAATCCAATCTAGTTGACTGGAGATCCCAAGATATAGGTTCAAAGGGACAACCTACTTATATAAACTTAGTGATGTTACTGTGGGGGTTATCCCTAAAACCATTCCTATATAAAATATCAGTGATATTGTAAAAGAAAAGGATAGCGATTTTTCTTTAATGATTCTTAAGTGGAGTAAACAAATTACTCATAAATTAAGTAATCACCTATGTGAGAGAAAAGTGGGGCCACTTCAAAGGAGAATTATTTAAGGGCTAAATTCTTTAGAAACTCTTACAGAACCATGTTGGTGTTCATGGCCAAAACAAACATAACTATGAGAACTGAACAACCGTTTAGATGATTCCTGTGTGAAGTGTGTGATTCATTTACATAAGAAAGCTGGATAGTTCAAGGACATCATGTCTACTGGACAACTAGTAAAGTAAATATACTTTCACAAGGGAAGGTTCAAAGGGTAACACCTACCTATCCTATGCAGGTTTCAATTGTTGAACACTATCACAGAGTCAAAATTAAAATAATTTTCATTCATGTGGGGGATTGTTGGAATTATGGGATAAATTGATGGATGAATGAATGAGAAATTAATACTCAAAGAACACCCTTAAGTTGGAAGTGGGATTGGAAAAACACTAGTCTCACATTGAAAAGGAAAGAAAGCTATGGAGTGCTTTATATACAGTTATACTCTTTTGAAGTGATAACTATCATAGCACAAATACTATGCCTTGCGCGCAGGCGCAGGGAGGGTACAAATCCGACGCCCGACGAGCTGAAACTTGGGCGCGAGCGTACGTCCTGTGTACACGATTGCAGGACCGAAAAGTGGGCCTCGCAACGAGCCCAATTTTGCTTGCCTTCTAACTTATTTTATTTTTTCAACTCAAACTGTTACAAATTTGTAACGTATGATTAATAGCGCGTTAAACTGTGTTGTTACGGAATTAATTGTATAACGGCAGATTTAATCGGCCGTTGTGCGTATTGATTTTGTAACGATAGATTTAATCGGCCGTTGTGCGTATTGATTTTGTAACGACAGATTTAATCGGCCGTTATTCTCGACGCGTATTGATTTTGTAAGCCGTTATTATTCTTGAAATACTCTCCCCTCTGTTCTATTTATTGAAATCATTCTTACTCTGTTTTAAGATATTCTCTGCATTTGCATTATTTTCGATAGTGTTCGTTCCTGAAATTTGCTCAAGTTCGCTGGAAGCTTTGAAGAACTGATTACTTCTTAGCCGTTTGCCGTTGTATCCTAAGAGACAGACGTTCACGAAACCTCAGACTCGTGCTAGAGGGAACGAATCTGTTTTAAAGAAACTGTGTCAAACACAGGCCTCGGTATTCATTTGTATCGATTCCACCTTTGTTATTGTAATTTCGTTTTCTTTACAATTATGTATTGTTTGTAATTTTTATACTGATGCCAATTTGAATTGTATACTCAACACTCGTTTCCCAG
Source organism: Syzygium aqueum (assembly GCA_031216185.1). Classification (NCBI taxonomy): domain Eukaryota; kingdom Viridiplantae; phylum Streptophyta; class Magnoliopsida; order Myrtales; family Myrtaceae; genus Syzygium; species Syzygium aqueum. Next base: position 15,791,610 of record CM062234.1, read on the forward strand.
AAAATGAGTGATTTGAAAAATATTTTCTAAAAAATGATTACTTATATTGTTTAGAAAAATTAGTTAACGGAAAATGTTTTTATCATTAATAATAATCTATGCCTAACTATTTTCATGAGCGATGAAATTTTTTTTCATTCATTTATTTTTCTAAATGATATAAGCGATCATTTTTTAGAAAATATTTTTCAAATTATTCATTTTCCATAGAATGAACGCATTAAATGACAAAACAATTTCTCATGACAGGGAAACCACGAGCAAAGAAAACGGCGTATGAATGGCCTCACCATAAAATCTTGAACATTCCGAAATCATGCTTGGACCCCATTATTTAAAAAAAAAGGTTTATCGTATTCATCTATATATCTTGGTCCCACCAGAATATTTTTTAGGGTTAACACTACGGAAAACCCCAAATCGGTACACCTGTGACAAATTTACCTCGAACTAATTTTTTAACCACAAAAAATCCTAAACTGATACATCTGTGATAAATTTGCCATTCGTTAGTTTTCATTAAATTTTACTGTCAAATTGCCAATATGGATGGCGCGTGACAGTTGGCGGGTATATCAGTTTGGGGTTTTACCTTCCGTTTGTCATAGGTTTACTAATTTAGTTTTTCATGATATTAATCTAATTTAACGGAAACTAATGAATGGTAAATTTATCATAAATGTACCGGTTTGGGGTAAATTTGTCACAACGGTATCAGGTTAGGGTTTTTGTTGTATTAACCATATATTTTTTTAATTTTCTTTACGTTCTAAAGTTTGAGGAAGGGTAATTAGGAGCTTTGGGCATAAAAGTCTTCTGAATTTGAGAGTTATGCCTTACAACCGATCATGCTTCTAAATACGAAATATGAGGAATGGGGAATAATTATTTACAAATTTGAGAAGTAATGTTCGGTATAGATAGAATTTACGATTAGGTTCATCTCTATGTTGTAACATTGACTATCTATTGAGAACTCACGTATTGCGAGAGATTTTTTTATACAAAAAAATTCAAGAGCCATTGTCCTATTTAAAAGATTATTAAATAGGTCATACTTGTGGCATGTTTAAAGGGAAAATTGTCAAAAAGGTTCTAAACCCATTGCGATTTTGCCAATTCAGTCATAAACCTTTGAATTTTGCCAATTGAGTCTTAAACCCTTTTTATGATTTGCTAATTGAGTTCATTCGGCAAATTTTAGATGGAAATTGCTGACATGGACGCCAGCCGTCCTACATGGCGCGATCGATACTAATGTGGATAATTTTTAATAATATTTTATTCAATTTTTTTTATTTTTATTTTTTTTTCTCTTTTTTTGTTCCTTCTTCTTCCTCTAGCCGGTCGTCGAGGCCCAGCAACTGGCCAAAGGTGAGGGCTGGTGAGGTCGTCATCCTCTAGCGAAGCTTAGTGGTGAGGTCAACCTCGTCGGCCTTTGCCTCTGGCTGGTTGTAGGTCATTGCCAATGCTTGACGACCAGCTAGAGGAGGAGGAAGAACGGAAGAAAAAAAAAGAAAGAAAAGAAAAAGAAAAAAGGAAAAATAATAAATAAATAAATTCAAAAAAATTCAAATATCATTAAAAATGATCAACATCAGCGCCATCTTTCCTACGTGGCACGACCCATTTCAGTAATTTCCTGCAAAAATTAGCCAGATGGACTCAATGACAAAATGTGAAAATGTTTATGACTCAATTACCAAAATTGAGAGATTTAGAATTGAATTAAAAAAAAATGCGATAAATTTAGAATTTTTGTTCTGTTTTCCCACATTTAAAACCAAGCACCTATGGCAAAAGAATTTGTTGGACTTCGGACTAAGTTGGGTCCGCTACTGATGGGCCGACCCGAACCCGGTTCATGTAATTCCAACTAGTTCCCCTGCAGGGAACGGCTATTGGAAGAAAAAACTTACTAATAGCAGCACACGATCTGGATGTGTTCAACTAGAAAGTGCGAGAAAGAAGGTTTTTCTTCTTCTCCTCCATGCATGGACATAAGAGGGACGACAGCGCGAAGTAGACATTCACACGTGAAACACCCCTCAACCAAGATGCCAAAGCAAGTCCCCCATTCAATCATCATCGACGGCAAAAACGCCATTCCGTTCTCTCAATCGGGCCTTCGATCAACGACACGACAATTGCACCGGGGAAACAAGTATCGATCACAGGGACGCAATAGAAGGTACGGTTTCGCTAGCTATGACATCCAACGGAGACCGAGGACTTTGGCCCGATAGGTTGTTTGGGAACTAAAACTACTTACAGGAGATCATATGCTATGCTGCTTGCACAAAATATAGGATAAGAACCTACAGAATTCCATTGTTACACTTAACGAAAAAGGACGATGAAGAGAGAGAGAGAGAGAGAGAGAGAGCTAATTCCTTTCTATTTATGACAAGCCGCAAAAAGTAGCTCTACATTAAATCACAAGTAAACATATACGTGGGGCAGGCAGATCGAGCTTCGGTTGAGAAGTCTTCATTTAAAGAGCTTGTCGGAGCAATGAATGAACGAAATCGCTTCGATCACTGACGCGTGAGGCGGACTGGGAGGCCATTCTGTGGGGCAGGCATCATGTCCCCGACGATCTTCTCCTTCGGATTGACCAGTTCCCATTTGAACCTCCTGACCACGTTGTGAACGAATGCGAGGATCGCCAAGCGTGCGTACTCTTTGCCTGGGACAGAATTTTGGAAGCAAGAAGTCAATTCAAAGAATCTAATCATGTTATAAAGAACAAATGTGGAGTTCTGGAGACTCTGTAAGTGTGAACTCTAATATGAGATGCATATATATAGAGGAAAACGACACAAATGGTTCTTGAACTTTGGCCCAATGTGCAACGTGATCCTGAACTTTCAGTTTGTTTAATATGATTTATAAACTTTAGCCTAAATGTGTAACGTGGTCCCTGAACTTTTGGTATATGTTTAAACTAATCCTTAAATCAATTCAAGAGTATGATGATATCAAACAAAACGTCGATCTCAAGACTTTATAAGTGTGAACTCTAATACGAGATGCAGACATGTGAAGTACAAAATGCTTTTTCTTATTCTTTACCTGGACACATCCGTGGCCCACCTCCAAAGGGGACGAATGTGAATGGAGGGAAAGTGTTGCCATCGTCGTATCTTGATGGGTCGAACTTCTCCGGCTCTGGGAAGTACACTGGGTTTTTGTTTGTTGTGCTAACAGTCCAATAGACCTAACAAAGACAATCCAAGTGATGAAAATCACAATCTTTTAGGAGGTACATACGTGAAGAGTTGGTATGTAATACAGATGTACAGGCTACAGCACAATAATTTAAATTCAATTTTTTACACTAAATATGTTTGTTCATATGGTCTTTCGAACTAATTTTGATGCATTAGGCTCGACCTAGACCTGATCGATGGGCATGTGAGGCTTGATACCGGGCGGAAGTGTCCTTTTCCCAAGGGCATGCCAATGCTAAAACGGATTAATAAATTATCTATACAAATTGACAAGGTTGAGCTACCCAAGGTGGGCAAATTCGGTTTAAGAAGGAACACGCTTGCCCAAACCCACCCATGTTGCCCTTCGGACCGACCAAATCAGGAGCGGGCTCGAACATGCGTCGATCGGGTCAAGTCAGATTAGGTAAGTCACCTATATTGAAATTACGTAATATGGAAGGAATAACTTTCTCACGTCGCTCGATATCAAAGAGGTTTTTGCAAAACGATTCACATACCTTCCATCCCTTTGGGATGGTGTAACCAGCATAGGTGAAATCGGTGAGGGCCTCTCTAAAGGTTCCTTGGAGAGGTGGGGTGAGCCTCATGACTTCGTTCAGCACGTTCCACGAGTACTTCATCTTATTGATGTCGTCCCACTCCAGCAACTCCCCGGATTTCTTCGATGCTGCGACCTCCAATTGCTCTTTACATCAAAGGAGGAAAAAAACCAAAAGAAACACCATGAGACATATCTAATATTTTCAAATTTTAGGGAATTTTGCTATGTAAAGTCCTGGTTACACAACTGTTAAATCTTATCTTTTACAGAACTTAAAGCAAAAAACATGCATTTCGTGTTGCATAGCCTGTGCAAAGTTCAAGCTATGTATCGGATAAGATGCATGGCACACGTGTCTGTTCCGAAGGTTCTTTTTGCGAAGGAATTGACGGGTCGAAGTGCTTACCATCCAGCACCTTCTTGTATATGTCAGGCCTCTCTCCAACATACTTCATGAAGAAGGTCATGGCAGTGGCTACGGTGCTGTAGCCAGCGGTCAAGAGCCCCATGATCTTGTCGGCGATCTCGGCCTCCGGCATGTGTTTCCCGGAGGGATCGCTGGCCACGATCATGTGCGACAGTATGTCTTGCATAGGGGCGCCGCTCGAGATGGCGTCCTTCTTGTCTTTGATCACCGCCCTCAGCTCCTTCCTGATTGCCGCCGCGGCCTTGTTGGCCTTGTGGAAGATGGTGCCCGGGAAGTTGAGGGTCATCGAGTGCAGGCCGAGCGTTATGTCGTCGAAATAGTCCACGAGCCGCGCGATGCGCTCCGGCTCGTCGGTGCCCACGAAAAACCGGCATGCGAGGGTGAGCGTCAATGACTTGGCCAGAGGGTAAGCCCTGACTTCCCTCTTGCCTTCCCACTCGCTTTGCATTTGCTGTTGTGTGATGGTGTCCATCTTCCCCAAGTACCTTACTAGAGCTTCAGGCTTGAGAAACCCGGGCGAGCGGAGGATTTTCTCTTCCTCTTTGCCGGGAGGCGGGGCCGCCTTCTTGTGGGACCGGAAGAGCATTTGCATCGAGTGTGGCCGGAAGGCGGTGAAGTACCTCTGCTCATTGGAGAAGAGGAACTTGTGCCCATTCGGACCGCAGATGACCGCGGTGTCTTCGCCGAGGATTCGGGTCTTGAAGATGTCGGGGGAGTACTTCGCCATCCTGTTGAAGACGAACTTGTCCGGCTTGCCGAACAGGAACTCGATGGTCTCGCCGACGATCGGCCACCCGAAGCTACCCGGCGGGAGGTTCTTCCCCTTGCTCTTGCCGTGTCTCGACGTGAAGGCGATCAGTGCGAGCGTGAGAGTTGCAGCTACCGAAGCAAGGACGGTGAAGAAGGTCTCCATGGTTGGTGTATACTTAGTGAGAGGTTGGGGGTTTCGGGGAAGAAATGGAGATGGGCGAGGAAGGTTAAGAAACTGTGGTTTAATATATAGGAGATGATGATGGTGTAATAATGAGAGAGAGTACTGATCGTCGGCAGAAAAGTTTGGGTGGGAGTATAGTGGAACCGACATTACCACGCGTCGCCTAAGGAATGGAGTGATAGTCCTGCCCCAATATTTTCCAGGCCTACCTTCTTTGAATTGACCTCATTTGCTTCTTTTGTCATTTTCCTCTCTCTCTCTCACTATTTTGATCAAAATATCTTCACAAATTTTTTTTTATCAAATACCATTTACATTTCTATAAAGGATTTTAACCTAAAGATATTTGTATTCATCAAAAGTCCCTTTCTAAAGTTGAATCAAACGAGACTTATGTCTAGCATGCAGGGGCTGGGCAGTACGCATTTGGTATTGCTGAATAACAAAAGCTTGTAGGTGGACATTGAGACCGTGAATAATCAAAGATACAACTTGTAATTAAGACTCATGGGGCACATTACTGAACAATGTATTGTAATCCAATCAACATCTTTTTGAATTTATTTTAGGAATATGTCGATTGTTTATCAAAAATCTAAAAACTTGTTACGTAAGTACAATTGAGTTCTAAAACTTATAAAAAGTGCAATCAAGTCCTAAAACTTATCAAATTAATGCAATCGAGTCCTTTCGTTAACCCCGTCCAACTTGACTGATGGAGAATGCTAATGTGGCTTTTAAAAAAAAATAAATTTCTTTATCATACGTGGTGATGACGTATCTGAAACAAAGTTGTTATAGTCCAAATCTGATTTTTAATATTAATTTTATTTAAATTATTTAAAAAAATAAGCCAATTTTTTTAAAAAGTTAGAACCGACAGTGAGGGCTTTGCCGGGTTCTAACTCTCTTTTTTTATAAATTTTTTTTAATTTAATTAAAATAAAATTTGTATTGAAAATAAAATTTGAACCAAAATGTTTTGTGCTTTAGCCATGTTATCCTCACATAGGAGAGACAAAATAATAAAAAAAAGCCACGTCGGTTTTTTTCGTTAGCCAAGTTGGACGAAGTTAACGAAAAGACTTGATTGCATCAATTTAACAAGTTTTAGAACTTGATTATAGTTTTGATAAGTTTTAGGACTCGATTATACTTTACTTACAAGTTTTGAGATTTTAATGCACATGTTCCTTTATTTTACCTTATTGTCAACTACCGACCAATCCTCTTGGTCGTTTTAAGCCAGCCGGAATATGTGGCCAAATCGTGCGAAATTCAGAGGAGAAGTACATCGCTCACGTGCAAGGTTTTCACTTGCGAGGTATTCGCGTTGACCCGCCAAGATTAATTTACATGGGAGATGCTCTGATTGAAATGCGGAATCTGTTGAATACAAATAAAGACAACATTGCACATTCTAAATGGTCCTGTATACTTTGTTCGAAAATAAAGAAAAAGGAAGGGAAAAAAACTAGAGATAGCTTTACAAATAATAAATGCAAAAATTAAAGCATGACACACATAAAATAGTTATCTTTTTACAGTGACTAGTGTTTTAAGGGTAAAATTCATTGGAAGTCTCATATTTTTCGTGTAGGGTACAATATTCTAATCTCAATCTTTCGAACTGCACGATCAAGTCCAGCGGACTATAGGAGCTTGTGACAGTGGCAATCCAAAATATCTTCAATGGCAGCCTTTATTGAAAATTTGTCCTTTTTAAGAAGTTGGAGACACAATGGGCATAAGAAAATTGATTACATCTCAGGAATGTTTCAAGGTACATTGCGTGAGTTGAGTTTGTGAATCATTGGAAAAATCGTTATGGCTTTTGCTACATTTCGTACGTTGGACTAAGAAAAATCAGTCTGTTTTATTTTCATCTTTTCCCTGCTTTTGTTGAAGTTTCAAAATATAAATGTAATAATTTTGCATTTTCTTGCATGTCTCACTCTTGCTTTCTTAAATTCTTAATGGGGTCAAATTTGTAGACTTGAAAACTTAACGTGGATAAACGTCATATGCTAGGAAATATGTACTACACTGAATAACATCTTAGTCAGTCAAGCTCACCCAAGCATGGGCCGAGCAATCCCGGAAAATAACAGGATGAAGGTCCACTATTCTGCATGGTGCTAGCTCCTTCAATATGTCGACAAATCTCAATCGTTGATACATTGAGAGAGGTCGTTTTACAATCTTTTTCTAAATGGATTGAATATTAAGATTGTTTAGGAACCGAAGTACTGCATAAATATAGGGATTGGATCTCCATCCTACAAAATATGGGATGAAGATCTTTTATCGTAATATTGTGTCGCATGAATATACTAATTATATTTGTTAAAATATGTCTCGAATTTGAGCCAACGAACGAAGCAGACCCAAGATGAATTATAATTGATGTGGACGTTCGAAATATTGAACAAAGAAAGATGGGGATATAAAGTAACGACTTGGGCCCCACTCGCAAGATATTGTCCGCTTTGGACACTAAGTCTTCACGGTTTAGTTTCTCCGAAGGCAGCCGATACTATCCCCAGAAAAGGAAGATATTGTCCACTTTGGACACTAAGTCCTCATGGTTTTGTTTCTTCGAAGGCAACCGATACTATCCCCAGAAAAGGCCTCTTGCAAGTTAAGAGCAATCGATATTATCCCCAGAAAAGGCCTCCTACAAGTTAAGGCTTCTCAAGTCTTTATAAGTTGCCCAAGACTCTCCCTCTCAAGTAATGTGGAACGGGAGAGACGTGCCCCTTCGCCATCCTAGAAGCCTACCAAGAGTCACTCTTTGTCCAGGTCCTCGGACCTCAGTGATCACTTCCCGCTCTCATCGGACCGGATTGTCACGTATAATTTTTCTTTGCTTCTGGAGTCGCCCAATGAAGAAAAGAAAAGGAAAGTTTGGGTCAATAAAAGTAAAAAAAATAAATTAAAGACTAAATCTCCATTTTCGTGATTCACGTCCTGGTCACAGTCAAGAGAGGAGAAGTACAAGTTGGACTTTGGATTCACGGAGTCACACGGATTCCTTTCCCACTTAGAAGTTGGCCTGATCGTCCCTGGGTAAATATATGTATTGTTTTATATCTTCGCTGTTGGCTATTATTTAAGCGCTATTTACAGTGAGTGCTTGGCAATGGGTTACCTTGGTGGATTTGTGTTGAAGCCAATTAATTTTGTGATAAGATTTATTAATTTTTTTGTGAGATTAAGAGATTATTTCATAAAAAATTATGAGGCCAAACACTATGTGTCTTATTGGGTATAAAGGGGAGCTGGGAAATACTAAGAGTGTTTGAATGAAGCGAGTGTGGTTGTAATCTCCATTGTATTACTTGATCTATAGTAGAATTCATTGCTACTCTCCCCGTAGACATATGTCACTAAAATCTAATGTCTAATTTATTTTCTTATTTTGTATATTTATTGACACTTGATTTTTTGCCCATATTTCAAATTTTCCTTAAAATTACATAATTAGGATAAGGAATTTTGGCCATGCTTAGGAATCTCTTTCTAAACCAAAAATAATTTTTCTTAGAATTTTCATGAATTTTTCCTTATTTCATTTTGGCTAAAATGAGTGAAAAATCAAGAAAAATACCAAATGGAATTAAAAAATTTCATAAAAATATAAAAAATATCATTTGTATTATTTTAATTCCAATTTTATCAATGAAGCTTGAATTTTGGAAAATTTCAGTTTTGGATGTGTTTTTCCCAAAATTGGGTAAAATTCATACCCTAATTGAACAAAAAATTCAATTGAGTCATTTTTAGGTCATATTGTCTTCACAACAATTGATTCTGGGGCTTTGAATTGCATATTGGTTGGTCCAAATTCACAATTTAACAAAAGAATTGAAAAACCCCAAAAATTAATTGAAAATTAGGGATTTTAAGACCCAAATTAGTAATCTTATACAATTTGAAATTTTCGATCAATACCCATACTTTCCCTAGGGTTAATAAGATGTGGGTAATTCAATTTTGGCTTCAATTTTTCATAATTAGGTCATTTGGACACTGAATTGAACAAAAACCCGACTGATCCGAATTCAAATTTGGGAAATTTCGAGTCTAATCGTAATAAAAGTTGATACAAATCTCATATCTTGATGTAAAATGTGCGAAGGAATCCAATTTTGGAGCTTAAATTTGAAAAAGCAGGTCAAAATGAGGTTGAATTTGCAAAATTAGACCAACCCGGGTCAACCGGATTGACCCGACCTGACCCGACCTGACCCGAGTTGGCCTTCTTCCTTACCCGAATGGGCAACACGTGGGAAAAAAGGGGGAAAATATCTGTTCAAGGCCGAGTTTTCGCTGACTTACTCCGACCTATCTAGCATGTGATAAACGGATTGGACAGTTGGAGAATCTCTAGCTATCCATCCTTGTTCGTTTTAACTAATTAGGGAGTCGGTTAGGACCAAAAACTGTCACGGAGAAGGCTAGAAAAGAGGTGGGAAAGTCATTATCCAAACATGGAAGGTGCTCGACAAAAATCCTGAAAGAGAGAGAGAGAGAGAGAGAGAGAGAGAGAGAGAGAGAGAGAGAGAGAGAGAAACTTAGACAGAAAGAGAGAGAAGAAGGCTGAGAGGGAAGGGAGTTGAAGTCTCCTAATCAAGTGATCAGCGCTAATCAACTGAATGGCGCCGGCGAATGGATCGTTCATGGAAGACATCCTCTTTGGGCGATTGGTACAAAGCTGACCGCGAAGCCCTGAAAGTGAGCTTCGGCCGATCAATCTAGGACTTTCCTGGCGCAGAAGAGCTCATCAAATTCGAGAGAAAGTGTCAAGGAATCACTCTACGATCGTCGTTTGGCTTGGAATTTCAGAACCAAGGTCCAACGAAGAAGGTCAAGTTGCCTTATGATCAAAGTTTGATAAAACTCTAGAATAGGTGTTTGAGCTCTATCATGTTTGATTACGTGATCTTCTCTGTGATTTTGAGATTATTAATTTTTAAAACAAGTTTATGACCATGTATCATTGTTTCTTGCCTTTTGAATAATTGGAATTGCATTTGACCGAGTCGGTTATCATGAAACCCACACCGGAGCTCCCAAACCTCGCCAGAGAGTCGTCTATGGCCAATGGCCACTCAAGTTAGTAGTTTCTAACCTTGTTTCATGCTTTGATGATTGTTTTAGACGTTAGAAACGGTTAAGGCGATCTGTAGGATAATCAGAATGTTAGAAAAGCTTGTTTAGGTTAGTTCTGAGTTAGGTTTCTGGGCTCGGTTTTCACTGGCTGGTGGCGGTTTGGCGACAAATCGATGAGGTTAGATGGTTAGGGGATGATGGGAGGTTGGTGAAGAGCTTGAAAAGATTGTTAAAAACTTGTTGAAAGGTTGTCGGAATTAAGCTCGAATCGGCGACCTCGAAAATGTTTACATTGGATTCATGCTCACCAACTGTTCGGCGAAATGCCGCAAAGCAGAAGAGGAAAGTGGCGCCATTTTGGCACCATTCCTGCTAGGAATGCCCATACTAGTTCAGGCTTGTTTATCTCAGCTAGACCGGCTTGAACCGGTCCAATTTAATACTGGAGGGAAATAAAAATTCAAATAAAAAAATAAAAATAAAAAATTTAGAAAAATTAGAAATTTCACAGAAAATTAAAAAATCATAAAAAATTAAGAAAATCATCAGAAAGTAAAAAAACGTAAAAAAACGAAAAAAAAAATCATAAAAAATCAGAGAATAAAAAAAATTGGAAAAATCAGAAAAATTATAAATTTTTTTGGAAAATCATAAAAATCTAGGAAATTCAGGAAAAATTGGAAAAAATTCCTAGAAAAATTCATAAAAATCAGAAAATTCCAAAAAATTCATGAAAATTTGAAAAATCCCAAAATTCCCATAAAAATTTTGAAATTTTTTTTAAAAAAAAATTCAAAATTCCAAAAAATTCACAATATGACTCATAAACCCTGTGGCCATCCATTTTGAGTGAAATTTGTATTTTTTTGAAGTTCCTAAGTGATCTTTTTGAGAACTCCTCAGTTTAGGGATTAAAAACGGTTTCAACCCTAAAACAACACAATCCAATGAATATCGGCCATTAGGGCTTTACCAGGCATTGAATGTTCCGGATTCATTTCATTTTAGAGACAATTTAGGATTGCTTTGATTGATTGAAAATTATTGCACATTTATAGAATGATTGATTGATTTCTCTCAATTAGAATGGTTAGAATTAGTGGATGGGCCTCAAAAACTTGCATGACATTTTAAACACTTCATATTGTTTTATGTATTGAAAGGGTGTTAGGGATCTCAATTTGGGATCATTAGTGTAACCAAGTCCTCTTACCCATATAATCTATGGTTTGCGAAAATCGTGGTATTTCTTCCGTACCTTGATTAGGTTTCTAGTAAACCAATAAGGACTAGTGGCGACTTCAAATCAAAACTTAGGTTAAATAGAAAGATAAAAAATTAATACCTATTGTCTTGTGAGGTATGGTATGGGAGAGATCCTCGTTTATCTAGTGATGGGATGTCTGTGAGACGTTTGGGTGAAATATCCGCTTCGGATCTTAGTAGCTCATCCGGGGACAGTTTCCTCATTCGTGATGTCTGTGAGACGTTTGGGCGAAATATCTGTTCTGTATGTTAGTAGCTCATTTGGGAACATTTTCCTCATTCGTGACAAATGAAAGTACCTCCTTAGCATGCGAAAGCGCGGCGCGACACTATTTTATTGTTTTTTTTTTTTTGTAAAGGTAAGAGATTGTATTACTTTTCACAAACACTAATTACAAACTAAAGCCAAAGACATCGAACGACCCAACTAAGACAAATGATGTCCAAGTGGGGTCAAAAATGCCTTAGTCAGTCGAGCTCACCCAAGCGTGGGCTGAGCAATCTCGGAAACTAACAGGATGAAGGTCCACTATTTTGCATGGTGCCAGCTCCTTCAATGTGTCGACAAATCTCAACCATTGATACATTGAGAGAGGTCGTTTTACAATCTTTTTCCAAATAGATTGACTATTAAGATTGTTCAGGAACCGAAGTACTCATAAATATAGGGATTGGATCTCCATCCTGCAAAATATGGGATGAAGATCTTTTATCGTAATATTGTGTTGCATGAATATACTAATTATATTTGTTAAAATATGTCTCGAATTTGAGCCAGCGAACGAAGTAGACCCAAGATGAATTATAATTGATGTGGACGTTCGAAATATTGAGCAAAGAAAGATGGGAATACAATGTAATGACCTGGGTCCCACTCGCAAAATATTATCCGCTTTGGATACTAAGTCCACAAGGTTTTGTTCCTCCAAGGGTAGCCCATATTATTCCTAGAAAAGGCCTCTTGCAAGTTAAGGCTTCCTAAGTTTTTATAAGTTGCCCAGGACTCCTCTCTCAAGCGATATGGGACAGGAGAGACGTGCCCCTTTCGTCATCCTAGAAGCCTGTCAGGAGCCACTCCTTGTCCGGCTTCTCGGACCACGGCGACCACTCTCCGCCCTCATCGGATTGGGTTGTCACTTATAATTTTTCTTTGCTTATGGAGCCGCCCAACGGAGAAAAGAAAAGGAAAGTTTGGGTCAATAAAAGTAAAAAAAAAATTAATGACTAAATCTCCACTTTCGTGATTCGCGTCCCGGTCACAGTCAAGAAAGGAGAAGTACAAGTTGGACTTTGAATTCGCCGAGTCAAACGGATTCCTTTCCAATTAGAAGTTGGCCTGATCGGTACCTGGGTAAATATATGTATTGTTTTTTATCTTCGCCGTTGGCTATTATTTAAGCGCTATTTACAGTGAGTGCTTGGCAATGGGTTACCTTGGTGGATTTGTGTTGAAGCCCATTAATCTTGTGATAAGATTTATTAATATTTTTATGAGATTAAGAGATTATTTCGTGAGAAATTATGAAGCCAAACACTATATGCCTTATTGGGTATGAAGGGGAGCTGGGAAACACTGAGAGTGTTTGAATGACGCGAGTGTAATTGTAATCTTCATTGTATTACTTCATCTATAGTAGAATTCATTGCTACTCTCCCAGTGGACACATGCCACTAAAATCTAATGTCTGATTTATTTTCTTATTTTGTCTATTTGTTGACATCTGATTTTTTGCCCATGTTTCAAATTTTCATAAAAATTGAAAAATTAGGATTAGGAATTTTGGCCATGCTTAGGAACATCTTTCTAAACCAAAAATAATTTTTCTTAGAATTTTCATGAATTTTTCCTTATTTCATTTTGGCTAAAATGAGTGAAAAATCAAGAAAAATACCAAATGGAATTAAAAAATTCCATAAAAATATCAATAGTATCATTAGTCTTATTTTAATTCCAATTTCATCAATGACGCTTCAATTTTGGAAAATTTCAGTTGGGGATGTGTTTTTCCCAAAATTGGGTAAAATTCATACCCTAATTGAACAAAAAATTCAATTGAGTCATTTTTGGTCATTTTTAGGTCATAGTATCTTCACAACAATTGATTCTGGGACCTTAAATTGCATATTGGTTAGTCCAATTTCACAATTTAACAAAATAATTGAAAAACCCCAAAAAGTAATTGAAAATTAGGGATTTTAAGACCCAAATTAGGAATCTTATACAATTTGAAATTTTCGATCAAGACCCATACTTTCCCTAGGCTTAATAAGATGTGGTTAATTCAATTTTGGCTTCAATTTTTCATAATTAGGTCATTTGGACACTGAATTGAACAAAAACCCTATTGATCCGAATTCAAATTTGGGAAATTTCGCGTCTAATTGTAATAAAAGTTGATACAAATCTCATATCTTAATGCAAAATGTGCTAAGGAATCCAATTTTGGGGGTTAAATTTGAAAAATCGAGTCAAAATGAGGTTGAATTTGCAAAATTAGACCAACCCAGGTTGGACAGATCAACCCCACCCGAGTTGGCCTTCTTCCTTGCCCGACCAGGCAACGCATGGGAAAAAGGGGGAAAATATATGTTCAAGGCTGAGTTTTCCCTTACTTACTCCAACCAATCTAGCACGTGATAAACGGATTGGACAGCCGGAGAATCTCCAGCTATCCATCCTTACTCATTTTAACTAATTAGGGAGTCGGTTAGGATCGAAAACCATCACGGAGAAGGCTAGAAAAGAGGCAGGAAAGTCATTATCCAAGCATGGAAGGTGCTCGACAAAAATCCTAAAAGAGAGAGAGAGAGAGAGAGAGAGAGAGAGCGAGAGAGAGAAACTTAGAGAGAAAGAGAGAGAAGAAGGCTAAGAAGGAAGGGAGTTGAAGTCCCCTAATCGAGTGATCAACGTTGATCGACTGAATGGCGCCGACGAATGGATCATTCAAGGAGGACATCCTCTTCAGGTGATCGGTGCAAAGCTGACCGCGAAGCCCTAAAAGTGAGCTTCGGCCGATCAATCTAGGACTTTCTTGGTGCAGAAGAGCTCATCAAATTTGAGAGAAAGTGTCAAGGAATTACTCTATAGTCGTCGTTTGGTTTGGAATTTCAGAATCAAGGTCCAACGGAGAAGGTCAAGTTGCCTTATGATCACAGTTTGATAAAACTCCAGAACAGGTGTTTGAGCTCTATCATGTTTGATTACGTGATCTTTTCTGTGATTTTGAGATTATTAATGTTTAAAACAAGTTTATGATCATGTGTTTCATTGTTTCTTGCCTTTTGAATCATTGGAATTGCATTTGACCATGTCAGTTGTCATGAAACCCACACCGGAGCTCCCAAACCTCGCCAGAGAGTCGTCTATGGCCAATGGCCACTCAAGTTAGTGGTTTCTAACCTTGTGTTCATGCTTTGATGATTGTTTTAAACGTTAGAAACAATTAGGGCGATCTGTAGGATAATTTGAATGTTAGAAAAGCTTGTTTAGGTTAGTTCTGAGTTAGGTTTTTGGGCTCGGTTTTCACCGGCCGGTGGTGCTCCGACGACAAATCGATGAGGTTAGATGGTTAGGGGATGATGGGAGGTTGGTGAAGAGCTTGAAAAGATTGTTAAAAACTCGCCGAAAGGTTGTCGGAATTAAGCTCGAACCGGCAGCCTCGAAAATGTTTACGTTGGATTCATGCTCACCAACTGTTCGGCGAAATGCCGCAAAGAAGAAGAGGAAAACGGCACCATTTTGGCACCATTCTTGCCAGGAATGCCCATACCAGTTTAGGCCGTTTTAACTCAGCCAGACCGGCTTGAACCTGTCCGGTTTAATACTGGTGGGAAATAAAAATTCAAATAAAAAAATAAAAAAAAAATTTAGAAAAATTAGAAATTTCACAGAAAATTAAAAAATCATTAAAAATTTCAGAAAATCATCAAAAAGTAAAACAAATTGTAAGAAAACTTAAAAAAATCGAAAAATAATCATAAAAAATCATAGAGTAAAAAAATTGGAAAAATAAAAAAAATGATAAAAATCCCGGAAATTCAGAAAATTGGAAAAATTCCTAGAAAAATTCATAAAAGTCAGAAAATTCCCAAAAATTCATGAAAATTTGAAAAATCCCAAAATTCCCATAAAAATTTTGAAAAAAAATTTAAAAATATTTTCAAAATTCCAAAAAATTCATAGTATGACTCGTAAATCCCGTGACCATCCATTTTGAGTGAAATTTGTAGTTTTTGAAGTGCCTAAGTGATATTTTTGAGAACTCCTCAGTTTAGGGATTAAAAAGGGTTTCAACCTTAAAAAACCCTAAAACAACACAATCCAATGAATGAACCGGCCATTAGGGCTTTACCAGGCATTGAATGTTTTGGATTCATTTTCATTTTAGAGACAATTTAGGATTGCTTTGATTGATTGAAAATGATTGCGCATTTATTGAATGATTGATTGATTTCTCTCGATTAGAATGGCTAGAATTAGTGTATGGGCCTTGAAAACTTGTGTGACATGTTAGACACTTCATATCGTTTTATGTACTAAAAGGGTGTTGGGGATCTCAATTTGGGATCATTAGTATGACCAAGTCCTCTTACCCATATAGTCTCTAGTTTGCAGAAATCGTGGTATTTCTTACGTACCATGGTTAGGTTTCTAGTCAATCAATAAGGACTAGTGGCAACTCCAAATCAAAACTTAGGTTAAATAGGAAGATAAAAAAATTAATACATGTTGTCTCGTGAGGTATGGTATGGGAGAGATCCTCATTTGTTTAGTGATAGGATGTCTGTGAGACATTCGGGCGAAATATCCGTTCTAGATCTTAGTAGCTCTTTCAGGGACAATTTCCTCATTCGTGATGTCTGTGAGACATTTGGGCGAAATATCCATTTCGGATCTTAGTAGCTCATTTGGGAACATTTTCATCATTCGTGACAAATGAAAGTTCCTCCTTAGCATGCGAAAGCGTGGCGCGACACTATTTTATTGTTTGATCGCTTGTTTATGCAAGAATTGGTATAAAGTTAGGCTTGGCTAAGTTGAAGTGAATCGACGGCGACAGAAAAAGGAAAAGTGAAAATCGACAAATTTGATGGGAAGGATTTTGATTTCTAGAAGATGTAGATTAAGAATTATCTATACTAGAAAAATTTACACTTACCCCTATCTAGGGAGAAGCCAGAGTTGATGAAGTGAGCTGAATGGGAATTTATGGACAAACAAGCATTGGGTGTCGTTGGCTTGTAATGTCACTTTAACATAGAAGACCGCTGCGGTGTCGCGCCGCACTTTTTTTTTTTTGGGACTTTTGGGGTTTGCGTTCTAAGGAGGTATTTCTGTGTAAGGGTCTATCCCAAGCCATATCTCACGTGACAGCAGATGGTAATTTCCTATTTGATCTAAGTTTTCGATTTTGGAGTCGTCACTAGTCATCATTGGTAGGTTGACTAGAAACCTAATCAGTGTATGGGAGAAATATCACGATTCTACAAACCAAAGATTCTGAGTACGAGGACTTGGTTACGCTGATGATTCTAAATTGAGATTCCTAACGCCCTTTCAGTACCTAAGAACGATATGATGTCTAACGTGTTATGCAAGTTTCCGAAGCTTACCCACTACTTCTATCCATTCTAATCGCGGGAAAAATCAATCAAGAATTAAATACGCAATCAATGTCAATCAAACCAAACAATCCTAAATTGTCTCTAAAAATCAAAATGCACCCAAAAAAAAAATCCAAATCCTAATGAAGCCCTAAAGGCTTGTTCATTTTATGATTTGTGTTTTTTTAGGGTTTTTTAGGGATTATAGCCCATGAATTTGAGATTTTCTAAAAATGCCACTTGGGCACTTCAAAAAATTCAAATTTCACTTTCCAAGGTTGGCCACATTAATTTTAAACCGTTATGTGAATTTTTAAAATTTTTGATTTTTTTTCTATTTTTTTGACTTTTTTACGAAAATTGAATTTCTGAGAATTTAATTAACCAAGAATTGACTTTTATGATTTTCTGAAAATTTTTATGAATTTTTGAATTTTCCAATTTTTTTAGATTTTATGAATTTTTTACATTTTTTATTTGTATATTCTGAAATTTTATGAATTTTCTAAAAAAATTTGAATTTTTATGAATTTTCTATTTTTTTTATTTTTTTTTATTTTTTATGAAATTTTATTATTTAGATTTTTATTATTATTATTTTTTATTTTCCCGCTGAGAAACAAACCGGACCAGCTCGGTTCAACCTGGTTCGGCTAAGCCGAACAGGGCGGGGGTGGCGCCGGTCGTCTTCTTCGGCGGATATGGTGCCCAAAACGGCACCGTTTTGATTCGATTTCTTTGGGGCATTTCCTCGAGCACCTGGTGTGCATGGTTCTGTGTTGAATGTTTTCGAGACCGCTAGTTCGGACTTGTCACCGACAACCTTCCGGCAGCTATTTTGCCATTCTGAATGCACCATTGTGATGTCCATGTGTTCTAATTTCAGTCTAGCCTACTCGGAACACCACCAAATGTTCGCCAGTCGGCAAAAACCAAATCTAAAAATGCCAACTCAAAAATAACCTCTCCAACTTTTCTAACATTCACCCCTATTCTGATCGCCATAACAATCTAAGTGATCAAAATGACCATCAAATTGTCAAACAAAGTCAAGGACGACTAACTTGGGCAGCCACGAGACGTACTCCGGTGAGGCTTCGAATGGCTTCGACAAAGGTTTCCATGAACAACCGACTTGGTTTGTGCATATTCAATCAGAAATGCAATCTAACAATATAAAACATGATTAGAACATGTTTTAAACATCTATAATTCCAAAATCATAAGGACACATGCATGATTGAGCTTGATTAAACTCAAACACTTATTCTGGAATTTTACCGAATTGTGAGCAAGATCAGACTTTATTTGCTTCAATGGATATCAAGTCTGAAGTTTCAGTGCAAGCGGCAACCGTAGGGTGATTCTTTAACACTTCCTCTTCAAGTTGATGGCCTCGGTTTCGTCGGAAAGGTCCTGGATCGACCGGCCGAAGCTCGGTTTTAGAGCTTCACGGTTAGCTCGCCTTGGCACCTTCGGTGAGGATGTTCACTACAAGGATCGATTTGCTGGCGCTTTTCTTGTCGGAATAGCGCCGATAGCTTGATCTTAGGAACCTCTACCCACTATCTCTCTAAATCCCTCTCTTCTCTCTCTAACTCTCTCTCTCTTTCTCTCGGAATTTTCGTCGAACATTTTCCCTTCAATGATCAATTTTTTTCTTGTTTTTTATTCATCAATTTCCTGCCCAAAATTTGTTATTTACCAACCTTGAATAGGTTGGGATGATTCCCTAGCGCCAGCTGAAGATTCTCCAGCTAGCTGACTTGATTTTCACGTGCTAAATTACCCAAAGTAAGTCAGCAATGTTGCGGGTTTGAACTATCTTTTTTTTCTGGGTTCATTGCATTATGTGCAAGTCGGGTGAAAAAGGAGGGTAGCCGGGTCAGGTTGCGTTGACCCAGTCGACCCGGCAGGCCCGATTTTGGCTAAAAATTCAAATTGAACTCAATTTTGACCCAATTTTCAAAATTAAACCTCAAAATTGAATTCCTCATCACATTTTGAACCAAAATATGTGATTTTCCCCAATTTTTGACATAATCATGTCCAAGATTTTCAATTTTTTGCATTCGGGTTATTAGGGTTTTATTCAATTTGATGTCTTAATGACTTGATTAAACAAAATTGGTGCCAAAATTGAATTACCCACATATGATTAACCGTAGAAATGATGGTCTCATGGTTCGACAATTTCGAATTGGACACGATTCCCAATTTGGGCTCAAAATTCCGAATTTTCAATTGAATATTGGGAATTTTTTTATTTTTATGACAAATTGTGCAATTAGACTGGCCATTATGTAATTCAAGGTCTCAGAAGCATTTGTTGTGAAGGTACTATGACTTAAAAATGACTAGAAAAGATTTAATTGCATTTTTGGTTCAATTCGAGTTTAATTTTGCCCAATTTTGGGAAAAACACATGCCCGATTGAGAGTTTGCAAAATTGATGATACGTTATTGGAATTGGATTTAAAATAAGACTAATGACTATTTTATGGAATTTTCTGATTCGATTTACTATTTTTCTTGACTTTCTTACTTACTTTGACTAAAAGAAATTAAAGAAAAATTCAGGAAAATGCTAAAAAAAATTATTTTTGGTTTATAAATAGGTTTCTAGGCTTGTCCAAGATTCCTAATCCTAATTTTGAGATTTTTCAAAATATAAAAAAAATGAGCTAAAAATCAAGTGTCAACAGTTGTCCTTCTTTAAAATTGAGCTCGTTATAGGTTAATCTCAAAGACAAGATAACGTATGAACTTTTAGTTGACTCAATGAATAAGACAAAATGGAAATTTTACAACGACTGATTAGAGATCCTGCCTTTGAAATTCGTGATCTAATCTAAAGATTTTCTTTTTAGAACACATTTTGAAAGGTTCTTAATGATTTAGGGAGAGAAACTTACCTGTTTGTAAGCGTCTCTTTGTTGCTTATTCAAGAGTATGAATTGATGGCGGTGATGATTATGATGATTATTCTGATTTCGTGATTTAAGGATGAACCCATGAACCATGAACATCTAAGGCTCCTCGTATGAGGATTTGGCAATTTGCCTGGTGGTTCATCACCAGTAAGACTTTAAAATTTGCCTAGTGATTTCTCGTCAGTAAGACTTTGAAAATTGCCTAGAGGCTCTTTACCCGTAGGACTTTGAAAATTGCCTAGGGGCTCCTCACCTGTAGGACTTTGGAAATTTGCTTAGGGCCTTCTCACTTGTAGGACTTTAGAAATTGCCTAGGGGCTCATTGCCTGTAGGACTTTGAAAATTACCTAAGGGTTCCTCGTCTGTTGGACTTTGGAAATTTACCTAGGGGCTTTTCACCCGTAGGATTTTGAAAATTACCTAGGGGCTTTTCGCCTGTAGGACTTTGGAAATTGCCTAGGGGCTCATCGCTTGTAGGACTTTGAAAATTTGCCTAGGGGCTCCTCGCATGTAGGACTTTGAAAATTGCCTAGGGGCTCCTCACCTTTAGGACTTTGGAAATTTGCCTAAGGGCTTCTCACCTGTAGGACTTTGGAAATTGCCTAGAGGCTCATCGCCTATAGGACTTTGGAAATTATCTAGGGGCTTCTCGCCTGTAGGACTTTGGAAATTTACCTAGGGGCTCATTGCCTGTAGGACTTTGGAAATTACCTAAGGACTCATCATCTGTAGAACTTTGGAAATTGCTTGGGGGCTCTTCACCTGTAGGACTTTGGAAATTGCCTAGGGGCTCCTCGCCTGTAGGACTTTGGAAATTTACCTAGGGGTTCCTCCCCTGAAGTACTTTGGAAATCACCTAGGGGTTCCTCACCAGTAGGACTTTGGAAATTTACCTAGGAACTCCTCGCCTGTATGACTTTGAGAAGGCTTCAAACAATGAGTGCCTTGACCATGAGTTATGTGATTTTGACGTTTCACTAACCTTTACATGGTTTTTAGTTGACCAAAAACTATTTTAAAAAATGATTTTGAAATTAATCAAAACTATTTGAAGCATCGTTTTTTTTTAGCTTACCACAAATTGTTTGAAAACTTGATTTTAGGTTAAGCAAAAACTTTTGAAACCTGGTCTAGAAACATGCATTCTTTGCATTAACGCATTTCAGACAATCAAATTTCCTTTTCAAGGAATTATTTGAACAAAGTGCTTGCAATCTTTCAAGAAATGCTTGAAATGATCATTTGGAAGACCTTCATTAGAAAGGATTTGTCTCAATCTATGAACTTGGTCTTTTCTTTATCTGATTGAAATGTGAATTTGTCTAATATCCTTCAATTTTATTTCTGTTAACCAATCCTCAAGTATTCAGAGATGTTCGCAATATATACCATCCAATTGATCCGATAAGATCTTTCAAAAGGTCGTAATGTTGGCTTGGTCAATGGCTATTCAAAGGATAGACATTTTGAGGCTAAGAAAAAGGATTTCATTATATCTGACTTCGGGTCTACAAGTTAAAAACCTCTAAGACAAGACAAGATATTATTGCATACACTCCTTTGAGCGATGACTTCTTTTCATAAAGTTATATTTCTACTTTCAACATCCCAATCTGAAGAGTCTTTGGGGAGAGGTTATATTGTTAGTATTGGGTAGGCTCAAAAAAGGCTCATTTATTTGAATTTAGGGTTTTTATGAAATTGGTGATCTTCTTGGCATCACCACTCCTTTCATCTTTTGTTCATTAGGGATCTTTCTTTTATGAACATCAGAGTCCCCTTAAACGTTCATTGCGATCTCTTTTTCTTTTGCTCATTTTCACTTGTTGTGATCTATGATCTCTCATGATCTTGGCTTTGCTTTGTCATGACCTTTTTTTTTTTTATCATTTTGAGCTTTCTTTTGAACCCTCTTTTTTTATTTTTCTTGGGCATTTGGTATTGCTTTTACCAGGCACACTGCTTTTTCATGCCCCCGATTCTTTTGCCTTTGACCCTTTTTGAATTCTAAGGACTCTGTATCATGCCCTTTTGTTTCTTATATATTCAAAGTGGATCATATGCTCATGTTCTAGTATGAAGAGATGATCAATAATTTAGGGTTCTAAAATGAATATTCAGGCTCAATTGAGTTTTGCCAAAGGTAATGTGTTTGGGTATAAGAAATGAAGTGCTTTTCCTTCTCTTGGGATATCTTGAGCTTCCATATGACTTCATCTGAAGTTATCACAGAAAAATTGATGCAAGAGTATGTAATAAAATCTTTCTTGATCCTATTCTCCATAACTGTCAACCACAAACCTTTTGGTTTGCCTCAATATGAGGTAGTTCTTAACAGGGTTGTTTTGGAAAAACTTCTCCACTGTTTCGATTCAAATTTGGTTTGTAGGGGATGAGCATGTGTTTTGGATAGTGAAATGACTACCTTTCATCATTTTAAGCCATGTAATTATTGCGAACATCCCTTATTTCCTTTGGATGAGTTTTTTTTTCTCACTCACTCACTTTGACTTTGAGTGTATAGGGGACGTGTTTGGATACGATCTACCTTTCATCATTTGAAGGTCTTTCCATTTGATTTGATCCAAACTTTTTCTTTGAAATATTTTAAAGCCTTTTGTCAAATTATCCCCTTTTAGGGAGTTTTGATACTTAATGCATTCTCAAAGAAAGCGTGCTTCAAAACTTTTGATTTGAAACATTTCTGAGGTATTTTTTTTTCAAAACAATCTGCTTTGTTTTGCTTAGTCTTAGTATCATTCCGTTTGGGGAAGAAGAATTTCGATTTTCTCTTAGAAAGGCAACTTCTTTAACACATGCACTCATGATTTAGGGATACCTGTCTGATCAACTTACCAATATCCCTCTTGTTTGCATGTTTTTGCTTTGATTCTACTGGAGATTTTTCTTTTGTTGCTCCCTTTTCTTTGTCTCTCTGGGGATGATAAAAGGAAAAGTACGTTAGGAAATATCAACGGAAAATTGAATTGGAAGTGATACTTCCTCTATTATTTGACAACTTTGTTGGGGATTCTAAAACCATCGACTGGCTCGGACTTCTTTTGCTTTCTTCTGCAAAACAAATAAACATGTTCATGAAATGCGTGGTATGCATGATATGTACATGTTCTAAAGTGACCCAAAGCTCTTCTTGAATGTTTGTTTTCATTTCATAGATAGAAAATCTTGACAACATATGCATTTACTGGATAGACCAATTCTGTTCCAGCTATATCTACAAAAATCAATGCTCCTCTAGGAAGAACTTTCTTGACAATGTATGGACCTTCATAATTCAGAGTGAATTTGCCACGAGGATATGAATTATTGAAGATGACTTTCTTCACTATTAAATCCTCCATTTTGAAATGCCTTGGTTTCACTTTTTAGTTAATGGATTTGGCCACTCTTCTCTAATAGGCTTGCCCATGGCATATAGTTCTTAATCTATTTTCATCGATCATGTTAAGTTGTTCATATCTTTGTTAAATCCACTCGGCTTCTGACAGCTTCAATTGGGATAATATCCTTAATGAAGGAATTTTTGCTTCGATAGGTAGCACTGCTTCCATTCCATAAACCAAGGAAAACGGGTTGCTCCAGTTGATGTTCAAATTGAAGTTCGGTATACCATTAGAGCATGCGACAATCTTTCGTGCCCATCACGATAATTTTCCGCTGTCTTGGCCAATATCTTCTTGATATTATTATTTGCCGCTTCAATTGCTCCATTCATTTGTGGACGATATGTGGATGAGTTCAGATATCGGATGTGAAAGTGTTCAAGTAAATCATCCATAATCTTGTTATTTAGATTTGAGCCGTTGTCCGTAATTATTGCTTTTGAGACTCCATACCTAGCAATGAGGTCCCATCTAATGAATCTTACAACATTCTTGGCAGTAACATTCGTGTAGGAGTTTGCTTCAATCCATTTGATGAAATAGTCAATAACAACCATGATAAATTGGTGCCCATTTGAGGCCTTCGGGTTGATTGGACCAATTATATTAATGTCCTATATTGAAAATGGCCATGGCTTAGACATTTAATGTAGCTCATTTAGTGGTGCATTAATTCCATCTCCATAAACTTGACATTGATGACAACATCTTACATGTTGGATGTAATCTGTTTCCATTGTCATCCAATAATATCCAAACATTATAATCTTTCGGGCTAGAAGATGTCCATTCATGTGCGGTCCACTTTCACCCTCACAAATCTCTGTCATGATCTGTTCAGCTTCTACAGCATCCACACATCTTAGTAGAGTGGTTGAATCAAATGATTTCTTGTAGAGGGTTTGACCACTAAGGAAGAACTTGTTGGCTATCTTCCTTATAAATTTTATGTCATCTGGTTGGCTTCCTTCAGGAAATTCTCCCGATTGAAGATACCTTCTGATGTCATGAAACCATGATTCATTGTCAAACTCTGCCTGGACCCTCATGCAATGAGCTGGATGTTCAAGAATATTAATTCTCAATGGTTTTGTATCTATATCATCTTCAGCTTGTAGTAAGGATGACAAAGTTGCAAGAGCATCTGCAAAATAATTCTGAGGTCTTGGGAGATAATCAAATGTTACTTTTTCAAATTTTTCTACCATCTCTTCTAAGTATCTGTGATAAGAAATTAGTTTGGCATCTCGAGTTTGCCATTCACCAGTTGTAAATGATAAGCATAAAATCTCCATATACTTGCAACCTCTTTACTTTCATTGAGAGGGCTAATTGTAAGCCGAGAATGGATGCTTCGTATTCAGCGACATTATTGGTGCATGGAAATACCAGTTTCGTAGATACCAGATAGCGTTAGCCTTCTGGGGAGATCAGTACTACTCCAATTCCTAATCCATATAAGTTAGTTGTGCCATCCAAATACATGGTCCATTTATCGTTGACCATTGTTAATATATGATCATCAAGTTGTTCTTTAGGATTGGCGATATTCTATGAACTTTTCGTCAATATGTCTGCTATTGCTCGTCCTTTGATTGACTTTTGGGATGAACTTCTGATGTCAAATTTAGATAACAAGACCTGCCACTTTGCTAATTTCCTGACCAAGGAAGATTTCTCAAGAAGGTATTTGATCGGATCATTCTCAGTCACTAGCAAAATTTGATGATGGAGGGTGTATTGCCTTAATATGTGTAATACCTAAATCAACGTAACGCACGTCTTTTCGACTGTTGGGTAACTCATTTACGATGTTGTGAACTTCTTGCTCAATTAATAAATGACTTGTTCTTTACCATCATTTGGTCTTCTTTGTACAAGCACCACTCCTAACGACGTATAGTGAATCATCAAATATAAGATCAACAGAACCCAGGGATTGGTGGTACCAGCACTGGTGGGCATACCAAATATTCTTTGATTTTCTCAAAGGCTTGTTGACATTCTGCATCCCACTTCATTTTGGCATTTTTCTTTAACAAATTGAAGAATGGTTTAGCAATATCAGAAAGCTGATAAATAAAACGAGCAATGTAGTTTAATCGCCTTAATAGGCTTCTCACTTCTTTTACCATAGAAGGAATCTTTAAGTCGTATATTGCCTTGATCTTGGAGGGATTTATTTCGATACCCCTGCTATTGACCACAAATCCTAGCAGTTTGCCAGATTTTGCTCCAAATACACACTTATTAGGGTTTAGTTGCAACTTGTATTTTCTGAGTCTTTCAAATAACTTGCGAAGTACTTCAACATGATCTTCTCTTTGTTTGGATTTTGCGATCATGTCATCCACATATACTTCGATTTCTTTATGCATCATGTCATGGAACAAAGTTACCGTTGCCTTTTGATATGTGGCACCAACATTTTTCAAACCGAAAGGCATCACCTTGTAACAAAATGTGCCCCATGGTGTTATGAAAGATGTCTTCACCTTATCCTCTTTCTTCATGGGAACTTGATTATATCTTAAGAAACCATCCATGAATGAAAATGTTTCGAACCTAGCAATGCTATCCGCTAGTACATCGATATGTGGAAGCGGGAAATCATTCTTAGGGTTTGCTTTATTTAGGTTGCGATAATCAACGCACACCCGTACTCGACTATCTTTCTTCATTACGGATACTATGTTAGCAACCCATTCTGGATATGTACTACTTCGATGAAACCGACTTTGAGCAATTTCATAACTTCTTCTTCTATTTTCTTTGCCAAATCTGACTTCATTCGCCTAAATTTTTGCTTATTTGACGGAATACTTAGATCGATTGGCAAAGCATATTCAACTATGCTCGGATCAAGGCCTGGCATGTCAGCATAAGACTATACGAATATATCTTGATATTCTATGAGCAAATCTATTATTCTTTCTACTTCTGCTGAGGGAAGACTTTATCCAATCTTAACTTTCTTGGAATTCTTTTTATCGCCCAGATTAACAATGATCATTTTCTCTAATGCGAGTGGCTTTGATTTTTCATGACGAATCCATTCCTTTCTGACTCATTCCTCATCCTCGTTATCTTTTTCAATATCGCAAGCGATCTCCTCAAAAAGATTTGGGCCACATAAGAATCTATTATGGATATGTGAATGCTTATGCCTAACATGTAATAAACATGATTAATAATCACATAAAAATAATACATATGGTTTTATGAAAACTTTTTGGAAATTCATTTTGAAATTTATTTTGGAAAAATATAAAGACAGAGCTAGTCCTCATATCATCAGACTTCCTTGCTCTTAAAAATCATTTTTGCAATGAGGAGTAATATATAAACCCAAAACCTCAAGCCTTACGAATGAGGACAATGTTCATCATAGGTTTGGTTTCATTTCTATATGTCTTTAATAAAATATTTGACCACTTTTATTGAATTGAAAGACGTGATTACATCTATATCAATAGGAATAAAAATTGCAACGGAACTAAAATTGCAGATGAAATTACAAAAATTTTGAAACTGTAATCAATAAAATGCAATGAAAAATGTTGGTAGCAAAAGTTCAAGAGAAGCTTCCTACTTCAGTGTGTAAGTATCTTCTGCTTCACTTATAATGACGTTAATGGTATTCTCTTCGAATAAACCAGGCAGAACAGATTCTTCCTTTGCATGTAAGTCTTTTTCTTAAAGTAGTTTCGAAGGTTCAGGAAAAGTTTCTTTGATGTGAATCTGATGATAGGGAGGCTCTTTAGCTTTACCTTTCCATACGGATGGATTAATGATGCAATCACCTCGGCTTCCATAGCCTCCATGGTTCTTTCGATCTTAGCCTTGGCCTCCATGGTGATCTTTAGAGCTATCTAGAATATAACCTACTCCGTGTTTTATTCTTGTGGCAAGTGGAGTGATAGGTTCCTTGATTCCTTGGAATTTCAATCCAAGACAATTATCAGGAGTAAATCCATACTGGCATAGAACCCTTTCAAACATAATGGATGGTGTTGAGAACTCTGAAGATTTTATGATGCAATTGGCAGTGATTTGCACCATTGAGATCATTTCAAAGGAATGATAGCTTGGTTTTTCTTTCACTTTAGGTTCGACATACGGTATTGCACTCTCTTTGTAAGTGCTGAAATCCGTCTCCCCATGTATGGCGATTATCTTGCCATTAATGACAAACCTGACCTTCTCATGGAGACTTGAAGGAATTGCACCAGCTATATGAATCCAAAGTCTTCCGAGTAACAAGTTGAAAGTTCTTAGAATATCCACTACTTAAAAGTCAATTAGGAAAGGCACATGGCTTATGTTCACCTCGAGCTCGATATCGCCAATAATGTCTTTCTTCATTCCGTCAAACGAGCACACAGTTACCTTAGAAGGTTTGATGAGCTCTTCACTAATCCCCAAGTGATGCAATGTGCTTAGTGGACACAAATTAAGTGCGGAACCATTATCGATCAGCACACGTGATACCTCTTTGCCCCGACATTTAATAGCAATATATAGCGTCTTATTATAGGAACACCCGTCGATTGGGAAATCTTCATTGGAGAAGGCAATTTTATCTTTCAGAAGAATAGTGCTAACAAAGTCTTCCAATTGTACTTCATTAATTATCTCCGGGACATGTACTTCATCGAGAAGCTTCATAATCACCATTTTGTGGTTTACTGAAGTCTTGAAGAGATCCAACAAAGAAATCTATGTCAGCATCTTTCTTAGCTATTCAATTACCTCAGATTCGCTCGTCTTCATGACTGAAAGCAATTGTTTGACATCTTCTTTGGTTACTCTTTTCTTTTCGTGCTCACCTTCTTTCAGGACATAGCATCTCCCCGATTGGGTTATAGCATCAACTATTTTAAGAGAGTAATCCCAAGGTACACATCTAATATCAAACTCTTCTTTTAGAGGGAGAGTGATGATCACAGGCTGTGTTTCTTCTCCTTCAATCATTAGTTGATCAATGGGAAGTTGGATAGTGATTGGTTCAACAGGACCTTCTTCCTCTTTATTTTTATCTACCTCATCAAGCTTGATCAGAAATGGTGTAATAATGGATACCATGCTTCTATTGGCTTCGTCAGCATCCATTCCACCCTAGCCATCAGGTGTGATCATTTCATTCTTGAATGCCCACGGATGGGGTGTATATTTGACACGGTAATTATACTGGCCACTATCTTGACTTAGGAAATCAACAACTTCACCTTGTCTCCGTGCTTTGCGAGCAAATCGCCTATCACCTCGGTGAGTCTTTTTCTTCTTTTTCTCTTCTTAATCTTCATTCTCTTTGAGATTTAGTTGGCTGATTGAGACCTTGTCCATGCCACCCCATCTATCAGGTACAATGTTTTCATTTTTAAACGCCCATGGTGGTGGAGTATATTTGACACGGTAATTTTATCTACCGCTGTCTTGACCGAGTAAGTCTACAATTTCGCCATTTCTGGATGACTTTTAGGTGAAATGCCTTTCACCCTGTTAGGCTTTTTTTTTTCTTTTTCATCCTCATCTGTTTTATCTTGAATCATTTCCTTCTTAAATGGAGCTTTCTCCTCGGGACCGATTTTGTCATCCATACCACCCCAGCCATCAGGCACAATTACTTCATTTTTGAATGCTCATGGAAGTGGGGTATATTTCACTTGGAAGTTATACCTTCTAGAGTCTTATCTCAAGTTGTCTATAATTTCGCCTTTTAGGAGCACTTCTTGACGAAAGCGGGTATCTCCTAATCGAGAAACTTTAATTTTGACTTCATATTCATCTTTATCGTCAAACTTGATCATTGTTTCTTTATCTTTGATCATGTTTACTGTATTGTGCTCAGGAATAGGATTTTGATGTACATTTGGCTTGGCCTCTTGAAAGTTTAATATCTACTTGTCAATAAGCTGTTGAACCTTATACTTTAAAGTAGGACAATTATCTATATCATGTCCCCTTTCTTTTATGTGATAGATGCAGGTTTTTGATTCATCGTACCAAGAAAATCTTGCAGGATTGTCCCTTGGCACTTCTTTGGCCACCAAATACCTTTCTAGAAGCATTGGTAATAGCTTTGACAGAGGTCGAGGCAACGGTATGTATTGCCTCATGGGCCTTTTCTTTTGCTCGAACTGCCTTGGGTTTTTTCAAGCGACATTTGATTACTTTGGAAATGATGCTTGATGAGTATTTGGGCTAGACACCATAGCTACTTCTCAGATGGGTTCTTTGTCTTTTCTCCGGGGGGTAAGGCCTTTTGTGCTGCTGTTTCTTGAGCCTTCTTCGCTTTCAATCCCCATTCAATTCTCTTGTCTACTTTTGCCAATATGGTGAATATTGGACAGCTTGATACATGAAGTTTATCATAATACTCAATTGGCTATGAGTTTAGAAAGAGCTCAATGAGCTCGTCTTCACTTATGGTGGGCTTTACTTGTGAGGCAACAGCTTTCCATCTTTGAGCATAGGCTCTAAACCCTTCATTCTTCCGTTTCTCTATTCTGACGAGATCTTTTCTAGTTGAGAGTACTTCAACATTAAACTTGTACTGGCGAAGAAATTCTCCCGTCAAATGGTCCCATTCAGTGAGGTCTTCTATGTTGAGGGCTGTGTACCATGCGAGAGCCGCTCCTCTCAAACTATTTTGAAATGCGCTAATAAGAAGTGATATGTTATCTTAATATCTCGCCATCATACGGAGATAATACTTCAAATGGCTTTTGGGACAACTAGTGCCATCATACTTGCTCACGAACTCCGGTTCTTTATAATTTTATGGAACAACCACCTTCGCATACGGTGAGAACTTGTTGAACTTTTGAAGTTCATAACCTTGACTTGCTAAGCATTCTTTAATTTTGGCCAATCTCTTGGCCTCTTCTTCATTCTTTGTTTTGGATGTTTTCTTGGTCTGATCATCCTCTTCCAAATTTACTTCCTCAGGCATAGTCTTTGGAAGACTTTCTTGAACAAGTTATTTGTTTCTAATTGAGTCTTCAATCAGCGTTTCAGTAACATTTGAAGTTCCCGCATTTGGAGCAGTAGAATATTGTCCTCGGGATGTGAGAATAAAAGCCTTCATTTCTGCCATCATGGCGGTCATTTGGGTCATTTGATTCTCAACTTCAGTTAGTCGAGCATGGGTTTCTTCTTCCGCCATTCTAATTTGTAAGTGTGTTCGAGGTCTTTTACCTTCCGTTGCTAGAAAACCTGCTCCGTAAAAAGACCCGATGTTAGCATAGTAAAATGATCATGAAACCCTACATTCTTTTAATTGAATGGTTTCATGAGATTATCAAGGATAAGAATTTTCATACAAGCCTTAGCCTTGCATAAAATTCTTTATCAATATCTTTCTCAAGCAATCATACAATTCAAAAAATTGTAATCCATGGTAATTCCTTTATATTTTGAAATCATGTTCTGAAATTATCTATGCATATTTAGAAAGTAATCAACCCATCATTACATATAAAATTTGAAATTGTTTAACATCTTGATTTTAAACTCAAATGAGAATCTAAATCATCAAATCCTAGGCTTCTTGCTAGCTAAGGTAGCTTCCACCTTTTGGTTTTCCTCCCATTCCTTGGCTCTAGATTCCCGCTCTTCGACATTGATAATGACCTCTTTAGGGACGTAAGGTTCCACTTTAGGAATACTTGGAACAATATATTCTAGGACATATTCATCTACAGGATTTGGTACAACGCTTAACGGGACATATGGCTCAACACCAATTGGATGTTTATTTTCTATTCATTTGATATATTCTTTGGAGGCCATGCAAATCTTCATATCTTCTTCCAAGTTTCTTGGCCACTCGATTATTTGTTCAAGTGGGTTATCCAAAGACAGGATGATCTTGTGAACTTTGGCTTGAATGCTATTATTCTCCTCTTCGGGTATAGTTCCACTTGGGATTTCAAAAGTGAACTCTTCGAGATTCCATGTCGATGGAACTTGCTAAAGTATCTTGAATTGTCTAATAACCCTTAGAGGGCAATAAGCTGCTCCTCCACTCAAACCAAGTAATGGTACCGCATTCGCCTCTCGGCTTGTAATCTTCGCCTTGTCAATCTTTGGCCAATTGATCCACCATTAAATTTGATCATGAGTTAGGGCTTTAATGAAATTGGCCCAATCTAAGAAAGATTATTTGGGTAATTTGCTTTGGAGATGAATATATTGTTCAATTGGATTTATCGCTAAACAAATTTCGCGAATGTTCATGAAACGACACCATGGTCGAATGTGTGAGATGAACCATAATGACAAAAGACCAGTAGAAGCTTGAAAGATATCGCTCCCACAATTTTGGTATGTGTTTAAGAAAATGATAGTTTGGGCAAGAAGAATATTAGAAAAGTCCCACTTAAGACATGTTTTTCTCACGATCACAGCGACTAAAGGGTCTAATCCCATTTTAGACACGGGGAATAGAATAAAGTCGAAGAAAGCTAAAATGAATACCCGGGCTGAAGTGTTTCCTATTTCCCTAGGAAGTTACGAAAAGTTGGCTACTAGGAAGGATAATGGAAATCTACCCGTGTTCGATTTGATTAGCTTTTCGATTTTGAAAGTTTTGAGATTAAGAAATTCAGCTAGAAGGCTCACAGGATTAAGTCCAACGGGTGGCTCCACGACCCTAGACTTAAAATTAATTCCAATGGCGGTTTGATATTCTTATAATGTTAGTACCAATTCATGTTCACCAAGTTGGAATGTGATGGTGGAAACCTCCCAAAAGTGTGCCAAAGTTTGGACTAAACTGATTTGATGTTCTACATGCAAGAGTTCGAGAAGATATTCAAACCTTTCTTGGACATAAGTTTGGCTGTCCTTGGACATGCCTTTCCACTAAGCAACGAGCTCCTTCCGAGGAATGGGAATTACTTAAATGTTTAGTTTTCCCATTGAGCCTAATTATGCAAAAAGATTTGTTATTAATCACCATGAGTTACGAATCAATTTTAGTGCCTCCATTTCAATCATATGTCCTTTTGAGGTAAGATAGAGGTAAAATACACTTGCATATCTAGAAAGTAATGCAAATGTCACTTTGAGTCCGTTTAAACCTTAAAAGAGCATATACTTGAAATCATGGACAAATTTAATGTATGATGTAAATGCCTATTTTGTCATACTCCATTTAGACCATAAAGTCCTAAACTATGGTTTGCAACTTTGAATAATTGAAATGAACGAATAAGCACTTGAATTACATGGAAAATCCACCATGGACCTATACATTTCATCTAAAAATGAAAGAATGGTCAAATGGAGTATGACACCCTAATCATGCATTCTAATATGAAACGGCATTTAGACCAAGCATCGAATGTCATTTAGGCATTTTTTTTTTGAAAATGTGCCAACTAACTTGCATAATTGTAAAAGAATAGAATGGAACGGAACGATACTTGCTTACCAGAACATTTTTGTTTGGTTTTAGGTATACCAACCACAAAGATAAGCATTTAAAAGGGTAGGATATGCTAAAGGCTCAAGGTTACCACCTTAATGGACAAGCGATTCCATTCCAATAGGCAATCGGCTTAAAGTAATGGAATATTATTCCACCTCGGTGATCAGTGTTGCATTTAAACGATCCCATGAGCAATTGACTCATAGTTTCGCCTAAACACATACCTCTTAAGGGTAATCCCAAATGTAGTCGGGGTTGCGCCACCGGTGGTGTGTGCTAATGGTGTAGTGCTAAAACAATTTAAAAACATGCATAGTAATTAATGACCAAATAGCACTTCTAAAATTCATTCAAACTACATTCGATCCTAACACCATCTTGCAAAATAAAGGTTATCAAAAACTACACCCCTTATACCACCCGCCTACAAATCCATTTAACACTATCATTAGCGGGACATACCTAAGATCCTTACAAGCACAAAACACAAGCGTATCGTTCTATCTAGGCTTAAGTCCACTTAAAAAGGTAATTTCCCGGTGGAGTCGCCAAGCCTATCACGCTTCGCTTTTCTTTTTTTTTTTGGGACTTTCGGGGTTTGCGCACTAAGGAGGTATTTCCGTGTAAGGGTCTCTCCTAGACCATACCTCACGTGACAGTGGATAATAATTTCCTATTTGATCTAAGTTTTTGATTTTGGAGTCGCCACTAGTCATTATTGATAGATTGGCTAGAAACCTAATCGGGGTATGGGAGAAATATCACGATTTTACGAACTAGAGATTCTGAGTAAGGAGACTTGGTTACGCTAATGATCTCAAATTGAGATCCTTAATGCCCTTTCGGTACCTAAGAACGATACGATATCTAACGTGTCATGCAAGTTTCTGAAACTTACCCACTAATTCTATCCATTCTAATTGCGGGGAAAATAATTAAGAATTAAATGTGCAATTAGTGTCAATCAAACCAAACAATCCTAAATTGTCTCTATAAATCAAAATGCAACCAAAAAAATTCAAATCCTAATGAAGCCCTAAGGGCTTGTTTATTTCATGATTTGTGTCTTTTTAGGTTTTAGGGTTTTTTAGGGATTATAGCCCCTGAATTTGAGATTTTCTAAAAATGTCACTTGGGCACTTAAAAAAATTCAACTTTCACTTTCCAAGGTTGGGCACAGTGTTTTTAAACCATGCTGTGAATTTTTGAAATTTTTGATTTTTTTAATTTTTTTTTACTTTTTTTTGGAAATTGAATTTGTAAGAATTTCATTAACCGAGAATTGATTTTTATGATTTTCTAAAAATTTCTATGAATTTTCCATATTTTGTTAGATTTTCTAAATTTTTTACATTTTTATTTGTATTTTCTGAATTTTTATGAATTTTCTAAAAAAAATTTGAATTTTTATGAATTTTCTAAATTTTTTAATTTTTATGAATTTTCTAAGTTTTCTCTTTTTTATATGTTTTTTAATGAATTTTTATTATTTATATTTTTTTATTAGATTGTTTTTATTATTTTTTTAACTTTCCCACCGAGAAACAAACCGAACCAACCTGATTCAACTCGGTTAGGCCGAGCCGAACCGAGCATCGCCAACGCCGGCGCCGATCGTCTTCTCCGGCTAATACGGTGCCCAAAACGGCACCATTTTGACTCGATTTCTTTGGGGCATTTCCCCTTGTACTTGGTGTGCACGGTTCTGTGTTGAATGTTTTCGAGACCGCCTATTTGGGCTTGTCGCCGACGACCTTCCGGCAGCTATTTTGCCATTTCGATTGGACCATTGTGATGTCCATGTGTTCTATTTTTAGTCTAGCCTACTCGGAACATTGCTGGACGTTTGCCGGCCGGCGTAAATCGAACCTAAAAGTGCCAACTCAGAACTGACATCTCCAACTTTTCTAACATTCACCCCTATTCTGATCGCCCTAACCGTCTAGGTCGATCAAAATGACTATCAAATCATCAAACAAAGTTAAGGACGACTAACTTGGGCAGCCATTGACCACGAGACGTACTCCGGCGAGGCTCTGAATGGCTCCGACAAAGGTTTCCGTGAACAACCGACTCGATTTATGCATATTCAATCAGAAATGCAATCAAACAATGTAAAACATGATTAGAACATGTTTTAAGCATCTATAATTCCAAAATCACAAGGAAACAGGCATGATTGAGCTTGATTAAACTCAAACACTTACTTTGGAATTTCACCGAACTATGAGCATGATCGGACTTTACCTGCTTCAATGGAGATCAAGTCTGAAGTTTCAGTGCAAGCGACGACCGTAGGGTGATTCTTTGACACTTCCTCTCCAAGTTGATGGCCTTGGTTTCGTCGGAAAGGTCCTAGATCGATAGGCCGGAGATCAGTTTCAAAGCTTCACAATCAGCTCGCCTTGGCACCTCCGGTGAGGAGGTTCACTGCAAGGATCGATTTGCTGGTGCTTTTCTTGTCGGAATAGCGCCGATCGCTCGATCTTAGGAACCTCTACCCACACTCTCTCTAAATCGCTCTCTTTCTCTCTCTAACTCTCTGTCTCTCTCTTTCTCTCAGGATTTTCGTCGAACACGTTTCCTTCAATGATCAATTTTTTTCTTGTTTTTTATTCATCAATTTCCCGCCCAAAGTTTGTTTTTTACCAACCTTGAATCGATTGTAATAATTCCCTAGCGCCGGTTGGAGATTCTCTAGCTGTCTGACTTGATTTTCACATGTTAAATTGCCCAAAGTAAGTCGACAAAGTTACGGGTTTGAACTGTCTTTTTTTTTTTGGGTTCATTGCATTTTGTGCAAGTTGGGCAAAGAAGGAGGGTAGCCAGGTACCGGTTTTGGCTAAAAATTCAAATTGAACTTGATTTTGACCCAATTTTCAAAATTAAACCCCAAAATTGAATTCGTCATCACATTTTGAAACCAATTATGTGATTTTCCCCAATTTTGACATAATCATGTCCAAGATTTTCAAATTTTTGTATTTGAGTTGTTAGGGTTTTATTCAATTTGATGTCTTAATGACTTGATTAGACAAATTGATGCCAAAATTGAATTACCCACATATGATTAACCTTAGAAATGATGGTCTCATGGTTCAACAATTTTGAATTGGACACGATTCCCAATTTGGGCTCAAAATTTCGAATTTTCAATTGAATTTTGGGGATTTTTTTTTATTTTTATGACAAATTATGCAATTGGACTAATCATTATGCAATTCAAGGTCCCAAAATCATTTGTTGTGAAGGCATTATGACTTAAAAATGACTAGAAAATATTTAATTGCATTTTTTGTTCAATTGGAGTTTAATTTTGCCCAATTTCGGAAAAACACATGCCTGATTGCGATTTTCCAAAATTGATGATGCATTATTGAAATTGGATTTAAAATAAGACTAATGACTATTTTTATGGAATTTTCTAATTCCATTTGCTATTTTTCTTGATTTTCTTACTTACTTTGACTAAAAGAAATTAAAGAAAAATTCAGGAAAATGCTAAAAATTTTATTTTTGGTTTAGAAATAGGTTTCTAGGCTTGGCCAAGATTCCTAATCCTAATTTTGAGATTTTTGAAAATATGAAAAAATGAGCTAAAAATTAGGTGTCAACATGCGGGTTTGATGAAAGCCCAGTCGAACATGTATGAGAAGCCCTTTATTATCAACAAGGTCTATTTTATGCGACATCTATTTAACTTGAAAATGATCGACGATGCGTTAGTTGCTGCTCATATAAATGAATTAAATGTGATTGTGAGTCAATTGAGTTTAGTTGAAATTGACTTTGATGATGAGGTACGTGCTTTGATTCTATTATCCTTGTTGCCTAATAATTGGATACTACTATTACTGCTATTAGTAATTTCTCTGGGTTAACAAATTTGACATTTGATGGGGTTCTCAATTTGATTACGAGTGATGATATCCGTAGGAGAGAATTCGGTGAACTCGTATCTACTGCTTTAGTAGGTGAAAATAGAGAAAGAGCTTTTACTCATGTTAGCAAAAATAGTATAAGCTTGAACAGACGTAGTTAGTTTAGGATTGCTAGTGCTGTCTGTGAGAGTTGTGGTAAGATGGGGCATCTTAGAAAGGATTGCTTTAAGTTGAAACGACAAGGGTAAGGAAATTATAGTCGAGTCTATTGATGATCTTGCAGCCGTAGCTGACAGTAATTTGAATAATGCTAATTATGTCTTGTCTGTTACTGATTATTCATCATTTGATGGATGAATTATAGATTATGTTATGCATTTTGTGCACACCAAATAGGAACCGGTTTACTACTTGTCAGTAGTAAAGTACAATTGGAGAACAACGGTAATTGCGATGTTGTAGGTGTTGTTAGTGTTAAAATCAAAATACATGATGGTATTGTGATGACATTGACTGGAGTGAGGCATGTTTTATAATTAAAGAAGAACTTGATTTCCTTGAGTACATAGGATTTGGCTAGATGTCGGTATACTTCAGAATGTGGAATTATAAAGGTTGTTCAAGGTGCCTTGGTGATAATGAAAGGAAGTAAGCACGGTGGCATGTATGATCTTCAAGGTAAGACAGTGACGGGATTCGACATGGAGACATTGAAAGTATTCGTTCGAGAGTCTGAATTATGGCATATAAGATCTAAGTGAAAAGAATTTTCTATGTGGTTATGTTGCTGACAACTAAATGTATGCAGGTGCTGTGATTTAGGTAAACGGTGAAAAGTGCAGTTTAGTACGGTTGTCAGAGAAATCATAGAGATTGCAAAGTTGACTCATTTGGATGTTCATAGGTTATCGTGATTTTCTTCGAGGAAGAGCGCTAGGTTTATGCTAACATTTGTTAATTACTACTCGAGAAAGACTTGGGTATTTGTGATAAAGCACAAGTTTGATGCTATTGTCAAGATCACGTAGTTGATAGCTTTGATCGAAAAGAAGACTAGAAAGTCAATCAAGCATGTCTGGATTAACAATATCACGGAGTTTTTCTCGGATCCTTTAAAAGAATTCTGCATGAATGTAGGCATATTGAGACATTGCACTAGTTCCAGTGAATCACAACATGTCACGAAGTTAATGAACAGAACATTATTAGAGACGATCCATAAAATGCTCTCTAGTTTTGATATGGTTAGGAGATTCCTAGTGGATGCACTTTATATAGCGAGTTACCTGGTGAATCGATCCCCATCGATTACGATGAGATGTCAAACTCCCGAAGAAGTGTGGTCAGGTAATGTTACTGATTATTCTATTATTAGAATATTTGATTATCTATGTTATTTTCGAGTGAGTGGTGGTAAGCTCAATACAAAGGTGAGAAAGTACATGTTCTTAGGTTATGTACAAGGTGGGCAGGGTTATCGGTACTAGTGCCGAGAATTAAATTCACCTATTATTAGTAAAGAAGTACATTTAACGAGTCTCCAATACTTCTAGTTAATAGTGTTAATAGCAATGTTAATACAGATCCCGATGGTGTTAATTCTAAACCCATGTACGATGTGTCTATGTTCTTCATCAATTAATCGGAGCTAGATCTGTCATGTCAAAGCTTGATTTGCCTTTCATTATTTGATGTAAAAGCAAAACTCTTTCTGCTTCAATAGGTTCATAAAAATGCTAGGTATGCTGATGCGATCTACCATTAACGAAGTCGTCAAGTGCGACACGAGCTTGTGAAGACACACAGATTGCACTAAACAAAGTGGCAGTCTATTCGACCAAAAAAAAAAATGGCAGTCCATTGACTATGATGCAAGTGCTGTCGTTTTTCTGAAATGTAGCCTCCTTGTGTTGAACATGAACTGCCCCTTTGAAGGACATACGCATCTTTGCACCTGCACGATTTCCCTTATTTTCCTTTACTTCCGGGAGGGTCTCTTGATGATAGAAGGGAACAGAAAAGCACATGTGTAACATGTGAACACTAATAATTTAAAATTTAAGTTAATAAAGAATAAAATAATATATAGAGATTTCGATTC